>JAWNNI010000186.1:0-600000 GCA_035043065.1 Hirtodrosophila confusa | reverse complement strand
TAGTTTATTCATTTATTAAATTTTTTTCTTTTCTTTTTTAAGAATTCCGCGCGACGATACTCCCGCTTTGTTTTGTTCTTCAAGCCTGTGTTTGGCGATGCCTTGGTAGTCAAGGGATACGAAGACCCCACAACTACTAGCCGCACAACAACATCAACCACCGAGAATGCAGAACAACGAAATGAGGTGTAATGCTTGCACCTCGACGATTAATTTTGTTTGGTGTTAACACATTCCATGGCACGCTGCATTTTTATCAATAGCTAACAATTTTATATCAGTGTTTTTGGAACCCAGTTAACACGAATCTGATGTTTAATAAATACTGCCTGTGATATATATTGCAGGTGAGCATTATTAGGCGAAAAATTACGATAGTTTAAAATTCAGGTATATGAAAACCTTTTCTAGTTCTCTATATATGTACATATGAAATGTAAAAAGAAAAGTCTTTTATTTTATTTATGAACCGGCTAGTAAATATCTATAAATATACATAAGACCAACCAAAAATTTCTTCGATTTGTTTTCACGTTTGATGATACGGGCGGGCTCGGTCAACGAGGTAAAGATTTTAAAAATAGATTGAGTCTTGTTTCGTTTCAAACGAGCCAAACGATTGGTAGAAGAAGCACAGCCGCCACTTAAAATGCCTTGCTTTCGCTGTGCGTATGTGTAAGTGACGAACATGTGCTTGGAAGTTTTAGACCTGCGTACAGGGAGTTTCGTAGTCGGTTATACTCGACTCGATTAGACATAAGGTAAGAGTAGATGCCTTTCCTTACTAGGATAGATGTTCTATTCCTACTTACTGTTGGCGAGTGGAACGTGTTGAAGTTAGCGGACTTTAGCCCAGACACCTTGTTGCCCGCTGCCAACTAAGGTTCCTGGACTAGAGCAACATCGGAGGGCCCTTGCTCCAGGGATAGAAGGAGCTCCGCCGACGCTAGCTTACTTATATGTAAATTGAGCTGGAGGACCTTCAGCTGCATGGCTGTTAGATTCCTCCACTCGCGGTGGCTCGACTGCCAACGTCGTTTCGCCATCCTCGTTGTCCTTCGTCTTAGGGTCCTCAGGCGTGGCTACTATGGACGCTTCCCCGATTTCCAAGCTGTGGGTAGCTTCCGCCATGAACAAAAGGCACAGGTCTTGCTCCACCTCATCAGCCATCAGCGTGTTGTCATTGTTCTCGTCGGGGTGGCGTTTCTTGAGACGCAGGTATACGCTACCCACGCACCATGCCATCTTCCCGTACCTAGGATAAAGCAGATCCTCGGCTTCCTTGCTAATTTGCAGGATCATGTGCTGTCCCTTTTTATCAGGCTTAGCGACATGAATGACCTGCCAATCAGCGGTGGGCACATCAGGATTCTGCCATTTGATTAATTTAAGTGCCTGCTCTTTAGGCACAACCCTCGGAAGTAGCACTTTTGCTTTTGGTACGGACGGAATACTAGTTCTGTCCACTACCTCCAGCTTGGCGCCCTTCCAAGGCGCGGCCACTGAGGTGACTGTTTGAGAGACCCACTCCAAGGTGTGGTCGTCTCTGCAGCTGAGAATTTTCACTCCATTGAGCCAACCTGTACCATCGAATGTGGTGGGTACGGCATCCCGAATCTCCATCCCCTTCAGCATCGCCTCGAGCAGTCGTGTTTCCACTAGCTTCCACCGTTCCGGCGATATCTTGCCATTGGGGTCGCTTTTGTCGACGAGCGCCACGACAAGATGTCCTGTTGTCTCAGTCGAGCGCTGGCGTTAAGTGGCCAATTGCTCCTCGACCTTGTTCTAGAGCCTGTAGAGTAGGCTTCTCGGCAAAATGTTTGCAACCCTCGCTTATCTTTAGATCAGCCCACGCCAGCTTGCTGCTCTCCTCGGCGGTGAGGTCGCCGCTGCGGCTGAGCCGAGCCCTGATTTTAAGAGCCACTTTGTATTGGGCCTTGGCTCTCATGCCCTCCTTTGTCCGCTTGGGCCCGACCCTACTAGAGGTACTGGCACCCGCCTGAACAGGGAGAGCAGAAGCTTGTTTTCGGCTTCCGTTGTTATGCTGTCGCCGTGCGATTCGCAGTCCGAGTCTATTTCGACTACGGCACCACTACGCCACAGCTTAGCGTAAGTTGTGGTGGCAGTAGCTTTGCAACTACCATGGCCTGTTCCAACCATGGCAGAGGTGTGACCGCTGGCGACACGCAGAGAGGATTGCTCCTGCCCGTGCTTGCCGGTGGTAGCAGTCACGCTTCGCATCGACGTTTGAGCCGACATACCGACTCCATTTGCCTCCTTATGTTCCTCCATTTCGATTTTTATATTCGGGGAATCACCCTTAGCGTTTTATTTATTTATTTATTTATTTACGAAGGCAAAACAGTGCTGCCTCGAATCAAAAAAATATAATATAATACATAGATATAAGGAAAACATTTTAAAAGCCTACGCGAAATTACAATTGAAATCTAATAACGACACCAGCACTTTGGGGGAAGTTTATTTGCCAGTCCGGCTAGCTATGCCCCTATTCACAGCAAAGAATTGCCGGTGGCGTTATTAGAGCCTATATCTGCCGCCAGGTACCTCGAACCATGGCTCCGGTCGCAGTACCGCCATCTTGGCAAAGCCGATAGCAAATACTGCGCCATCGCCTTCGCTAGACACTGCACTATCTGGGGATGTAAGCGAGCAAGTGACACGAAGTATAACCCGTTTACCCCGATGTTAATACAGTGTCCATTGCCCGGCCAGCACCCTCTTGGAGGGTTCAGTTCGAGGGTTTTCGCCAGCCAGTCCCGCAATATTGTACGACAGAATCTTTAGATTATATGCCTGGATCTGGGTTGCGTTGTTTTTGCCATTGCCACCTTGTGGGTTGGACTTTTACTTATTTATAATTTTATGCCTAGATCTAATTCTAAAATTGCTAAGCCTGCGACCTACAGGTTTTTTGAAGGCAGTTTCCATGACAGAGCGCTGTGTATGATATCCTCCGCCTTTATAGATGGAAATACATCCTGCAGTACCGTTATTCCTTGCACTTTGCCGCACATCAGTTCATTATTATTGTCCCACCGATACCATTAATTTCAAATCTTCAAAGAGTCGTTTATGACTAGAACTTTTACGTTTTGCTTGAGAGCTCGAAGACGTTTTTTCGGCTACAGCAGCAGACTTTTGTTTTTACTCCCATAAAATGGGTAACAAAACGAACGGCTATCTTCGGGTGCCGAAGCTATATACCCTACCAGCAATTAATTTGTATACAAAACTTAGTTTTTGTCTGATTGCTCCTAAGGAAGCCATGTGTTCCGATTTCTATCAAATTATAGGAAACTATTTGAAGTATTATAAAACTCTCACTTAGCTGGGATGAAATATTTGTATAAACAAAAAGTTTGATATAGTGATATAGTGGTCTGATTTTGACCAAATTGTTAAAACTCTCTAGAGACTCGGTTTTGGAAAGTTTGGTAAGGATACCTTAATAAACAAACAAGTTTTTCATACAAAAACATATTTGTCGATCGATCATGCCGGTTCGGATCCGGCCGGTTCTGACATATGTACTGCCTGCAGCAAAAAAAAAGGTCTTTGCCAAGTTTCATTACGATAGCTTTAAAACTGAGTGACTAGTTCGCATAGAAACAGACGGACGGACGGACAGACGGACTGACGGACATCGCTATATCGACTCGTCTATTCATGCTGACTCAGAATATATAAAATATATATACTTTGTTGGGTCGGAAATGTCGCCTTCAGTCCATTACACATTTCGAGACAAAATTATAATATTATACCCTGCTAGGATATAACAAGTAAGAATGCTATAGTCGAGTATACCCGACTACAAAATTCCCTGTACCCAGGTCAAACATTTCCGATCACATCTACGTACACTTACACATACACAAAAGACGCACACACACGAGCGACAGTTCGAGCGCAGCGCAAGCGAGGCATTTTAAGTGGTGGCTGTGCTGCTTCTTCCCCCCGCGCTCCAGCACTGAATCTTGTTTGTTGAATAACTTCCGTGTTTATTATCTGATTGAAGTTGAACTTTGGCCAGTAGACTAAGAGTGACTTAAGTATTGTACATGCCAAATCCCAAATCTATATCTTCAAAATTGTTACTTTAAAACGGTTTTTATCGAATAGCGGGGAAACGGGGGGGAACATCTTAAATCTAAAATAAACTTGACCTGCTCCCGTTATACACGAACCTACATTTCAAATTTGGTGTCTCTAGCTCTTATAGTTACTGAGATCCTTGCGTTCATACATACGGACGGACAGACGGAGAGTATAGCTATACGGTTTGGGCTGTGCGATGATTGCCAATCAGTCAGTCAGTCAGCACGAACTCTGTTGTGTTACTCCCAGTGGGTTGTGTCCACACTGCTCTTGCTGTTTTAGAGTCATTGCTACTTTGCGCGGGCGCACCCCCAATATATTGCTGAATATTGTTTGTAATTGTCAAATTGTTTAGCTCTGCAGTATAATTATATATTTTCATGATTTTGTTATTTTCAATGTATAATTCTTGATTGTTACAATTTTTATATAGTTTTTTTGGGTCATATTCCATGTAATTAAAATTTTTGGTTCAACGTATTGAATGTAATTTTCTATACGAAAGTACAAGTTGGTGTTTCGTGTATTATTATATTGACAATACAATGATCTTTAAGAATTTCTTTTGTCAAGGTGTTTATTACATTGTTGTTGTGTATATAAAATTTACTTGCAACCGGAAGTTTTGATGTCAATTAAAGTCTGTCGTGCTTAAGTAATTTAGGGTTAAAAATTCCGAAACGTGTTAGCTGTGTACCAATTTCGATGTCTTCAGTATATTCGGTCTTCAATGTTAAAAATTAATAAGTTGAGTTTCTGTTCGTTTAGCATAGCATAATTTTGCTTATTTATCATGTTAATACTATCATTAATAGTGTCAATGACGTTGTTCAAGCTACTGATTTGTATGAAGTTTTGTGCTAGGTTTGTAATTTGTTGTTCAATTTCTATTTTATCGTTTTCGTCGAGTGTGCCGAAAAGGTATTTGTATGTATGTGGAACCTACAAAATTAATAAGTCCCCGTTGTTACATTTTGTAATACGAATGCCACTCATTTCTCGTTGTAGTTTGTCGATTAAATATTTGATCTGTGGCTTATCGTTAAATTCTTGACCTTGTCATATTATATTGTTGAATGTGTACTCTATGTGGTTAATATTTACTGTAAAACAATGGTTTTCTAACTTAATTGGTATTTGTATTGTTCCTGACTCAAACAAAATGGGGTTGATTTCTATTGATCCTGCTGTTATCAGTTTTATCGTTGTCATCATCATGATTACTGCTATGGTGGACTTGCACAATTGAAAGTATCGGATTCCTATAAGTATTTGCTTTTATGAACTTTATTTTTATACAATGTTCCCGAAGGGAAAATAGTATATTGGGTTTGCGAAATGTCCGTCTGTCCGTCTGGCCGTCTGTCCGTCTGTCCGCATGAACGCAATTTTTTTGCCTTTATTTTTGAGCTAGAGCAACCAAACTTGGTACACATGTTGTTTGTATATCGTCAATTTATGAAGTGTCGAGATTGACCCCCACTCCCACCCGCTCCCCACAATTTGGGGAAAACTTGTAATTTCCTCATTTTTGAAGCTATAGTCACCAAATTTGGCATACAGACTAATGTTGAAATTCCCGACAGATCTGCATCAAAAAACCCCCCACCCCACCCCCACAAATCGGCATATGATATCCCCAAAACACGTTTTTCAAGGGGTATATTTCCTACAGTTTCAATGATAGATTTACCAAATTGGGCATACAGACTAATGTTAGCCACCTGGAAAAATCTGCATCAAAAAATTTTTGACCACCCCACCCCCTCCCCCACAAAGGAAAAAATTTTATATCTCTCACACCTTTACAGGTAGAGTCACCAAATTTGGCACACAGACTAATGTTGACCCCTGGACAAATCTGCATCAAAAATTTTGGACTCCCACACCCCTCCCCCACAAAGGAGCAAAATCTATGTCTCCCACACCTGTGCAGTTTTTTCGCGTCTCTTTCTGAACACACAAATAACATTATTATACAGGACTGGGAACATAGTATTCTGCAGTCGGGTGCGTCCGACTGCAACGTTCTTACTTGTTATACAATGTTCCCGAAGGAAAATAGTGTATTGGGTTTGCGAAATGTCCGTCTGTCAGTATGAACGCAATTATTTTTCCACACCCTTGAAGCACTGAGAATATTATCTTATAGAGATGCCAGATCTTGGGAACAAAAGTCACTAAAAATTTTCAACGCGGCGGGTCCGCAGGCGCTTCATGTTTGTTTGGGGGACCTGCCGCAGCACTTCTCTCGCTCTCACGACCCGAAGCGGCAGGTCCACCAAGTTCGTGGCTCTGTCGCAGATGCTTAGCGACCGCCGAGTCGAGAGCAACGATGAATGTATGCGCTGTATGTAAGTTAACCACTGATACTCGGAATTGGCTGACCCAGCGCTTTGGAAAAGTCAATGACTGGAGTCATGAGCGCGGCGGATGTGCCGCGACAATGTTGCGCGCCGCGACGGTAATACAACACCGTACACGAGGCGCTAACGCTGCAGTGTTCTGGCAGCGACGGCAGCCTGGCGGCAGCGCTAGCTGCATGGTTGAGGGCTAGCTTTAAGCTTGAAGAATTGTAATATTTAGTTTTAGTTTTTGATTCAACAAAGCGGGGTGTATCGCCCGCTAAATAAAGTTTTAATTCTAGCTCTCACTCGTTTCCTTATAAAGGAATTAATTGGCTCCCAACTCGGTTTAAGTAAACCCACAGTAGTGCATGACAACGGTTTTGTGTGCGCTTTTTCTTTTATAAACAAGTAAGAATGCTATAGTCGAGTATACCCGACTACGAAACTCCCTGTACCCAGGTATAAAACATTCAATCACATCTACGTCTACTTACACATACACACACACATACACAAAGACGCACGCACACAGGCGGCAAAAGCGACAGCGCAAGCGAGGCATTTTAATTGATGGCTGTGCTTCTTCTGCCCCCTCTCGCTGCATTACTGAATCTTCTTTCGTGAATAACTTTCGACTTGAAATTTCGACAGTAGATTAAGAGAGACTAAAGTATTGTACATGCCAAATCTAAAAGCTACATCTTTAAAATTGTTCCTGTAAAACGTTTTTATTGAATTGCGGGGAAACGGGAGAAGATATCTGAAATTGGAAACAAACTTGATCTGCGTATGCTATACAGGTACCTACATTTCAAGTTTGGTGTCCTAGCTCTTATAGTTGCTGAGATCGACGCGTTCATACAGAAGGATAGACGGACAGACAGACGGACATGGCCAAATCGAAATATCTTTTGATACTGATCAAGAATATATATACTTTAAAGGGTCGGAGATGTCTCCTTCTGCCTGTTACATACATTTGCACAGATTTTATGGGTACAGGGAGTAAAATCACAACATAAAAAGCAACTAAGCTCGGTTGTAAAAAGCCTACGGTAGTGTTTAACACCAAAAGGCAGTTTTGTGCAACTTAGTGCGAACAATAAGGTGACATATCTACCAAAATATTAACGCGCTGAAATGCTGGAAGTGTTATTCTTCTCAGTAGTGTTGCAACGTATAACCATTAATTACTGAATACATAGATGTGTCAAACAAGCCTTTTTCTGAGGCCAAATGTTTTGCTGACCGCACAACCCCAGTCCTGTTGCCAGCTCGGCCAAAAAAAAAGCCGAGCTACTTACACCTCTGCTCCGAACAAATATTTAGTCTTGGATCGACACCAGAACGATGAGCACGGCTTATGTCGCTTGCGCTCTTATTTCGTTTCTATGTGTGGGTTCAAGTACGCACATGCGCTTGCTTCTTAGTATGCATGAGCAATGAAAAAATGCAACAGCGCATGGCAACATGAAATCTGAATTCAGAAATGGAAATGGAAGCGACCAAGCGCACAACACATGCCCTGTTATATGCACATAGGTTGATTTTGTCGGCGTTAGAATTCATGATGCGGTGGCGGTGTGGATAGAGTGCTTGTTGGATAAGCGGCTTTCTGCAGGTTCGATCTCCAGTTGATCCATTTTTTTGATAATGGGAAGCAATATTTATTTCTTATTTTCTTTTGATTTTCTAATACAGGAACCTACATTAAAAATTTGGTGTCTCTAGATCTTGTAGTTGCTGAGATCTACGCGTTCATACGGACAGACGGACAGACAGACGGACATGGCCAAATCGAAATCTCTTTTGATACTGATCAAGAATATATATACTTTATAGGGTCGGAGATGTCTCCTTCTGCCTGTTACATACATTTGCACAGATGCAATACCCCCTTTTTACCCATTTTATGGGTACAGGGAGTAAAAAACGCCGCACGATAAAAACAAACAAGTAAGAACATTGCAGTCGGACGCACCCGACTGCAGAATACTATGTTCCCAGTCCTATATAATTTGGTTATTTGTGTGTTCAGAAAGAGATGCGAAAAAACTGCACAGGTGTGAGAGATAAAGATTTTGCTCCTTTGTGGGGAGGGGGTGGGGGTCAACAGTTTTTTGATACAGACTTGTCCAGGTGGTCAACATTAGTCTGTATGTCAAATTAGGTAACTCTTGCGGTTACTTGGTGCGGTTTCGGAGGCGTTGCAGTACTATGAATGCACGGACGTCAACCATACGTAAAATAGGGAAATCGAGGCACCTCCTGCGGTGAAGGCAGATTTTCTTCACAGGAATAAAAAGGCTTTTGCGGACTCTAACGACTCACACGGCCGTCGTGGCCACGATTCGTACAACAGACGAGACCGAGGTCTATTCGAAGTTGTACCCCTACCCGAAAGGTGTAGAAGATTTTGTCGCAGCAGAGGTAAACGACCTCCTAAAAAATGGCATTATCAGAAAATCCAAATCGCCATACAATAATCCGTTATGGGTGGTGAATAAAAAAGGTTCGGACGAGATGGGCAATAAAAATAAACGTCTAGTAATAGACTTTAGGAAGCTCAATCTTAAAACGATTGCCGACAAATACCCTAAAACTTGGGTAGAGGCAAATTTTTTACGACACTCGACCTGAAATCAGGTTATCACCATATCACTCTGGCAGAGCGAGATCGTGAAAAAACGGCTTTTTCAGTTAACGGTGGGAAATACGAGTTT
Organism: Hirtodrosophila confusa; assembly: GCA_035043065.1. NCBI lineage: Eukaryota > Metazoa > Arthropoda > Insecta > Diptera > Drosophilidae > Hirtodrosophila > Hirtodrosophila confusa. Next base: position 590,807 of record JAWNNI010000186.1, on the reverse strand, counting down.
TGTCGGCTCCCCTTTGGATTGAAAAATGCTGGTAGCATATTTCAGCGGGCTATCGATGATGTTCTGCGAGAACAAATCTTAAAGTCCTGCTATGTTTACGTGGATGACGTCATCGTCTTCTCGGAAAACGGAAAAGACCATGTCAAGCACGTTGATTGGGTTTTGAAGAGCCTAATGGATGCAAACATGCGTGTGGCACATGAAAAGTCACAATTTTTCAAAGAAAGTGTCGAGTATCTCGGCTTTATTGTGACTAATAACGGCGCGAAAACAGACCCTGAAAAGGTGAAAGCCATTCAGCACTTCGAGGAGCCGAAAACGGTATTTAGCGTAAGGTCTTTCATGGGCCTAGCAAGCTATTATCGTTGCTTTATCAAGGATTTTGCGGCAATCGCAAAACCTCTCTCTGACATCCTCAAGGGGGAAAAAGGCTCAGTGAGAAAGTATAGGCCGAGGAAAATTCCGGTACATCTTAACGATTCTCAACGTAACGCGTTCGAAAAATTAAGAAATATATTGGCGTCGGAAGACATGATATTAATGTACCCAAACTATAAAGAGCCATTTGATTTGACAACGGACGCCTCCGCCTACGGCATAGGAGCAGTCCTTTCTCAGGCCGACCCATTACTATGATATCCCGCACGTTGAAAGACAGGGAAGCAAACTACGCTACTAACGAGCGGGAATTGCTTGCTACGGGGTCAGGGATATTAACATATTCACCGACCATCAGCCACTTACGTTCGCTGTATTTGAGAGCAATCCCAACGCCAAAATCAAGCGTTGGAAAGCACGAATTGACGAAACAGGAGCTAAACACATTGTTCTAGAGGAAGCTCGTTTTCCTTTAAAGAGAAATTTCATTATATTCGCTGAAAAAACTCGACATTTGATAAGTTACAGTGATAAAGAAACACTGTTCGAGACAGTCAAAACCGTCGTCAACCCAAACGTAGTGAACGCTATCCATTGCAGTTTGCCAGCCTTGGCTAAAATCCAACATGATCTCGTAAAGACCTTCCCTTCCACAAAATTCTGGTTTTGTAAGAATTTTGTAGCCGACGTCTTCGACGTCAATGATAGAAGGGAAATAATTACTAAAGAGCATAATAGATCCCATAGGGCCGCTCAAGAGAACATAAAGCAGGTCATGCGGGAATACTACTTCCCGAAAATGACAAGATTGGCAAACGAGGTAGTCCTTAACTGTACAATTTGCGCCAGTGAAAAGTACGATAGGCACCCGAAGAAACAGGAACTCGGCCAGACGCCAATTTCTTCACAAACTGGAGAAATGTTGCATATCGACATTTTCTCCAAGACAAGTTCTCTAAATTTGCGGTCGTGCAGCCCATCGCATCCCGTACAATAGAGGACACAATGCCCCCTTTGCTGGTGCTGATGAACATCTTCCCACTGGCAAAGCAGATATATTGCGACAACGAGCTCGCGTTCAAGTCAGAGACTATTAGGTCCCTGCTAATGAACAATTACGGTGTAAGCATTGTGAATGCACCACCGCTCCACAGCACGTCGAATGGACAAGTTGAACGGTTCCATGGCACCCTGCTGGAAATAGCTAGATGCCTGAGGCGCCAAAGGAAAATTGTCGGCACGGTTAACCTGATATTACAGGCAACCATAGCTTATAACGGGTCCATTCATTCGGTGATCGACAAAAAGCCGAATGAAATATTGCATGATGCTTCGCAGGGATGCATCCGCGACGTTAGGGAAAAAATAGAAGGGGCTCAGGTCGAACAGAATGCTAGGCTGAACAAGAAACGTCAGAATAGGGTGTTCGAGGTAGGCGAAAAAATCTTAGTAAAAACAAATCGCAGGTTGGGAAATAAGTTATCATCCCTCTGTATTGAAAAAATGGTTGAAGCGGACTTGGGGACAACGGTCCTGATTGAGGGGAGGGTGGTCCACAAGGACAACCTCCGTTGAAGGTGACATTTTTCTACTAGTACTTACGTTTAAAATTAATCAACGCTCTAGGATTACCTTTGTGATGATTTCAATACATGTCATGTTCCCGCAGTCTCATATGAGGAAGCTGTTGACAATAGACACAGGGCACGTACAGGACATGCTGTCGGCCCTCGATATATACCACCCTACGGTGGCTTAGACTTTCTGGGGACAGCTCTTAAGGCTGTGGCAGGCACCCCTGACGCGGACGATCTGAGACAGATAGAACTGACACAGGCGCAGCTGGTCACTGCAAGCAATAGGCAAATTTTAATAAACTCTCGAAATCAGGAAAAAATCAATCAGCTGACAGATACTGTGGACAAAATTCTTAAAGTGGCAAAGGAAGGCCAAGCCGATACTGCTCACCTATTTGAGACTCTTGCAATGCGCAATAGGATTCTGATTACCGAATTGGGGAACCTAATGCTAACATTAACTCTTGAAAAATTAAACGTAGTAAATCCGGCTATAATAGATCACTCGGATCTTACGTCGATTCTCACTGACCAAATCACAGGGACCACTATTACTGACATATTGAAAGTGTCTAACATTAAGATAGATCGTAAAAATAATATAATTAATCTCATCATACAATATCCTATAGTAATCAAGCTGTGCAAGAAAATATCAATTTTTCCAGTCGCCCACAATGGTACGGTTCTACAGCTAGAGGACAACTTGGTGGCAGATTGCGATGGTCAAATGTTGGCCGTGACAAACTGTTCACAAACGGCAACAGTCACATTCTGCAGGCAACCTGAGGGCAGTACTTGCGCACAAGGCCTCCACTCTGGGGGCACAGCCCATTGTCAAACGCAGCCAAGTCACCTCGACCCCGTCACTGTGGTCGATGACGGTATCATCATTGTAGACGACCGCAGTGCCACTCTCGCCTATGACGACTCCGCTGAGGTGAAAATCGATGGGACGAACCTCATCACGTTCAACGCGTTTGCCATTATCAACGGCACCCGATACATGAACCGAAACAGCGTCCAGAATCGGTTCCCGGCAGTGGCAGCAACCCCGCTATTAAATATCAGCGGCCACGATACGATTTTCAGCCTTCCGTATATCCACCGTCTGAGTGAGGACAACCTAAACTTCATCAACGAAATTAGGAACAAAGTCACAACCGGAACTACGTCGACAATCTCCCTAAGCATAGCTCTGCTAGCATGTGCTACGGGAATGGGGCTCTACTTTCTTCGCCTGCTCGTGAAGAAACGACGAGATGCCCAGCAGATCGCCGAACTGATAAAAAGCTACAACACGACCGAGGACGGTCGGTCTTCGAGAGGGGGAGTAGTTAACCACTGACACTCGGAATTGGCTGACCCAGCGCTTTGGGAAAGTCAATGACTGGAGTCATGAGCGCGGCGGATGTGCCGTGACAATGTTGCACATATTGCACATCCATAACTTAAAATGCTTTGCTGGCGCTGTCGCTTGTATGTGTGCGTCTTTGTGTATGTGTGTGTGTATGTGTAAGTGTACGAAGATGCGATTGGAAATATTCGACCTGGTACAGGGAGTTTTGTAGTCGGGTATACTCGACTATAGCATTCTTACTTGTTGTTGGGTTTAGCTTTGGCAATTATATTAAGTCATTCGCATGAGAAACTAAAATACTGAATTCCAGACATTTACACTACTTTTCCAACCGTTAACGTGCTCTTTCCCAGATCGGTGCCACATGTGTCAAATTATTTAATGTACAGTTTGATGTTATGAGAGTGAATACAAACGGACAATCATCAAACAGTTTCTTACAACAGTTTTCCACGAATTTTCTGATCTTGGGTGTAGATTATTCAAAATCTTTGAGCAGCGTCCTACTATGACTTTGTGTAGAACCTTGAAAATGAGTTTGAAGCCAATCGCATGAAAATTACAAATGTCGAATGCCAGAGTTTTCCAACGTTCTTTCGACCATGAGGCAGAACTTTCCAAAATCGTGATACACGTGTCTAATTATTTAATGTGTAGAGCTTTGAAAATGAGTTTTAAGCCGATCTGACGATAATCAAAAAAGTTTCATACAACAGTTTTCCGCGAATTTTCCAACTTTGGGTGTTGTTTTGCCAAAATCTTTGAGCACCGCGCCTATGGGACTGAATTTCCCAAAATCCGTGATATACGCGTCGAATTATTTAGTGTGTAGAACTTTGAAAATGAGCTTGAAGCAAATCGCATGAAAATTAAAAGTGTCGAGTGCCAGAGTTTTCTACCAATTTTCCGACCATAGGATTGAATTTCCCAAATTCGCTGATACACCTATCGAATCATTTATTTGAAAATGAGTTTGAAGCCGATTGGATGGTAAACAAAAAAGTTTCATACAACAGTTTTCCGCGATTTTCCACGCTTGTGGGTGGAATTTTCCAAAATCCCGTCTTAGTGTGGAACCTACTGTACAAATTTCAGCAGTATAGCTATACGGTTTGGGCTGTGCGATGATTGCCAATCAGTCAGTCAGTCAGTCAGCACGAACTCTTTTATGTATATAGATAAAAGCTTCTCAAACTGTGTTACTCACAGTGGGTTGTGTCCACACTGCTCTTGTTGTTTTAGAGTCACTGCTACTTTGCGCGGGCGCACCCCCAATATATTGCTGAATATTGTTTGTAATTGTCAAATTGTTTAGCTCTGCAGTACAATTATATATTTTCATGATTTTGTTATTTTCAATGTATAATTCTTGATTGTTACAATTTTTATATAGTTTATTTCGGGTCATATTCCATGTAATTAAAATGTTTGGTTCAACGTATTGAATGTAATTTTCTATACGAAAGTACAAGTTGGTGTTTCGTGTATTATTATATTGACAATACAATGATCTTTAAGAATTTCTTTTGTCAAGGTGTTTATTACATTGTTGTTGTGTATATAAAATTTACTTGCAACCGGAAGTTTTGATGTCAATTAAAGTCTGTCGAGGTTAAGTAAGTAAAAATTCCCAAACGTGTTAGCTGTGTACCCATTTCGATGTCTTCAGTATATTCGGTGAAGTCTTCAATGTTAAAAATTAATAAGTTGAGTTTCTGTTCGTTTAGCATAGCATAATTTTGCTTATTTATCATGTTAATACTATCATCAATAGTGTCAATGACGTTGTTCAAGCTACTGATTTGTATGAAGTTTTAGACACTGCACTATCTGGGGATGTAAGCGAGCAAGTGACACGAAGTATAACCCGTTTACCCCGATGTTAATACAGTGTCCATTGCCCGGCCAGCACCCTCTTGGAGGGTTCAGTTCGAGGGTTTTCGCCAGCCAGTACCGCAATATTGTACGACAGAATCTTTAGATTATGTGCCTGGATCTGGGTTGCGTTGTTTTTGCCATTGCCACCTTGTGGGTTGGACTTTTACTTATTTATAATTTTATGCCTAGATCTTATTCTAAAATTGTTAAGCCTGCGATCTACAAGTTTTTTGAAGGCAGTTTCCATGACAGAGCGCTGTGAATGATATCCTCCGCCTTTATAGATGTAAATACATCCTGCAGCACCGGGATTCCTTGCACTTTGCCGCACATCAGTTTTATTGTCCCACCGATACCATTAATTTCCAATCTTCAAAGAGTCGTTTATGACTAGAACCTTTACGTCTTGCTTGAGAGCTCGAAGACGTTTTTCGGCTGCAGCAGCAGACTTTTGTTTTTACTCCCATAAAATGGGTAAGAAAAAGAACGGCTATCTTCGGGTGCCGAAGCTATATACCCTACCAGCAATTAATTTGTATACAAAACTTAATTTTTGTCTGATTGCTCCTAAGGAAGCCATGTGTTCCGATTTCTATCAAATTATAGGAAACTATTTGAAGTATTATAAAACTCTCACTTAGCTGGGATGAAATATTTGTATAAACAAAAAGTTTGATATAGTGATATAGTGGTCTGATTTTGACCAAATTGTTAAAACTCTCTAGAGACTCGGTTTTGGAAAGTTTGGTAAGGATACCTTAATAAACAAACAAGTTTTTCATACAAAAATATATTTGTCGATCGATCATGCCGGTTCAGATCCGGCCGGTTCTGACATATGTATGTACTGCCTGCAGCAAAAAAAAAGGTCTTTGCCAAGTTTCATTACGATAGCTTTAAAACTGAGAGACTAGTTCGCATAGAAACAGACGGACGGACGGACAGACGGACTGACGAACATCGCTATATCGACTCGTCTATTCATGCTGACTCAGAATATATAGAATATATATACTTTGTTGGGTCGGAAATGTCTTCTTCAGTCCATTACACATTTCGAGACAAAATTATAATATTATACCCTGCTAGGATATAACAAGTAAGAATGCTATAGTCGAGTATACCCGACTACAAAACTCCCTGTACCCAGGTCAAAAATTTCTGATCACATCTACGTACACTTACACATACACACACACATACACAAAAGACGCACACACACGAGCGACAGTTCGAGCGCAGCGCAAGCGAGGCATTTTAAGTGGTGGCTGTGCTGCTTCTTCCCCTCGCTGCAGCACTGAATAACTTCCGTGTTTATTATCTGAAACTGAAACTGAAATTCAGACAGTAGATTAAGAGTGACTAAAGTATTGTACATGCCAAATCTTAAAGCTATATCTTGAAAATTGATGCTGTAAAACGGTTTTTTAATCGATTTGCGGGAGAACGGATGGAGATGTCTGAAATATGAAACAAACTTGATCTGCGTATGGTATACAGGAACCTACATTCCAAATTTGGTATCTCTAGCTCTTGTAGTTGGTGAGATCGACGCGTTCATACAGACGGACATGGCCAAATCGAAATCTCTTTGATACTGATCAAGAATATATATACTTTATAGGGTCGGAGATGTCTCCTTCTGCCTGTTACATACATTTGCACAGATTTATTACCCCCTTTTATCCATTTTATGGGTACAGGGAGTAACAAGTAAGAACGTTGCAGTCGGACGCACCCGACTGCAGAATACTATGTTCCCAGTCCTGTATAATTTGGTTTTTTGTGGGTTCGGAAAGAGACGCGAAAAAAACAGTAGTCTGAATAATAATTCACCAAATTTGGTGACTTTACCTGTACAGGTGTGGGGATATAGATTTTGCTCCTTTGTTGGGGAGGGGGTGGGGGGTCCAAAAATGTTTGATGCAGATTTGTCCAGGGGGTCAACATTAGTCTGTATGCCAAACACTTCTATATTGAGGATATACACCAACATGTGTACGAAGTTTGGTTGCTCTACCTTCAAGGGTGTGGAAAAAATTGCGTTCATACGGACAGACGTACATTTCGCAAACCCAATATACTATTTTCCCTTTGGAAAACATTTTCCCTTAGGGACATTAAAAAATTTATTTTTACCGAATGGAACAACCACTATAAGGAAATTTCGGTGGAAAGTTTCAAAAATGTTAGAGCTCTTCCCAGAAATACCAAAAATAACTTGGTATAGTGACAACAAGATGTCACCGGTGGACACGAAATTAATAAATAGGCTCTTAGTAGGACATACATCCGATACAAGGGTGCCCCAAGCAATCAATGTCGAATCTGCAACACCACTGCAACCTATTCACATCTGCTTGTTTTTTGCCAAAGACCAACTAATTTTAAAGTTTTCAGAAAGTTCAACATCCTACAAGAAGCACTCGCTTCTAAAGATGTAAAAATATACACGGAATTGCAAAGTTCACACGCGAAGCTTCAATCAGCATTTGAAGCAATCGTTCACACCTGAATTTCAGGGTCAGATTACCCACAAGTCGTCTTTCACTGCCTGGGAGAGCCGTGCATCACCAGTATTTTACTGTCACCCTGGCAGTTTAGCACACAATAGCCGATGCCAGGGTTTTGCCAGGGTTTTTCCATTTCGTTGAATATTTTAATGATAGCTTTTTTAGTTTCTTGCCAATCTTTGCTTTTTACTTCTATGAGTGCTGCAAGTTTTGAATAAATGTCAATGCATGATAGGAATTGTATGTTGTCTATCATCTAGAAGTCCATGACATATTTTTCCCTAATGCTAAAGGTTTCTGGTGTTAATTCAAGGGTTAGTTTAGTGTCCCTATGTTCTGTTTTAGCTATGTTGCAGACTTCACATTCGTTCAGAATGTTTTGGATTAGACGTTGGTAGTCTGGATAGTAGTATTTTTCCTTGAACCAATTTATGGTTTTCTCTATGACAGGATATAGCAGATCTTTATGAGTTATTAACGTTAGTTCCATAAATTATGTTATCCATATCCATATGTTTGGATATTGGTTAGTGGATCGCATAACTTTTGTTATTTGATCTGGGCTTACTTTATTTATTTCACTTTATTTATTTATTTTATCATTATATATAAATATATATATTTTATATTTTCTAAATAGGCTTTGTGAAATGTAGGAATCTTTTTCGTTGTGGAAATAAATTACACTATTTTTTGTACAGAGACATTCTATAAATATCTCTTTTGCGCAGACATTTTTCATATAATAGTGGATAACTTCTACTTTATTTTCACACCCTTTGATGAACTTGAATTGCCTACTAAAAAGTTTGATGGGCCTTTCCGTTATTTTGATAAGGCTTAAGATATCTTCTTACTAAACGACCCCTTTCAACTAAGCCCGTGGGCACCGGTGAGTAGGCTCTCACGGCCACTTCCACATGCGCTCTCTCGTTAAGCGAAATAGGCAGCAACAGCGCCGTCGCAGAGCACGCGCTGACAACGGGACTTAGTGCCGTTACAGAAGATGCAGAAACGGTGCCTGAGTGCGTTTGCGATGACAAAAGTACAGTCAACGACAGTTGATAAACATATAAAAAGGCACAGCAACACGCACGCAAGAGGTCAGACAGAAACAAGTCAACGGAGTCAACAGCAAAATTCAACGTCGCAGAAACAAACAGATCACGCCAAATATTCTTGTCCCACGCAGGGATACATCAGCCAACCAACCGAGTCCTGTGCAATATCCTTGTGTAGCCGGAGAATCAAGTGACAAATCCTTGCGGATAGCAGGAGAACACTGACAAGTCCTCGCGTAACTGGAGAAATACGGTAGATCTTGGCGCATCGTTACCAGTCCTTGTGTAGCAGGAGAGATAAGTAAGAAGTCCTTGCGAATAGCACACAAACGAGTCCTTGCGTAACAGGGGAACACAGCGAGTCACTGCGCAGTAGGGTCGTATGCAAATCCTTGTGTAGTAGGAGAGTCAAGGGATAAAACCTCGCGATTAGCAGGAGAACCCTGACAAATCCTGGCGTAACAGGAGAGCAGAACGAGTCCAGCAAGGATCCCCACCGGATCCCACCAGTTCCAGCAAGGATCCCTACCGGATCCCACCAGTCCCACCAGTCCCAACAAGGATCCCTACCGGATCCCACCAGTTCCAGCAAGGATCCCTACCGGATCCCACAAGTTCCAGCAAGGATCCCCACCGGATCCCTCCAGTCCCACCAGTCCCAGCAGGGATCCCTACCGGATCCCAACAGTTCCAGCAAGGATCCCTACCGGATCCAACCAGTTCCAGCAAGGATCCCTACCGGATCCCACCAGTCCCAACAAGGATCCCTACCGGATCCGACCAGTTCCAGCAAGGATCCCTACCGCATTCCACCACCACTACCAAGCCAGCTATTCGGATGGGCAGCCACTTGCAACTAGGCGGAGCTTTGCCACGCGGAATTATCCCACGAGCCAAAAGCGAGTGGGTGGTTCTTAGCGAACAGGCGACGCTGAACGGCGAGTCGGTGCAGCACCAGGATACTCTACGGCGGCCACCACAGGAATCACACACTAAAACTAAACCTACACCTAGTATATGGTCAGCAAATAAATATAATTATCATCGAAACCTAGTGTCGTTATTTATCGCAAATGTTCAAATACAAATTTGTTGATACGGATCCTGACCGACCGAGTTAAGCCCGGCAGGACATTTAATTCGTTACAACTGGCGCCCAACGTGGGGCCTTGCGATAAAAGGAAATTCAATAGAGCTTTACATACACATAAACAAAAAGGTACGAGGATGGGTTTATAACCTCAAAAAGGAGGAAGTCCTTCGGTATGCCGAAGTATTCGGGATAACCGTGAGCGGCACGGTAGACACGATACGTCAGCAATTTGGAGAATGGATCCTGGCAAACGAGTCGAATCTGCAGCATGCCCTGAAGCTCAATGACTTGGCACGCCTTCACACTCGCCAGTCACCACTAAAGAGCACAACACAGGAGGAAGAATTTGAGGACCCGAGCAAATTCATCGAGCGCCTGAACATACCAGCGACGCAGACAGCGGCAAGGCTGTCAGACACACGCCCTCCACCATGGGGAAGCATGAACATGCTCAGGAACGAGTCGCCGCACAGGACCACAACACCAAACAGGACTCATACAGAAGAGTATCTACGAGTAGCCAAACAGGTGAGGGAGTGGAGCTTCCGTTTTGACGGCACGACCAAGCCGCTAGAATTTCTGGATCAGGTGAATGGTCAGCAGAGACATATGGACTCAATCTGGACTTGATTCCCCGAGCGATGCCCGAACTCCTCCAAGGCATGGCCCTTAAATGGTTCTTCCTACCACGGGACTATTTCACACGATAACAGGAGGAAGTAACCCGGAGAAGACAGATGAGCGGATGCCCAGGGAAACTGCCCCTCAGCAGTAATAGGCACCCTACATGATGAGGGGGCGTACCTGTCGGCAACAGTACAAATTGGGACCGGCCATTACAAGGCGACCGTAGATACTGGGGCGACAATCCGTTTTGTCAGCGAAAAACTGGATATGGAACTGGTACACCAAGGACAACGGAATGCCACGCAAAAGCAGGTGCGGCTAGCAGATGGCCGAAGCAGCGGGGTATCAGAGCAGCTGGAGGTCGAAACCAAGCTCGGGGACCAACACATCGATCTGGCACTCCTTATCCTACCCGGGGTCATCGACGAGTTAGTACTAGGATGGGATTTCCTCGCAGGCATGGGCACCGTTTTGGAGTGCGCTGGGCTCCGAGTCAGAATTCCAACCCGCCACAGGCATAGTGGAAGGTTACAAGAAAGACTCTCGGTAGCAGTTGCCATGACAAATCCACCAAGAGCACAAGAACCCGAAAGAACCGCTACAGAAGAGACAGGCAACAGCGAGATGGACAGACAGCCACTACACCCTGACACAGCGATCGACCAATTCCTCCAAGAAAAACTGGCTGCTTTTGGGAAAATGTCAGGCACATCACCCATTACAGAGCATCAGAAAGTGATGCACAACGACCGTCCCATCAAACAAAGCAACTTCCCGAAGAACCCCAAGATGCAATTAGTGATTAATAAACAGGTGGACGAACTACTGGCAAGAGGCTGCATCGAAACGTCGAACAGTCCCCACAGCGCGCCAATCGTCATGGTAAGGAAGAAGACGGGAAAGTGGAGACTGTGCGTGGACTTTCGCCAGTTAAATAGGCGTTCAGTCAAAGATGCGTATCCCTTACCAAGAGTGCACCACATTTTAGACCAGTTAAGGGAGGCCCACTACATTACCAGCTTGGATCTGAAGGATGAACACTGGCAGATTCCAATGGGAGTGGCCAGCAGGCCATTAACAGCGTTCACCGTCCCGGGGAGAGGACTTTTCCAGTGGAAAGTGATGCCGTTTGGGCTTCACTCTGCTCCGGCGACATTTGAACGAGCGTTGGACCGAGTGATAGGCCCGGAAACGATGCCACATGCGTTCGCCCACCTGGACGACATCTTCGTCATCGGGAAAACACGAGAAGAACACATGATTAACCTGCGGGAGGTATTCTGACGGCTTCGAGCGGCCAACTTAAAGATCAACATCGACATGTGCGATTTCTTCAAGCAGGAGCTAAAATATCTGGGGCATCTGGTGACGGAACTCGGTATCCGCACAGACCCCGACAAAGTAACTGCCATCGCCGAACTAAAAACCCCCACTAATACCAAAGAACTGCGTCAATACCTGGGAGTAGCATCATGGTATAGAAGATTTGTACCCGACTTTGCTACGACGGTTCATCCACTCATCGCCCTGCTCAAAAAGGGTACCAAGTGGGAATGGAATAAGGAACAACAAAAGGCATTTGAGACCGTGAAGGATAAACTCACGAAAGCACCCGTGCTAGCATGCCCGAACTTCAACAGCCAGTTCATCCTGCAGACAGATGCCAGCAACTACGGACTCGGCGCAATCCTCACCGAAACGACTAAGGAAGGTGAACAAGTCATCTCATACGCCAGCAGGACACTAAACGGAGCCGAGAAGAACTACTCGGCCACGGAGAAGGAATGCCTGGCAATTGTACGGGCAATCAGTTTCCTGAGTCGCGAGGTGAGCTTTAGAGCTGCAACAGTACGATTTCGAGGTGACTTATCGCAAGGGGAAACTCAACGTGGTAGCAGACGCTCTGTCCCGGCAACCCCTAGCAGAGGAGACATGTGGCCGAGCGGTGAGCCAAGAAAAAAACTCAGAAGAGGAGGACAAATGGATAGAGAAACTAATGGCAAAAGCTCAAAATAACCCCCAAAAATTCGCCGACTACACTATAGAGTCAGGAAACCTCTATAGACACATCCCACAACGAGCAGGGGACGAAGACGCGGCGGCCTGGAAGCTCTGCGTACCAAAACGACAGAGACAACGCATACTACATGAAAACCACGACGCAGTTACAGTCGGACACTTGGGGACACGCAAAACCATGGCACGAGTGGCCGCACGGTACTACTGGCCAGGGTTCTACCGAGATGTACGAGCCTACGTACGGTGCTGCGAGACGTGCCAACGATACAAACAGAGTCAACTTCAAGCCGCAGGTAAAATGCTCACCCAAGTCCCCGAGGAGCCATGGGCCACGGTCTGCGCGGACTTTGTGGGACCACTGCCGAGTCGAAACACGGAAACACGACCTTACTCGTCTTTATTGACCGAATCTCAAAATGGACAGAACTGGTCCCACTGAGGTGTGCAACGACGGCAGCCCTACAAAAGGCGTTTAGAGAACGGATACTGGCTAGGTTCGGGGCACCAAAAGTACTCATCACAGATAATAGAGCGCAATTCACAAGTAAGGCGTTCAATACGTTCTTAGAAGAAATGGAAGTACGACACCAAGACCCCTCAAGAAAAATCCAACCGAGCGTATGAACCGGAAGGTTAAAACTATGGTCGCACAATACACAGGAGAAAATCAGCGGGATTGGGATGAGGTCTTGCCCGAATTGACACTGGCAATCAACACTATCGTCTCAGCGTCAACGGGCTACATTGCAGCATTTGTCACACAAGGTCGCGAGCCCAAACTACCCAAGGGCCCTATACGACAAGGAAGCTGTAGGCACAGGACAAGCAACCTCAAAGCCCAGAGATGACGAGAGGAAACTTAAAGAGATTTTCGAACTAGTACGTCGCAATCTGGAGAAGGCAGCCCAGGACCAAGCAAGACATTATAACCTGCGGAGACGGCCATGGAAACCGACAATAGGCGATCAGGTATGGCGCAAAGAACACCACCTCTCCAACGCCGCGGAGGGATTTGCAGCCAAGCTCGCTCCAAAATTCGGCAGGCCGTATCAGATAATAAACTTTGTCTCGCCGGTTATACGCCAGCTTCGAGGACAGGCGGACAAGAAAATACGAACGGCCCACATCATGGACTTAGAACCGTGTGCGACGCAAACCAAACCAACTAAAACGCAGTAAGTGTAGGACACGGGCGAGAGAATTTTTTTTTATATATACAATTTTTTTCTCGACCTCATTAAAGGGGGGAAAATGTAAATAAAAATTAATTTACATTAAAAATTGGAATTTTTTATTAAGTACTGCAATAATAAAACAAGTAAGAACGTTGCAGTCGGACGCACCCGACTGCAGAATACTATGTTCCCAGTCCTATATAATTTGGTTATTTGTGTGTTCAGAAAGAGACGTGAAAAAAACTGCACAGGTGTGGAAGATATAGATTTTGCTCATTTGTGGGGGAGGGGGTGGGGGGTCCAAAAATTTTTGATGCAGATTTGTCCAGGGGGTCAACATTGTATGCCAAATTTGGTGACTATACCTGTACAGGTGTGGGAGATATAGATTTTTCTCGTTTGCGGAGGAGGGGGTGGGGGTCAACAATTATTTGATGCAGATTTGTCCAGAAGGTTAACATTAGTCTGTGTGCCAAAATTGGTGACTCTACCTGTAAAGGTGTGAGAGATATAAATTTTTCTCCTTCGCAGGGGAAGGGGTAGGGGGTCAAAAATTTTTTGGTGCAGATTTATCCAGGTGGTCAACATTAGTCTGTATGCCAAATTAGGCAACTCTAACTTTGAAACTGTAGGAGATATACCCCTTGAAAAACCTGTTTTGGGGATATCATATGCCGATTTGTGGGGGTGGGGGTGGTGGGGTCAAAATTTTTTTGATGTCGGGTCGGGTGATCTGTCGGGAATCTCAACATTAGTCTGTATGCCAAATTTGGTGACTATAGCTTTAAAATGGGGAAGATACAGGTTTTCCCCAAATTTCTGTGGGGGGGTGGGGGTGGGTGATCGATCTCGACACTTCATAAATTGACGATATATACCAACATGTGTACCAAGTTTGGTTGCTCTAGCTCAAAGCTAAAGGCAAAAAAATTGCGTTCATACGGACAGACGGACAGACAGACGGACATGGCCAAATCGAAATCTCTTTTGATACTGATCAAGAATATATATACTTTATAGGGTCGGAGATGTCTCTTTCTGCCTGTTTCATACATTTGCACAGATTTAATACCCAGATTTTTACCCATTTTATGGGTACAGGGAGTAAAAAAAATAATATAGTTATTTAGTCTTAAGGGTAGCGAGGAAATTTCACACACACAAAAAAAAAAATAGGGAAAACACATCGCTCCCAACGGAAGAGGAGAGTGTGAGGAGCCTTAGCCGGCTCCCCACAACATAACGAAACGACCCCTTTCAACTAAGCCCCTGGGCACCGGTGAGTAGGCTCTCACGGCCACTTACACATGCGCTCTCTCGTTGAGCGAAATAGGCAGCAACAGCGCCGTCGCACAGCAAGCGCTCACAAACCACAACGGGACTTAGTGCCGTTACAGAAGATGCAGAAACGGTGCCTGAGTGCGTTGGCGATGACAAAAGTACAGTTAACGACAGTTGATAAACATATAAAAGGGTACAGCAACACGCACGCAAGAGGTCAGACAGAAACAAGTCAACGGAGTCAACAGCAAAATTCAACGTCGCAGCAACAAACAAATCACGCCAAATATTCTTGTCCCGCGCAGGGATACATCAGCCAACCAACCGAGTCCTGTGCAATATCCTTGTGTAGCCGGAGAGTCAAGTGACAAATCCATGCGGATAGCAGGAGAGCAATGACAAGTCCTCGCGTAATAGGAGAAGCACTGCGAATCTTGGCACACAGTTACCAATCCTTGTGTAGCAGGAGAGTCAAGTGGTAAATCCTTGCGAATAGCAGGAGAATACTGACAAGTCCTCGCGTAACAGGAGAAATACGGTAGATCTTGGCGCATCGTTACCAGTCCTTGTGTAGTAGGAGAGTTAAGTGAGAAGTCCTTGCGAATAGCACGAGAACACT
Organism: Hirtodrosophila confusa; assembly: GCA_035043065.1. Taxonomy (NCBI): domain Eukaryota; kingdom Metazoa; phylum Arthropoda; class Insecta; order Diptera; family Drosophilidae; genus Hirtodrosophila; species Hirtodrosophila confusa. Next base: position 575,226 of record JAWNNI010000186.1, on the reverse strand, counting down.
GACGAGTCCTTGCGTAACAGGAGAACACAGCGAGTCACTGCGCAGTAGTGGTATGCAAATCCTTGTGTAGTAGGAGAGTCAAGGGAAAAATCCTCGCGAATAGCAGGAGAACCCAGACAAATCCACCGGATCCCACCAGTTCCAGCAAGGATCCCTACCGGATCCCACCAGTTCCAGCAAGGATCCCTACCGGATCCCACCAGTCCCAGCAAGGATCCCTACCGGATCCGACCAGTTCCAGCAAGGATCCCTACCGCATTCCACCACCACTACCAAGCCAGCTATTCGGGTGGGCAGCCACTTGCAGCTAGGCGGAGCTTTGCCACGCGGAATTATCCCACGAGCCAAAAGCGAGTGGGTGGTTCTTAGCGAACAGGCGACGCTGAACGGCGAGTCGGTGCATCACCAGGATACTCTACGGCGGCCACCACAGGAATCACACACTAAAACTAAACCTACAGCTAGTATATGGTCAGCAAATAAATGTAATTATCATCGAAACCTAGTGTCGTTATTTATCGCAAATGTCCAAATACAAATTTGTTGATACGGATCCTGACCGACCGAGTTAAGCCCGGCAGGACACTTGATTCGTTACAATGTGCGCTGTGTATCGTTGCTCTATTACTGTCTGCTGATTCTCCTAATAAGTTCACTTCTAGCTTTACTCTGGAAAGAGCGTCGGCTACCTTATTTTCTTTCCCTGGGAGATATTTGATAGTAAAATTAAACTCGTTTAGTCTGATCTTCCACCGTTGGAGTTTCATGTTAGGCATGTTAGGCATCAGAAGATAAGTATCTGTATATCCGGATAATTGATAAGTTTCTTGACGTTCGAAAGGAACACGATGACGGAACAAAACCGTGTAAACAAACGATGTGGAAATTGTGGATACCGAAGAGTTTGAGTCAGGTGATAATCCAAAGATCCCATGAAGAGCCTCTTGCAGCACACGGTGGCATGACGAAAACATTAGAGCGGATTCGCAGAGATTATCATTTTTATTTCGCAGGTGCGCGATTTTATTAGGGAATGCAAGATCTGTAAGACAACTAAAGCGCCAAATCAAGTTCTTAAGCCACCTATGGGAACACCGGCGGTGTCGAGAAGACCATTTCAGCGTTTGTATATAGACATATTGGGCCTTTTCCTTTTCCTTTTCGCGAAGCAAACTAGGTCACACAGGGTTGTTAATCGTGTTAGATCATCTGACAAAATACCATTGCTTGTGCCCGTTAAAAAACTTCACAGCTAGTGCTATTATGCAATTTTTGCAGGATCAGGTGTTTTTTAGGTACAGAAACCTAGTGACAACTGATCTCAATTTAATCTTGACTTCAACGCTTGATAGACGTCATTGGGTATCCGACACGTAATACATATACCGCTTTGTACTCTCCTAAGGCGAGCTCTTCGGAAGGAGTCAATAGATCAATTATCTCGGCAATTCGAGATACAAAGATGACCATATTGAATGGGATACCCATATACATGCGATCAGCTGTGCTTTGAGGAATTCTTATCATCAAAGCATAGAGTGTTCACCTTTTCATGCGTTATTTGGATTTGACATGTCCACCCATGGATCACAGTATACCCTCTGGGCCAAATTAAATTTATTAGAGGAAGCTATAAATGTTCTTGCTCGAGACGATCAATTGCAAGTTATCCGAAAGCACTTGCGACAAAATATTGCACATGCGGCGGAAAATTCAGCGAACCAAAGCAATTTGAGGACACATAGTGTGAATGTTAAATCGGTCAAGAAATGTTTAGGAGGAACTTCAGTCAGAGTTATTTTTCACAGTTAGAGAAAAGCAAGGAAACTGCTTTTATATTCCTAAGGATTTCGAAGGACATCTCCAGGGAACCTACCATGCAAAGGACATTAGAGGTTGAAGGATTAGGATTTCTTTTCAGGGTGGGGGGGTCCTAAAATGTTTGATGCAGATTTGTCCTGGGGGTCAACATTAGTCTGTGTGCCAAATTTTGTGACTTTACTTGTACAGGTGTGAGAGATATAGATTTTGCTCCTTTGTTGAGGAGGGGGTGTGGGGTCCAAAAATGTTTGATGCAGCTTTATCGAGAATCTCAACATTAGTCTGTATGCCAAATTTGGTGACTATAGCTTTAAAAATAGGGAAGATACAGGTTTTCCCCAAATTTCTGTGGAGGGGGTGAGTGTGGGGGGTCGATCTGGACACATCATAAATTGACGATATACACCAACATGTGTACCAAGTTTGGTTGCTCTAGCTCAAAGATAAAGGCAAAAAAATTGCGTTCATACGGACAGACGGACATTTCGCAAACCCAATATACTATTTTCCCCATAGCATAAAAATAAACAAAATTATACATCTAACAAGGCACGAGTTCCACCAAGTTCGCATACGACAAGGAATGCAAGGCACCAAATCGAATCGAGACCACGGTGCGAAACATGCAAACGATAACGGCAGAATCACCTGATATGCAATGCACAATGCATTTCCAATTGCTGACAAACTTATACAGGCAACCGATAAATGTCAGCAATTGGAGAGCGCAGGCGCAACAGCTATATAAGCCACAACCCCAGCAGCCGAGGATCACATCAAAATGGAAACACCAACCAAACGCAACAGCGAAACGACACCGCGGCGGCAGTTGAGGCGGACGGCAACGCGGCTGCCTTTCCACCCCCGAAGGCCGTTAAGACGACCGAAGGCCACCCGCCAAAAACCTGGTCCCCCGTCGCCCATCCGGCCACCACCAGTGGAGCCATCGGCCAAGGTACCGGTTCTCAACCGGCCAAATCCGGGCACCGCGCCGCCGGCACCAGAGCCCCCACCGGAGCAGCCAGTCGGCATGGTGCAGCCGCAGCCACGCCCACTACGATGACACCACCACCCCGTCCCGCAGCACCAGTCCTGGACCGCCCTACGGAGGTGGTCATCATCTCGTCGCAGTCGGAGTCCGAGGCACCGGAGCCACCTCTTACAAGGCACGTCTACCGCGTGCAACGCTCGGTCATGCGGGACGGGAGGCCAGTACGCCCCGGCCACGTGCCCCCACACCGGAGTCACCACCGCCCCCTCCACCCACGTTCCGACCGGCATTGCATCGCCAACGTTCAAACATGGAGCAGGGAGTGGTGGAACGGCGGCCGGCACTATTCCGCCAGGCCTCATGGGCCCGCCCGGGAGTGGACCATCGATGGAGGGAAGTGGGCCCCGAAGAGTGGCCAGAAGCGGTGGCCGCGTACGCCCAATCAACCGGGATTGGCGGACCGCCCGGTTAATGTGGGTCGGCACTACGCGGTACCGCATCCGGTCAACCAGAGGCCAACACCGCGTGTTCGCGCAATAAAAAAAAAACAAAAGCAAAAAAAATAAGTAAGACTGCTATAGTCGAGTATACTACTAGACTACGAAACTCCCTGTACCCAGGTCTAAAACATCCAATCACATCTACGTCCACTTACACATACACACACACATCCACAAAGACGTACACACACAGGCGGCAAAAGTGACAGCGCAAGCGAGGCATTTGAAATGGTGGCTGTGCTTCTTCTTCCCCCCTCTCGCTGCATCACTGAATCTTCTTTCGTGAATAACTTCCGTATTTATTATCCGATCGACTTGAACAGTAGATTAAGAGTGACTAAAGTATTGTACATACCAAATAAAAAAGCTATATCTTGAAAATTGTTACTGTTAAACGGGTTATATCGATTTGCGGGGGAACGAGGGGGAGATATCTGAAATATGAAACAAACTTGATCTGCGTATGGTATACAGGAATCTACATTCCAAATTTGGTGTCTCTAGCTTTTGTAGTTGCTGAGATCGACGCGTTCATACGGACAGACGGACAGACAGACGGACATGGCCAAATCGAAATCTCTTTTGATACTGATCAAGAATATATATACTTTATAGGGTCGGAGATGTCTCCTTCTGCCTGTTACATACATTTGCACAGAATTAGTACCCCCTTTTTACCCATTTTATGGGTACAGGGAGTAAAAAAAATAATATAGTTATTTAGTCTTAAGGGTAGCGAGGAAATTTCACACACACAAAAAAAAAAATAGGGAAAACACATCGCTCCCAACGGAAGAGGAGAGTGTGAGGAGCCTTAGCCGGCTCCCCACAACATAACGAAACGACCCCTTTCAACTAAGCCCCTGGGCACCGGTGAGTAGGCTCTCACGGCCACTTACACATGCGCTCTCTCGTTGAGCGAAATAGGCAGCAACAGCGCCGTCGCACAGCAAGCGCTCACAAACCACAACGGGACTTAGTGCCGTTACAGAAGATGCAGAAACGGTGCCTGAGTGCGTTGGCGATGACAAAAGTACAGTTAACGACAGTTGATAAACATATAAAAGGGTACAGCAACACGCACGCAAGAGGTCAGACAGAAACAAGTCAACGGAGTCAACAGCAAAATTCAACGTCGCAGCAACAAACAAATCACGCCAAATATTCTTGTCCCGCGCAGGGATACATCAGCCAACCAACCGAGTCCTGTGCAATATCCTTGTGTAGCCGGAGAGTCAAGTGACAAATCTTTGCGGATAGCAGGAGAACACTGACAAGTCCTCGCGTAACAGGAGAAGCACTGCGAATCTTGGCACACAGTTACCAATCCTTGTGTAGCAGGAGAGTCAAGTGGTAAATCCTTGCGAATAGCAGGAGAACACTGACAAGTCCTCGCGTAACAGGAGAAATAATTGGCGCATCGTTACCAGTCCTTGTGTAGTAGGAGAGTTAAGTGAGAAGTCCTTGCGAATAGCACGAGAGCACTGACGAGTCCTTGCGTAACAGGAGAACACAGCGAGTCACTGCGCAGTAGTGGTATGCAAATCCTTGTGTAGTAGGAGAGTCAAGGGATAAATCCTCGCGAATAGCAGGAGAACCCTGACAAATCCACCGGATCCCACCAGTTCCAGCAAGGATCCCTACCGGATCCCACCAGTTCCAGCAAGGATCCCTACCGGATCCCACCAGTCCCAACAAGGATCCCTACCGGATCCGACCAGTTCCAGCAAGGATCCCTACCGCATGCCACCACCACTACCAAGCCAGCTATTCGGGTGGGCAGCCACTTGCAACTAGGCGGAGCTTTGCCACGCGGAATTATCCCACGAGCCAAAAGCGAGTGGGTGGTTCTTAGCGAACAGGCGACGCTGAACGGCGAGTCGGTGCATCACCAGGATACTCTACGGCGGCCACCACAGGAATCACACACTAAAACTAAACCTACACCTAGTATATGGTCAGCAAATAAATATAATTATCATCGAAACCTAGTGTCGTTATTTATCGCAAGTGTCCAAATACAAATTTGTTGATACGGATCCTGACCGACCGAGTTAAACCCGGCAGGACACTTGATTCGTTACAATGTGCGCTGTGTATCGTTGCTCTATTACTGTCTGCTGATTCTCCTAATAAGTTCACTTCTAGCTTTACTCTGGAAAGAGCGTCAGCTACCTTAATTTCTTTCCCTGGGAGATATTTGATAGTAAAATTAAACTCGTTTAGTCTGATCTTCCACCGTTGGAGTTTCATGTTAGGCTCTTCGATATTGTTTAACCAGGCCAATGGTCTGTGATCACTTAAGGTCTCAAACCTCCTACCGAAAAGGTAAGATCGAAAATATTTCATAGCCCAAACAATAGCTAACAACTCTTTTTCAATAGAAGAATAATTTAACTCATGCTGAGAGTTCTACTTGCGGAACAAATGGGCTTATGTTCTTGTGACAGAACCGCACCAATTACTATATTGCTTGCGTCAGTAGTTAAATGAAAGGACTTAACGAAATTTGGGTAGACCAAAATATGTAGGGTCAGACGTGATCAGCAATTTCATTTTTTCGAATGCCGAAATGTATTCTTTCTCATGAATGTTAATGGTTGCTCCCTTTTTGAGTTTCAATGTCATGGGTTTAACTATACTGGCGAAGTTCGGTATGAACTTTCTATAGAAGCCGCACATATCTAAGAGTGATTTGATTTGTTTTGGAGTTTTAGGTATGGGGAATTTTGGGATTGCTTCTATCTTATTTGGCTTTGGTTTTATTCCGTTTGTGGTCACAATATGACCTAAGAATTCGGTTTCTTTTTTCAGAAACTCACATTTGTCGAGTTGAAGCTTTAAGTTGGCTTCCCTTAATTTCCTGAATACCTTTCTGAGATAGATGCTTCTCCAATGAAGTGGAGTAAATTATGATATCATCAAGGTATACGAGACAATCCTTATAGATTAAATCTTCTAAAAGGTTGTTCATAAAACGCTGGAACGTTGCAGGGGCATTTTTAAGTCCAAAAGGCATGCGAGTGTACCCGTAGTAGCCGTGTTTGGTACTAAATGCAGTTTTGGAAATCGACTTCGGATCCATTTGGATCTGGTGAAAACCCTTAGCTAGATCGATGGTTGTGAAATACTGGAATTTTCCCAATTTGTCCAATATTTCGTTTATGATCGGTATTGGGTACTTAATTATTATTAGTGATGGGGGCGTTGCATTGCGATCCATGAGATCTATTGTGCCCCCTTCTAAGCCTAAAGCTCACTCATCAACCCTATCTCCTGCATGAATGCAAGGATCTTGGTCGGATCTAGAGTACCTATATCGTTTGTCTGAAGGAAAAACCCACCCAGGTACCTGTTTCTTCTTCTGGCAAGGGAAGTGCAGTTTGTTAGTATGTGTGATGAGGTTTCAGCCTCCATTTCACAGATTCTGCATGTCCCGCTTCTTACAATTCCTAGCTTGCTTAGGTGGTTTCTCAGTCTACAGTGCCCCGTCAGAAGGCCGGTGACTATTCTAAGTGAATTCTTCCCCAATGGTATTAGTTGCTTGAATCTTTTAAGATCATAGTTTCCTAAGAGTGACTTGGCCTGTCTTAGGCCTGGTGTATTTCTCCAGCTTGACTGCCTTCTGTTGTCCTCTTCAATCCTAAGATGTTCTCTTATTGTGTGTCTTCCTATGTCACAGAACGGTTCTGGGCCTACCAGAGGTTTGCCTGCTCCTAACTTAGCCAGTTCATCAGCTGCTTCGTTCCCGGGTATATCTTTGTGCCCTGGGATCCATCTGAGGGCAAGCCTATTTTTCCTGCCTAGTTGGTTCAATTTGGTTCGCACTTCTCGAACCAACTTCGATGAGATTTTTGGGCTGCTTAAAGCGCTAATTGCTGCTTGGCTATCAGAGAGTATGGCTATGCTTCTGTTCTGATAGTTTCGTAGGATGTTGAATTCAGCACATTTCCCGATGACGCATACCTCAGCTTGGAAGTTGCTGGTGTATCTGCCTAAAGGTTCGTGGTATTTAATCCGAGGGCCTACCACCCCAAGGCCCGTGCCTTGGTTTGTTAGGGATCCGTCAGTATACCACGTGATTGTGTGATTCTTCATGGGATGTACGTCCTCTAGCGACGTCCAGTTCTTTTTGTTACAAAGATGAACTTCGAAGTGACGCTCGAAGAGTAGCTCGGTGGTCATTTCATCCCTCGGTTGCATGAGTAAGGGGAGTTCTCTTTCTAATCTGTTAGCATCTTCCCTGCTAATACCATTCTTACCCACTCCTATGGATGATATTCTGAGAAGGGTTGCCTTTTGTTGGAGTTCAATCGTGTGATTGAGTGGAGTTAGCTCCATTAAGACTTCTAGGGCCGCTGTCGGTTAGGTGCGCATTGCTCCTGTCATGCAGGCGCAGGCCATTCTCTGCAGTCTTTGTAGCTGCTTCTGCACGGTGACGAGCTGTGCTCTGTCCCCCCAGGCGATGACCCCATATGTGATCATCGGTCTAACTATCATAAGATACAGCCATCTGATTATATGGGGCGCTGTGCCCCACGATTTTCCGGCTATATTTCTGCAGGTATATAGTGCCCTAGAGCACTTATCCATTGTATTCTTAACATGAGATGCAAAGTTCAATTTGCTATCAAGGGTAACTCTTAGGTACTTAACCTCCCTGCTGGTTACTAAGGTAGTTCCTGCTAGTACTATTTGCTTCATCCTCTGCAATTTGTACTTTCTTGTGAAGGGGACTACGACTGTTTTGGAAGGGTTCAGGTTGAGACCAACCTCCTTACACCAGTCGTATGTCGTCCTTAATCCTAGTTGGATTATATCGTAGAGTTACTCCTCAAACTTGCCTTGGGCTATGATAACTATATCATCGGCATACCCTTGGCATTGTAGACCTTTGCTAGAGAGCCTATCCAGTAGCTCATCTACTAGAATGCTCCATAGCAAGGGAGACAATACGCCCCCTTGGGGACACCCTCTCTTGGTTGTGACTGTAACAGTGCTATCCCCCACTGTTGCTGTGGCCTGTCTGGTTCTAAGCAGTGAATGAATCCATCTGCTAATTACCGCACCTACCCCCTTCCTACGCAAAGATGCCTGGACAGCGTCATGAGACGTAACCACTTCCTTGGTATCAACTGCTTTCCTTAGCGATCTGTGCAGTTGGTATAGTGCTGTGTCTGTGGAACGACCTGCTCTGTATGCGTGCTGTGCTGGGTGCAGCGGGCTCTGCTTTAGCAGAGTGCTTCTAATATTGTTGTCCACCAGCTTTTCCAACGTTTTCAATAAAAACGATGTTAAGCTGATGGGTCTGAAGGACTTGGGGTTGGTGATGTCTTTCTTCCCTGCCTTGGGGATGAAGACCACCCTAGCTCTGCTCCAGGCACTGGGTATATGACCCAGCGCTAGGCTACTTGTCAATATTTTCCTCAGGCTTGATAGGAGTTGATCCTGTCCTTGCTGTAGGAAGATAGGTGAGATTCTATGCAGGCCTGGCGACTTGTAGGGCTGAAACGTTGCAAGGGCCCATTTTAGTCTCTCCGTCGTAACTATAGATTTTGCAGTTGCCCAATCTATGGTATGTGGCCTGGGTTGAACGACAAGTTCGACGCAGTCATCCACAATAGGGGTACTCCCCGGGAAGTGCGTTTCGAACAGTAGTTCCAATTTCTCCATGTTATTGGAGGTGAAGGAGTCATCTTTCATCTTCAGGGTCATATTGGCCTCAGGCGCCCGTTTTGAGAGCACTTTAAGCAGTCGGGCGCCCTCATTCACACTTTCTATGGATTCACAGAAGTCTCTGTTGTTCTTCCGTTTAGCTTTCCTTAACTCCTTGTTGTAGGAGGTAAGACTCTGACGGTAAAGGTCCCAGGTGTCATCCCTCTTCGCTCTATTGAAGAGTTGACGGGTGGTAACGCGCAGTTTTTCGAGGCGATCCTTCCACCATGGGGCGTCTGTTTCCCTACGTTGTCTACCCAGGGGACAGCTACTTTCAAAGGCATATAATATGCTACTATTGAGACTATTAACATACCTGTCAAGCTCCAGTGGGTGTTTGGGTATACCAGTCACGTCCCTGGTTAGCTCGAGAGATAGGTTTCTCTTGTAAAGTTCCCAGTTCGTTTTCATAGGATTACGAATAGCTGTGCTAGTATCCATATTCGCCTTAAGGTTGAATAGGATTGTTCTGTGGTCTGACATGGACTCCTCTGGTGATACATGCCAGTCCCGTATGTGTGGCTTGAGGGACGGGCTTATCAGGGTAATGTCCAATACTTCTTCTCTGATCCTAGTTACGAATGTCGGTGAAGATCCGACATTTCCTATCACTAGGTTATATTTGAATATAAAATCAAGTAGGCACTCACCTCTGGGGTTGATATCCTTACTTCCCCACACAACGTGGTGCGCGTTGGCGTCGCATCCCACGATGATAGGCAGTCGATGCGTCCTGCAGTATTCCACCAGACCGCACACTTCTGGGGGTGGACAGGGCTCATCTTCTGCGAAGTACGCCGACGCTACCACTGTTGTGGTGGCAGTTCCTAACGCTTGGACTGTGATTGGGACGCAGTCCCGGGTCAGGAATTCTGAAAGGATAGTGTAGTTAATGCCTTTCCTTACCATTATACAAGTTCTTGGAGATGTACTCCTATGGTCATATAGAGGCCTTTTATGCCGTGGTTGACCCACGGTTCCTGTACTAGGGCTAGCCACAGATGTTGTTTGGTGAACATCCTAGCTAGGACGGCCGAGGCCGCCTTTGCACGGTGAATGTTCACCTGGGCTAGCCCGGTGCTGATGACTGGCGTCGTCATCAGCGGACAGTGGATGCCTCGGCTTCTGGCAAGTCGGGCTTAGATGTGCCCCTCTCGCCACCGTTCGTCTGTGTGACGTCGGCTTCGTCCCCTTTCGCCTGACCTGGCCCCTGGGCCAATGGCTTTCCACCTTCTTCTTTGGCCTCTTTAGGCCGTTCACGGGGATCGTCCCAGAGCGGAAATAGAGCTGGTGCCCTCTTTCCACTATTCTGTCCCGTGACATCTCGTCAATCCCTATGACGAAGAGGGCTCCTCCCCCCTCATTCCTACGGGACAATACCCTCCACGAATCGGTCTCGATCTTGTTCTGGTTCCTCAGCAGACTCAGCAAGGCATCGGTTGACCGATCCGCGCTTCTCGGACAGAAGACCGTGATGTTATGTGGTGAGGGTCTGCCTTCACCTGTTCTTGCGTCGAGTGGTACACCCTTCCAGGAGTGTAGCCTCGGCGCTGCGCTCATCAGCCAATCGGCTGACCCCTCGTCGGTGCAATCGACGACTAGGTGGCCTACACGGAAGTGTCGAGGATGGCCTCCTCTAGCGCGGATAATTCCCTGTGGCTGAGGATTACCTGGGGATAATCCACAGCAACACAGCCACCTTCTTAGGGCCTCTTCCGGAGGGTGCCCCTGCTGGAGGTACCTCAGGTACCACTTGACCCACAAACCACACAAATTGCGTCTGTTCGGGTCATCCAGACCCCCCGGTTGGCCGCGCGGAGGGAGGAATTCTTTCTTCTTCTGGCGCTGCGGCTGTTGATGCCCCTGTCTGTCGGCTTTCAGCGGCGGTCGCATCGGTCGAGATGGTCCGGTCGAGCTTCCGAGCGCTTCTGCTGACGCAGTGGCCTGCCATGCTTGTTGGCCATGTGCTCCACGCACATGACCCTGCGGTGCCTGCGGCACTCTCCGATTGATCGGAGCTGGATGGATATCTAGAAGCCGCTCCTCATAATGTCTTGTGACATCGACTTGTCGTCAACAGTTTTTTCGTTGAGTCCGCGATAATCAATGACTACCCTAAATTTTGGTTTTCCCGGGGCATCGTTCTTTTTTGCCACGATCTTGATCGGGCAGTAATATGGGCTATTAGACTTTCTAATAATCCCTTGCTCAATCATTTCGTTTATTTGTTTGTTTACCTTGACATCGTAAGTCTGACGGTATTTATAAGGTCTCTTATAGACTGGATCTTCGTGTTTTGTTTGTATTGCGTGCTTAACAGTACCCGTAAAGGTCAAATTTTCACCTTCTCTGTACTGTATATCACGGAACTCGAACAAAAGCATTTTAAGTTTTTCGCATTCTTCATGATTCATATGATCTAACCTAAACTCATTGGATTCCTTAAGCTCATTTTTAATGGCATAGTTAAAGACTCTGTCCTCTGAGGACGGAGGATCGAGGCACTCTGGTGCGGTCGGATCCTCTTCTGTTTTTCATTCGGACGTTGATGTACTAAACGGGCAGTACATTCAAGTGGCCCAAACGACACCAAGCACGGGCTTGTTAACGCGCGGACCCAGGCAAAATGCAAACCCACCTCCCGCCCAACCGACCGAGGGGCGCGCCGCATAACGTGCGGTAACGAAGATCGCGAAACATATAAATACGAACAGACTAAATAAAAGTTCTACATAAATTAAACAATATACAAAAAACTATAGATTACACAGATAACTAAAATTGAAGTTCTAAGTATGGAAATAGAACTAGCATTACATATTAAATGATAAAGATTGTTATAATTAGAACATATGATACGAAAAGGGTTATGGATAGCATAGTTAGTGTTACAAACTTGAAGACAAAGGGGAAGAAAGTTTCTGGAATTTCTGATCGGAATTAATTCAGAAGAATCAATTTCGCCTTTAATTAGTTTGTGTAAAAAAATTACACCAAGCATGGTTCTACGATCAGAAAGAGAAGGAAGATTTATTAGTAAAAGTCTACTACGATAAGAAGGCAAGTGAGTATTAGGATTCCAGTTAAGACCCCGGAGTGCAAAGAGAAGAAATTGTTTTTGAACCGATTCTATTCTATCCTGATGAATCTTGTACTGGGGACACCATATACAAGACCCATATTCAAGAATAGGTCGAACAAGCGAAGTATATAGAGTTTTAGTAATGTAAGGATCGTTAAATTCTTTAGACCAACGCTTAATGAAACCCAGGACACCAAAGGCACGATTAACGGTGGAAAAGATATGTTTGTCAAACTTAAGCTTGGAATCTAAAAGGATACCCAAATCATCAACCGACTCAATTCGAACAAGCGGCTTGCCATTAAGAATATAACTGTTAAAAAAAGGCATTCGCCTGTAAAAGGACATTACTTTACACTTACCACAATTAAGATTTAATAAATTTACCCGACACCAGGCTTGAAAACTGTCAAGATCAGTTTGCAACCTTTGACCAGATAAGAAATCAGTAGATGACAGACAAAGTTTAACATCATCGGCATACATCAGCACCCGAGAGTAATTTACGACAGAAGGAAGGTCATTGATGAAAAGACTAAAAAAAAAGGGGCCAAGATGACTTCCTTGTGGTACTCCAGAAGTAACTTGAACAGACTTAGAGACAAAGCCTTTGAAATAAACCTTTTGGGTTCTAAGAGTTAAATAGTTAGAAATCCAAAGAATTAAGTTATTTGGAAATCCTAGAAGATGAAGCTTGTGAAGTAAAAGAGAATGATTAACAGAATCAAAAGCCTTACTGAAATCAGTATAAATAACATCTGTTTGCATTTTAGATTGAAATCCCTTAATAATAAGAGAAGTAAATTCCAATAGGTTAGTGGTAGTAGATCTATATTTCACAAACCCATGCTGGCAGGGTGAAATTATAGATCTACATAAATGTTGAAGTTGAGAAGTTATTAATTTCTCAAAAATCTTAGGAATAGCAGACAACTTAGAAATACCTCTATAGTTCTCGACATTAGACTTGTTTCCTTTTTTATGGAGAGGAATAATAAATGATTCTTTCCAAATATTGGGGAAAGAACACAACTCCACGGACAATTTAAAAAGAACAAATAATGGCTTACAAATACCTTCAGCACAGTACTTGAGCACACAGCCTGGTACTCCATCAGGTCCCGGAGAAAATACGGGGTTAATAGACTTCAAATCACGTAGAAGCGAGCTTTCAGTGATTAAAGGCCCAAAAATGCAATTGGAGTTAATTACCTGATAAGGATAAGGCGAAAGCAATTGATAAGGTTGTGAACTGTAAGTCGTTTGAAAAAATTCGGCAAAAGATCGGCGATAGCCTGATCTGAGTCAGCTGTCTTTTTTTTTTCGAAAAATACAGTTGGTGGAAGTGTTGATGACCTACGCTTCGCATTAACGAAGTTATAAAACCTTTTAGGATCCCGCTGAAACTGTAACCTACAGCTCCTGAGGTAGTTGTTATAACAGTGTAAATTAAGTGCAGAGAAGTTAGATCGGGCAATCAAATAGCGAGAGAAATCCGAGGAAGAGCCAAATTCCTTGAACTTTTTGTACAATCTCGACTTTCTATTTTTTAAGTTTATCAATTCACGTGTAAACCACACAGGTTTGTTAGACCTACGAGGGTTACAAAACGGGACACAATAATCAAATAATGAATTTAAGGTAGAATAAAAGTAATTGATTGCACAATCCATGTCTCTACACATGTACAGCTGGGACCAGTCAGTCTGGGATAGGAGCTGAGCAAGTTTAGTAAAATCGGTTTTCCGAAATTGTCGAACTCGCTCAGCCGGTTCTCTACCAGGGCTTGGCACACTGGCTGGTAAGTCAATCAACACCTCCAAAGTTGGGTGATAAGGATCTTCAGGAGTGGATATAGGTTCAGTACGGGAGACAGAATAGAATGAGGAATCCAAGACAAAAACAAGATCAAGCATTTTATGTGAAGAATTTGGGATATCATTGATTTGACACAATGACATCCCAAATAAACTTTCAATAAAATCGTGCTGAGATGTGGGAGTCAACACGCTAGAATCGGGACTTGAAGACCAGGTAGTTCCGGCGATATTAAAGTCACCAAGAACTACAAGAAAATCACGATCAGAAACCATATATGAGACAGATTGTATAGCAGAAGCATGCAAAGAATAAATAGAAATATCGGAAGAAGGTGGAATATAAGAACAAGTAATATAAAAGCAAATACTGGACATACACAATCTTACAGCAACAAATTCAATATCTATACAATTATCGATTATTACAAGCTCCGATGATAAATCAGCGTCAACAGCAATAAGAACACCACCACCACGACGAGGGGTGCGATCTTTTCTATAAATGGAGAATTTGTTAGACAGGATTTCAGAATTAAGGATGTCGGGCCTTAGCCATGTTTCAGAAAAGGCAACGACATGGAAAGGAAAAGTTAGGCTATTTAGATAAAGATTACTAAGTTTACTACAAAGACCTCTTACATTCTGATAGCCAAGTGAGAGGGAGGATGTTAGTTTTTTGAACTATCAGATATTACAATAGGTGGGTTAGAACTACCACCGGAAGAAGGAAGTGAAATCGGAGGCCGATTTTTCTTTTTTACGGTATATTCTTTAATAACTAAGTGGTCGGGCCAGAATTCTTTGCAACAAATATTGTTGAAATATTCAGCCGGAACACTTATTTTAAATGACGAAATTTCCCGAGAATACGTAAATTTGAATTTTTCCACCGTAATGTGGGCTTTAGATTTGGCCTGTATAAAGGCCTTCACATCATCAGATGTAGTATCAGGGGCAAGCCTGGAAACAAAGATTTGTTTCCGTGGTGGAATTCCTATAAGGGTCTTCTTAGCAACCAAAGCAGTTGCATCCGCTGGAGCCACAGCATTGGTTGCTAGACCAGTTGTTTCGACCGGTATATTATCACTAGGCTGTTGATCCGGATCAACAGTGTTAATAACCAGCGAATCAGAATGCTCTACGGGGTCAGAAGGAACAACATCCATGGGTACGATGCTATTCTCGTCACTTCTGATTATTGAATTATGAGGAGAGGGGGACGATAAATTTATTAATTCTAACTGTTTATTAGTTGCGGATGAAATGGAAGCATGTGTGGGGAGTTGCAGTTCATTGGGGCCAATAGACAGCCTAAAATTAGCCTTCTTCCGTTTTGGGGACTCATTCAAAAGTTTCATACTTTTGAATTCGTTCTCCAAGACGGAAAAACCATCGAACAGATTTTTGAACCGCCCGAATATGTCACCAAAGCCTTTCTTAGTCTGCCTCATGAAACCCATGATGTCCCGTTCAACATCCCTACAGGATACACATGTCCACTTGAGGCCAGATTTTGACTCAATCTGGTCCACAATTCTGCCGTTTAGGCCAGCACATTTTTCGTGTGACACATTATCACACAGCCAGCAACAAACAAAGCCCATCTTCGAGTTTGCTCTAACCTGGCAATTTTTATTGTAACAGACAAACATTATAGCAAAAAGGAATTTAAATATAAGAAAATAGAATATAAAAAAAGATAAACAAAAAATAAAATAAAAAGCAAAAGAACCAAAAAAGAATGTAAAAAGAACGGAAAGGCACCCTAGGGTTAAACAACTACCGCTGATTTGTACTTACAAACGCAATAACAACACAAAGCGCGGGCGCGACGACCGAAACTCACAAACGGATTTCTAACAGAAAAGACCGCGACCAACACCAACAACACAACTAATGCAAGCGCGGGAGAGAGATAAAAAAAGAGAATGAAGTGAGTGTACACATAAACAAATTATATGCAGACAGCAATGCAACTGCAAAATCAAACAGAATGCTTGGCTGCAGTTTGTTGTTGTGTATAGGCACAAAAATTTTAAATTTGCAAATAAAGCACAAATAATTGCAATTAAAGTTCAACACAGGTGTTTAACACAACCGAATGAAAACACACGTCACAAATATAAAACTTGCAATTTAATAATTGCTAAGAACGAGGAAAGAAAAATTAACTGCGATGCGCAAGAAAAAAACACGTCCGTTTGCGAAAGCGAAGCGAAGCGAGTCGATGTTTTCTCATCATATCTGAATGAGAATTTGTATTCGCCTAGTGTTATTGTTTCATTCAATTTGCGCTTGACACGCTGCGAGGGAATTCCTACCTAACAAGGCATCGTAGTTTTCTGAAAAATTATGAATATAAAATGTTAGGTGTGCTGGACAAATTTTACTGGGTCCTAATTTTATACTTTCGCTTAATTCTATGGTACCATTTATATTGTGTACCTTCAGTTTATCGATTTTCTTTGGGAATTGTAAGAAGTTTTCCTTCAATATATTTATAGTTGATCCTGTATCAATTATACATTTCAATGGCTTGTCATTCATGTTTAGTCGTATGAATGTGTTGGCGCTTCTTCGTCTGTCTCTTCCTGATCCGAGACATGTTGATTAAAATTTTCGGATGTATCCATTTTCATTTGCCCGGATGTACTTTTCTCTGTCTCTTTGTAGATGAGTTTGGTGCATTAGATGCGAAAGGTTGGTTCTGTTAATAGTTCATTCTATTCCGAGTCCTACCTTGAGTAAGTTTATGTCGGAATTCGTTCTGTAATTGTTGTGGGTCTTCGTAGCTTTGCTGTCTATTTTGTGAATTACTGCTTTGTTGATAGTTTATATTCGGTTTACTTGAACCTGCCACTTGATTAGAATTTTGAGAACTATTTGGGTATATTGGGTTTGCGAAATGTCCGTCTGTCCGCATGAACGCAATTTTTGCCACACCCTTGAAGCTAGAGCAAACAAAATTGGTACATATGTTGGTGTATACCCTCAATTTATGAAATGTCAAGATCGCGAAAAAAATCCCCACCCCCTCTACCGCAATTTGGTGAAAACCTGTATCTTCCACATTTTGAAAGCTTTAGTCAACAAATTTGGCATACAGACTAATGTTGAGATTTCTGACAAATCTGAAACAAAAATGAGGGTTAAAAAATGTATTTTATTAATTAAAAACCTTATCACAACCGATGTATCTGGATTTCTAAATCGAGCTCAATTACTCTAAATTCGTGGACGCTGATCAAACCGCGGACCGAAGCTTATAGGGAGCTTTTTATTGAAAAACGTTGATGTTGAGAGCGAGTTTTTGGCTCTTTTGACGAGTTATCTCTTTGGGAGATTACTAGAGAAGTAGCGACATTGCTTCAGCTGAGATTTGTGCAGCGTCTGCAGCATTTTCTTGTGGGTGGTCTGATGCTAACTTCGACAAGTCGCTTGAGTTCTTTTGTTTGGGGTCTTTTATTTATATCTAAATGACATCCGCCAGTGTAGATGTTATCAACAGGTTTTGCTTAATAGTATAGGTTGCTTATGAGCTGTATGTGGTTGCTAACTGGTATGTGGTTGCTAAGTGTGTGTGTGACGGGAGATGGACATATCACTATATATATACCTGGGCCCACCACGGTCTGGATTTGTAATGCAAAAAACGACTTTAATTTTTTATCTCTGTTGATCTCGACACTTCATAAATTGAGGGTATACACCAACATGTGAAGGGTGTGGAAAAAAATTGCGTCCAAACGGACAGACGGACATTTGGCAAGCCCAATATACTCTTTTTTCCTTTGGGTACAGAGTATAAACATCACTAGATAGGCGAATTATTCTTGGGATCGATTTTTGAAAAGCATTCACCCTAGCAACTGGCTTGATTTCGATGGAGTCGCCCTATAGCGTTACTAAAGCAGGCACTGTTACTGATGAAAATACAGTAGAGTTTACAGTTGATCAGCAACGACGTCTCGAGGCAGGTATCAGTTTATTTCTTAATTTTTAAGCTCAGGGTTTTGGCAAAACAGCATTGATTAAACACGATATAGAAATCGGAGAAGCCTTGCCATCTAAGCAGCGGTATTATCAACCGCAGTGGAGAATCTTATGTTCAAAGAAATAGACAGAATGGTAGACTTGGTAGTGATTGAGAAATCCAACAGTGCGTGGAGTTCACACATGCGGTTAGTCATCAATCCCGGAAAAGTGCATCTGTGCTTAGATGCACGCAAAATAAATTATGTTAAAAATAAAGACGCATATCCGAATCCGAATATCGATGGTATTTTCGGAAGGCTGGAAAAGGTCACTTATAACCGCCTTTACAGTGCCAGGTCGACCCTTGTATCAATTTACGAAAATGTCTTTCGGTCTGTGTAATAGTTCCCAAGCCATGTGTCGAACCATCAGTTCATCATATTCCAGCAGAGTTAAGGTATTCTGTGTTCGGTTATTTATATGATCTGGTCATGATCTCAGAAATCTTTGACTCACATCTCTCCATTTTTATGAGATTATCAGAGCAGTTTCGACAAGCAAATTTAACAATAAATATCGCAAAAACTTAATTTTGTGTTACGAAAGTTCTTTATTTAGCGTATATGATCGGAAGGGGCGGAATATCTACGGATCTGAATAAAGTAAGTTCTGTTCGTTCTTGGCCACCTCCAATGACACTGAGGCAAGCGCGAGGATTTATGGGCGTAGTCAGTTGGTATCGGCAATTTATTAACATCTTTTCAGACGTAACTTTCCCTATAACCGAGCTTCTTTCTACTAAGAAAAAATTAGTCTGGACTGCTGAAGCACAGAGTACTTTTGAATAACTTAAAGATCTATTAACATCTGGTCCAGTTCTACAAAATCCAAATTTTGAGAAAAATTCTATGCGATGCTAGCGATTTGGCATTGGCGCAGTATTAGTTCAAGTTTCAGACGATGAAATTGAGAATCCTGTAGCTTACATGTCAAAGAAATTTAACTTTGCACAGCAATATTACAGTTAAACAGAACGAGAGTGTTTAGCAGCACTAGAAGCCATAGACAAATTTCGGTTCCATTTTGAATTACACGAATTTTAACTGATAACTGATCATGCGAGTTTATTGTGGATGATGAAGCAACCAAACCTTAAAGGCAGACTCGCTAGATGGGCGATGAAACTTCAAGGATATAAATTTTCGGTAAGTCATCGTCGTGGGAAGGATAATGTTGTTCCTGACGCTATATCCCGCATGTACGAAAACGAAGTTGAAGCATTAGAGCAGATTAACCCTGATCATTTGACTAGATTAGATTAGCTAGTTTCGACGATTATCCGTAAATCAAAATCAAAAACAAGTTTCGCGATCAGAAGATAAGTATCTGGATATCCGGATAATTGATAAGTTTCTTGACGTTCGAAAGGAACACGATGACGGAACAAAACCGTGTAAACAAACGATGTGGAAATTGTGGATACCGAAGAGTTTGAGTCAGGTGATAATCCAAAGATCCCATGAAGAGCCTCTTGCAGCACACAGTGGCATGACGAAAACATTAGAGCGGATTCGCAGAGATTTTTATTTTTATTTCGCAGGTGCGCGATTTTATTAGGGAATGCAAGATCTGTAAGACAACTAAAGCGCCAAATCAAGTTCTTAAGCCACCTATGGGAACACCGGCGGTGTCGAGAAGACCATTTCAGCGTTTGTATATAGACATATTGGGCCTTTTCCTTTTCCTTTTCGCGAAGCAAACTAGGTCACACAGGGTTGTTAATCGTGTTAGATCATCTGACAAAATACCATTGCTTGTGCCCGTTAAAAAACTTCACAGCTAGTGCTATTATGCAATTTTTGCAGGATCAGGTGTTTTTTAGGTACAGAAACCTAGTGACAACTGATCTCAATTTAAACTTGACTTCAACGCTTGATAGACGTCATTGGGTATCCGACACGTAATACATATACCGCTTTGTACTCTCCTAAGGCGAGCTCTTCGGAAGGAGTCAATAGATCAATTATCTCGGCAATTCGAGATTCAAAGATGACCATAGGGAATGGGATACCCATATACATGCGATCAGTTGTGCTTTGAGGAATTCTTATCATCAAAACATAGAGTGTTCACCTTTTCATGCGTTATTTGGATTTGACATGTCCACCCATGGATCACAGTATACCCTCTGGGCCAAATTAAATTTATTAGAGGAAGCTGTAAATGGTCTTGCTCGAGACGATCAATTGCAAGTTATCCGAAAGCACTTGCAACAAAATATTGCACATGCGGCGGAAAATTCAGCGAACCAAAGCAATTTGAGGACACATAGTGTGAATGTTAAATCGGTCAAGAATTGTTTAGGAGAAACTTCAGTCAGAGTTATTTTTCACAGTTAGAGAAAAGCAAGGAAACTGCTTTTATATTCTTAAGGATTTCCAAGGACATCTCCAGGGAACCTACCATGCAAAGGACATTAGAGGTTGAAGGATTAGGATTTCTTTTCAGGGTGGGGGGTAGTCCAAAAATGTTTGATGCAGATTTGTCCAGGGGGTCAACATTAGTATGTATGCCAAATTTTGTGACTTTACCTGTACAGGTGTGGGAGATATAGATTTTTCTCAATTGCGGGGGAGGGGGTGGGGTGTCAAAATGTTTTTGATGCAGATTCGTCCAGAAGGTTAACATTAGTCTGTGTGCCAAATTTGGTGACTCTACCTATAAAGGTGTGAGAGATATAGATTTTGCTCCTTTGTTGGGGAGGGGGTTGCGGGTCCAAAAATGTTTGATGCAGATTTATCCAGATGGCCAACATTAGTCTGTATGCCAAATTAGGTAACACTATCTTTGAAACTATAGGAGATATACCCCTTGAAAAACGTGTTTTGGGGGTATCATATGCTCATTTGTGGGGGTGGGGATGGGGGGTTCAAATTTTTTTGATGCAGACCTATCGAGAATCTCAACATTAGTCTGTATGCCAAATTTGGTGACTATAGCTTTAAAAATAGGGAAGATACAGGTTTTCCCCAAATTTCTGTGGAGGGGGTGAGTGTGGGGGGTCGATCTCGACACATCATAAATTGACGATATACACCAACATGTGTACCAAGTTTGGTTGCTCTAGCTCAAAGATAAAGGCAAAAAAATTGCGTTCATACGGACAGACGGACATTTCGCAAACCCAATATACTATTTTCCCCATAGCATAAAAATAAACAAAATTATACATCTAACAAGGCACGAGTTCCACCAAGTTCGCATACGACAAGGAATGCAAGGCACCAAATCGAATCGAGACCACGGTGCGAAACATGCAAACGATAACGGCAGAATCACCTGATATGCAATGCACAATGCATTTCCAATTGCTGACAAACTTATACAGGCAACCGATAAATGTCAGCAATTGGAGAGCGCAGGCGCAACAGCTATATAAGCCACAACCCCAGCAGCCGAGGATCACATCAAAATGGAAACACCAACCAAACGCAACAGCGAAACGACACCGCGGCGGCAGTTGAGGCGGACGGCAACGCGGCTGCCTTTCCACCCCCGAAGGCCGTTAAGACGACCGAAGGCCACCCGCCAAAAACCTGGTCCCCCGTCGCCCATCCGGCCACCACCAGTGGAGCCATCGGCCAAGGTACCGGTTCTCAACCGGCCAAATCCGGGCACCGCGCCGCCGGCACCAGAGCCCCCACCGGAGCAGCCAGTCGGCATGGTGCAGCCGCAGCCACGCCCACTACGATGACACCACCACCCCGTCCCGCAGCACCAGTCCTGGACCGCCCTACGGAGGTGGTCATCATCTCGTCGCAGTCGGAGTCCGAGGCACCGGAGCCACCTCTTACAAGGCACGTCTACCGCGTGCAACGCTCGGTCATGCGGGACGGGAGGCCAGTACGCCCCGGCCACGTGCCCCCACACCGGAGTCACCACCGCCCCCTCCACCCACGTTCCGACCGGCATTGCATCGCCAACGTTCAAACATGGAGCAGGGAGTGGTGGAACGGCGGCCGGCACTATTCCGCCAGGCCTCATGGGCCCGCCCGGGAGTGGACGTGGGAAGTGGGCCCCGAAGAGTGGCCAGAAGCGGTGGCCGCGTACGCCCAATCAACCGGGATTGGCGGACCGCCCGGTTAATGTGGGTCGGCACTACGCGGTACCGCATCCGGTCAACCAGAGGCCAACACCGCGTGTTCGCGCAATGAAAAAAAAAACAAAAGCAAAAAAAATAAGTAAGACTGCTATAGTCGAGTATACTACTCGACTACGAAACTCCCTGTACCCAGGTCTAAAACATCCAATCACATCTACGTCCACTTACACATACACAAACACATACACAAAGACGCACACACACAGGCGGCAAAAGTGACAGCGCAAGCGAGGCATTTGAAATCCGATCGACTTGAACAGTAGATTAAGAGTGACTAAAGTATTGTACATACCAAATAAAAAAGCTATATCTTGAAAATTGTTACTGTTAAACGGGTTATATCGATTTGCGGGGGAACGAGGGGGAGATATCTGAAATATGAAACAAACTTGATCTGCGTATGGTATACAGGAATCTACATTCCAAATTTGGTGTCTCTAGCTCTTGTAGTTGCTGAGATCGACGCGTTCATACGGACAGACGGACAGACAGACGGACATGGCCAAATCGAAATCTCTTTTGATACTGATCAAGAATATATATACTTTATAGGGTCGGAGATGTCTCTTTCTGCCTGTTTCATACATTTGCACAGATTTAATACCCAGATTTTTACCCATTTTATGGGTACAGGGAGTAAAAAAAATAATATAGTTATTTAGTCTTAAGGGTAGCGAGGAAATTTCACACACACAAGAAAAAACAAGTAAGAATGCTATAGTCGAGTATACCCGACTACGAAACTCCCTGTACCCAGGTCTAAAACATCCAATCACATCTAAGTCCACTTACCCATACACACACACATACACAAAGACGCACGCACACAGGCGGCAAAAGTGGCTGTGCTTCTTCTTCCCCCTCTCGCTGCATTACTGAATCTTCTTTCGTGAATAACTTCCGTGTTTATTATCCGATCGACTTGAAATTTGGACAGTAGATTAAGAGAGACTAAAGTATTGTACATGCCAAATCTTAAAGCTATATCTTGAAAATTGTTACTGTAAAACGGTTTTAATCGATTTGCGGGGGAACGGGGGGAGATATCTGAAATATGAAACAAACTTGATCTGCGTATGCTATACAGGAACCTACATTCCAAATTTGGTGTCTCTAGCTATTATAGTTGCTGAGATCGACGCGTTCATCCGGACAGACAGACAGACGGACAGACAGACGGACATGGCCAAATCGAAATCTCTTTTGATACTGATCAAGAATATATATACTTTATAGGGTCGGAGATGTCTCCTTCTGTCTGTTACATACATTTGCACAGATGTAATACCCCCTTTTACCCATTTTATGGGTACAGGGAGTAAAAATAGGGAAAACACATCTTTCCCAACGGAAGAGGAGAGTGTGAGGAGCCTTAGCCGGCCCCACAACATAACGAAACGACCCCTTTCAACTAAGCCCCTGGGCACCGGTGAGTAGGCTCTCACGGCCACTTACACATGCGCTCTCTCGTTGAGCGAAATAGGCAGCAACAGCGCCGTCGCACAGCAAGCGCTCACAAACCACAACGGGACTTAGTGCCGTTACAGAAGATGCAGAAACGGTGCCTGAGTGCGTTGGCGATGACAAAAGTACAGTTAACGACAGTTGATAAACATATAAAAGGGTACAGCAACACGCACGCAAGAGGTCAGACAGAAACAAGTCAACGGAGTCAACAGCAAAATTCAACGTCGCAGCAACAAACAAATCACACCAAATATTCTTGTCCCGCGCAGGGATACATCAGCCAACCAACCGAGTCCTGTGCAATATCCTTGTGTAGCCGGAGAGTCAAGTGACAAATCCTTGCGGATAGCAGGAGAACACTGACAAGTCCTCGCGTAACAGGAGAAGCACTGCGAATCTTGGCACACAGTTACCAATCCTTGTGTAGCAGGAGAGTCAAGTGGTAAATCCTTGCGAATAGCAGGAGAACACTGACAAGTCCTCGCGTAACAGGAGAAATAATTGGCGCATCGTTACCAGTCCTTGTGTAGTAGGAGAGTTAAGTGAGAAGTCCTTGCGAATAGCACGAGAACACTGACGAGTCCTTGCGTAACAGGAGAACACAGCGAGTCACTGCGCAGTAGTGGTATGCAAATCCTTGTGTAGTAGGAGAGTCAAGGGATAAATCCTCGCGAATAGCAGGAGAACCCTGACAAATCCACCGGATCCCACCAGTTCCAGCAAGGATCCCACCAGTCCCAACAAGGATCCCTACCGGATCCCACCAGTTCCAGCAAGGATCCCTACCGGATCCCACCAGTTCCAGCAAGGATCCCTACCGGATCCCACCAGTTCCAGCAAGGATCCCTACCGGATCCCACCAGTCCCAACAAGGATCCCTACCGGATTCCACCACCACTACCAAGCCAGCTATTCTGGTGGGCAGCCACTTGCAACTAGGCGGAGCTTTGCCACGCGGAATTATCCCACGAGCCAAAAGCGAGTGGGTGGTTCTTAGCGAACAGGCGACGCTGAACGGCGAGTCGGGGCATCACCAGGATACTCTACGGCGGCCACCACAGGAATCACACACTAAAACTAAACCTACACCTAGTATATGGTCAGCAAATAAATATAATTATCATCGAAACCTAGTGTCGTTATTTATCGCAAATGTTCAAATACAAATTTGTTGATACGGATCCTGACCGACCGAGTTAAGCCCGGTCATAGCCCAAACAATAGCTAACAACTCTTTTTCAATAGAAGAATAATTTAACTCATGCTGACAGTTCTACTTGCGAAACAAATGGGCTTATGTTCTTGTGACAGAACCGCACCAATTACTATATTGCTTGCGTCAGTAGTTAAATGAAAGGACTTAACGAAATTTGGGTAGACCAAAATATGTAGGGTCAGACGTGATCAGCAATTTCATCTTTTCGAATGCCGAAATGTATTCTTTCTCATGAATGTTAATGGTTGCTCCCTTTTTGAGTTTCAATGTCATGGGTTTAACTATACTGGCGAAGTTCGGTATGAACTTTCTATAGAAGCCGCACATATCTAAGAGTGATTTGATTTGTTTTGGAGTTTTAGGTGTGGGGAATTTTGGGATTGCTTCTATCTTATTTGGCTTTGGTTTTATTCCGTTTGTGGTCACAATATGACCTAAGAATTCGGTTTCTTTTTTCAGAAACTCACATTTGTCGAGTTGAAGCTTTAAGTTGGCTTCCCTTAATTTCCTGAATACCTTTCTGAGATAGATGCTTCTCCAATGAAGTGGAGTAAATTATGATATCATCAAGGTATACGAGACAATCCTTATAGATTAAATCTTCTAAAAGGTTGTTCAAAAAACGCTGGATTGTTGCAGGGGCATTTTTAAGTCCAAAAGGCATGCGAGTGTACCCGTAGTAGCCGTGTTTGGTACTAAATGCAGTTTTGGAAATCGACTTCGGATCCATTTGGATCTGGTGAAAACCCTTAGCTAGATCGATGGTTGTGAAATACTGGAATTTTCCCAATTTGTCCAATATTTCGTTTATGATCGGTATTGGGTACTTAATTATTATTAGTGATGGGGGCGTTGCATTGCGATCCATGAGATCTATTGTGCCCCCTTCTAAGCCTAAAGCTCACTCATCAACCCTATCTCCTGCATGAATGCAAGGATCTTGGTCGGATCTAGAGTACCTATATCGTTTGTCTGAAAGAAAAACCCACCCAGGTACCTGTTTTTTCTTCTGGCAAGGGAAGTGCAGTTTGTTAGTATGTGTGATGAGGTTTCAGCCTCCATTTCACAGAATCTGCATGTCCCGCTTCTTACAATTCCTAGCTTGCTTAGGTGGTTTCTCAGTCTACAGTGCCCCGTCAGAAGGCCGGTGACTATTCTAAGTGAATTCTTCCCCAATGGTATTAGTTGCTTGAATCTTTTAAGATCATAGTTTCCTAAGAGTGACTTGGCCTGTCTTAGGCCTGGTGTATTTCTCCAGCTTGACTGCCTTCTGTTGTCCTCTTCAATCCTAAGATGTTCTCTTATTGTGTGTCTTCCTATGTCACAGAACGGTTCTGGGCCTACCAGAGGTTTGCCTGCTCCTAACTTAGCCAGTTCATCAGCTGCTTCGTTCCCGGGTATATCTTTGTGCCCTGGGATCCATCTGAGGGCAAGCCTATTTTTCCTGCCTAGTTGGTTCAATTTGGTTCGCACTTCTCGAACCAACTTCGATGAGATTTTTGGGCTGCTTAAAGCGCTAATTGCTGCTTGGCTATCAGAGAGTATGGCTATGCTTCTGTTCTGATAGTTTCGTAGGATGTTGAATTCAGCACATCTCCCGATGACGCATACCTCAGCTTGGAAGTTGCTGGTGTATCTGCCTAAAGGTTCGTGGTATTTAATCCGAGGGCCTACCACCCCAAGGCCCGTGCCTTGGTTTGTTAGGGATCCGTCAGTATACCACGTGATTGTGTGATTCTTCATGGGATGTACGTCCTCTAGCGATGTCCAGTTCTTTTTGTTACAAAGATGAACTTCGAAGTGACGCTCGAAGAGTAGCTCGGTGGTCATTTCATCCCTCGGTTGCATGAGTAAGGGGAGTTCTCTTTCTAATCTGTTAGCATCTTCCCTGCTAATACCATTCTTACCCACTCCTATGGATGATATTCTGAGAAGGGTAGCCTTTTGTTGGAGTTCAATCGTGTGATTGAGTGGAGTTAGCTCCATTAAGACTTCTAGGGCCGCTGTCGGTTAGGTGCGCATTGCTCCTGTCATGCAGGCGCAGGCCATTCTCTGCAGTCTTTGTAGCTGCTTCTGCACGGTGACGAGCTGTGCTCTGTCCCCCCAGGCGATGACCCCATATGTGATCATCGGTCTAACTATCATAAGATACAGCCATCTTATTATATGGGGCGCTGTGCCCCACGATTTTCCGGCTATATTTCTGCAGGTATATAGTGCCCTAGAGCACTTATCCATTGTATTCTTAACATGAGATGCAAAGTTCAATTTGCTATCAAGGGTAACTCTTAGGTACTTAACCTCCCTGCTGGTTACTAAGGTAGTTCCTGCTAGTACTATTTGCTTCATCCTCTGCAATTTGTACCTTCTTGTGAAGGGGACTACGACTGTTTTGGAAGGGTTCAGGTTGAGATCAACCTCCTTACACCAGTCGTATGTCGTCCTTAATCCTAGTTGGATTATATCGCAGAGTTACTCCTCAAACTTGCCTTGGGCTATGATAACTATATCATCGGCATACCCTTGGCATTGTACACCTTTGCTAGAGAGCCTATCCAGTAGCTCATCTACTAGAATGCTCCATAGCAAGGGAGACAATACGCCCCCTTGGGGACACCCTCTCTTGGTTGTGACTGTAACAGTGCTATCCCCCACTGTTGCTGTGGCCTGTCTGGTTCTAAGCAGTGAATGAATCCATCTGCTAATTACCGCACCTACCCCCTTCCTACGCAAAGATGCCTGGACAGCGTCATGAGACGTAACCACTTCCTTGGTATCAACTGCTTTCCTTAGCGATCTGTGCAGTTGGTATAGTGCTGTGTCTGTGGAACGACCTGCTCTGTATGCGTGCTGTGCTGGGTGCAGCGGGCTCTGCTTTAGCAGAGTGCTTCTAATATTGTTGTCCACCAGCTTTTCCAACGTTTTCAATAAAAACGATGTTAAGCTGATGGGTCTGAAGGACTTGGGGCTGGTGATGTGTTTCTTCCCTGCCTTGGGGATGAAGACCACCCTAGCTCTGCTCCAGGCACTGGGTATATGACCCAGCGCTAGGCTACTTGTCAATATTTTCCTCAGGCTTGATAGGAGTTGATCCTGTCCTTGCTGTAGGAAGATAGGTGAGATTCTATGCAGGCCTGGCGACTTGTAGGGCTGAAACGTTGCAAGGGCCCATTTTAGTCTCTCCGTCGTAACTATAGATTTTGCAGTTGCCCAATCTATGGTACGTAGCCTGGGTTGAACGACAAGTTCGACGCAGTCATCCACAATAGGGGTACTCCCCGGGAAGTGCGTTTCGAACAGTAGTTCCAATTTCTCCATGTTATTGGAGGTGAAGGAGTCATCTTTCATCTTCAGGGTCATATTGGCCTCAGGCGCCCGTTTTGAGAGCACTTTAAGCAGTCGGGCGCCCTCATTCACACTTTCTATGGATTCACAGAAGTCTCTGTTGTTCTTCCGTTTAGCTTTCCTTAACTCCTTGTTGTAGGAGGTAAGACTCTGACGGTAAAGGTCCCAGGTGTTATCCCTCTTCGCTCTATTGAAGAGTTGACGGGTGGTAACGCGCAGTTTTTCGAGGCGATCCTTCCACCATGGGGCGTCTGTTTCCCTACGTTGTCTACCCAGGGGACAGCTACTTTCAAAGGCATATAATATGCTACTATTGAGACTATTAACATACCTGTCAAGCTCCAGTGGGTGTTTGGGTATACCAGTCACGTCCCTGGTTAGCTCGAAAGATAGGTTTCTCTTGTAAAGTTCCCAGTTCGTTTTCATAGGATTAGGAATAGCTGTGCTAGTATCCATATTCGCCTTAAGGTTGAATAGGATTGTTCTGTGGTCTGACATGGACTCCTCTGGTGATACATGCCAGTCCCGTATGTGTGGCTTGAGGGACGGGCTTATCAGGGTAATGTCCAATACTTCTTCTCTGATCCTAGTTACGAATGTCGGTGAAGATCCGACATTTCCTATCACTAGGTTATATTTGAATATAAAATCAAGTAGGCACTCACCTCTGGGGTTGATATCCTTACTTCCCCACACAACGTGGTGCGCGTTGGCGTCGCATCCCACGATGATAGGCAGTCGATGCGTCCTGCAGTATTCCACCAGACCGCACACTTCTGGGGGTGGACAGGGCTCATCTTCTGCGAAGTACGCCGACGCTACCACTGTTGTGGTGGCAGTTCCTAACGCCTGGACTGTGATTGGGACGCAGTCCCGGGTCAGGAATTCTGAAAGGATAGTGTAGTTAATGCCTTTCCTTACCATTATACAAGTTCTTGGAGATGTACTCCTATGGTCATATAGAGGCCTTTTATGCCGTGGTTGAACCACGGTTCCTGTACTAGGGCTAGCCACAGATGTTGTTTGGTGAACATCCTAGCTAGGACGGCCGAGGCCGCCTTTGCACGGTGAATGTTCACCTGGGCTAGCCCGGTGCTGATGACTGGCGTCGTCATCAGCGGACAGTGGATGCCTCGGTTTCTGGCAAGTCGGGCTTAGATGTGCCCCTCTCGCCACCGTTCGTCTGTGTGACGTCGGCTTCGTCCCCTTTCGCCTGACCTGGCCCCTGGGCCAATGGCTTTCCACCTTCTTCTTTTGCCTCTTTAGGCCGTTCACGGGGATCGTCCCAGAGCGGAAATAGAGCTGGTGCCCTCTTTCCACTATTCTGTCCCGTGACATCTCGTCAATCCCTATGACGAAGAGGGCTCCTCCCCCCTCATTCCTACGGGACAATACCCTCCACGAATCGGTCTCGATCTTGTTCTGGTTCCTCAGCAGACTCAGCAAGGCATCGGTTGACCGATCCGCGCTTCTCGGACAGAAGACCGTGATGTTATGTGGTGAGGGTCTGCCTTCACCTGTTCTTGCGTCGAGTGGTACACCCTTCCA
The DNA here is from genome assembly GCA_035043065.1 of Hirtodrosophila confusa. Lineage (NCBI taxonomy): Eukaryota > Metazoa > Arthropoda > Insecta > Diptera > Drosophilidae > Hirtodrosophila > Hirtodrosophila confusa. Next base: position 545,584 of record JAWNNI010000186.1, on the reverse strand, counting down.
GGAGTGTAGCCTCGGCGCTGCGCTCATCAGCCAATCGGCTGACCCCTCGTCGGTGCAATCGACGACTAGGTGGCCTACACGGAAGTGTCGAGGATGGCCTCCTCTAGCGCGGATAATTCCCTGTGGCTGAGGATTACCTGGGGATAATCCACAGCAACACAGCCACCTTCTTAGGGCCTCTTCCGGAGGGTGCCCCTGCTGGAGGTACCTCAGGTACCACTTGACCCACAAACCACACAAATTGCGTCTGTTCGGGTCATCCAGACCCCCCGGTTGGCCGCGCGGAGGGAGGAATTCTTTCTTCTTCTGGCGCTGCGGCTGTTGATGCCCCTGTCTGTCGGCTTTCAGCGGCGGTCGCATCGGTCGAGATGGTCCGGTCGAGCTTCCGAGCGCTTCTGCTGACGCAGTGGCCTGCCATGCTTGTTGGCCATGTGCTCCACGCACATGACCCTGCGGTGCCTGCGGCACTCTCCGATTGATCGGAGCTGGATGGATATCTAGAAGCCGCTCCTCATAATGTCTTGTGACATCGACTTGTCGTCAACAGTTTTTTCGTTGAGTCCGCGATAATCAATGACTACCCTAAATTTTGGTTTTCCCGGGGCATCGTTCTTTTTTGCCACGATCTTGATCGGGCAGTAATATGAGCTATTAGACTTTCTAATAATCCCTTGCTCAATCATTTCGTTTATTTGTTTGTTTACCTTGACATCGTAAGTCTGACGGTATTTATAAGGTCTCTTATAGACTGGATCTTCGTGTTTTGTTTGTATTGCGTGCTTAACAGTACCCGTAAAGGTCAAATTTTCACCTTCTCTGTACTGTATATCACGGAACTCGAACAAAAGCATTTTAAGTTTTTCGCATTCTTCATGATTCCTATGATCTAACCTAAACTCATTGGATTCCTTTAGCTCATTTTTAATGGCATAGTTAAAGACTCTGTCCTCTGAGGACGGAGGATCGAGGCACTCTGGTGCGGTCGGATCCTCTTCTGTCTTCTCATCATATCTGAATGAGAATTTGTATTCGCCTAGTGTTATTGTTTCATTCAATTTGCGCTTGACACGCTGCGAGGGAATTCCTACCTAACAAGGCATCGTAGTTTTCTGAAAAATTATGAATATAAAATGTTAGGTGTGCTGGACAAATTTTACTGGGTCCTAATTTTATACTTTCGCTTAATTCTATGGTACCATTTATAGTGTGTACCTTCAGTTTATCGATTTTCTTTGGGAATTGTAAGAAGTTTTCCTTCAATATATTTATAGTTGATCCTGTATCAATTATACATTTCAATGGCTTGTCATTCATGTTTAGTCGTATGAATGTGTTGGCGCTTCTTCGTCTGTCTCTTCCTGATCCGAGACATGTTGATTAAAATTTCCGGATGTATCCATTTTCATTTGCCCGGATGTACTTTTCTCTGTCTCTTTGTAGATGAGTTTGGTGCATTAGATGCGAAAGGTTGGTTCTGTTAATAGTTCATTCTATTCCGAGTCCTACCTTGAGTAAGTTTATGTCGGAATTCGTTCTGTAATTGTTGTGGGTCTTCGTAGCTTTGCTGTCTATTTTGTGAATTACTGCTTTGTTGATAGTTTATATTCGGTTTACTTGAACCTGCCACTTGATTAGAATTTTGAGAACTATTTGGGTATATTGGGTTTGCGAAATGTTCGTCTGTCCGCATGAACGCAATTTTTGCCACACCCTTGAAGCTAGAGCAAACAAAATTGGTACATATGTTGGTGTATACCCTCAATTTATGAAATGTCAAGATCGCGAAAAAAATCCCCACCCCCTCTACCGCAATTTGGTGAAAACCTGTATCTTCCACATTTTGAAAGCTTTAGTCAACAAATTTGGCATACAGACTAATGTTGAGATTTCTGACAAATCTGAAACAAAAATGAGGGTTAAAAAATGTATTTTATTAATTAAAAACCTTATCACAACCGATGTATCTGGATTTCTAAATCGAGCTCAATTACTCTAAATTCGTGGACGCTGATCAAACCGCGGACCGAAGCTTATAGGGAGCTTTTTATTGAAAAACGTTGATGTTGAGAGCGAGTTTTTGGCTCTTTTGACGAGTTATCTCTTTGGGAGATTACTAGAGAAGTAGCGACATTGCTTCAGCTGAGATTTGTGCAGCGTCTGCAGCATTTTCTTGTGGGTGGTCTGATGCTAACTTCGACAAGTCGCTTGAGTTCTTTTGTTTGGGGTCTTTTATTTATATCTAAATGACATCCGCCAGTGTAGATGTTATCAACAGGTTTTGCTTAATAGTATAGGTTGCTTATGAGCTGTATGTGGTTGCTAACTGGTATGTGGTTGCTAAGTGTGTGTGTGACGGGAGATGGACATATCACTATATATATACCTGGGCCCACCACGGTCTGGATTTGTAATGCAAAAAACGACTTTAATTTTTTATCTCTGTTGATCTCGACACTTCATAAATTGAGGGTATACACCAACATGTGAAGGGTGTGGAAAAAAATTGCGTCCAAACGGACAGACGGACATTTGGCAAGCCCAATATACTCTTTTTTCCTTTGGGTACAGAGTATAAACATCACTAGATAGGCGAATTATTCTTGGGATCGATTTTTGAAAAGCATTCACCCTAGCAACTGGCTTGATTTCGATGGAGTCGCCCTATAGCGTTACTAAAGCAGGCACTGTTACTGATGAAAATACAGTAGAGTTTACAGTTGATCAGCAACGACGTCTCGAGGCAGGTATCAGTTTATTTCTTAATTTTTAAGCTCAGGGTTTTGGCAAAACAGCATTGATTAAACACGATATAGAAATCGGAGAAGCCTTGCCATCTAAGCAGCGGTATTATCAACCGCAGTGGAGAATCTTATGTTCAAAGAAATAGACAGAATGGTAGACTTGGTAGTGATTGAGAAATCCAACAGTGCGTGGAGTTCACACATGCGGTTAGTCATCAATCCCGGAAAAGTGCATCTGTGCTTAGATGCACGCAAAATAAATTATGTTAAAAATAAAGACGCATATCCGAATCCGAATATCGATGGTATTTTCGGAAGGCTGGAAAAGGTCACTTATCACCGCCTTTACAGTGCCAGGTCGACCCTTGTATCAATTTACGAAAATGTCTTTCGGTCTGTGTAATAGTGCCCAAGCCATGTGTCGAACCATCAGTTCATCATATTCCAGCAGAGTTAAGGTATTCTGTGTTCGGTTATTTATATGATCTGGTCATGATCTCAGAAATCTTTGACTCACATCTCTCCATTTTTATGAGATTATCAGAGCAGTTTCGATAAGCAAATTTAACAATAAATATCGCAAAAACTTAATTTTGTGTTACGAAAGTTCTTTATTTAGCGTATATGATCGGAAGGGGCGGAATATCTACGGATCTGAATAAAGTAAGTTCTGTTCGTTCTTGGCCACCTCCAATGACACTGAGGCAAGCGCGAGGATTTATGGGCGTAGTCAGTTGGTATCGGCAATTTATTAACATCTTTTCAGACGTAACTTTCCCTATAACCGAGCTTCTTTCTACTAAGAAAAAATTAGTCTGGACTGCTGAAGCACAGAGTACTTTTGAATAACTTAAAGATCTATTAACATCTGGTCCAGTTCTACAAAATCCAAATTTTGAGAAAAATTCTATGCGATGCTAGCGATTTGGCATTGGCGCAGTATTAGTTCAAGTTTCAGACGATGAAATTGAGAATCCTGTAGCTTACATGTCAAAGAAATGTAACTTTGCACAGCAATATTACAGTTAAACAGAACGAGAGTGTTTAGCAGCACTAGAAGCCATAGACAAATTTCGGTTCCATTTTGAATTACACGAATTTTAACTGATAACTGATCATGCGAGTTTATTGTGGATGATGAAGCAACCAAACCTTAAAGGCAGACTCGCTAGATGGGCGATGAAACTTCAAGGATATAAATTTTCGGTAAGTCATCGTCGTGGCAAGGATAATGTTGTTCCTGACGCTATATCCCGCATGTACGAAAACGAAGTTGAAGCATTAGAGCAGATTAACCCTGATCATTTGACTAGATTAGATTAGCTAGTTTCGACGATTATCCGTAAATCAAAATCAAAAACAAGTTTCGCGATCAGAAGATAAGTATCTGGATATCCGGATAATTGATAAGTTTCTTGACGTTCGAAAGGAACACGATGACGGAACAAAACCGTGTAAACAAACGATGTGGAAATTGTGGATACCGAAGAGTTTGAGTCAGGTGATAATCCAAAGATCCCATGAAGAGCCTCTTGCAGCACACGGTGGCATGACGAAAACATTAGAGCGGATTCGCAGAGATTTTTATTTTTATTTCGCAGGTGCGCGATTTTATTAGGGAATGCAAGATCTGTAAGACAACTAAAGCGCCAAATCAAGTTCTTAAGCCACCTATGGGAACACCGGCGGTGTCGAGAAGACCATTTCAGCGTTTGTATATAGACATATTGGGCCTTTTCCTTTTCCTTTTCGCGAAGCAAACTAGGTCACACAGGGTTGTTAATCGTGTTAGATCATCTGACAAAATACCATTGCTTGTGCCCGTTAAAAAACTTCACAGCTAGTGCTATTATGCAATTTTTGCAGGATCAGGTGTTTTTTAGGTACAGAAACCTAGTGACAACTGATCTCAATTTAAACTTGACTTCAACGCTTGATAGACGTCATTGGGTATCCGACACGTAATACATATACCGATGTCCTTTGTTTCTTCCATGTGATTTTTAATTTCATACTTTTTCATGAAGGATGTGTATTGTTGTTTAAGCTGAACGTTTTTTGACCAGGCTTTTTCTTTATTTAAGTATCTTGTCATTGCTCTTTTCCTTGATTCTCCTAGTGAAGTGTCTTCTAGGAATGGCATTTTCACTATAAATCTGCCGTCAACATTGAATTGAGTTGTATTTTTATATATTTCCATACATTTCTCATTGTCTGTGGTAGTTGTGGTGTCTGGGATTTCTTCCAATTCCCAGAATTTCTCCAAGTTCACTGCTGACTGGATACGTTTGTTTCCTGGTATGTCGACTATTCCCGATAAGATCCATCCCAACTTAGTGCACTGTCCAAGCACGTTTTCTTCCTTTTTCCATAATTTAAATGAACAGATCGCCAAGTCCATAAATTTCTGTCACTTTTTTCCTGTTTTGGTGACCCTAACGTGTGCGCGGCTTCTTCGGATATCACTGTTATCTGTGATCCCTGATCCACAAGTGCTCGACATGTAATCCATTCTCCTGTTATTGCTTGTACTTCAACTTGGGCTGTTGCTAGAAGGGTGGTTTGAGCTGTTCCTGTTGTCAACGATGTTTTCGATTCTGTTTCATGGTGTAATAGTTCATGATGATTGTTTTTACATTTTATGCATCTTTCATTGCAGAATTTGCTTAGTGTAATTTTATGATTTAAACATCTAAAGCATATGTTTTCCGATCGTATAAATTCCCATCTCTCATGCATTGTTAGCTTGCCAAATTTCCTGCAATCAGATATCCTGTGGCCTGGTATCTTGCAATGCATGCACTCGTTGTCGATCGTAGTGCTCAAAATTCTTGGATTTTCCTTATATGACTTTGGAGAAGAGTATTACGTCCTTTAGAATTTGTACATCTTTCGTCTTAGTGGATGTATGTTCGTATTGTTGCAATCCTTGACGATACAATTTTTTCAGTATTATTCCTGCCATGAATACATCCGTGTCATCTAGTTTAATTCCCATTCCGCGAATGTATACTTTTTTGAATGTTGTCAAGCATTTGTTGAACGTTTTTCTCCGATTCGCTCATTGATTGTTGGTAGTTCCAGAATTTGATTCAAATGCTTCATAAATGGCTCTCTTCGATTTTCATATCTATTCTTTAGGATGTTCAATGCCATTTCATAATTTTCCTCGTTAATTATTAGATGTTTTATTAGATGAGATGCTTCACCTTTTATTGACTCTCTTAAGCGCATAAATTTTTCTCTTTTTGAGATACTGTTGTTGTTTGCTACTATTTCCTTAAGCATATCAAACAAAATTTGACCATGTGGAGATGTCGCCAAAAAACGGTGGTATCTCTATTTGTTTGAGATTTACATATTGTTGTTGTTTAAGTTCTTTATATTTTGATTGAATTAACGGAGTCTCCAGACCATTCTTTTCTAGATCCTTGTAAGTTTCCGTCAGTTGATCGAAACCTTCTTTGATTTCGTCGATGTCCATCTGGTGGGAGTGCTGATTTTCCCCCGTGTTTTTTAATGATTTTATTAGCTGCTGCGGCTACTTTAAATTTCAGCATTCTCTTTCCACGCACTTCAATGTTTTGTTGCATTGATGCATTCATCGTATGCTCAGCTGCCTTTTTGTTTAATTCCGACAGTATTTTGTTTTTCAGATTCTGCGTTTTCTCATAACCTCCTTTTTCAAAGTAATCTCCTGCAAATGAAGATTCATACTTTAACATCTCCTGATGTTGTTCTTTGAAAAGTTCCCATTGACTTTGTACTTCGGCCATCAGTTGCATATTCTGACCGTCCAAAAGACCCAACTCCTCATCCCGCTTTCTCAGCTGTAGGTAAATGTTGTTCTGGATTGCTGCCAGGGCATTTAGTTGCTCCCTTGTTAGCACCATTTTGCAGTATTAGTTACGAAAAAAATTTTTTATTTTCTTTGTATTTTTTATTTATTTTTCCTTTATTTTTCGTTTTTTACTCCCTGTACCCATAAAATGGGTAAAAGGGGTACTAAGTCTGTGCAAATGTATGTAACAGACAGAAGGAGACATCTCCGACCCTATAAAGTATATATATTCTTGATCAGTATCAAAAGAGACACCAAATTTGAAATGTAGGTACCTGTATAGCATACGCAGATCAAGTTTGTGTCATATTTTAGATATCTCCTCCCGTTCCCCCGCAAATCGATAAAAACCGTTTTACAGGAACAATTTTCAAGATATAGCTTTTAGATTGAGCATGTACAATACTTTAGTCTTTCTTAATCTACTGTCCAAATTTCATGTTGATCGGATAATAAACACGGAAGTAATTCACGAAAGAATATTCAGTGATGCAGCGAGAGGGGGGAAGAAGAAGCACAGCCACCAATTAAAATGCCTCGCTTGCGCTGTCGCTTTTGTCGCGTGTGCGTGCGTCTTTGTGTATGTGTGTGTGTATGTGTAAGTCGACGTAGATGTGATTGGATGTTTTAGACCTGGGTACAGGGAGTTTCGTAGTCGGGTATACTCGACTATAGCATTCTTACTTGTTATACTATTTTCCCTTCGGGAACATAGTATATTGGGTTTGCGAAATGTCCGTCTGTCCGTATAAACGCAATTTTTTTGCCTTTATCTTTGAGCTAGAGCAACCAAACTTGGTACACATATTGGTGTATATCGTCAATTTATGAAGTGTCGAGATCGGTAGAGTCACCAAATATGGCACACAGACTAATGTTGACCACCTGGATAAATCTGCATCAAAAATTTTTGGACACCCCAACCCACCCCTCTGCAAAGGATAAAAATCTATATCTCCACACCTGTACAGGTAGAGTCACCAAATTTGGCATACATACTAATGTTGACCCCTGGTCAAATCTGCATCAAAAATTACAAAAAGTACAAACTAAGTACAAGTTCTACATAAATTATAACGTAAAAAGATAGACAAAAAACTATAGATTACACAGATAACATAAAAGAGAAGTTCTGAGTAAGGAAATAGAACTAGCATTACATATTACATGATAAAGATTGTTATAATTAGAACATATTGATACGAAAAGGGTTATGGATAGCATAGTTAGTATTACAAGCTTGCAGACTAAGAGGAAGAAAGTTTATAGAATTTCTGATCGGAACTGCAAAACTAATTTGGCTGATATTAGGATTCCAGTTAAGACCACGGAGTGCACGGAGCAGAAGTTGCTTTTGTACCGATTCTATTCTATCCTGATGAACCTTGTACTGGGGACACCAAATACAAGACCCATATTCAAGAATGGGTTGAACAAGAGAAGTATAAAGAGTTTTAGTAATTTAGGGATCGTTAAATTCTTTGGACCAACGCTTAATGAAACCCAGGACACGAAAGGCACGATTAGCGGTGGAAAAGATATGCTTGTCAAACTGAAACTTGGGATCTAAGAGGATACCCAAATCATCAACCGACTCAATTCGAACAAGCGGCTTACCATTAAGAATATAACTGTTAAAAAAAGGCATTCGCCTGTAAAAGGACATTACGTTCCATTTACCACAATTAAGATATAATAAATTTACCCGACACCAGGCTTGAAAACTGTCAAGATCAGTTTGCAACCTTTGACCAGATAAGAAATCAGTAGATGACAGACAAAGCTTAACATCATCGGCATACATCAGCACCCGAGAGTGATTTACAACAGAAGTAAGGTTATTTATGAACAATGTAAATAATAAAGGGCCAAGATGACTTCCTTGTGGTACTCGGAAGTAACACTTAGAGACAAAGCCTTTGAAATAAACTTTTTGGGTTCTAAGAGTTAAATAATTGGAGATCCATGGAATTAAGTTATTTGGAAATCCCAGAAGATGAAGTTTGTGAAGTAAAAGAGAATGATTAACAGAGTCAAAAGCCTTTATGAAATCAGTGTAAATAACATCTGTTTGCATTTTGGTTTGAAATCCCTTTATGACAAGAGAAGTGAATTCCAATAGGTTAGTGGTAGTAGATCTATATTTCACGAACCCGTGCTGGCAGGGTGAAATTATGGAACTACACAGATGTTGAAGTTGAGAAGTTATTAATTTCTCAAAAATCATAGAAATAGCGGACAATTTAGAAATACCTCTATAGTTTTCAACATTAGACGTTTCCTTTTTAATGGAGTGGAATTATAAGAGATTCTTTCCAAATAATGGGGAAAGAGCACAACTCCACGGACAGTTTAAAAAGAAGAAATAATATCTTAATAATACCTTCAGCACAGTACTTGAGCACGCAGCTTGGTACTCCGTCAGGTCCAGGTGAAAATACGGGCTTAATGGCTTTTAGATCACGTAGAAGCGAACTTTCAGTGATTAAAGGCCCGAAAATGCAATTGGAGCTGTTTACATGATAAGGATAAGGCGAAACCAATTGATAAGGCTGTGAACTATAAGTCGTTTGAAAAAATTCGGCAAAAAGATCGGCAATAGCCGGATCTGAGTCAGCTGTCTTTTTTTTTCGAAAAATACAGTTGGTGGAAGTGTTGATGACCTACGCTTCGCATTAACGAAGTTATAAAACCTTTTAGGATCCCGCTGAAACTGTAACCTACAGCTCCTGAGGTTTTTGTTATAACGGTGTAAATTAAGTGCAGAGAAGTTAGATCGGGCAATCAAATAACGAGATAAATCCGAGGAAGAGCCAGATTCCTTGAACTTTTTGTACAATCTCGACTTTCTATTTTTTAAGTTTATTAAATCTCGTGTAAACCACATAGGTTTGTTAGACCTACGAGGGTTATAAAACGGGACACAAGAATCAAATAATTAATTTAAGGTAGAATAAAAGTAATTGATTGCACAATCCATGTCTCTACACATGTACAGCTGGGACCAGTCAGTCTGGGATAGGAGCTGAGCAAGTTTAGTAAAATCGGTTTTCCGAAATTGTCGAACTCGCTCAGCCGGTTCTCTACCAGGGCTTGGCACACTGGCTGGTAAGTCAATCAACACCTCCAAAGTTGGGTGATAAGGATCTTCAGGAGTGGATATAGGTTGAGTACGGGAGACAGAATAGAATGAGGAATCCAAGGCAAAAACAAGATCAAGCATTTTATGTAAAGAATTTGGGATATCATTGATTTTACACAATGACATCCCAAATAAACTTTCAATAAAATCGAGCTGAGATGTGGGAGTCAACACGCTAGAATCCGGACTTAAAATCCAGATAGTTCCGGCGATATTAAAGTCACCAAGAACTACATGAGAATCACAATCAGAAACCATAGATGAGACAGCTTGTATAGCAGAAGCATGCAAAGAATATAAGGAAATATCAGAAGAAGGTGGAATATAAGAACAAGTAATATAAAAGCAAATAGTGGAAATACACAATTTTACAGCAACAAATTCAATATCTATACAATTATCATTTATTACAAGCTCCGATGATATATCAGCGTCAACAGCAATAAGAACACCACCACCACGACGAGGGGTGCGATCTTTTCTATAAATGGAGAATTTGTTAAACAGGATTTCAGAATTAAGGATGTCGGGCCTTAGCCATGTTTCAGAAAAGGCAACGACATGGAAAGGAAAGGTTAGGCTATTTAGATAAAGATTACTAAGTTTGCTACAAAGACCTCTTACATTCTGATAGCCAAGTGAGGGGGAGCAAGCTAGTTGTATATTTTATGTTAGCCGCGATACGACGGCTTCCGCTGACGCATCCTATTCTTAGCTTCCTAGCTCTGTTTTCCACGTCGCTAGTCCACTTCCTTGTAGATCTAATGCATATGTATATTTATGACTTGGTTTTTTGGGTGTACTTCTTAAGGGTTGCGAGGGTTGTATGTTTAGTTTCTAAACAATAGATTATTGTTCATGTAGTATGTGCATATGTACATACGTTTGTAAATGAACATGCATACATACGTACATACATAAGTATATTTAAACTTTTGGCATGTTTTGAGCTATGGTCCGTCCCATTGTTATATAAATATGTACTTATTTTTATAAATTTAGTTTTTATTTCTATTACATTATATGTACATACATAAATATGTATGTACATACTATGTGTATTTGGCAAAAATGTTGTAATCTTATTATTTTGACATTTAAGCAATTCACTTTAATTGTTTGATATGAAATAAAATTAATTTTTCTAATCTATGAAATTCAAGCCTTAGCGCCCAAATATTCTTTCAAACTTTCGTATAGTATGTTCGCGCCAATTATTTCACGATACTTATCAACACTACTTTCTCAGCACATGATCATTTACCAGCACTGCGTTCTGTTAGTTCTGCACCCACGCACTTTCCTTGGCCGGCTTTGCTTTTCACTGACCTGCAGCCGAAACGATCGGTTGCCCTTGACCATTCAGCTGCTAGGTTCAACGGCCCCTTGACCGCTGAACGCCCTTCACTAGCCGGCCCTTTTCGGTGGCTGTCCAGCCCTGCTGCACTGCTTGCCTGCCTTCGCACGTCTGGCAACCCTCTCGATATTTGGGTATTCCCTTCATCTCGCTGATATTTTATCAGCGGGCCATAACAGCACACAGAAAAGGCCAATTTCTAAAAAAATTAAGAAAACAAGCGGAAGCAATTGGACTATTGCCCGCAACAGGAGCGGAGATGTTGGTCGGCTGGAAAATGCACATCTGGTTATAAGCGATGGGCCCTTTTATCTTTCATTTGCGCCCAACGAGGGAAATCGCCCACTCCAAGTCAGACGCCGGCACGTAAGCGTACAGAATGAAGTCATTCTGATTGCCATTATTTGTTGAGCTCTTGGTTTTTTACCATTATGCCTTTATTTTACAGAATCCTCGCGTCTTTCCTTTCGCCTTTTATTCGCGTTGCTTGGTGGACTGAAGTTCGCAAAGCCTCTTCAATTTCCGGCAAATACAGGTCCAGTCTCCGTGAACCTGCCCCAGATAGGCTCGGATCGCGTTGAGTATGGATTGGTTCACTCGCTCGGCCGCATTTGATTGCGGCGAGTATACAGCTGTTCGGACATGCTTTATCTGGTATTTGTCCACCATTTATTGGAAACGATTTGCCACGAACTGTTTCCAGTTTACTGTGTGGATCATTTCGGGAACTACAAACGTATTATAAACTTCCTGTGTCAGGAATTTTACCACTGCAGATGCAGTGGCCTCCCTCAGGGACTTCACAAATACAAATATGGTGAAATGATCCACCACCACCAGGATATACGCCTGCCCTGCCCTCGAACGAGGATATTTTCCCAGAAAATCGCCATATAGCTTTTGGAATGGTCTGTATGTTATCATTCCTGCTCCAATTCCAGGCTTTGGGCCGCGATTGGTGGACTTTGTCTCTTTACAGACCGCGCATTGCTGTAATGCCCTTCGTACTTGTGCTACCATCCCTGGCCAATAATATTTTTGCCGCAGGTGATGCAGAGCTTTCGCCATACCGCCGTGAGCGCGTGTTATCGGATCGTGGGCCTGTTCGATTAGTGTGTTCTTCAAATCTGGAGGTTTCCAGAGCTGCCATTCCTTATCTCCTAGTTCCTGGTCCTCCAAGTTCAACCGCGCTCGCTTAAACACACTTTTATGTATAGCTTTAGTATGGCTTCCACTTTTGCCGGGTCGGTGCGTAAAACTGCTCCACCTATTACGAAACTTTAGTACCGCAGTTCCTTAAAACAAAAGTGTGACTTTTTTAACCCAATTGTCAGCCCAGCTCCTCTTAGACAGTCTGCCACTTGTCCCAACGTCTCGACGTGTTTTTCAAAGTTGGATGATACCACTAAAAGCTCATCCAAATAGACGAAGACCTTTTCTTTGAGCGTGTGTGGGATGACTTTATCCATCAATCTACACAAACGCTGGGCAGCATTGCTCAAACCGAACGGCATCACAACAAAATGGTAAAGTGGTTTCTCCCTGGCACTGTGAACGCCGTGTACTTTCTACTGGCCTCATCTAGCTCGATTTGCCAAAACGCATGTTTTAAATTGACGCAAGAGATGAATCTGGTGGAGTCTATTCAACCTAAGATGCCTTCTATATTTTGTTGATGGTATGCATCTTTCACCGTCACCCGGTTCAGCTTTCGAGCGTCTAGGCAGAGCCGATTCTTTCCCGGCTTCCTCACCAGGGTGATTGTGTTGCTCCAAGGGCTATCGCTTAACGCCTAACTTAAGTATCTGATCCACTTCCTCATAAATGAGAGCCTGCACGGTCGCCAGACTGGATAGTGGCGATCTTTGACTGGCACCGCTCCTTGCCAACTCGATGGTGTGTTTTATCAATTCCATCCGTCCTAAACCTTGCCCCTCGAATGTCAAGAATTTTTCTCTTACGGCTTCCAACTTCTGTTGCTGCTCAGCTGACAACGGGTGTGGCTGCGGTTCCGTTGAATTGGCAATGACATCTTTCCCTTGCTCGGCAGTCTCAAGCACCGTAATTTCTCCGAGTTCAAAAATGCTTGGAGCTAAATTTTATACTCTGTTCCCGAAGGAAAAAAGACTATATTGGGTTTGCGAAACAAACGCGTAACAAACGCCGAAACGCGTAGGAGAAGAATTTTAATAAAGAATGTAATGTACTTATTAAAATGAACTACAATGGCCCTATCAAAAGCACAAAAGGGCCCAAAACACAGAACACAAATGTCCGTATGTATGTCCGTATGAACGCAATTTTTTTCCACAGAAGCTAGAGCAACCAAACTTGGTACACATGTTAGCGTATACCCTCAATTTATAAAGCGTCGAGATTGCCCAATTAATACGCAAATGTTCATGGATAGCACACCCACTAGTGCTATTTTTTCATATTCTTGCTCACAATCATTCTTATTTGTAAATTCGCTTTTTAAATCTCATTATGATCGCTGAAACAAAATTTAATATGAATCATAAGTTTAATAAGAGCTAAAGCTCTGTTCAACTTTGGTATTTACCGTTTCCTTTCATCGCGCATTGTTTATGTTTTTTGATTACATTGAAAACATATGCTCTTTGATTATCTACAGATAAGCGCTCACTACAGCAATTATTTAGCCAAGCCTCTCTTGCGCTAAGAATACATACGAAGATTAAATGATAAGAGAAAATAAGTAAGCTCGACTCAACTATTTTACATGTGCTCTCTGTTTTGTTGTGAGTACCTATGCATACGCCATGAAAACAAAACCCACGGTTGAGAGACAGTAGGTTACGTCATGTACATGTCCGTTAGTCGCCGTTATTCGGCGACGCGAGAGCGTGACGTCACAAGACCCAACGCGTTTAAAAAATGGATGAAAATTAACGACTTATTTTAGAAAACCTTATTGTGTGACTGTAAATTTAGTCAGATGTGAAATCCACTTTAGGATCTTAAAGAGAATTGCGAGACGAATCTATTGGGAAATATCGGACCCCTCTATGTGCCATACATATTAAATAATACGTACTCAAAGTGAGAAAATGTTGCCAGTCCGTCTGTTTGCATTCAAACTTATTGCTCAATCTTAAAGCTATGATTACTGATGGGCAATCATCGCACAGCCCAAACCGTAAGAGCTAGGATGATGAAATTTTCACAGTAGGACAGGATTTTGGAAAATTCCACACACAAGCGTGTGAAATCGCGGAAAACTGTTGTATGAAACTTTTTTGTTTACCTTCCAAAGATCTCTTTTCAAAGACATCTCTTTTCAGAGACATCTCATACAAAGACATAATAGGTGCTTAAAGAATTTGGAAAATCTATCCCCAAGGTCGGAAAATTCGTGGAAAACTATTGTATTAAACGTTTTTTTATTACCGACCGATTGGCATCAAAGTCATTTTCAAAACTCTACACATTAAATAATTTGACACGTGTATCGCCGATTTCGGAAAATTTACTCACACGGTCGGAAAATTGGTGGAAAACTCTGGAACTCTCGACATTTTTAATTTTCATGCGATTGGCTTCAAACTCATTTTGAAGGTTCTACACAAAGACATAAAACTTAAAGATTTTGGAAAATCTACCCCCAAGTTCAGAAAATTCGCGAAAAATTGTTCTAGGATGTACCAAAACGGCCAGTACATTCAAGTGAACGGTCCCAATCAAAATGCAACCCACCTCCCGCCCAACCGACCGAGGGGCGCGCTGCATAACGTACGGTAACGAAGATCGCGGAACAGATAAATAAGTACAAACTAAATAGAAGTTCTACATAATTTAAACAATAGACAAAAAGTAACTATAGATTACACAGATAACATAAAAGTGAAGTTCTGAGTAAGGAAATAGAAGTAGCATTACATATTAAATGATAAAGGTTGTTATAATTAGAACGTAGAGTATGAAAAGGGTTATGGATAGCATAGTTAGTATTACAAGCTTGCAGCCTAAGAGGAAGAAAGTTTTTAGAATTTCTGATCGGAACTGCAAAACTAATTTGGCTGATATTAGGATTCCAGTTAAGACCACGGAGTGCACGGAGCAGAAGTTGCTTTTGTACCGATTCTATTCTATCCTGCTGAACCCTGTATTGGGGACACCAAATACAAGAACCATATTCAAGAATAGGTCGAACTAGAGAAGTATAAAGAGTTTTAGTAATTTAGGGATCGTTAAATTCTTTAGACCAACGGTTATTGAAACCCAGGACACCAAAGGCACGATTAGCGGTGGAAGAGGAATGCTGGTCAAACTTAAGCTTGAGATCTAAAGGGATACACAAATCATCAACTGACTCAATTCGAACAAGCGGCTTATCATTAAAAATATAATTATTTAAAAAGGGCATTCGCCTGTAAAAAGACATTACGTTACACTTACCACAATTAAGATTTAATAAATTTACCCGACACCAGGCTTGAAAACTGTCAAGATCAGTTTGCAAGCTTTGACCAGATTGAAAAACAGTAGATGACAGACATACTTTAGCATAATCAACATATAGCACCCGAGAGTGATTCATTACAGAAGGAAGGTCATTCATGAACAAAGTAAATAAAAAGGGGTGAGATGATGGTGAAATTATAGATCTACACAGATGTTAAAGTTGAGAAGTTATCAATTACTCTGTTCACACCAGTAAGGTGTCTCACGAGATCGCGGGAATACCCATAATAAACTGGCCTTCACGAGAAAAAAGGGGTGATACCTTGTTTCCTAAGACTGTAATTATAGATCTACACAGATGTTAAAGTTGAGAAGTTATCAATTACTCTGTTCACACCAGTAAGGTGTCTCACGAGATCGCGGGAATACCCATAATAAACTGGCCTTCACGAGAAAAAAGGGGTGATACCTTGTTTCCTAAGACTGTAATGTAAGCATTATTTTTATTTCCGCTCGGTCTTATAAGAATTGAATTGAAGAAAAGAAGTTGCCTACGGAAATTAAAGTGATCCAGCCCACCACAGCATTGGTCCTTCGAGCCGGATAATTGTATTAATATACTTATTTATCTGCTCGCCCCAGCTCGCACGTTGGATCAAGTTTTCTACGCATCCACAAGACAAAAAGTTAAGTCACACAAACAAATACCTATATCATAAAGTGGCAGAGTTTTTTCAAAAGTCCAACTCAATAAAAGTACTAAAATAGCCGGTCACCTCGCATGTACATATGTATGTACATACGTACATACGTATGTAAGTACATAGCTCCAACCGGCCATTTTTATAACCCACGTGTGTCACAGCCCCCACACCCTCCGCCAAGTTTCCAATCTTTTTATGGTATTGTTTTTACTTAATTACATATATCAAATCATACATACATTAACTAATCCACATATGCACATACACTCCAAATATACAGGCATCTAACAATCATACATACATACACTAACGAATCCACATACATATGTACACACATCCAAACATACATTCACTATCTAATCTATGTACACACATCCAAACATACATACATTAACTAATCCATATACCAACATATGCTTCAATTCGTACACACAAATCGCATTTCAAACACATAATAAAACCATTTTTATATAAATATTAACAATCGCTAATTCGAACATTGTATTTACATACATACATACCTACGTCACAAATAACAATGATTATTGATCCAGCGATAACTGCAGTAACGCATACACGACGTGTCCACGTTACAAAAAAAATTAAATTCCAATTAAATATTTAAAAAAAAAGAAATAAATAAATATAAAAATAAAAAAAAAACTATAAAAAATAAAATAAAAATAAATATATATATGTATATAACAATATCTCCATTACAGTTACAAATTGTTTCGTCGGTTAATATTTATTTGTCCTCTATAAGAAATTTGATAATATTGTGTGTCGCTCTTGCTCCCATTTCTCGATTCGCGTTTCAATCCCAACGTTCCATTGCTGCTAAGGTGTTGAATTTTTTTGCAATTGCACTGTTCCGATTCCGTCGTTCCATTTGACAGTGACAACTTCGGCTCTATTTAGAGCCTATTATGCCAGTCGGTGGTGATCGAGATCCGAATAGAGCTTCTGGGACTCCAAAGGTGCCTCTAGTCAAACCTAAAATAGAGGTGACAGCACCAGGTGCAAAACGAGGCACCAGCCAATCCGTAACAAAGCAAGCTAGTCCGCTAAACACAAGATCGACCGTCCAAAAAGCACGAAACACAGTCGCGATGGCATTAAATGATTTCATTTCGGCTACGGATAGACTTTGTCAGTTTGAGTCCAAAGCCACAGAAGCAGCGATTGACGAGGCAACGCCTTTCGACCTCAAAATCCGTCGTGATCAAATAAAGACCTTGTGGGAAAAGGTTGAGCGAGAATACGAGATATGTTCGAAAGCGCTGTATCAAGACACTAGCAGTAGCAGTGATCTTACAGCAATGCAAGCAAAATATGAGTATTCCTACTCCGTGTATGAGCGTTGTTCTGCACAACTGAGTGAGCATATAGAAAAGGCTAGTGAAACAAATAGACATGTGCAACCTCAGATTAACACTCCCATGCCAAGAGGATGCAACCTTCCGCCTTGTGAGACAGAGGTTTTCAGTGGAGACTATCTCCGCTGGCCCACGTTCCGAGACCTCTTCACAGCTATTTACATAACCAATCCAAGGTTAACAGAAGTCGAAAAACTGTTCCATCTTAACGCTAAAACTAGTGGTGAAGCGAAGGCTATAGTTTCCAAAGCCCCGTTGACAAATAGTGGTTTTGCTTCGGCCTGGGAAAATCTGACTGATAGGTTTGAAAACAAGCGATTGTTGGTTAACAGTCAGCTTAAGGTCCTGTTCCACCTCCCGCCGATTCCGCAAGAAACTCTCTTTGAAA
Organism: Hirtodrosophila confusa; assembly: GCA_035043065.1. NCBI lineage: Eukaryota > Metazoa > Arthropoda > Insecta > Diptera > Drosophilidae > Hirtodrosophila > Hirtodrosophila confusa. The sequence goes on along the minus strand of JAWNNI010000186.1, from coordinate 527,607 downwards.
GATATCCAAAGCACCATACAAGGATGCTTAACGGCATTCAAATTGTTCGATATTCCTATTGAGATCTGGGATTGCCTCCTAGTATTCATGTGTTCCTCAAAATTGCCCAAACTCACACTATCATTGTGGGAGCAATCACTGACTGACAAGTCCGCAATTCCAACGTGGCTTCAGATGAATACCTTCCTTTTAGAGCGTTGTCGCACGCTAGAGGCAATTGTGGATGTAAAACCCAACACAGCCCAAACTCACAGCAACTTTAAGCCAGCTCGAAAAGAGCCTCCATTTAAGAAAATTAATTCTTTCGAAAGTAAAGTCAATATGCAACCACAAACCTGTAAGGTGTGTTCAAGAGAGAACCACCCTATCCGTTTGTGCCCCCGATTCATTAAAATGCAAGTTAATGAGCGCGCGACTTGCATAAAACAGCAAAAGCTCTGCTTGAACTGTTTCGCAAGAGGCCACCAAATAAAAGATTGCAGCAGTGCCCATAGCTGTTTCACATGCAAAGGGCGCCATCACACGCTTTTGCATCGTACTTTGCCACAGACAGCCTCTGCGTCAGTTCCTCCTACCCAAATCTCGCAAGCAGTACAGTCCACTTCCGACATTCCACAAGCCAACGTCCAGAGGTGGTGGTGGTGCAATCACCACAAATATATCTGGAGTTCTTTTAGGAACTGCAATGATCAATGTGTGCCATTCGGGCACAAATTACAGGGCGCGAGCCCCAATCGACTCCGGATCAGAAGCAACATTCATCACAGAAAGAATGTTCAACCTGCTGAAGCCTCCATCCCAATCGGTTCAAGCACAAATTGACGGCTTGAACCAAGCAGTCACAGCCAAAGCGCAGAAGTTATGTCACTTCACGATTGGCTCCCCATTAAATTCAAGAATCCAGGTCGAAACGACCGCTTTCGTTCTACCCCAATTGGCAGGAAATCTACCATCGGTTTCGATCCCCGACAACTTCATGAGAGACCTGCCAAATCTCCAACTTGCTGACCCTTCCTTCTACCGGAGCTCGCAGATAGATGTGCTGATAGGCGCAGATATCCTTCCATTAATACTTCTCGGCAGCTCCCGGTTTAATATTTGTGGGACACTGTTAGCACAAGAATCCATTTTCGGGTGGATTCTTTCCGGCCCAATAGCCAAAGGTAACAACGTACCAATATTCGCTTTCACAACCAAGAAATCAGTAAGTATGGAGCAGAGGCTTGAAAATCTGATTACAAAGTTTTGGGAAGTGGAGGACATCCCAGCGAAACCGACCAATGAGTCAGATTCTTTTTGCGAAGACAACTTCAAGCGCACTACTTCTAGAGGTAGCAATGGAAGGTACATGGTTACCTTACCATTCAAACAGCCAGATTACATTAATCTTGGACATTCCAGATGCATGGCGCTCGCTCAGTTCCTAAAAAACGAAAGTCGTTTGAAAAGAGATATTCCGTTTTAGGAGCAGTACAATTCCATTATCCAGGAATACTTGGACTTGGATAACATGAAACAAGTTCATTCTCTTAACGATCCGAATTGCTACTATTTGCCGCACCATGCTGTCTTCAAACCTGACAGCACCACCACGAAAGTACGCGTTGTATTTAACGCCTCCAGTCCATCCTCAAATGGCAAGAGTCTAAATGACACGTTACATCCAGGACCCGTCCTCCAGTCAGATCTCACACTGCTGATCCTAGAATGGCGTTTTTCCCGTTACGTATTTAATGCCGACATCACTAAGATGTATCGGCAAATCCGAATGGCTCATCAACATACACGCTTCCAAAGAATTCTTTTTCGCAACAAAACTGGTGAGCTGAGTGACTATGAGCTCGGCACAGTCACATTTGGTGTAAGCTGTGCCCCCTTCCTCACAATTCGTGTGTTGCAACAACTAGCCAGTGACGTTCATAGTGAACTCCTGCTCAACAGTATGTATGTTGACGACGTTTTAGCGGGCTCTCACACCTAGCAAGAAGCAGTTTCCGCCATTAAGGAACTTCGAGATGCGCTTGACTCTGCTGGCTTTCCGCTCAGAAATTGGACAGCAAATACTAAAAGTGTACTGAGAGATATTCCAAAGGATCATCTGCTACGAGAAGACTTTCTCGAGATTAAGGAGTCCAGTGTTGCCAAAACTTTGGGAATTTGCTGGCAAGCGGATACTGACGAATTCTTCTTCGCCCCTTCTCCTTTACTCTCAAAGCAATCATTCACGAAACGAGAGGTCCTGTCACAGATTGCGAAGTTATTCGACCCGACAGGATGGCTGGCTAAGATGTTTATGCAGGAGATATGGCTCCACGGAAAAGGTTGGGACGATTCATTGCCAGAGGAACTTAACTGAAAGTGGAAAGACTTCATCAGCAGTTATCCGTCAATTGGAAACGTCCGTATTCCCTGGTGGATTCGTTTTCAGCCAAAGGCAAAACTGCAATATCACGGATTTTTGTGACGCATCCCAACGAGCCTATGGCGCTGCAATTTACATCCGCATAGAATGGCATGAACATATATCCGTCCACCTCCTTACGGCAAAAACCAGAGTAGCTCCGGTGAAAACTATATCCTTGCCACGCTTAGAACTGTGTGGAGCGGTCCTACTAGGTGAATTATCCTCAGCACTACTTCCCCAACTTCCTAGTGCAATCCACAACTCTTTTTTTTGGACAGACTCCACTATTGTCCTAGCTTGGCTGAACAAACCATCGTGTGCATGGACAGCCTTTGTTGCCAATCGAGTAACGAAGATCACACAAGCAACACACGGTGCTACTTGGTGTCACGTTCGCTCCGAGGATAATCCTGCAGATCTGGCTAGCAGAGGAGTGTCACCTTCCGACATAACTTCCAATCTTTTGTGGTGGCAGGGACCAGAATGGTTACGGCTACCGCAGGATCAATGGCCATCGCAGCACGAGCTAGTCCCTGAAACAAATGAGAAACAACGTCATATAAGAACCCATCTGGCAAAGATTCCATTGCAATTGGATTTCCTTGAACGTTTCACAAAGCTCAATAGAGCGCTGCGTGTGATTTCATACGTACGCCGGTTCCTCAAACGCTGTCAAAGGTCCGCTGTGAAATTCCCAACAGAACTCACCAACAGTGAGTTAGCTGAATAGCAGCAACTTCTTGCAATTAATGCGCAACGATTTGCGTATCCAAACGAATATAAATGCTTACGCGACAAACAAAAAATTCCAAAGTCAAGCAACATCCTTAATTTAAACCCTTGCCTTGATCGCCACGGATTTATAAGAGCGTGTGGACGGATCAGTGCGTCCGCCTCGCTAAGCTATGATGAACGGCACCCGATCATCGTCCAATTTACACATAGCATCTCGCTACACGGGGGAAGTCAGCTAATGGTCCGCCTCATTCGCGCCAAGTATTGGATTCCGAGGCTACGTAATCTGACAAGGCAGATTCACAATGCTTGCAGGGTCTGCACAGTCCATAAGAAGAGACTCCAAAATCAACTAATGGGGCAACTACCCACGGAACGAAGTACATATTCCAGACCGTTCACTTACACTGGCGTAGACTTTTCGGGCCCATTTGAAATCAAAAACTATACTGGACGAGCCTGTCTCATAACTAAAGGGTACGTGTGTGTATTCGTGTGTTTCAGCACGATGGCGATCCATTTAGAAGCCATCTCCGATCTGACATCCGAAATGTTCCTTGCGGCCTTTGCTCGCTTCGTTTCCAGGAGAGGTTGCCCACTTCAAATGCATTCTGATAACGGCACAAATTTCGTTAGCGCTTCCAAAATCCTCTCGCGGGAATTCTTGGACGCTACACGAGCACAGGTCACCTCCGCCTATAGCCACCAGAATATATCCTGGCATTTCAATCCTCCCAGTGCACCGGGCGGTCTTTGGGAAGCGGGAGTGAAGAGTTTCAAAACTCTCTTCTTTAAAACCACCGGAAGCCTAAAATATACGTTTGAGGAACTTTCCACCCTTCTCTGTCGGATAGAAGCCTGCCTTAACTCCCGGCCCATTTCATCAATGTCCGAGGACCCTACCGATTTGGTCACTTTAACTCCCGGTCATTTCCTGATCGGTTCCCCCATGCTCTCCATTCCCGAGCCAGAAATAAGTGAACCAGCACTGTCAATCCTAAATCGGTGGCGACGCTTGAAGGCACTGAACCAACAGTTCTGTCAGCGTTGGAAACAGGAATACCTCATGGAATTGCACAAACGCAACAAATGGCAAGAGTCTATGCGGAATCTCCAGATCGGCAACATGGTTATTGTCAAGGAAGACAATATTCCCTCCAATGAATGGCGCCTTGGACGTGTCCAACGCACGTATCCAGGATCGGATTCCAATGTACGAGTGGTTGACATCCTGACGACACGCGGAGTCATCAAGAGGCCAGTAGCCAAACTTGTACTCCTTCCTATAGAATCCAATCCCCTGATCCAAAAACCAGAGACTCCCGAATCCTAACCAAGTGGCGTGTTCAATGTTATAGTTTGTACTTTTAAATTAATTCAATGTTTGTTTTGTCATTGACATAGCTCCAAACAAGATGGCACCACGTCGACCAGCACCACTGACACCCGAGCGCAGATGTACCCGAGGAATTCAATCCTTCCGTTGCCGAATCTGCCGGGGCATACATCCTCTACGGAAGTGCCGCCGTTTCGCTGCGATTGGGCGCCGAAAAGCGTCTCCGAGCAGTACTCGTCATAAGTACTGCTCCAATTGCCTGGCGCACCAACATTCCGGTGACTCGTGTAGAACGGAGATCGATGCCGCATCTGTCAGCAGGATCACCACACGCTGCTGCACCGCAACGCCAGGCACCCAATCGTTCGCCGCACCGGTTGAACTCACCATCTAGCACTGAGTCAACGCGATGCACATTGCGCTCACGGTCTCCATCCCCCGCAAATAGTTGCCAACGATTCGCCCCGGTCAGCAAGCCGCAGTGTCCATCATTAGCGACGATACTCCAAGCAAAAGTGACTAACATTCTCCCAACGGCCATTGTAGTGCTCGACTGTGGCGAGAAGCGTTTCGACGTCAGAGCCCTAATCGATCCTTGCACATCAGTCAGCCGCATTGATTCTTCGCTAGCAGCCGCTTTCAAGCTGTCAACAACCCGAGTTGGAGACGAAGATATCTGCAGCGCGTTTATCAGCTCCAAAACCAACCCGGATCTGAGGTTGGACGTAATTTTCAAGGCTGAAGCAGGTCTTCGAATATATACTCCGAGCAGACCGGTGAAGGACGAGGTACGCGCCAAGCTTCAAGACATCCAACTCGCGGATGACCGGTTCTTTCTCCCCGGGTCAGTCTCCGTAGTATTCGGAGCGGACCAGTATCCCTCCATCATCCAACCAGGGTTCATAGCCAGCGAAGACGGCTTACCCGTGGCCCAACGCAACGTTTTCGGCTGGAGCCTGTCCGGGACTTGTCCACAGTGAGCTTCGATCTGCCCCCTTCCGTCCACATTGCTTTATTGCAATTCTGCAGTATTGCAAGGGGGGCGGAATGTTCCCACCAGTCAGGTGTCTCACGAGATCGCGGGAATACCCATAATAAACTGGCCTTCACGAGAAAAAGGGGCGATACCTTGTTTCCTAAGACTGCAATGTAAGCATTATTTTTATTTCCGCTCGGTCTTATAAGAATTGAATTGAAGAAAAGAAGTTGCCTACGGAAATAAAAGTGATCCAGCCCACCACAACATACTCAAACATCTTAGGACTAGCAGACAACTTAGAAATACCTCTATAGATCTCTACGTTAGACTTGTTTCCTTTTTTATGGAGAGGAATTATAAATGATTCTTTCCAAATGTTAGGGAAAGAGCACAACTCCACAGAAAATTTAAAAAGCATAAATAATGGCTTAAATATACCTTCAGCATAGTATCTAAGCTCTAGCTAGGTAATCCATCAGGTCCCGGAGAAAATACGGGATTCATGGCCTTTAAATCACGTATAAGCTAACTTTCAGTTATTAAAGGTCAAAAATGCAATTGGAGTTATTTACATGATAAGGATAAGGCGAAACCATTTGATAAGGTTGTGAACTATTAAATCCCGCGCTAACCACACAGGCTTGTTAGACCTAAGTGGCTTAACCAACGGGACACAAGTATCAAATAATTAGTTAAAAGTAGAGTAAAAAATTTAATTGCTCTATCTATGAATCTACACATGTAAAGCTGGGACCAGTCAGTGTGGGATAAAAGCTGAGCGAGTTTAGTAAAATCGGTTTTCCGAAATTGACGAACTCGCTCTGCAGGTTTACTACCTGGACCTAGCACCCTGGCTGGTAAGTCAATAAACACCTCCAAAGTTGGATGATAACGATCTTCAGGAATGGATATGGGGTCAGTACGGGAAACAAATAAAAAGGAGGGTTCCAAGACAAAAATAAGATCAAGCATTTTATGTAAAGAATTTGGGATACCATTGATACAATGACATCCCAAATAAACTGTCTATAAAATCGTGCTGAGATGTGAAAGTCAACACGCTGGGGTCAGAAATTGAACTCCAGGTAGTTCCGGCAACATTAAAGTATCCAAGAACTACAAGAAAGTCACGATCAGAAACCATATAGGATGCAGATTGTGTAGCAGAGTCATGCAAATAATAAAGGAAATATCGGAAGAAGGTGGTTTATAAGAGCAAGTAATAACAAGTGAGAATGTTGCAGTCGGACGCACCCGACTGCAGAATAGTAGTGTTCCCAGTCCTGTATAATTTGGTTATTTGTGGGCTTGGAAGAGACGCGAAAAATACAGTAGTCTGTATGTGGGGGGTCAACATTTTTTTGATGCAGATGTGTCCAGAAGGTTAACATTAGTCGGTATGCCAAATTTGGTGACTGTACCTGTAAAGGTGTGGGATAAGTTAAAATTTTTGTGATGCAGATCTGTCAGGAATCTTAACATTAGTCTGTAAATTTGGTGACTATAGCTTTAAAAATGTGGAACATACTGGTTTTCCCTAAATTGCTGGGGAGGGGGTGGTGGTGTGGTGGGTGGGCGATCTCGACACTTCATAAATTAAGGGTATACACCAACATGTGTACCAAGTTTGGTTGCTCTAGTTTCAAGGGTGTCGAAAATATTGCGTTCATACGGACAAACGGACATTTCGCAAACCCAATATACTATTTTCCTTTCCACGATATAACTTTGGAATTTGGCATGTATAATGCTTTGGTCACTCTTAATCTACTGTCGATCGGATAACAACCGCGGAAGTTATTTAACATTCAAGATTCAGTACTGCAGAGCAGGGGGGAAGAAGCAAGCCAGCCGCGATTTAAGGCCTCGCTCTCGTTGTCGCTTTTGTGCGTGCGTATTTGTGTATGTGTGTATGTCTAAGGGTACGAAGATATGTTAGGAAGTTGCAGACCTGGGTACAGGGAATTTCGTATTCGGGTATACTTGACTAGAGCATTCTTACTTGTTACGAATGACGAACGTAGCCAAATTCAACATAATGCATTTCAATCTAAGCATTTCGGCGGGCAATAGGGTCGAGGATGTCTCCTTCTGCCTGTTACACACATACAGTAGTGTTGTAAACAATCGTGGTGAGTGCCACTTAAAATATCTTTTGTGTAGTCATTTGGATATAGCACATCAGGCTTGATCTCCCGAGCCAAGTGGAACTCCAAGCAAATTCTTACAACCCTAGGAATACACACTGGGACACTTTCAGGGCCTCTGTAGCATTGAAAGCTGATTAACCAACCAGTTATCCTAACTCCATCAGTGAGATAGAAATGTTCGCTTATCAGTTGCAGGATGTGCTTATCTCTTCCTACCACGACAGTAGTCCTCAAACCTAACAGAGCGAGCCGTGAGGTCGAGCAAAGACCTTGCTGCCCAATGGCGGGTGGTGTAACGATCCTTTTGGCTTCACCGGGTCTAGCTCGGTCGATCAGGAGTTCGTGCCAACAAATTTATAATCTGCAGCACTTGCGATAAAAGAAAGTCAATTGTTTTAAATATTTTAAATGTATATTATGCCGGTTCACCCGGTTACTTTCAGTTTACAATAGAATATATTTGCTTAGTTATTATCCCTCGTCGTCGTGGTGCTGCTGGTGATTGCTCTGCCCAAGTGCCCGTAGATCCAGTTGCCTGATATTCTCTTCGGCTTGTCCCGTTCGCTAAACGCTTTGAGACTAAGCAGTTTCAATGCTATCGGTTAGCCTCGGTACCGCTGTGCAATTGTGATGTGCCTATATCTGGCCCTAGGTATGCGAGCGGTACAACTCCGGCTTAGACCTGGATTCACCTGTTCGCTTTAACCACAAATTCTCCTATGTCTCCTGCTTGCCTTGGCACCCCAGTTTGGACCGGGTTTCCGCCGTGGCTGTTCTCCTGTTCTCTATACTCTGTTCGTACGTACCGGGGATACTCCAGTTTAGACCAGATTTGGTCCACCGGTACTCGTTTGTCGCCGCCCGTTTGGTTCCGCCGAATCTCAAGGACTCCTAGTTTGGCCTAGGTTTGTCCCCGGACTCTTTTAGCGTGGCTTCACTGTGTTATCTAGTCCCTAGGACTCGCCGAGGTTACCCCAGTTTATACCAGGTTTAGCCGTCGGTGTCTTTCGGGATGTCTTGCCTGTATTTTAGGTAGAGACACCAAGGATACCCCAGTTTATACCAGGTTTAGCCTATGATGCTCTCTAAAATGCCCTGTCATGATCCTTGAGATTTACCAAGGGTACCCCAGCTTATACTAGGTTTGGCCGCTGGTTCTCGTCGGATTTGCCCTATGTACTCCTGAGAAAGGATACCAAGGATACCCCAGCTTAAACCAGGTTTGTCCGTTGGTCTCTTCTCTGGATTTCCACAAAACCTCAGTGGCACTACTCACGTTTGCACTTTGGTCCGTGGGCGACGCCTTTGCACTGATGAGCAGAATCTCGCTACGCCGCGTGGCAGAAGACTCGCTTCCAAGTTTCTCAGGGCTGGTTCGGGGCAAGTGGTTTCGCTTGTCCCTCGAAGCTTGACCAAATGTCTGGCCTTGATTGCTGCTCCTGTAGATCGGCCCAATATTTGGCCGCGCCGTTACTCGTACTGATATCTTCCCTCGATGACACTTTGTTCGCACTGTACTTGTACTTAATTTCCCGCCCTTGCTCGTTCACTTCGCTCTTTGTTTCACTTGACTTTGTTTCACTTGACTTTGTTTCACTTGACTGTGTTTCACTTGACTGTCCAGCTCCCACGCAGATCTCGCCTTTTATTGCCGCTGCCGGCCGGTCCCGCTTGGTGGCTGCATCGGGGCCGCGGCGGCAGTAAACTCTCCAAGCTCTCGCCTAGCGGTGCATACCAGCAATGTTGTTGCTAGGCTTAAATTTGGCGCCGACGCCAGCTGCCAAATAACGGCGAAATCGGCTGACGCTCGCCTAGCAACAGCGGTGAATTACCGACGCTGCGTATTGTTCGCCGTCAGTGCAAATGAGTGCTGCATATTGCACCTCGAATGCACTCTTTACGCACTAACGGCGTAAGCTCATCTCCAACGGCGCGCGATCAGCACTAACGGCGCTTGTCCTGGCGGTCGCTCTCTGTGTGACACGTAGCATTTGCTGGCTACGTGTGTTAGAGCGAGCGCGAACGCCAGCGCGGCTGTGAGCGTGAATTCGCCGCGACCCAGTGGCGCATCAAAAGGGGTTTTGCTCGTGTTTGTTGAAATTGTTGTGGGGAGCCAATACGGCTCCTCACACTCCCCTCTTTCTTCGGGAGAAAAGCGCTAGCCCTTCTTGTTTCTCTGTCGTTGTATCGTTGCCTGTTTGTTTTAGTTATTTTTATTATTATTATTGTTATTATTATTATTACGTATTCTTACACTATTGGTGGTATGATGTTAGTATTAGTAAGATTAGTTTTAGTATTATTAGTACTATTATAAGTTACAACCACCAATGCGCTTGGATACGTAATTGTTTCTATTGTTTATTATTTTATTATTTATCGTGTTGACTTGGTGCCTGCTGTAATTGACGATCCCTTTTGTCGCGCCTTTGTTCACTGTTGGTGGTTACCGTTACTGCTTTTATGACATGCAGGTGTGCACTGTGGGGCACGTTTGTTTATTTTGTGACAAATTTTACAATTTCCGTACGCGTGTTATTTGACCATGTGTGGGATTATCTGATGTATTTTCCCAATCGGCCCTTATTTGACGGTGGCTATATTCCGATGTGCATTATTTGTGGGATGTTATTGTTGTGTGTTTAATTTTTGTTTTGTTTCGGGTTTTTGCTGATTTAGCCCACTGTATACTCCTGTTGCGCTGTTTTAGCTTTGGCGGGTGCGTTCTCTTTGTCTTCTATCGCATTCACTCCCGCATCTTCACTGCAGCGTATCTCTTTACGCACTTCGCCGCTTCCGCGAGGGTTGCTTGAGTCGTTGGGTAATTTTATTTTGGTGAATTACAAAATTAAAAAAAATTTTTTTGTATGGCCTTGCAGTATATTAATTATTGATTTTAATTAATAATTACTCACCCTTTTTACTCCCTGTACCCATAAAATGGGTAAAAAGGGGGTATTGGATTTGTGCAAAAGTATGTAACAGGCAGAAGGAGACATCTCCGACCCTATAAAGTATATATATTCTTGATCAGTGTCAAAAGAGATTTCGATTTGGCCATGTCCGTCTGTCTGTCCGTCTGTCCGTCTGTCCGGATGAACGCGTCGATCTCAGCAACTACAAGAGCTAGAGACACCAAATTTGAAATGTAGGTTCCTGTATAGCATACGCAGATCAAGTTTGTTTCATATTTCAGATATATCCCCCGTTCCCCCGCAAATCGATTAAAACCGTTTTACAGTAACAATTTTCAAGATATAGCTTTAAGATTTGGCATGTACAATACTTTAGTCTCTCTTAATCTACTGTTCAAATTTCAAGTCGATCGGATAATAAACACGGAAGTTATTCACGAAAGAAGATTCAGTGATGCAGCGAGAGGGGGAAGAAGAAGCACAGCCACCAATTAAAATGCCTCGCTTGCGCTGTCGCTTTTGCCGCCTGTGTGCGTGCGTCTTTGTGTATGTGTGTGTGTATGTGTAAGTGGACGTGGATGTGATTGAATGTTTTAGACCTGGGTACAGGGAGTTTCGTAGTCGGGTATACTCGACTATAGCATTCTTACTTGTTTTTTCTTTTTTTATACAGAATATAACGTTTTTCTTACTTGTTTGTTTGTGGGGTGTTCTCTGCTGTATAGTATGGCTTCATATCGCCAATATGTGCCGTTCTCGCCTTTTTGTTTTTGTCTCCTCGTAACTTACAAATGACTGGGGACACGAAGTCGGTGATTTGGAACGGTCCTCCAAATCTTGGTGCCAGTTTCGCTGCGAACCCTTCAGCGGCGTTGGACAAATGGTGCTGTTTAACCCAAACTTGGTCGCCCACTGCTGGTTTCCATGGCCTTCTTCGCAAGTTATAATACCGTGCCTGGTCTTGTGCTGCTTTTTCCAGACTTAGGCGTACCACCTCGAAAATTTCTTTTAGTTTCTCTGCGTTCTCTGCCGGTTCCATGGTGGCTGTCCTGTGCCTATGGTCATCTCGTCGTACAACGCTCGTGGTAGTCGGGGTTCGCGACCCTGAACGATAAATGCAGGACTATATCCGGTGGATGCCGAAACGCTTGTGTTTACTGCCAGTGTTATTTCTGGCAGCGCTTCGTCCCACCGGCGTTGATTTGTACCTGCGAATTGTGCTATTATCGTTTTTACGGTGCGGTTTGCTCGCTCTGTCGGGTTCTCTTGTGGCGTATACGGTGCTGTGAACTGGTGTTTCACACCTAAGTCCTCGAGGAATGATTTAAATGTTCTGCTGGTGAATTGTGTTCCGTTGTCCGTAATTAGTACCTTAGGCGCCCCGAATCTTGCCAAGATTCTCTCCCTGAAGGCTTTCTGGAGTGTCGCCGTTGTTGCACTTCGTAGTGGTATTAATTCCGTCCATTTCAAGAACCTATCAATGAACACCAAGAGCATGGTGTTCCCGTGCGTCGATCGTGGTAATGGCCCAACGAAATCTGCACACACGGTAGTCCATGGCTCCTCCGGGATCTTCGTCAGCATTTCCCTGCTGTTTGCAGTTGGCTGGGCTTATAGCGTGCGCAGGTCTCGCAGCGTTGCACGTATGCTCGTACATCCCGGTATAATCCAGGCCAGTAATACCGTGCGGCGACTCTGGATATTGTTTGCCGGCTACCAGTGTGTCCTGCTGATGGCGTGTCGTGGTTTTCCTGGAGCAAACGTTCTCGTTGGTGGCTGGGTACGCAGAGTTTCCATGACACTACGTCCTCGTGTCCTGCTCTGTGCGGAATATGGCGGTACAGTGCGTCTGACTCCGTCATGTAGTCTGGATATTTGCTGGGATTTTTCTCTATTTTCTCCAGCATCTGTTCTATCCATTTGCACTTGGCATGTGCCTCTTTGTCTGTTATCCTTCTGCAGACAACGTTAGCCAGGGGTTGTCGGGAGAGGGCGTCGGCCACTACGTTTAATTTTCCTTTCCGGTACGACACTTCGAAATCGTATTGCTGGAGTTCGAGGGCCCACCTGGCAATCCGTCCGGATGGACTTTCTATCGAGTTGAGCCACTTCAGCGCCATGTGATCAGTTACAACAGTGAAGTGGTACCCTTCCAGGTATTGTCGTAATTTGCGTATTGCCCATACGATCGCTAAGCACTCTTTTTCGGTGGCCGAGTAGTTCTTCTCCGCACCATTTAAGGTCCTGCTTGCATATGATATTACCCGCTCTCCGTCCTCTGAAGTTTGCGTCAGTATTGCCCCCAGCCCATAATTGCTTGCGTCTGTCTGGAGGCTGAACGGTTTGGTGAAATCTGGGCATGCCAGTACTGGAGCCTCCGTCAATTTGGCTTTGACTGACTCGAATACCTGTTGTCGTTTCTCATTCCACGACCATTTGACGCCTTTTTTCAGAAGTTCGTTTAAGGGGTGTACCGTGGTTGCAAAATCTGGCACGAAACGTCGATACCATGATGCTACGCCCAGGTACTGTCGTAGTTCTTTGACGTTTGTTGGTGGTTTTAATTCCGCTATCGCTGCCACCTTTTCCGGGTCCGTTCGGATGCCTTGTTCAGTTACGTGATATCCCAAGTATTTCAGCTCTTCTTTGAAAAAATCGCACTTGTCCACGTTGATCCTTAGGTTCGCTGCCTTTAGTCGCCGAAATACCTCTCGTAGATTGGCCATGTGTTGCTCTATTGTTTTTCCAATAACGATGATGTCTTCCAGGTAGGCGAAAGCGTGTGGCATCATTTCTGGCCCGATGACCCGATCCAGGGCCCGTTGAAACGTTGCTGGCGCCGAATGGAGTCCAAATGGCATTACTTTCCACTGAAACGGTCCTTTTCCTGGCACTGTGAACGCTGTCAGTGGCCGGCTATCTTTTTGCATTGGTATTTGCCAGTACCCATCCTTAAGATCTAAGCTGGTTATGTAGTGAGCTTCTCTCAGCTGATCTAGTATGTGATGTACCCTTGGCAGCGGGTATGCATCTTTTATCGAATGACTGTTCAGCTGCCGGAAGTCCACACATAGTCTCCATTTGCCCGTTTTCTTACGGACCATGACGATCGGAGCGCTATGTGGGCTATTTGACGCTTCTATACAGCCCTTTTCTAAAAGTTCATCCACCTGGTTGTTAATTTCCTCCTGCATTTTCCGGTTTTTCGGGAAATATCTCTGTTTTATTGGTCGGTCATCGCTCATCACTATCCGGTGCTCGGTGATGGGTGACGTGCCTGACATGGTCTCAAATGCGGCCAACTCCCCTTGCAGGAAGGTGTTTACCTCTGCATCTGGATGTATTGCCGGTTTCTCGGCCATGTGTGTTGTGGGGTCCGTGTTGCTTGCTAGTATCTCTTCCGGTGCTCGCGTTGTCTCTGCTCTTGCTTGTTTTACCTCCGCCCGTGCTTGTTCTCGTGCTCCTGCTTGATTTACTCCTGCTTCCTCGGTCATGGCCACTGCCACCGACAGTCGTTCTTCGAACCATCCGCCATTCCTTTGCCGTGCTGGAATTTCTACGCGCAAACCGGCACACTCGAGTTTTATGCCCATGCGCGTGAGAAAATCCCATCCTAGTACCAAGTAGTCAATCACTCCTGGCAGAATAAGTAGCGCCAAAGTGATTTTGCTCGTGCCCATTGATAGTTCTGTGTCCAGCTGTTCCGTCACCATACTGTTTCGGCCGTATGCCAGCCGTACCTGCCTGCGGATTGCACTCCTTTGCCCAACGCCATCCAATGCTGTAGCCAGCCTTTCGCTGATAAAGCTGCTGGTCGCTCCTGTGTCGATCGTGGCCTTGTACTGTCCAGCACCGATTTGGACAGTTGCTGACAGGTGTGCGCCCTCGTCTTGTAGACTGCCGGTTAGTGTCGAGGGGCGGCTTCGATCGGCATCCGTTCGCCCCTCATTGGCGGACGCCGTTGGCCGTTTCCCGAAGAGCAGCAGTCGATTGTTCTCCTCCCAATTCGACCACATTGCCAGCAGAATATCAGGCGGCGGTTGCGGCATTCGGTTGCCCAATGCCCTTCTTGACCACACCGGCGGCATGCTCGTGCTGGGTTCTGGATACGATCGCCCGAAATGCCCTGCTGTGTCCTTGGTGCTGGTTGAGGGTGTTTCGCCTCCTGCTGACCTCTTCCTGTAGCCTAGGAAAGTAGTCCCTTGGCAGAAAATAGTCGTTGAAGCTCGCAACGAATGCCGTCCAAGTGGTCCAGTGCTCATTGTTTGCCACATACCACTTCAAAGCCATGCCCTTGAGTAGTTCTGGCATCGCTCTGGGGACAAAGTCAATGTCTAACCCGTATGTCTCTGCTGACCATTCCACCTGCTCCAGGAATTCTAATGGCTTTGTCGTGCCGTCAAAACGGAAGCTCCACTCTCGCACTTGTTTGGCTACTCTTGGGTACTCTTCTGTATGAGTCCTGTTTGGTGCTGTGGTCCTGTTCAGCGGCTCGGTCCTGGGCATGTTCATGCTTCCCCACGGTGCAGGGCGTGTATCTGACACCCTTGCCGCTGCCTCCGTCTCCGGGATGTTTAGACGCTCGATAAATTTGCTAGGGTCATCGAATTCTTCCTCGTTCGTTGCGCTTTTTAGGGGTGACTGGCGAGTGTGAAGACGTGCCAAGTCGTTGAGCCTTAAAGCATGCAACAAGTTCGACTCGTTTGCCAGGACCCATTCTCTAAATTGTCGGCGCATCGTGTCTACCGTGCCTGTCACGGTTATCCCGAATTCGTCGGCATACCCATGAAATTCCTCCTTCTTGAGGTTATAAACCCATCCTCGTACCATTTTTATGTATGCGTGTTAAAAAAATATTTAAAACTTAACTAAATCTCTCTTATCGCAAGACCCTACAAGTTGGGCGCCAGTTGTAACGATCCTTTTGGCTTCACCGGGTCTAGCTCGGTCGACCAGGAGTTCGTGCCAACAAATTTATAATCTGCAGCACTTGCGATAAAAGAAAGTCAATTGTTTTAAATATTTTAAATGTATATTATGCCGGTTCACCCGGTTACTTTCAGTTTACAATAGAATATATTTGCTTAGTTATTATCCCTCGTCGTCGTGGTGCTGCTGGTGATTGCTCTGCCCAAGTGCCCGTAGATCCAGTTGCCTGATATTCTCTTCGGCTTGTCCCGTTCGCTAAACGCTTTGAGACTAAGCAGTTTCAATGCTATCGGTTAGCCTCGGTACCGCTGTGCAATTGTGATGAGCCTATATCTGGCCCTAGGTATGCGAGCGGTACAACTCCGGTTTAGACCTGGATTCACCTGTTCGCTTAAACCACAAATTCTCCTATGTCTCCTGCTTGCCTTGGCACCCCAGCTTGGACCGGGTTTCCGCCGTGGCTGTTCTCCTGTTCTCTATACTCTGTTCGTACGTACCGGGGATACTCCAGTTTAGACCAGATTTGGTCCACCGGTACTCGTTTGTCGCCGCCCGTTTGGTTCCGCCGAATCTCAAGGACTCCTAGTTTGGCCTAGGTTTGTCCCCGGACTCTTTTAGCGTGGCTTCACTGTGTTATCTAGTCCCTAGGACTCGCCGAGGTTACCCCAGTTTATACCAGGTTTAGCCGTCGGTGTCTTTCGGGATGTCTTGCCTGTATTTTAGGTAGAGACACCAAGGATACCCCAGTTTATACCAGGTTTAGCCTATGATGCTCTCTAAAATGCCCTGTCATGATCCTTGAGATTTACCAAGGGTACCCCAGCTTATACTAGGTTTGGCCGCTGGTTCTCGTCGGATTTGCCCTATGTACTCATGAGAAAGGATACCAAGGATACCCCAGTTTAAACCAGGTTTGTCCGTTGGTGTCTTCTCTGGATTTCCACAAAACCTCAGTGGCACTACTCACGTTTGCACTTTGGTCCGTGGGCGACGCCTTTGCACTGATGAGCAGAATCTCGCTACGCCGCGTGGCAGAAGACTCGCTTCCAAGTTTCTCAGGGCTGGTTCGGGGCAAGTGGTTTCGCTTGTCCCTCGAAGCTTGACCAAATGTCTGGCCTTGATTGCTGCTCCTGTAGATCGGCCCAATATTTGGCCGCGCCGTTACTCGTACTGATATCTTCCCTCGATGACACTTTGTTCGCACTGTACTTGTACTTAATTTCCCGCCCTTGCTCGTTCACTTCGCTCTTTGTTTCACTTGACTTTGTTTCACTTGACTGTGTTTCACTTGACTGTCCAGCTCCCACGCAGATCTCGCCTTTTATTGCCGCTGCCGGCCGGTCCCGCTTGGTGGCTGCATCGGGGCCGTGGCGGCGGTAAACTCTCCAAACTCTCGCCTAGCGGTGCATACCAGCAATGTTGTTGCTAGGCTTAAATTTGGCGCCGACGCCAGCTGCCAAATAACGGCGAAATCGGCTGACGCTCGCCTAGCAACAGCGGTGAATTACCGACGCTGCGTATTGTTCGCCGTCAGTGCAAATGAGTGCTGCATATTGCACCTCGAATGCACTCTTTACGCACTAACGGCGTAAGCTCATCTGCAACGGCGCGCGATCAGCACTAACGGCGCTTGTCCTGGCGGTCGCTCTCTGTGTGACACGTAGCATTTGCTGGCTACGTGTGTTATAGCGAGCGCGAACGCTCGCCGCGGCCCAGTGGCGCATCAAAAGGGGTTTTGCTCGTGTTTGTTGACATTGTTGTGGGGAGCCAATACGGCTCCTCACAGTGGTCAGACGACTCTTTGATAGAGCCAAGGCCAAAAGGGACACGTGAGACATATACAGATGTGCGCTCACTGTCTACAATAAAAATCATTAGACGAGCTAACCACGTAACTACTGCGAAAGTGTCCAGCTACTTCCGGAAGCAGCCAGGTTGCAAAAAGGACTCACCAAGGGGTCGTCCAATGGGGTGGGGCTTCTCAAATCTGATGGTTCTTACTCTCAGGACAGACGAGGAACGCTAGAACTGTTACGTCAGGTGCACTTTTCAGAGTCGGTCTTAGTCTCTAACAAGTCCTCTTATGATGAGGTCTGCACACTATCTGACAAACGTGGCCATAGTCTGTCAATTGTAATCTTCGACCCGAACAAAGTTAGGTTGCACATAAAGTGCTTCGCTCCCTTTAAAGCCCCGGGTGGCAACGAAATTTTTCAGCCTTACTGCAAAACAGCCTCGAAGATATCATTTCCCGCTTATTGGTTAGGGCAATTAGCGTAACATCCTTCCTACTAAAGACAGCAGAACACTTGGTGAATTTGCATGTTCGGTTAAGGTTGCAAATCACCAAACCCCTACATCATACTCAATTTGCTTACATGAGAATCTAGAGAATGCTTTCGACTCAAAAGAAATCGCTCTGTGTGCTTTCCTCTACGTCGAAAGTGCCTTTGACAACACTGGCTATCAGTCATTATCAGCGGCTCTGGCCCGCAGGAATATTGGCAGGGCTACCATATCATGGATTAAAGCCATGCCCGCATTCGAGCGGGAGGGGTACTGACTTCCATTCTTTGGTCCTTAGTGATACTACTATCCGATCAGGGCATTGATGCCTTAGGGTATGCGGATGACCTGGTCATTACAGTTTCAGTTTCAGGGAATTTGGTGCAGAGAGCACTCAATACAGTTCTCAGATGGTGTCTAGATGTAGATTTGAACATCAACCCACATAAAGCGATTATAGTTATTTTCTCAAAACGGTACATTGTCAATATAGGCCAACCTTATGTCGGTCTTTTTTGGTTTGTCGCAGAGGTAAAGAGCTTGTCGACCCAACCTTATTCTGGAAGACAGCTTATTTATGTCGGGCGGAACTGAGGTTTCTGGTTGCCTATATATCAGGTCATCACACCGTAAAGTACCACCATAAAAACATGAGCCTATCCACTGACGAAGCCACTTCCCAACCTTCTTTGTGACTGTCCTGCTATTTTTTGGAGTAAAAGCTAACATCAACGTAAGAACTTTATGACTCCAGTGCTCGACAAGTGATCTGCTTGCCTTCAAATCTTTTTCCTATAGGGAGCCTTTCTGGCACTATAGAACAACCCTGGTCGCAGTGCCCCCTCGCATTTTCCCTGGTTGTTGGACTCCCTCCTTCTTATTACATACTGTTGTGACGTGAAATAAATTTGAATTTAACGAACTGAAATATAAGTGCGTGGCAGCTCTGTTGTTCTGAACCCATTGTCAGACTTGCCAACTTAATTTAGATTGGGATTACCATCATTAACATTTGTATAACATCTGATGTTTGAATATCGATAAATAGACATCGTATGTACATGTATCGATTGGTGCAGTTCACTTGCATTTGAAGAACTGGCGGACGCACAACACCATTTAATAATCTACTCTGCTACATAAACTACTGATATCTACTGATGACTATTACCAAAATATAGATGAAAAAATATAGTACAAATTAAATTGACTAAGGTTTAGACATTGTTCCATTAAAGTGTTAAAAGTTAATTATAAGAATTGAAATTTTAATTAATTAATTAAATTATTTTTAAATTGAGTTTTTAAGTGCGTATGTGTGCAAGTTTTGAGAATTATTTATGTTTATTAAAATTTTACAAATTTTTTAAATTACACGATATTTGTTTCCTTTGTTGGTATTGCCTGTTTATTGTTGATGTTACCAATTTGTAATGTTTTTAAGCTGATTTCCTACCTAAAGAGCTCTTTGGGTGGTTGGCGGCGTTGAAAAAATTCGATGCGCCAAAGGAATTAAACAATTATAGAAAAAATAATACAAGCAAAACGACACAACAAGATTAAAATATGCGCAAATAAATATGAGAAATAAACAATGCACAAAATAAATACATAATATTACCAAATAAGTAATATAAATAAATATATAATATTAATAATTGAATAAATAAATAAATATGTGATTAAATAAATAAGTAAACGAATATATATAAAAAAAAAAATAATAATAAATAAAAAAAAAACTAAGACACCTAACTGAAAATTGTATTTTTAAACAAACACAAAAAAGCAATTGTCGTTGCCGCCCCTTAGTGGGCGTGTCGGCCGTTAAGACTATATTTTTACTCCCTGTACCCATAAAATGGGTAAAAAGGAGGTACTAAATCTGTGCAAATGTATGTAACAGGTAGAAGGAGACGTCTCCGACCATATAAAGTATTTATATTCTTGATAAGTATCAAAAGAGATTTCGATTTGGCCATGTCCGTCTATCTGTCCGTCTGTCCGTATGAACGCGTCGATCTCAACAACTACAAGAGCTAGATACACCAAATTTTAAATGTAGGTTCCTGTATACCATACGCAGATCAAGTTTGTTTCATATTTTAGAAAAAACACATTAATGAGAATTTTTTTTAAAAATATTTTTCCCTATATTTCTAGTCATCTAATTTTTCATTTTAGCGCACAACTCACCATTAAATGCTCGCCAGACCTGCTTGGGCTTATATCCATTGTATTTCAATTAATTTAAATTATTATTTGCTCCCGGGCTCACCTTCCAGTGTCTTGACTTCGTGAAAAAAATTATCACTTTGCTGCACCCACGCACTTTCCTTGGCCGGCTTTGCTTTGTCACTGACCTGCAGCCAAAACGATCGGTTGCCCTTGACCTATGATTCAGCTGCTAGGTTCAACGGCCCCTTGACCGCTGAACGCCCTTCACTAGCCGGCCCTTTTCGGTGGCTGTCCAGCCCTGCTGCACTGCTTGCCTGCCTTCGCACGTCTGGCAACCCTCTCGATATTTGGGTATTCCCTTCATCTCGCTGATATTTTATCAGCGGGCCATAACAGCACACAGAAAAGGCCAATTTCTAAAAAAATTAAGAAAACAAGCGGAAGCAATTGGACTATTGCCCGCAACAGGAGCGGAGATGTTGGTCGGCTGGAAAATGCACATCTGGTTATAAGCGCTGGGCCCTTTTATCTTTCTTTTGCGCCCAACGAGGGAAATCGCCCACTCCAAGTCAGACGCCGGCACGTAAGCGTACAGAATGAAGTCATTCTGATTGCCATTGTTTGTTGAGCTCTTGGTTTTTACCATTATGCCTTTATTTTACAGAATCCTCGCGTCTTTCCTTTTGCCTTTTATTCGCGTTGCTTGGTGGACTGAAGTTCGCAAAGCTTTTTCAATTTCCGCCAAGCACAGGTCCCAGTCTTTGTGAACCTGCCCCAGATAGGTTCGGATCGCGTTGAGTACGGATTGGTTCACTCGCTCGGCCGCATTTGATTGCGGCGAGTATACAGCTGTTCGGACATGCTTTATCTGGTATTTGTCCACCATTTATTGGAAACGATTTGCCACGAATTGTTTCCAGTTGTCTGTGTGGATCATTTCGGGCACACCAAACGTATTAAAAGCTTCCTGTGTCAGGAATTTTACCACTGCAGCTGCAGTAGTCTCCCTCAGGGACTTAAAATTTATTTATTTTTTTTGATAAACTTATATTTATTTTTTATGCTGCGTGTTAATTAAAGCACTTTCATAAATATCTTGGGTTAAAGAACAGATAAATGCAGGGGTGGGACTTTAAAAATACAAATTTGGTGAAATGATCCACCACCACCAGGATATACGTCTGCCCTGCCTTCGAACGAGGATATTTTCCCAGAAAATCGCCATATAGCTTTTGGAATGGTCTGTATGTTATCATTCCTGCTCCAATTCCAGGCTTTGGGCCGCGATTGGTGGACTTTGTATCTTTACAGACCGCGCATTGCTGTAATGCCCTTCGTACTTGTGCTACCATCCCTGGCCAATAATATTTTTGCCGAAGGTGGTGCAAGTTTTCGCCATACCGCCGTGAGCGCGTGTTATCGGATCGTGGGCCTGTTCGATTAGTGTGTTCTTCAAATGTGGAGGTACCCAGAGCTTCCATTCCTTATCTCCTAGTTCCTGGTCCTCCAAGTTCAACCGCGCTCAGCCCAGCTCCTCTTAGACAGTCTGCCACTTGTCCCAACGTCTCGACGTGTTTTTCAAAGCTGGATGATACCACTAAAAGGTCATCCAAATAGACGAAGACCTTTTCTCTGAGCGTGTGTGGGATGACTTTAACCATCAATCTACACAAACGCTGGGCAGCATTGCTCAAACCGAACGGCATCACAACAAAATAGTAAAGTGGTCTCCCTGGCACTGTGAACGCCGTGTACCTTCTACTGGCCTCATCTAGCTCGATTTGCCAAAACGCATGTTTTAAATCGACGCTAGATATGAATCTGGTGGTGTCTATTCGACCTAAGATGCCTTCTATATTTTGTTGAGGGTATGCATCTTTCACCGTCACCCGGTTCAGCCTTCAAGCGACTAGGCAGAGCCGATTCTTTCCCGGCTTCCTCACCAGGGTGATTGTGTTGCTCCAAGGGCTATCGCTTAACGTCTAACTTAAGTATCTGATCCACTTCCTCATAAATGAGAGCCTGCACGGCCGGAGACTGGATAGTGGCGATCTGGCACCGCTCCTTGCCAACTCGATTGTGTGTTTTATCAATTCCATCCGTCCTAAACCTTGCCCCTCGAATGTCAAGAATTTTTCTCTTACGGCTTCCAACTTCAGTTGCTGCTCAGCTGACAACGGGTGTGGCTGCGGTTCCGTTGAATTGGCAATGACATCTTTCCCTTGCTCGGCAGTCTCAAGCACCGTAATTTCTCCGAGTTCAAAAATGCTTGGAGCTATATTGAATTTCATCCAGAAATCGACCCCTAGCTATAGGTCCTGCTCCAGTGTGGGACATAAGAAGAACGTCATCTGCGCAGTCGTGATTCCATACGTCACGGGGAGGTTGAGCCTGCCTAATATGGGCTATTTCGTACCTTGCGGTGCGTATGTCGCAACGATTCGGCTGCCAAGATACACCAAGCTCCTCCACTATTTCCTTGCAACCTCTACCTAGTACGCTGATGGATGCTCCGGAGTCCAAAAGGCCTTTTATATGCCTATATCTTGACATAAGGGCGCAGGTCTATTTCCTCAGCACTTTTCTTTAGTGCTGTTATGGTTTGGCAAACTCTTCTCCTCTCCTCTTTCCTCTTGCTGAAACGATGTCGCGCCTTTTGTACCCGTTTACTTGCCAATGTCATTCCACTCAGTTGATTCCCACCAAATATCCTCTCTCTCGCTTCTTTATACCTCCCGACTCTCTCTTCTAGTGTTAAGGTATTATTGTGTCTAGTTCTCGTCGTGTTATCGGTTGCTGGTACTGGTGTTGTTACTGTCTCAGCTTTGTGTTGGGCTCCTTGAAGGAACGCGCATCGCCCGTCATTTCTGCGCTCCTGTGCGTGTTTCCCGATTGGCAATTTGGGCATTTGGGCATTTGGGCGTTACGGTGTTTGCCAGTCCACACTTGTAGCAAAAGAGGCTCCTCTGCACCAATTCGCAGTCCATGTACACATGCCCTTGCTGCTGATAGTTCCAGCACACAACTAGTCTCTTCTGGTTACTCGAGGTGTTTGGCGTTATGGCTTCTACAGGCATCCAAGTGTCGGTCGTCTCTTCCTCGTATGGAGCAGGGTCTTTTACGGTCAGCTCTTCGAGTCTTTGCCCTTCCTGCCTCGGCCTGCATCGTGGGAGTGGCTGCTGTCGGCCCAGCTCCTCTGAGAATGCTCTGTCTGCTTCCAGACAAGAGTTACGCAAGTGATCCAGAGTATGGGCTGGCATCGGAAATATTATTTGTTTTAGTGGCTCATTTATGTTCCGCTTGGCTATTTTGGCCATCCAAGCTTCTGCCACCGGTGCTGCAACTTAGCACGCAGACGGTTCAAAGCCTGAAAAAACATGTCGATTGACTCTCCACCGTGTTGTTTCCTCTCCGCTATTTCCTCCTTTCCACCTCTCATGGTCAGCTCGGGTGTCTCCATACCGCCTCTTTAATGCCGCTCGCAGATCCTCCCAATGCGTGACTCTTTCCGTCCGAATGAGTAACCAATACCATTCTTCTGCTTCTCCTTACACCGGTAAGTCTCGCATGAGAACTGGCCATGGCAAGTTGCAATGCTCCCTCAGATGTTCGATATGGAAGATGAATTCCTCTGCACTCATGCCGTCGGAGTCTCCGTTGAACGACATGCCCCTTTTTTCAACGGGCACGTATTGCTTCCGGTACTCTGCTCGTTGTTCTCTTGCCGTAGGTCTAAAGGTTGGCCTTAAAGTGGAGGTGGCCCTATAATTTAGTCTCAAACCGCTCTTGGGAATAGGGACAAACCTGGCTCAGATGCATTGGCAAAGGCTGTTCTTTTGGGCACTGCACCACGTGACTGATCCACTCCAATCATCGTGTGCTACTCAAGAGCAGAACTTTGCGGATTGGGATGAGTTGGCTCACTCATATTATGCAAGTCTGTTTTTTTCTTTTATGATTTAAATTAAAATAGGTAACTAACGGTTTCCTATTAATTTTTGATTTTATTATTTTCGTAGCTAAATAAACGGAGGGAGAAGAAAAGGCTGTCATATGCTGTCTGGTCTGTGAACAGCATTTGGTCGGCATATCTCCATCCCACATTTGTAAGTGATACACTGACATTACTACATTTTACTTAACACAAACACATGACAATTGTCGACTGTGTAGATCATCAATTTTAATGATGATCACCAGTCCAGAACTGTCATTTTATATGAATGGTCGTACTCATTCATTGCCGTCCCTCAGGCCTCAACACGTCTTCTTGAGTGAGTGCAAATTCGGTCGCTTCATACGCCGATGGCCACTCACTCCTATGCCGGATCGCTACGAGGCTACCGTTCTTCAGTGCATCGGCCGTCCTACAAAACGCGTGCTTCTTTGCCATAACGAAGAGCAACGATCAGCAAGTACACTTATTCACGTTATATTTATTCTATAACTAATTTCATTCTTATTCACAAGGTGCTGTCACACAGTTTAAAGCGGGTGCAACATTAGGCCGCTCGAAGCGCCGATGGCCACCCACCCCGTTGCAGGATCGCTACGAGTGCTACTACTATGCAGTGGCTCGGCCGTCTGACAACCCATGCGACTGGACACCTCCGTGCACAAGAACAATTAGTAGGAACAACAAATTTTCTTATTTTTACTATACATTAACATTTAAAATAAACATTAACAACCCCCTTGACAATTAACGCCCAACCATAACAGAACAATTAACCACACTAGTAATATTAACATTATTCACACTAACTCACATACCTTTTATATTCCATCTCCAAATTCACGTCCCACCAAATTTACGCTCATAAAGACATATATTCACATACACCCAATGACACATAAATTAAAAGATAAAAAATCAAAACAGTTGACAGTTGTGATATTGCCCCTACCCTTTCTTAATTTCTAACTTATTCCAAATATCACACATTCAATATCACAGTTGGCCGATCTGCTTACTGCGCGCAAATCGTCCGTGGCTTATAGCTGTGGCGATGCCGTCAGAGCAACCAGTCTGTCGCCTATTCCACGATATTTAAATATGTCACATTTATGAATTATATATTTATTTTTTTTAATTTTATACTCTGTTCCCGAAAGAAAAAAGACTATATTGGGTTTGCAAAACAAACGCGTAACAAACGCCGAAACGCGTAGGAGGATAATTTTAATAAAGAATGTAATATACTTATTAAAATGAACTACAACTACAGAACACAAATGTCCGTCTGTCCGTATGAACGCAATTTTTTTCCACACCCTTAAAGCTAGATCGCCCCAACCCCTTCCCCGCAAAGGAGCCAAACTTATATCTCCCACACTTTTACAGGTAGAGTCACCAAATTTGGCATACAGACTACTGTTTTCTTCGCCTCTCTTTCCGAACCCACAAGCAAGCAAATTATACCGGACTAGGAACAGAGTATTCTGCTGTCGGGTACGTCCGACTGTAACGTTCTTACTTGTTTTATTTGATATAGATCATATTTACGCAGGCAGTCTGTCTCTCGAGCGCCAGCTCCTCCATTTGGACCCATATGCAAAAAAATTTCTCTTTAAATTATGGAGACTCTGGTTGCCATAATTTGTATTTTTAGTGCTTTCCAAAGGAAAGACACAAAATTGGGCGCCATTATTGTTATGACCCTTAATCTCCATTACCAGGGTTCTGCGTATATTTCCACCTTAAGCTACCCCGGCTAGCTCATTTCGGGTCGTGGGTTACTTAACCATGCCACACACACGTAACAATAAAACATAGAATTCACTGTACACAAACTCTACATTTAACAACACTAGACGCTGCACAATTTGAATTTGAAATCAAATTCAAATTCAAATTTGCACCGCACATACAAACATAAACATCAGATCAAAAGATCCCTTTTCCCCTTCCTCCTAAAAATTGACTTCACACCATCTTTATCCTTAACCGTGACAGCACACTAATTTAATCATAAGTTTTCTTTTAAGGTCTTACAAATATTCGTACATTTATTTATTTTTACTCCCTGTACCCATAAAATGGGTAAAAGGAGGTACTAAATCTGTGCAAATGTATGTAACAGGCAGAAGGAGACATCTCCGACCCTATAAAGTATATATATTCTTGATCAGTATCAAAAGAGATTTCGATTTGGTCATGTCCGTCTGTCTGTCCGTCTGTATGAACGCGTCGATCTCAGCAACTATAAGAGCTAGAGACACCAAATTTGAAATGTAGGTACCTGTATAGCATACGCAGATCAAGTTTGTTTCCAATTTCAGATATCTCCCCGTTCCCCCGTAATTCAATAAAAACGTTTTACAGGAACAATTTTCAAGATATAGCTTTTAGATTTGGCATGTACAATACTTAATCTACTTAATCTACTGTCTACTGTCCAAATTTCAAGTCGATCGGATAATAAACACGGAAGTTATTCACGGAAGAAGATTCAGTAATGCAGCGAGAGGGGGAAGAAGAAGCACAGCCATCAATTAAAATGCCTCGCTTGCGCTGTCGCTTTTGCCGCCTGTGTGCGTGCGTCTTTGTGTATGTGTAAGTGGACGTAGATGTGATTGAATGTTTTAGACCTGGGTACAGGGAGTTTCGTAGTCGGGTATACTCGACTATAGCATTCCTACTTGTTTTATACTATGTTCCCGAAGGGAAAACCAACCACCCCCACCCCCTCCACAATTTGGGGACATCCTGTATCTTCTACATTTTTAAAACTATAGTCACCAAATTTGGATTACAGACTAATGTCGCAGAGCTAAAGAGCTGGTCGACCCAACCTTATTCTGGAAGACAGCTTATTTTTGTCGGGCGGAACTGAGGTTTCTGGTTGCCTATATACCAGGTCATCACACCGTAAAGTACCACCTTAAAAACATGAGCCTATCCACTGACGCAGAATGTAGACTCTGTAGGGAAGATGACGAAACCGCTTCCCAACCTTCTTTGTGACTGTCCCGCTATTATTTGGAGTAAAAGTTGATATCAACGTAAGGACTTTATGACTCCAGAGCTCGACAATTGATCTGCTCGCCTTCAAATCTTTTTCCTACAGGGAGCCTTTCTGGCACTATAAAACAACCCTGGTCGCAGTGCCCCCTCGCATTTTCCCTGGTTGTTGGACTCCGTCCTTCTTATAACATACTGTTGTGACGTGAAATAAATTTGAATTTAATGTACTGAAATATAAGTGCGTGGCAACTCTGTTGTTCTGAATCCATAGTCAGACTTGCCAACTTAATTTAGATTGGGATTACCATCATTAACATTTGTATAACATCTGATGTTTGAATATCGATAAATAGACATCGTATGTACATGTATCGATTGGTGCAGTTCACTTGCATTTGAAGAACTGGCGGACGCACAACACCATAAACTACTGATATCTACTGATGACTATTTCCAAAATATAGATGGAAAAATAAAGTACAAATTAAATTGACTAAGGTTTAGAAGTTT
The DNA here is from genome assembly GCA_035043065.1 of Hirtodrosophila confusa. Classification (NCBI taxonomy): domain Eukaryota; kingdom Metazoa; phylum Arthropoda; class Insecta; order Diptera; family Drosophilidae; genus Hirtodrosophila; species Hirtodrosophila confusa. The sequence goes on along the minus strand of JAWNNI010000186.1, from coordinate 500,218 downwards.
TTCTATTAAATTGTTAAAAGTGCGGGCATGGCACGCGACATTTTTATTAAATACTAGCTGGTAAGACCCCAGCGTTGCGAAATATTTAGATTCAAATTATTTTTTTGCTTTTCTAGGAAAATGTCTTCAAGCCGATCTAAAAAAATTAAATAATTTCACTCATTCGACCTTGATTTATTTTAGTGCATACGCACTTGCCAATACTGCTTGTTAAGTTAACATAAATAATTGTGCGCGTTTGTATGGGACGTATTTTATTTATTGTTTTATTAAGTATTTGTGCAAGAAAGTCAACCTCCACCACCGGAAATCATATGTTTAAATTTATTCGTGTGTCTTGAGACCAAAGTCATGAAATTTGGAGCTGTCTTTATGAGTATAAAGTAGCGTTACCATATATTTACCAAAAGTTTAAAAATGTTGGTTTTTTAATATACCCATAGATCAGACGAATGTCGTTAACTGCTGCTGGTACGTGGACGTACCAGTATGCGGACTAGTTTTAAGGATCCTTTGGGACCATCGAGAAATCCACGCCACAAGATGCCTTTGAAGCCATCCACATCGCGCTCGAGTAGGCGCTGGTAGAGGCCGAATGGATTACTGCCGAGCAAGACGCATATAAACTGAGTGTCTGTGTCAGTTAAGTGATTGGACCCACCTGAGAGTACAGGTACTGCCATACCAAAATGCCGCCGATTGTGCAGCAGCGCAGTTAAGGTCGCTCTCATCGTTGTCTCTATCGTGTGTACTAAATTTTTTTCCCGTGTGTTGGCGCAAAGCATCAGAAGCATCGCCCTGATACTTGCCGAGCACATTCAAGTAATACTGCTCCGATTCAGAACCAATGCTAAAATGATCATAAAGAGCGTAGCGCACTTCCTGTTTTCGATTTTCAAGCTGTACGAGTAGTTCGTAGTCTTCACTACTGCTGATCTGATGCAACTTCTCCAATCCAATAAAGAACTCCGTTGTCAGAGGCCCAAAGCCAAACTTATAGTCCGCCCACTTTCGGTTGAAGTCCTCGGTGCCGTCATAACGATTCGCTACCACAATCCAGCCGCCGCCACGGGTCTTTTGATCACAAAACACAAAAAATGGCTCGGTATTGGCCAACGGACGGATACGCACTACACCGTGCTGCTGTTTCAGGCAGTTGTGCGGCGTGCTAGGTTCGCTGACTTCTTTAGCTCCCCCGCTAGCAGCAGATGGCACAGCTGCAGCGGACAACAGTCGCGGTTCTGCATCGAGACTATAATAAAGTATTTCGAGAGATTAGAGACGATTCATATGCGTATTTAAATTGATATCTTACAAACGGGTGCTGAAGCTGTTGGGCGCCAAAGGAGTTGCGACAACTCTTGGAGCACCCAAGCGACGCAAATCGGCAAGCTGCTCCTGTAGATTGCCAATCTGCTCCTTGGCATTGGCAATCTCAATGGACAGTGCTTGAATGCGAGTAGTGAGACTGCTAAGCGGCGAGAGGGGACAACTGCCAGTAGTCTGTGTGGAATATGTAAAAAGTAAGTGGCATGTAAAAGCTTAAAATAAAATCCAACCAGGTAAGATGCGCTAACCGAGCTTTCGCGACTATGAGACACTCTGTAACAAAATCTTGATATTCCCAAGCACATCATCGCATATATTCAACTAGCTCGTAAAACCCCAGCGTTACCCAGCGAAATATTAAGAGTAAAATGCATTATATTGTATATAAGAAATACACAATAGCGAACCTCAATTTTCCCGCCCGTGGGAGTAGACATACCTAAAGAGTTGAGTCTAATGATTTTTACTCCTGTGCAAATGTATGTAACAGTCAGAAGGAGACATCTCCGACCCTATAAAGTATATATATTCTTGGTCAGTATCAAAAGATACTGTCCGTCTGTCTGTCCGTCCGTCTGTCCATCCGTATGTATGAACGCGTCGATCTCAGCAACTATAAGAGCTCGAGACACCAAATTTGAAATGTAGGTTCGTGTATAGCGGACGCAGGTCAAGGAAAGAAGCACAGCAATAACTTTTAATGCCTCGCGTGCACTGTCGCTTATATGTGTGCGTGTTTGTGTATGTGTGTGTGTATGGCTAAGTGTACGAAGATATGTTAGGAAGCTGTAGACCTGAGTGCAGGGAGTTTTGTTGTCGGGTATACTCGACTAGCGGATGCTTACTTGTTTGTGTAGGGCAATGAAAATTTCGATAAGGCGATCTAAAAACAAGAAAGAACGGCTATCTTCGGAGTGCTGAAGCTTTATACCCTAGCAGCAATGTTTTTATACAAATCTCAATTTTCGTCACATTGCTCCTATATGGTCCGATTTTGATAAAATTGTAGGAAACTATTTTAAGTATAATAAAATTCTCACTTAGTTTGGATGTAATACAAAAAGTTTTTCATATAAAAACTCATTTGTCACCGATCCTACGGCAGCTATGTATGTGATACGCATTACGGTTTGGGTGAGTTTGGTGAGAATATTTTTATAAACAAAAAGTTTTTCATACAAAAACGAAGTTGTTGACCGATCATTTCTATGGCGGCTATATGGTATAGTGGTCCGACCCGGCAGTTCCAACATATGTACTCCCTTTAGCAAAAAGAAGGGTCTGTGCCAAGTTTCATTACGATAGCTTAAAGAATGAGAGTCTAGTTTGCAAAGAAACAGACGGATAGACGGACACACGGACGGACGGACAGACGGACATAGCTATATCGACTCGGCTATTATTGCTTATTCAGAATATATATACTTTATTGGGTCGTGTTGGATCAAAAGCGTTATTTTTGATCTGAGAATTCCTATCTCGGGTGGGCGTGTGCAAAACTTTGAACAACAATTTATTGCGGCGATAAGATCAATACTTCTGACTATGTGTAGTTTTGTTAGGCGACTAATTTATTTGAATTTGCATTAGGTTCTTAACATAGCTTGAGCGAAAGCAAAACAGAGTTTTTATAAAATCATAATCACTTTTAATGTATATTTTATATACACAACAAATCTTCATACATAATTTTATTATAGTAGGTAAAATAATATTAATAATAAATGCATTACAAATTAATAAAGAGAGTGTTTTTTTGGAGAGTTATGTTAATTCTCAAAATACAATGCTGATTAAAATTAATTATTAAATTCAAATTGAATGAGCGATGTAGTATAAGACTAATAATATGAGAACTTGACCCAACATCCCGGGCCCGTTGAAAGGATTTTCTTTCAAGATAGCAGACTCCATTTGGTGTACGGATGTGTGCCACACGGACATAGCCATCCTTGCCAGTCAATACTGAATCGACACGTCCAAGTTTCCAGCGTTGAGGAGGTGTGTTGCCTTCTTGGATGATGACTATTGCCCCGACCTTAAAATTTTCCGCTGTTGAAGTCCACTTAGTAGGGGATCGCAATTCGTGTTGTGGTCTGATCATATCGATCGAAATTGGATATGTTGGTGGTGTTCACAGTCCGCTCAGGCAACGCATGCAGTGCATCTCCATTTAACAAATGACCTGCAGTTATAGCACCAAAGTCATTGGGATCTGAAGACAGCGGTGATAAAGGTCGCGAGTTAAGCACAGCCTCTATCTCTAAACGGCCGTGTTCAACTCTTCGACGGTGAATCGGGTGTTCATCAATGTGCGCAACAAAAGACCCTTGGCGCTTTTTACAGCCGCTTCCCAGATGCCGCCAAAATGTGGTGCCCTAGGAGGAATAAAAGAGAATGGTATTTCTTCAGACGAGCAATAGGATTGAATGGGCGATTGAGTATCCTTGGTAAAGATGAAATTCTTTCTTCTACAATTTATTAGATGCACCAACAAAGTTTGTGGCATTGTCACAGTGAATATGTGATACGGGCCCACGTCAAGCAAGCATTCACTTCGACGGTTCCAAAATTTGTTTGTGGATAAATCAGACACCACCTCTATGTGAACAGCCTTTGTACCCATGCAAACAAATACGGCAATGTATGATTTCGTGGGCGGTTTGCCTCGAATGCCACAGAAGTCAACGCCAACATGTCTGAATGGCTTAACGGTGGTCAAACGCTCAGGTGGCAGTGATCCCATAATCTGTTTTAGCAGAACTGGACGGTAGCTCACACAGTGAATGCATGAATGCGAACTATGCGCCGTGTGAGGTCTCTGGCGTTGACAATCCAGAATTGAAGACGTAGTAAGGCGACTAATGCCTTAGGTCCAGCATGATAGTTGCGACGATGCAAATGGCGAATACAAATTTGAGCGAAATGCGATTTACTTGGGAGAACATGCTCCAGCCTAGCACCAACCCTTATTAGTTCATATCCTGATGATCCATCGATGAATGGGCTGAGGTATCTTAGATTGCTGCGCAGCTCCTTATGCTTTTGCAACAATAAAACATCTTCTCTATAATCTTGGTTCTGAATATTCCAGACGATGCAATGCATAACATGGATGAGTTCTTCTGGCGACGGAGCGATCATGTCGAAGGTACGTCGTTTTCTGCAGGCTTGCATAAACCTAAAAACATTAGCAATAATCCGCAGCACGCGATTGTAGGAGCTGTATTTGTCGATGACTTTCAGAAGATAATTTGATTCAATAGTTGCAGTGAACGTTGCCTTTCTCTTCTCAAGATTGATTATTTCCATGTCCAATTCAACCCTTTGCTTTTGACAGGGCCATTGATCTTCCGGTTTGAGAAGAAAACTTGGCCCAGTGAACCAAATTGAAGATTCGAGATCAACCGCTGTGCAACCTCGGGACACAATATCGGCAGGATTGCTGTGTGTTGGTACATATCTCCAATTTCCCCAACAGTAAGCTCTTGAATGGCAGACACTCGATTACCGACGAAAGTTGACAATGTTGCGGAGTGTTGTTGCAGCCAATGCAAAACAATTTGAAAATCCGACCAAAAATATGATATACTCGTATGTGGCTTGTCGAATAATATGTCCTTGATCTTGGCATACAATTTTCTTTACAATTTAGCTCCACAAAGTTCAAGCTTTGGTAAGGCTTGCTTCTTGACTGGAGATACCCTTGATTTAGCAGTTAGCAACTGAACGTTGACATTCCTAGCAGAATCTACTGATCGTACGTACAGGCAGCAGCCGTAGGCTCTTATCGACGCGTCGCAAAACCCGTGCAATTGAAATTCCGTTTTATTGATATGCAGGCAATATCGAGGGACTGTGAGAGTGCCTAATGAGTTGAGTGAAGCTAAACAGGTCTCTCCAGCCTGATGAAGTGATTGAGGTTGTGACTCATCCCATGCGAGTTTAAGCAACCAAAGTTCTTGTAAAATGATTTTGGAAACAATGATGAGTGGAGACAGTAAACCAAGTGAATCAAACAGTAAAGACGCAGTTGAAAGAATTGTCACTACTTGGTCACTACCGAGAACGAGTGCTTTGGATTGAATGTGAACAGTATAGTATCACGATGTTGATCCCATGTTACAGCTAAAGCACTAGTCACAGTAGCATCTTCGTTTAAATTAAACTCCTTTAATGAATCATCTTCCATCAAGGCAGGGTGATTTCAATGCCACTTAGTTAGGGAAATATTCCGCGATTAAGTATCTTAGATACTTCATTCCAGATTTTATGTAATTTTTCGAGGTCGTCTGCCCCACTTAATGATTTGACAATAGATGCGCCGTGGAAATTCAGCAACATGCATGTTAGCGACGTAATGTAGGCTACGTACTGCCAAGTATGGTGCAGATGCAGCTCCGTATGTCACGGTGTTGAGCTCAAATATCTGCAGCTCGGCGTCAGGCGATGTTTTCCAAAATATATATTGGTACTTTTGATCAGCAGGATAAATGAGAATCTGCCTGTACATTTTGGTTATGTTGGCTGTGATAGCGTAACGAACCAATCGAAAGTAAACCAACAGAGTATACAATTCGTTCTGCAGTGTTGAGCCAACCAAAAGAAAGTCATTTAACGAACGCTGAGACGATGTAATACACGATGCATCAAACACGACTCTTAGTTTTGTTGACACGTTGCTAGGATTAAGGGCTCAGTGATGAGGAATAAAGTAATGCGATTCATTTACTTTTGGATCAGAGTCATGTGGCCGAGATTCTGATATTCTTCCATAAAGTTCACATATTGCGATCGAATTTACGTTACGTTGCAGTCGATTTGGATTGGATTTTTTTAAATGGAAGGTCAACAACAATTTTGGAACTAGGCATCTGATGCGTTGTATGATCACACATACAATGCTCTGGCTGAAGTGAATTTACAGGTGCGTCTACAGCGTCGACTTGCCATAACCTTTCAAGATTTGCTCTGATGCCGATGCTTATACCTTCCAGTACGACCCAACCAAACAAAGTCTTTTGCAAAACAAGCAAATTTTCGCCAAGCTTAATCTGATCGCGGCCAAGACAACTAAAGAATGCCTCTGTTCCAAGTAGCAAGTCGATACGCCAAGATCGATAAAATTGCTCATCAGCAAGTGGAGTATTCGATGGCAAATTCCAATCAGAATTGTCGATTTCAGTAACTGGCTAATAAGCATTATGTGACGTGATGCAAAATTGGAGAACTAGTGTACTAGACTTGATTGTGGTGGTGGTGCTGTGAATTTCAACATGATGTTTATTTCGACGAAGCTGAAGGCCTTGTGGAAATCTTTCAGTGATAAAATTCACTTGCGAACATGAATCTATCAATGCTCTGCCAGCCCTGTATACATCTGCCGAATCCTTAACAAAAACTATCGCAGTTGCGAGTATACTTTGTTCGCCTTGCGATTCGCTCATATGCGAATGAGTGTAGCACTTACATGCGAATTTGTTGCCGATGATTGCGATAGTTGCGAAAGTGATGATGTTTGCGAAGTGATGATATAGTCCAGCTTTTTTAATGACTTCAAACCTTTGCATAGTGCTCATACCCTTGAATTGTGAGCATTTAGGTAGCTTGTGATTAGAGATAAAACAATAAATACAAATTGCATTAGTGACGGCAAAAGATTTAACGCTGCGTTCCTGTTTGTTGTATTCAAACTTGCAAACCGATGATGTGCAATGACGTTCCATAACTTGCATGTATTTTTTCCATGTAGGCAGTGCAGTTAAGTCCATGGCTTCATTCCATTTGTTCCGAGAGTGCTGATCACTTTTCTCCAAGACAATGTAGATGAGCATCGCTTCCAATACATTTCGATCGGTGTCCAATGACGAAAGTGACCCATACATGGCTGCAGCTCTATCCACTAGGCTTCGAAGTTGATCGGCATCGGAGTTGTCTACTGATGGCAGCTTAAATAATGCATCGATGGTATCTAAAAACGTAAGCGTAGCGTTATCATTCGATATATTCGTTACTTGAAATGTCTTCACTGCCTCTAGCGCAGGCCCTTTCAAGTAGTTTAACAGATGATTAAACTTCTCTATATTGCCCAAACCAAGTTCGTGGTCAACAATCTGGTTGAAAAAGTTATAAAAGTTATAAAATTCTTATGCTCTGCCCGATTTCCATAAAATAAAGGCAGTGACAATCTTGGTAGACTTGACGACGGCATGCGCCCTACATAATTGTCCCAAATGAGGTGCTATTTCATCACTTAATTGGGATTTGATGAGAACCTAGGTGTCCACATAGCTGTCTTCCAACTCACCACGACCATCATCATCAGGATCTGCTTCGTCAATGCTGGATTGTACCAACATTGCTTCTTTAAAATATTGCTGCAATATATCCAGAATGCAATGCAGTTCCGATTGCGTCAATCTTGATTCATTGTGTGAAGATGTTGCAACGAGGTTGGATGCGCTTGATGTTGCGCATTATGGTAGTTCGCTTGCGCTTATAAATTTTAAGTGCAGCGATTATTTAATTATATGCAATTCAATTCTTATTACAAGTAGCCAATTTTCAAACTTTTATGTGTGCAAATACGAAATGTAAACAAACCATTAAGTGGTGTTGGCAATGCTTTGATGATCACCAATACCAATACAAACAAGTAAGAACGTTGCAGTCGGACGCACCCGACTGCATAATACTATGTTCCCAGTCCTATATAATTTGGTTATTTGTGTGTTCAGAAAGAGACGCGAAAAAAACTGCACAGGTATGGGAGATATAGATTTTGCTCCTTTGTGGGGGAGAAGGTGGGGGGATTCAAAAATTTTGATGCAGATTTGTCCATGGGGTCAACATTAGTATGTATGCTAAATTTTGTGACTCTACCTGTACAGGTGTGGGAGGTATAGATTTTTCTCATTTGCGGGCGAGGGGGTGGAGGGGTCAACATTTTTTTTGATGCAGATTTGTCCAGGTGGTCAACATTAGTCTGTATACCAAATTAGGTAACTCTATCTTTGAAACTGTAGGAGATATACCCTTTTAAAAACGTGTTTTGGTGGTATCATATGCCGATTTGTGTGGGTGGGGGTGGGGGTCAAAATTTTTTTGATGCAGATCTGTCGGGAATCTCAACATTAGTCTGTATGCCAAATTTGGTGACTAAAGCTTTAAAAATGGGGAAGATACAGGTTTTCCCCAAATTGCGAGGGAGGGGGTGGGGATGGGGAGTCGATCTCGACACTTCATAAATTGACGATATACACCAACATGTGTAGTTTGGTTGCTCTAGCTCAAAGATATGTTCATACGGAAATCCAATATACTATTTTCCCTTCGGGAACATAGTATAACGAGAGAGGATTGAGAGTGATGTATAATAGTTGTGTGTATATGAAGCGACTGAATTCCAAACAGCTTTGCGACGAAATACACCCACAACAGCTGCAATATGAGACAATGACCTGTTGACTCAGCCTTCCAATAGTTCACGATATTGACTCCGATTGAGTGCAACTAGACGAGTGATGCAAAGAAAGGCGCGAAAGTTCCAACGGCTTCAGCGTGTGAAGCAGCGACGAAAGGTATGCGATGAAGATGACGAAAGTGAAGTTGCGGTAATGCAAATATCAATTTAATCAATTTTTCGACATTCACACACAAGCCCCAAAGTTGGGCGCCAAAATGTTGGATAAAAAGCGTTATTTTTGATCTGAGAATTCCTATCTCGGGTGGGCGTGTGCGAAACTTTGAACAACAATTTATTGCGGCGATAAGATCAATACTTCTGACTATGTGAAGTTTTGTTGGGCGATTTATTTGAATTTGCATTAAGTACTTAGTATAGATTGAGCGAATGCAAAAAAGAGTTTTTACATAAAGTGTTTTTTTGGAGAGTTATGTAGTTTATGCTGAATAAAATTAAGCATTAAATTCAAATTGAATGTACGAATTAGTATAATATGAGAACTTGACCCAACAGGTCGGAAACGTCTCCTTCAGTCCATCACACATTTCGAGGCAAAATTATAATACCCTCTGCTAGGGTATAAAAACAAACAGTTTCACTCATTTGAGCTTATCCCAATTCCCGCCCGTGGCGACGGTCTGGGGTACAATTTCTAACACACTCTTAAATTATTTTTGGAATAGTTTTAAAAATGAGTTTGAAGCCTATTGCAAGAATAATATTACCAGACGAAAGCTTTCCATATATTTTACCCCGTTGTGTTGACACCCAAAAAACCGAACTCTTTGTTATTAGCTTTGGCAATTAATATGAAGTCATTCGCTTGAGAAACTAAAATGCTGAATTCCAGAGATTTCCCCTACTTTTCCGACCGTTGACGTGCTTTTCCAAAATCGGTATTGTGGATAGCTTAGCTATATCGTTTGCTTTGTCATTGCCTTTAGTGTCTGTGTGGCTAGGGATCCAGATTAGTTTTATTTTGGGGAATTTGGAATTTGCCGTTGATTGCAGACAGGGAATCTGTGCAGATCGCGTATCTACCGGTTTTTAGAATGTGCTGATTTCTGCTGAGAAAACCGTAGAGTAGAATAGTATGAGACTCATTTTAAGTATTTCTGTTTCATTTGTTATTCCATAGCATGTTATTTCTGATGTTTTGGAGCCATCTGTTTAGATGAACTTGTAGTTGGTGTGTGTGGATTTGAGTGAGAGAAAATATTGTTGGAAGATTTTTTTTTGAGGAGTGTTGTTTTGTTGAAAGTTATATATCTATTATATTGTTTGATTTTCCAGAATTGTGTATTTTGGAGTAGGTTGTTTTTATGGGCGTGAATGGTAGGTCTAGTTGGTTGCAAATGTCCATTTTTCTGTCAAATGTGCTTTGATACTTTTTTGTTTTGGTTGGTGTTTTTATTAGGTCTCTAAGAGGTGAGTCAAAGGATTGAAGAAGGCTTTTGAATATTTTTCCCGTTAAAAAGCTTAGAATATTTTCTATTGTGTAGGTGTTTGAGTCCAATAGAAGGTTATTGATAAGGGTGGTGCGGAAAGCACCTAGGGCGGATCGGATGGCTGCATTTTGTATAGATTTAAGTTTATTTAGATAGGATTTTCACACGTTTTTTTTTTTGTCAAATTGTGTTAAATTGTGCATAAACTTACATAAATTGGGACAAGTCCACTATATAGTGGCATAAAAAGATACGTGCCTGTGCGCGTATTGATAATTTATATAAACTGTGCAACAAAATCTAAAAACTATTAGATAAAAGACCAAACAATAAATCTTTCGCACATGTGCGCTTTGTGAGTGTGTGTGTGTGCCAAACTTTCATTTTACAACACAGAAGCTCCACACAAGTTGCCACCGTGCAAAAAAGTGTGCTGCGCAACACTGAACTATCAAACAAACTATCGCCATAGTCTAATTCATCGCAACATCAGAAAAACACACGCGAATCAAGATAATCAAAACATTCAAGATGGGGTTCCCACCCGATAAGGGGAAACCTTCAATGGACCCAAAATTTCTTAATATTTCACGCACCGATAACGAATCTCTTTATAATACAACACCATTCTTAATTAAAAAGTCATAGATGTGAAGTTGAATTTGCGAAGAAAACCAAAGAAGGAACATTACTTATCAAAACTTAAAACTCAATCCAAGCCAGCAAACTACTTCAACTTACCGAACTTGGAACACATAGCATTAAAGTTACCGAACACCAGACACTCAACACTTCTAAAGGTGTTATCATTAACTATAGAATAACATAGACACGCCAAAGTGCGATTTTTCTGAGGCCCAATGTTTTGCTGACCGCACAACCCCAGACTCTTCGGCAAAAAAGCCGAACTCCCACAACCCCAGTCGGGTTGCCAGCTCAGCAAAAACAAAAAAGCCGAGCTACTTACGCCTCTGCTTCGAACAAATATTTAGTCTTGGATCGACACCAGAACGATGAGCACGGCTTATGTCGCTTGCGCTCTTATTTCGTTTCTATGTGTGGGTTCAAGTACGCACATGCGCTTGCTTCTTAGTATGCGTGAGCAATGAAAAAATGCAACAGCGCATGGCAATATGAAATCTGAATTGGAAATGGAAATGGAAGCGACCAAGCGCACAACACATGCCCTGTTATATGCACATAGGTTGCTTTTGTCGGCGTTAGAATTCATGATGCTGTGGCGGTGTGGATAGAGTGCTTGTTTGAAAAGTGGCTTTTTGCAGGTTCGATCCCCAGTTGATCCATTTTTTTGATAATGGGAAGCAATAAATACTTTTTTTACAGGCTATGCTCCTAATTGGGCAGAAATAGTTCCGCACAATTTTAGAAAATATGTTTTCGTATGTACATAAGTGTTAAAAATAAATGTTGATCCAGTTCCTCATCCTTCTTTTTTCTTGTTTTGTTGTGCTCCCGCATCAGCTGGGCGTCGTCGGATATGGCACGCTGATGCTCCCTCGATGGCGCAAGTGGCGGTATGCTCCTCGCACTTGTTGATTTGCTGCTGCTGATGTCCTGGGCCTATGGGCTCAGGCGAGACTGGTGCGGGTCGTCGCACTAGTCGTAGGTAGAGTCATCAACGACGATGATGGTAGAATGCAAGTTGACCTGCAAATAGTTCTGTATAGCGGTCCAGGGCAGTCGCTTGGACAACCGTCAGAACTCTTTGGGAGTTGCTTCGGGGATGGAAGTTTTGTTATTATTTTGTTATTCAAAATTTGTCTCTTAGCTGAGTGAGTTGTGGTGTTGGGAATCTTGTGCACGAGACTTGATTTTAGGTAGTCAAGCTCTGCTTGCAACTTTTGGGCTGTTTCCCACGCGGGAGGTGGTGTTTTTAAATACAAATGCCACTTTATGTGTGCTATTCTTTTTTACTCCCTGTACCCATAAAATGGGTAAAAAGGGGGTACTAAATCTGTGCAAATGTATGTAACAATCAGAAGGAGACATCACCGACCCTATAAAGTATATATATTCTTGATCAGTATCAAAAGAGATTTCGATTTGGCCATGTTCGTCTGTCTGTCCGTCCGTATGTATGAACGCAAGGATCTCAGCAACTATAAGAGCTAGAGACACCAAATTTGGAACGTAGGTTCGTGTATAGCGGGAGCAGGTCAAGTTTATTTTAGATTTGAGATATCTCCCCCCGTTCCCCCGCAATTCGATAAAAACCGTTTAACAGGAACAATTTTTACTCCCTGTACCCATAAAATGGGTAAAAGGGGGTATTACATCTGTGCAAATGTATGTAACAGACAGAAGGAGACATCTCCGACCCTATAAAGTATATATATTCTTGATCAGTATCAAAAGAGATTTCGATTTGGCCATGTCCGTCTGTCTGTCCGTCTGTCCGTATGAACGCGTCGATCTCAGCAACTACAAGAGCTAGAGACACCAAATTTGAAATGTAGGTTCCTGTATAGCATACGCAGATCAAGTTTGTTTCATATTTCAGATATCTCCCCCGTTCCCCCGCAAATCGATTAAAACCGTTTTACAGTAACAATTTTCAAGATATAGCTTTAAGATTTGGCATGTACAATACTTTAGTCTCTCTTAATCTACTGTCCAAATTTCATTTTGATCGGATAATAAACACGGAAGTTATTCACGAAAGAAGATTCAGTAATGCAGCGAGAGGGGGAAGAAGAAGCACAGACACTTTTGCCGCCTGTGTGCGTGCGTCTTTGTGTAAGTGTGTGTGTATGGGTAAGTGGACTTAGATGTGATTGGATGTTTAAGACCTGGGAACAGGAGTTTCGTAGTCGGGTATACTCGACTATAGCATTCTTACTTGTTAAGATATAGATTTGGGATTTGGCATGTGAATACTTTAGTCACTCCTAATCTACTGTCCAAATTTCAAGTCGTTCGAATAATAAACACAGAAGTTATTAACGAAAGAAGATTCAGTGCTTCAGCGCAAGGGAAGAAGAAGCACAGCCACCACCTAAAATGCCTCGCTTGCGCTGCGATCGAGCTGTCGCTCGTGTTTGTGCGTCTTTTGTGTATGTGTGTTTGTATGTGTAAGTGTACGTAGATGCGATCGGAAATTTTTGACCTGGGTACAGGAGTTTTGTAGTCGGGCTTACTAAACTATAACATTCTTACTTGTTTAATTTTGTTATTTAAGTCTCCTCGTCTTCCCATCACTCGCACTCTACTCACTCAGACTTTTTGTTGGTGTTTTCCATCCGCCTTGTTGTTGTCGGTTAGGTTGGTTTTTTGCTGTTTGTTTGTGCTAATATTTTTTTTACACATGATTTGGATTTTATACTATGTTCCCGAAGGGAAAATAGTATATTGGGTTTGTGAAATGTCCGTCTGTCCGTATGAACGCATGAACTTGGTATATATATTGGTGTATATCCTCAATTTATGAAGTGTTAAGATGTATGTGCATGTGTATGACCAAAACATATCAATCAATGCGTCTGGCAATTCTCTATAATATCCTGAAGTAGATTTCACATCTGACTAAATTTACAGTCAAACAATAAGGATTTCTAAAAATAGTGGTTGATTTTCGTACATTTTTTAAACGCGTGTGGTCATGTGAGGTACATGCGCAGTGAGAGCCAAAAGTTGCAGACTTCTTGTCGTAACCTATAAGCTCTCTCAATCGTGGGTCGAGGCAGTCGCCTGGGGAATAGAGAGATAGATGGAGGTGTGCGCGCGCCTAAACGAAAACAAAGACCGGGTACACATCGTACGGGACCGCCACAACGGGACATCATTCGAATTGTACAATTGGAGCCTCGCGCAACGCGACCATCAAGACATACAAGACATACAGACTGCAACGTTCTTACTTGTTATTATTATTTTTACTCCCTGTACCCATTAAATGGGTAAAAAAGGGTACTAAATCTGTGCAAATGCATGTAACAGGCAGAAGGAGACATCTCCGACCCTATAAAGTAAATATATTCTTGATCAGTATCAAAACAGATTTCGATTTGGCCATGTCCGTCTGTCTGTCCGCCCGTATGTATGAACGCAAGGATCTCAGCAACTATAAGAGCTAGAGACACTAAATTTGGAACGTAGGTTTGTGTATAGCGGGAGCAGGTCAAGTTTATTTTAGATTTGAGATATCTCCTTGTTTCCCCAACTATTCGATAAAAACCGTTTTACAGTAACAATTTTCAAAATATAAATTTGGGATTTGGCATGTACAATACTTTCGTCTCTCTTAATCTACTGTCCAAATTTCAAGTCGATCGGATAATAAACACGGAAGTTATTCACGAAAGAAGATTCAGTGCTGCAGCAAGGGGAAGAAGAAGCACAGCCACCATTTAAAATACTTCGCTTGCGCTGTGGCTCGTGTGTGTGCGCCCTTGTGTATGTATGTGTGTGTATGTGTAAGCTTACGAAGATACGATTGGAAATTTTTGACCTGGGTACAGGGAGTTTCGTAGTCGGGTATACTCGACTATAGCATTCTTACTTGTTTATAATTAAGTCTGCCGACTGGAATAAGTTTAGTCACCTATCATCCGAATACAATTCAAACACACCAATTAGCAATAATATAAACAAAGAGGCAGCAAATATTACAACAATAGTACTGAAGAGCGCTAACCAAGCCATACCACAGACGGTTCAAAGAAAACCATCTCGTGTCCCATGGTGGAGTAAAGATTTGGAACTGCTCAAAAGAAATAAAAATAAAGCCTGGAATACCCTTAATAAAAGAATTACAACAGAAAATATTATCAATTATAAGAAACAAAATGCATTATTTAGGAGAACCTTAAAATTTTCTAAAAAACTAGCCATTAAACAAATTACAGCAGAAATTAACCCATACACCCCCATTGAGAGAGTTTGGAAAAATATCAGAACTTTTTGCGGTTTACACAAACCTAAAAATATACATTGCATCCAAAATCCCTCAAACCTCAATTACATTACCGATAAACTTGAAATTTCAGAAATCTTTTGTGAAAACTGGTCGACAAAATCCAATGATAATAACTTTAACAATACTTTTATAAGCAATAAAACTAGAATTCTCACCAACCACATTACATACACCCCTTCCCATAAAGCACTAGAAATAGAAACCGATATTAAACCCATTGAATTCAATTCAGCACTTGCATCCCTCAAAGGAAATACCCCAGGACTAGATCGTATATCATACCCCATGATAAAAAATCTCAGTCCAATAATGCAACTTAGAATCATAAATTACTACAATTCTATCCTTAACCATTACATTCCACAAACATACAAAATTAGCATAAAAGCCCCAATTTATAAACCAAAATCAGACAAAACACAAATAGATTCCTATAGACCCATATCACTTAATTCCTGCTTTGCCAAGTTACTTGATAAAATAATCGCAAAACGACTATGGTGGTTTGCTACCACAAGTAAACTTCTAAACAACCAACAAACTGGGTTTAGAAAAGGCAAATCAATTATAGACAATTTACTTTACTTAGACCATCTAACATATAGAACTTTAGCCAAGAAAAATCCAAAAAATTCCATAATTTCTCTTGACTTTGCGAAGGCATTTGATAAGATGGGAATTCACACGATTTTGGATCAGCTCCACATTTGGAAAGTTGGACCAAAAATCACAACATATGTCAAAAATTTCATGTTAAATAGGAACATTAAAGTTCGCATTGAAAATTACCTTTCAAATACCCATCCATTACAAAACGGTATACCTCAGGGTTCCCCTCTGAGTGTGATCCTATTTATTATCGGCTACAACAAACTCACAAACATTATTTCACTACACAAGGAACTACATATTTGTGCTTATGCAGATGACTTCAATCTTATCTTGAAAATGGGAAAAGAAAAAAATACCAGGATTCAACTTGACCAAGTTTTTAATAGTATTCACGAATGGTGTTTGTATTCAAGGGCGGTTTTATCTACTCCCAAATGCAAACACATTCACATTTGTAGAAAACACAAATGCAGATGCACTGTTTCGACAGGGAACATTGATATTACCGACACGAGAACATTGAAAATATTAGGAGTTACAATAAAACGCAATTATAAATGGAACGAACATATAGAAAATTTAGCAGTTTCCCTTTCAAAATCACTAAATGTCATTAAATGTCTAGCTAGCCCAAAATTCCACTGTAGCACACAAACCTTAATCTCAGTCGTCAAGTCCTTATTAATATCAAAAATGGAATTTGCGTTACCATTATATGGATACGCTCCAGACAGTTACATAAAAAAACAACCGAATCATACACGCTGGAGTTAGATATGCCCTTGGTGCATACCAGACCAGTTAAAAACCTTTTATTTGAATCAGGAATTAACACTATACACGAAACAAGAAACCTTCTAACAACCTACCTCATAAAAACAATAGCTAACTCACGTGACTCACCAATATCAAATATTATTAAAATATACAAACCACCGCGTAAGCCAAAACAACTATCCGCAATAGACCGTCTTATAAACTTAAATAAAAATCTGAACATAAATATCACACTCCCAAAGGAAACAGTAGAAACACACCCCCTATGGGCTCTTAAACATAATTCCATAGACACTTCATTAAGAATACACAACGTTACACAAACACCAGCCATAGTTTTTAACAAGGAATTTCTAAAAATTAAAAACAAAAATAAAACATATCCATACATTTACACAGACGGATCACAAGACAATCAAATAACTACATACGCCATAACCACTGAACACCACCAACACAACATTAAAAATTGGACTACTACCCATCTATTCCACGGTTTTCTCTGCCGAGATAATAGCAATTTATGAAGCCATTTTACTTCTTAAAAACAAACCTGGAAAATTTATGATCTGCTCCGACTCGTTATCATCTTTAGATTCCATTAATAACATTAACAACACCTCCCACTATCCCTCAACTATAAGAAAACATTTAATAGATCTTTATCCTAAATTTAAATTAATGTAGTTCGCAGGACATAAGGGTATTAAGGGAAATGACTTTGCTGATCATTCGGCCAAGAATGCAAAACGCTTCCCTATTACTATTACTACAAACTTCAACTTTAACGACATTAAAAAAAATCTAAAAAATGATTATAAAAACAATAATATAAACGCATTTATGAACACGTCTCATTGGTACCAATTTGTTAACACCAACAAAATCAACATTGTCGAAATATTTGCTAAAACACCACAAAATGATTATGTAATTGGCAGACTCGACGAGATAAAGTTCATAAGGCTTCGTCTTGGTCACACTAAACTAACCCACTCCCATTACATGAATCCAACAACATACACTAACATTTGTACATTTTGCAATACAAACAATAGTTTAACACTAAAACACATCTTAATTGACTGCCCTACATTCCAAACACACAGAATAAACTCCTTCAAAAACGTGGACCTCATAACACTT
The DNA here is from genome assembly GCA_035043065.1 of Hirtodrosophila confusa. Classification (NCBI taxonomy): domain Eukaryota; kingdom Metazoa; phylum Arthropoda; class Insecta; order Diptera; family Drosophilidae; genus Hirtodrosophila; species Hirtodrosophila confusa. Next base: position 482,505 of record JAWNNI010000186.1, on the reverse strand, counting down.
ATCACCGACTCTACCCAACACCATATTTCTAGAATTATTTCTTTCCTTAAATTAAGCAACATCTATCATTTAATTTAATCAAATGAATTTTAAGTAACACCTTGTGTAATATCACCTGTAAATACTCATTTGTAACATATATTCTTTATCCACCTAATTTTAAGACATACATATGTACATAGCCGAAGGCCTAAGCAGCCAGTGCTATCTATTCCTAGGTTGGCCATAGTTTTAACTAAGCCAACTTACTATTAAATAAATAAATAAATAGATAGGATTTTGGTGAGTATCCGTTGATTGGAAGGCAGTAGTCTATTTCTGAGATTAAGATGGATTTGACAATTGTGATTTCGATAAGTTGCAAGAGTTGGAAGTCGTCCGCGTAGGCGCACGACATGTTTGACATGAAGTGTGTGATGTATTTCTTTATTGTGGGACCTATTTTCCATTATTCCTATTAGAGCTCTGCACAATTGCCCGCTAATAGCCTGTTTCAATTACAGCCAAAAATATCACATTTCAAAATGTGGATGATGGTGTTTCCACGGTCAAATGTGCAATTTGTCATTATCCCGAAATAAATCAGCTGTTCGGCTTGTTTTGATGAAAATTTTCACAAAAAGTGAAAAATATGGCAAATAATGGCAGAACTGTAAAAATTCAAAGTTGCATATCAATAGGCGTTTAATTGCGATGTGTTCGTACGGTTTTGAACAGTTGGAAGATGTCTGGAATGCGGAGATGGGAGAAATTTGCAATGAAATTGTGAGTGCGCAGCTATGAAGTGCACAAACTTCAAACTTCCTAAAAGGCGGTCTACCTTGTCAAAATGTTGCCATTTCGAGGGTGCACCTCCGGACAAATCTTCCCATCCTTACTAAATACAGGAACATTAAGATATAAGCATTTTACTATTTATTTTAAAAATTAATTTTGGCGCACAACTTGTCATTGTTTACCTTTGCACCAGTTAATCGATAAACATCGTGAGTTCGATAAGAAAATACTAATAAATGCCGGGCGAATGGCATCATATTAAAAATATGACGAATTTGTCATTTTTTTACATGTTTTGACATTTTTCCAAAATCAAAAAAATGACGAAAAATGTGGAAATATGATGTAGTGGAAACAGGCTATAAATCGTGTTAACAGTTAGAAATAACACTGTGCACACATTCAAAACAACGAATGTGTCTTCCTCAATTTTTCTGATAATTTTAATTTCTTATGATACCTTAATTTTTCGGACTCATTGACTCGAAGCTGAGCTGTCGAGTCATTTCGTATGATGCGCTCTTACACTGTTACGAACACGATTGACATAGGTTACGACAAGAAGTCTGCAACTTTTGGCTCTCACTGCGCATCTACGACACACTTTATAAAATTCAGCACGCGCTTTTGAACTTGTATAAAAATCACTGACTTTTTTTAGTAAATCGGCTCGATGGCTGTAATTCTAGTCGGATTTTGATAGCTTTCAAATTGAGCGATAAGTTAGAAACAGACGAACTGGCAATATTTTCTCATTTTGACTGCGTATTATTTAGTATGTATGGTACATGCGAGGGTAGGTTGAAAAGTTTCCGGAATTGGGAAGAGATGGCGCGCGTATCGCGAAATTTTTATGATGGTTGACAATGTGATCTTATTTTAGGAAAGCTGCCAAATTTTCAGACTGAAATGCCGTACAGTTTTGTTTACTAGGCAGTTTTGTGAAGAAAGTCGGGCACTTTTGCAAAAATGGATAAACACGAATTTCGTGCAGTCATCAAACATTTCTGGATGGATGGGAAAACGGCGACGGAGATACGAGATATTTTACAGAAAGTTTATGGCGCCTCCACACCTTCATTTTCGACTATCAGTTTCTGGGTGAGCGAGTTCAAGCGTGGCCGTACGAGCACCAAGGATGAACCACGCAGTGGACGTCCAAAAACGGCCACAAATGAGGAAATGGTCGACAAAGTCCATAATCTCGTGTTAGCCGATCGTCGAATGAAGTTGCACGAAATAGTAGAGACCACGGGCATCTCATATGAACGTGTGCAAAATATCGTGCACGAACATTTGGGCATGAGGAATATGTCGCCGCGGTGGGTGCCGCGTTTGCTGACTGTGGACAATAAGCGAAATCGCGTGACCACTTCGAAAGAATGTTTGGCCCTTTTGAAGCGTAATCCAACGGATTTTTTTCGCTGATTCGTGACCGTAGACGAAACATGGATCCACCACTATACACCAGAGACCAAGCAGCAGTCGAAACAGTGGACTTTTCCAAGCGAATCTGCTCCGAAGAAGGCAAAGACTGTCCCATCGGCCGGAAAGGTCATGGCCACCGTTTTTAGGGATTCGCAAGGTGTGACTTTTTGCAGACGGGAAGAACGATCACGGGGCAATACTGCAGCGATTTATTGGATCAATTCGATGGCGTATTGAAGAAGAAACGGCCTCGTTTGCAGCGGAAAAAAGTGATCTTCCACCGCGACAACGCCCATTCATCCCGAATCGCCACGGCTAAATTGGTTTAATTGGGCTAAAAGGTAGTGCCGCATCCCCCCTACTCTCTAGACCTGGCCCCGTGCGACTTCTTTTTGTTCCCAAACATGAAGACTTGGCTCGGGGGTAAGCGCTTCGCGTCAAATGAGGAGGTCATCGCCGCCACGAATGCTTATTTTGCAGACTTCCCGAAATCATATTTTTCTGAGGGCTTAAAAAAGTTGGAGCACCACTTGCAAAAGTGTATCGCCCTACAAGGAGACTATGTTGAAAAATAAAAATAAAAACCTGTTAAATTACTGCGTTTTCTTGCCCATTCCGGAAACTTTTCAATCTACCCTCGTACAGGGGACCAAAACATATCAATCGACGCGTTAAGAATATGTCTACAATATGCTGGCAAGATTTACAAAATCGGAATGGAATTACAGCCAGATCAGTTCGCCATCGAAGAACACATCGGGACAAGTGTTTCTTCTGAGTGAGTAAAGGACACTGGATGATTTGGGAGCGTTTATCTTTATATTCAATTTTCTTGTCCATTCCTCCAGCATAGCAAGAAACTCCTGCACTTCATCAGAAGCGGTGTACATGCAGCTGCTTGACGCTAAAATTGCCGTGTCATCTACGTAGGTAGCGACAAGTGTGCTGGCGGAGGCATGTCAGCGGTAAAAAGCGTGCATAGCACTGGGCCAAGCACGCTGCCCTGTTGAACTCCGGCATTGACGTCCTCGATATCAGAGTGCTCATCCCTTACAGCAACAAAAAAATTACTATCGGAAAGAAAAGATTCCAGGATACAGTAAAATGGCGCTAGCAGTAGATGCCTTAGCTTGAATTTTAGTCCGGAGTGCCCGACTCTGTCAAACGCCGATTGTATGTCGAGAAAAGCTGCAACGCAGTACGGTTTTCGCTCAAATGTCATCAGGATCTAATTCACCATCCTGTAAACTTGTTCTGGGTATCCATACTTCCTTCTGAACCCAAATTGTTGAGATGGTAAAGCTCGCTCCACTTTAGACAGTGCCATAAGTCTGTCCCAAAATATTCTTTCAAAAATTTTTGATTGATTTGGCAGCAAACTAATAGGGCGGAAGGATTCGATATTGGCATGGAAAGTGACTGATGCGGAGAATGCCGTTAAAAATGGTGGTGATCGCGACGATAGCTTTGCTAGCTAGCGCTTTTAAAGTGTCAGAGTCCACAAAATCATATCCGGGCGCCATTTATGGTTTCTGACTTCTTATGTAAGCGGTAATATCAGCAGGAGCAATGGGCCTGATGGGAGGGACATTTGTAGTGGAGCTGTAAAAAAATCGTGGAGTTTGCGCTCGTGTTCAGGGCTACAGAGATGGCTGCGAGATTTGTGGCTGGTTAGCACTTTATGTTCCTGGTCAGGTTCCGCAGCAAATATTGGGTGTTTTTGTCCGGCTCGGCTCTGAACAGCAATTCTTCAAGACGCTCACTTTGCAGTTTGCTGTTTGAGCTGTTTGCTGGGGGCTGTAAGGCATGCTTTAACCATGGGGTTGTGTGATTAGGTGCACAGCTTTCTTAGTGATTTTTGCGTTGCAGCAAACTCCGCTACTCAAATAATTTTGTGGAAGACCAACGAAACCAAAATAAATTTAATATTATAGAAAAAGCTATTCAAGATATTAACTTATGCAGGACTTGATGGATGCTAATAATGCGTTAAGAGACCTGGTGCAGAAGCTAATCTCAAAATTATTATAACTGCTTATAAACATCGACGAGCTTAAAGTATTCCTTAGCGCCAACTCGTTAGATATTATGCTTGCAAGGGAGACTCATTTCTCTTCTGGGCAGAAAATATATTTTCCTGGGTATGAGGTGGTGCTGGAGTTTTTTTTAAAGCCAAAATTATCCACTCCCAAAATGAGCCGTTTTCGCGTTGGAAGGTGCAAACAGCAAGTATTAGCTTACAAAGAAATTGAGGAAATTTTACTATTGCTTCTTTATACCTTCCTCCTAAGAAACCTTGGTCGAAGGCTGACTTTGAATAGCTATTGACCTCCTTGGGCGACAAATTCATAGCAGGAGGTGATTATAACGCTAAACACATGGTGCGGTAATATAAGGTCAAGTTTCTTGCAACACCCAGCTTACGCCAACTGCTCTGGACTTTTTCATATGCAATGGGATACCAAGTAATAGGCTCCTTGTCGAAAGGCGAATTAAACTGTCATCTGATCACCTGCCTATTGTTGCTGTTCTTCATCACACACCCCAAGTCTAGTTTCGTAGACATCATATGCTTCCATCTGGTTATTCTGTTAACCTTGGCATGGAAATTAACAGCCTAGATGATATTGAAGAAGCGGTCTCAATATTTATGACCAATTTAAAGTTGGCTGCTTCTTCCGCATAATCGTTGACTGTGCCGCATTCTAGACAGCATCAACGAGCTTAGTTACCGCCCAATGCTGCTGCACTCCTCTGCCTTAAAAGAAGAGTACGAAAGGAAAACATCAGGATAGGTGATGAGCGGCTCAATCAAATATTCAAGCGACTAGCAAATCGTCTTCAAAAAGTGCTCAGGACGGCAAACAAGCCAAAATTGACGAAATTCTGGATAACGCAAGTCCCGACGCAACATACAACTATTCTCTCTGGAAACTTACAAGTCGTTTTAAGAGGCAAGTAACCCCCAAGGCTCCATTAAAGAATCCTGATAAGCCAAAGCAAGTTTTTACTCCACAACTACATCAGCTGGTTAGCAGCTTTTTGGAAGACAGATCGTTTTCCGTAGCCATGGATGGAGCTAATTCATCCGAAAAAACAATATGTGCGGGAATTCCACAAGGTAGCGTGTTAGGTCCCACCGTGTACTCGCTGTATACTGCTGATAGCCGACATCCAGTTCAGTCCGTGCTGTTGAGAGCCAAGACGTGCTCATCGCCACATACGCGGATGACACTGCTGTCCTTACCCGAAACCAATCTCCTGGCGTTCCAGCACAGACGCTTCAGGAGTATGTACGAAGCTTCGAACCGTGGGCACTTAAATGGAAAATTGGCATCAACAGCAGCAAATGTGCAAATGTTACCTTCGCCACGAGAGAGGGATCCTGTCCAGGTATAACTATGCTCGGCTCTGTGCTCAAGCATGAAGACCATTATAAATACCTAGGGATCATCTTGGACAGATGCCTAAAGTTTGGTCAACAAACGACAATGGTCAAAAAACGATCCTGTCGTAAGCTGCGAGAATGGCGTGAAAATTCTCCCTACATAGTAAAGTAACCATATACAAAGCAATATAGAGCCCGATCTGGAAGTATGGGCTCCAAGTCTATGGGATCAGTGAAAAAACCTATTTGAATAAAATTCGGGTGACACAATGAGCAAGATACTCCGGAAAATCTGCAATGCTCCCTGGTATATGCGCACTAGGGACATAGAAAGGGATCTGGGGGTTCCCAAGATTGGCGACGTGGTTCAAATTCATGCAGAACAATGATCCCGACACTTCATAAATTGAGGGTATACACCAACATGTGTACTAAGCTTGGTTGCTCTAGGTTCAAGTGTCTTGCGCATCGTTTTTGTTTATTTTCCTCGTGATATCAAGTAATACCATTAACTATAGAATAACATAGACACGCCAAAGTGCGATTTTTCTGAGGCCCAATGTTTTGCTGACCGCACAACCCCAGACTCTTCGGCAAAAAAGCCGAACTCCCACAACCCCAGTCGGGTTGCCAGCTCAGCAAAAACAAAAAAGCCGAGCTACTTACGCCTCTGCTTCGAACAAATATTTAGTCTTGGATCGACACCAGAACGATGAGCACGGCTTATGTCGCTTGCGCTCTTATTTCGTTTCTATGTGTGGGTTCAAGTACGCACATGCGCTTGCTTCTTAGTATGCGTGAGCAATGAAAAAATGCAACAGCGCATGGCAATATGAAATCTGAATTCAGAAATGGAAATGGAAGCGACCAAGCGCACAACACATGCCCTGTTATATGCACATAGGTTGCTTTTGTCGGCGTTAGAATTCATGATGCTGTGGCGGTGTGGATAGAATGCTTGTTTGAAAAGTGGCTTTTTGCAGGTTCGATCCCTAGTTGATCCATTTTTTTGATAATGGAAAGCAATATTTATTTTTTATTTTCTTTTGATTTTCTAATATTTTTTAAATGTTATTATAATTTTTTTAGACCAGTTATTATCTAATAAATTACATTGGCTAATTATAATAAATTTATCCTCTTCGGTGGCAGCTCACAGCTGACCGAAAGTATGTGAGATGTATTTAATGTGTACACTTGCATATGTTGTTGTTGCCAATGCAAGTGTTTGGAAGGTTTTGTGGACGATGGCATTGAAAAATCAGATGTTTTGTGCAAGCAGATTTGTGTTTTCATGGTGAGGGGACTATACGAGAATTGGAAATTTGTTTTAAGCTATTTCGCAACATCCACTGGACTCTGCCTCAAAATTAAACGCATTGAATAGAACAGAAGCAGAAAGCGCGGTCGATCAAAAGCGCGGTCAAATATAGTGTGAGAAGAAAACAGTTGGAAGAAACAAAATCAAACAGAGAAATTGTCGCGCGCCAAACACTTGCATTGGCAACAACAACATATGCAAGTGTACACATTAAATACATCTCACATACTTTCGGTCAGCTGTGAGCTGCCACCGAAGAGGATAAATTTATTATAATTAGCCAATGTAATTTATTAGATAATAACTGGTCTAAAAAATAATAATAACATTTAAAAATATTAGAAAATCAAAAGAAAATAAAAAATAAATATTGCTTTCCATTATCAAAAAAATGGATCAACTAGGGATCGAACCTGCAAAAAGCCACTTTTCAAACAAGCATTCTATCCACACCGCCACAGCATCATGAATTCTAACGCCGACAAAAGCAACCTATGTGCATATAACAGGGCATGTGTTGTGCGCTTGGTCGCTTCCATTTCCATTTCTGAATTCAGATTTCATATTGCCATGCGCTGTTGCATTTTTCATTGCTCACGCATACTAAGAAGCAAGCGCATGTGCGTACTTGAACACACATGAACGAAATAAGAGCGCAAGCGACATAAGCCGTGCTCATCGTTCTGGTGTCGATCCGACTAATATTTGTTCGAGCAGAGGCGTAAGTAGCTCGGCTTTTTTGTTTGCTGAGCTGGCAACCCGACTGGGGGTAGTTCGGCTTTTTGCCGAAAGTCTGGGGTTGTGCGGTCAGCAAAACATTGGGCCTCAGAAAAATCGCACTTTGGCGTGTCTATGTTATTCTATAGTTAATGGTAATACCTTGTGTTTTTTTTGTTTTTGTGACGTGTGTTATACATCGGTTGTGTGAACACATTGTTGGACACTAAATTGCAATTTAATATCATAAATATTTACTAAATTTGTTCAAATACAACAACAAACTGCAACAAGCAATCTGGTGGTTGATTTGTGCAGTTTGCATTGTGCTTATATTTGTTTTTGTATTTCTACTAACCGCGCTCTAAACGCTTGCCTAACGCTCTCGCGCGCTTCTGTCGTTGGTGTTGGTTACGGTTTCTCTCTTTGTTTTGTATTCCGTTGCTGATTTCGGTCGACGCGCCCGCGCTTTTATATTTTCTTATTGGTGTTGTTGTGCGTAAGTACAAATCAGCGTCAACAAATTTAACCCTAGGGTGCCTTTCTTTTTTATTTTTAGCTTTCTACTTCTTGTGCAGAGGTTCCTGCTTATTTTATTTTTTATCTATTTATATTTTTCTTTTAATAAAATGTTTGTCTGCTACACTAAAAATTGCCAGGTTAGAGCAAACTCTAAGATGGGCTTTGTTTGCTGCTGGCTGTGTGATAATGTATCACACGAAAAATGTGCTGGCCTTAACGGCAGAATTGTGGACCAGATTGAGTCAAAATCTGGCCTCAAGTGGACATGTGTATCCTGTAAGGATGTTGAAAGGGACATCATGGGTTTTATGAGGCAGACTAAGAAAGGCTTTGGTGACATTTTCGGGCGGTTTAAAAAACTGTTCGATGGTTTTTCCGACTTGGAGAACGAATTTAAAAGTATGAAACTTTTAAATGAGTCTCCAAAACGGAAGAAGGCTAATTTTAGGCTGTGTATTGGCCCCAATGAACTGCAGCTCCCTACACATGCTTCCACTACATCCGTAATTACTAAACAGTTAGAATTGATAAATTTATCGTCCCCCTCTCCTCATAGTTTAATAATCAGAAGTGACGAGAATAGCATCGTACCCATGGATGTTGTTCCTTCTGACCCCGTAGAGCATTCTGATTTGCTGGCTATTAACACTGTTGTTTCAGATCAACACTCTAGTGATAATATACCAATCGAATCAACTGGTCTAGTAACCAATGCTGTGGCTCCATTGGATGCAACTGCTTTGGCTACGAAGAAGACCCTTATAGGTATTCCACCACGGAAACAAATCTTGTTTCTAGGCTTGCCCCTGATACTACATCTGATGATGTGAAGGCCTTTATACAGGCTAAATCTAAAGCACACATTACGGTGGAAAAGTTCAAATTCAAGTATTCTCGGGAAATATCGTCATTAAAAATAAAAGTTCCGGCAGAGTATTTCAACAACATTTGTTGCAAAGAATTCTGGCCCGACCACTTAGTTGTTAAGGAATATACGGCAAAAAAGAAAAATCGGCCTCCGATTTCACTTCCTTCCTCCGGTGGTAGTTCTAACCCACATATTGTAGTATCTGATAGTTCAAAAAACTAACATCCTCCCTCTCATTGGGCTATCAGAATGTAAGAGGTCTTTGTAGTAAACTTAGTAATCTTTATCTAAATAGCCTAACTTTTCCTTTCCATGTCGTTGCCTTTTCTGAAACATGGCTAAGGCCCGACATTCTTAATTCTGAAATTCTTTCTAATAAATTCTCTATATACCATCTTCTTCAGATTTCTCTGTTTATTCTTCGCATGCTTCTGCTATACATTCTGTCTCATCTATGCTTTCTGATCGTGATTTTCTTGTAGTTCTTGGTGATTTTAATATTGCCGGAACTACCTGGATTTCTAGTCCTGACTCCAGCGTGTTGACACCCACGACTCAGCATGATTTTACTGATAGTTTATTTGGGATGTCATTGTGTCAAATCAATGATATCCCAAATTCGTTACATAAAATGCTTGATTCTATTTTTGTCTTGGATTCCTCCTTCTATTCTGTCTCCCGGACTATACCTATATCCATTCCTGAAGATTCCTTATCACCCCTCTTTGGAAGTGTTGATTGACTTACCAGCCAGGATGCCAAGCCCAGGCAGAAAATTTACAGAGCGAGTTCGTCAATTTCGGAAAACCGATTTTTCTAAACTTGCTCTGCTCCTATCCCAGACTGACTGGTCCCAGCTGTACATGTGTAGAGATATGGATTGTGCAATCGAATATTTTTATTTAACTTTAAATTCATTAATTGATTCCTGTGTTCCATTTTGTAACCCACGTAGGTCTAACAAACCTGTGTGGTTTACACGGGATTTAACTAACTTAAAAAATAGAAAGTCGAGATTGTACAAAAAGTTCAAGGAATCTGGCTCTTTCTTGGATTTTTCGCGCTATTTGATTGCCCGATCTAACTTCCTGTACTTAATATTCACTGTTATAACAACTACCTCAGAAGCTGTAGGTTACAGTTTCAGCGGGATCCTAAAAGGTTTTATAACTTCGTTAATGCGAAGCGTAGGTCATCAACACTTCCATCAACTGTATTTTTCGAAAAAAGACAGCTGACTCAGATCAGGCTATTGCCGATCTTTTTGTCGATTTTTTTAAACGACTTATAAGTAGTTCACAACCTTATCATATGGTTTCGCCTTATCCATATCATGTAAATAACTCCCATTGCATTTTTTGACCTTTAATAACTCAAAGTTCGCTTCTACGTGATTTAAAGGCCATTAAGCCCGTATTTTCACCAGGACCTGATGGAGTACCAAGCTATGTGCTTAGGTACTGTGCTGAAGGTATTTTAAAGCCACTATTTTTTATTTTTAAACTGTCCGTGGAGTTGTGCTCTTTCCCCAACATTTGGGAAGAATCATTTATTATTCCTCTCCATAAAAAAGGAAACAAGTCTAATGTTGAGAACTATAGAGGTATTTCTAAGTTGTCTGCTATTCCTAAGATTTTTGAGAAATTAATAACTTCTCAACTTCAACATTTATGTAGATCTAAAATTTCACCCTGCCAGCACGGGTTTGTGAAATATAGATCTACTACCACTAACCTATTGGAATTCACTTCATTTGTCATCAAGGGATTTCAATCTAAAAAGCAAACAGACGTTATTTATACTGATTTCAGGAAGGCCTTTGACTCTGTTAATCATTCTCTTTTACTTCACAAACTTCACCTTCTGGGATTTCCAAATAACTTAATCCTTTGGATCTCCAACTATTTAACTCTTAGAACCCAAAAGTGTATTTCAAAGGCTTAGTTTCTAGGTCTGTTCAAGTTACTTCCGGAGTTCCACAAGGAAGTCATCTTGGCCCCTTATTATTTACTCTGTTCATAAATAACCTTCCTTCTGTTGTAAATCACTCCCGGGTGCTGATGTATGCCGATGATGTTAAAATTTGTATGTCATCTACTGATTTCTTATCTGGTCAAAGGTTGCAAACTGATCTTGATAGTTTTCAAGCCTGGTTTCGGGTAAATTTGTAAAATCTTAATTGTGGTAATTGTAACGTAATGTCCTTTTACAGGCGAATGCCCTTTATTAATAATTATACTCTTAATGGTAAGCGGCTTGCTCGAATTGAGTCGGTTGATGATTTGGGTATCCTCTTAGATCCCAAGCTTAAGTTTGACAAGCATATCTTTTCCACCGCTAATCGTGCCTTTGGTTTTCTTGGGCTCATTAAGCGTTGGTCGAAGGAATTTAACGATCCCTACATTACTAAAACTCTTTATACTTCTCTTGTGCGACCTATTCTTGAATATGGTTCTTGTATTTGGTGTCCCCAATACAGGGTTCATCAGGATAGATTAGAATCGGTACAAAAACAATTTCTGCTCTTTGCACTCGGGGTCTTAACTGGAATACTAATACTCGCTTGCCTTCTTATTGTAGTAGACTTTTATTAATAAATTTGCCTTCTCTTTCTGATCGTAGAACCATGCTGGGTGTAATTTTCTTACACAAACTAATTAATGGGGAAATTGATTCTTCTGAATTAATCAGCCAAATTAGTTTTGCAGTTCCGATCAGATGTTCTAGAAACTTTCTTCCACTATCTCTTCAAACTTGTAGTTCTAATTATGCTATTCATAACCCCTTTCGAGTCTTATGCTCTAACTATAACAATCTTTTCCATCTAATAAGTAATGCTACTTCAATTTCTACACTTAAAACTTTGCTCTTACGTTAGTTATGTAATCCTTAGGAACTTTTCTATAATGTTAATGTTGTATTTGCATGTCCGCGATCTTTCGCTACCGTACGTTATGCGGCGTGCCCCGCGGTCGGTTGGGCGGGAGGTGGGTTGCAATTATGCTTGGGTCCGCGCGTTAACAAGCCCGTGCTTGGTGTCGTTGGGCCACTTGTATGTACTGTTCGTTAGTACATCAACGTCCAGAATGTTGAAAAGAAAAAAAAAATAATAAAATACGGACGGACAGACATTTTGCAAACCAAATATACTCTTTTTTCCTTCGGAAACAGAGTATAAAAATATAGAGCCCGGCTGTTATTTTGTTAAACATTTCGTCTAGATATAAAAATTAGCTTGAGTTAATTTTTACTCCCTGTACCCATAAAATGAGTAAGAAGGGGGTACTACATTTACCGATTTTATGGGTACAGGGCGCGATAGCGCCCCCATATAAGGACTACGTCAAAATGTCTGACTTTGGTCTTAATCGACGCGTTTCAAAATTAGAAAGCAAATTCTGTCAGTGGAACAAAACTTTATTGTCGAAATAATGAAATGAATGCAAATATAAGTTGACCTATATGCGTATTTCGACACGATAGTTGTTTGTCTTAGTGGTGGAAAACATCAAATATTTACCAGAGTTGCCAGACCGGTAGATATAGAACCGCACAAATTTGAATTTGTTAATAATAGTTTAAAATAAAATGTGAATAGGGCACTTAAAATAATACGCGCGATTTATCTCTCGGCCTTAAAACTTATAAGTGCGACTGAAATCGCCACATTGCTCATGTCTCTCAGACTCTGCCTATGCTTTGTTATCGATCTACGGTAGTTGGCGCGCTCCTGCTGGAGTCAATTATTATACTATGTTCCCGAAGGGAAAATAGTTTATTGGGTTTGCGAAATGTCCGTCTGTCCGTATGAACGCAATTTTTTTGCTTTTATCTTTGAGCTAGAGCAACCAAACTTGGTACACCTGTTGGTGTATACCGTCAATTTATGAAGTGAGTGAAGTGAGTCAAAGTATGAAGATAGAGTTACCTAATTTGGCATACAGACTAATGTTGACCACATGGATAAATCTGCATCAAAAAATGTTTGACCCCCACCCCCTCCCCATAAAAGAAGAAAAATTTATATCTCTCACACCTTTACAGGTAGAGTCACCAATTTTAGCACACAGACTAATGTTAACATTCTGGACGAATCTGCATCAAAAAATTTTTGACACCCCACCCCCTCCCCGCAAATGAGAAAAATCTATGTCTCCCACACCTGTACAGGTAGAGTCACCAAATGTGGCATACATACTAATGTTGACCCCAGGACAAATCTGCATCAAAAATTTTTGGACCCCACCCCTCCCCCACAAAGGAGCAAAATCTATATCTCTCACACCTGTGCAGTTTTTTTCGCGTCTCTTTCTGAACACACAAATAACCAAATTATATAGGACTGCGAACAAAGTATTCTGCAGTCGAGTGCGTCCGACTGCAACGTTCTTACTTGTTTGCCTTTATCTTTAAGCTAGAGCACCAAACTTTGTACACAAAACACCAAACTTTGTACATTTGTTGATATTTGAGGGTCAATTTCATGTTCCTTTCTGTTCTTATTAATTTTTTCAATATTATTATACCCTAGCAGGGTATTATAATTTTGTCTGCAATGTGTAATGGACCGAAGGAGACATTTCCGACCCAATAAAGTAATTATATTCTGAATCAGCATGAATAACCGAGTCGATATAGCCATGTCCGTGTGTCCGTCTGTTTCTATGCGAACTAGTCTCTCAGTTTTAAAGCTATTGTAATGAAACTTGGCACAGACCCTTTTTTTTGCTGCACGCAGTACATATGTCAGAACCGGCCGGATCGGACCACTAGACCATATAGCTGCCATAGAAATGATCGATCGACAAATATGTTTTTGTATGAAAACCTTTTTGTTTATTAATGTATCCTTACCAAACTTTCTCAAGCCGAGTCTCTAGACAGTTTATACAATCTAGTCAAATTTGGTCAAAATCAGAATACTATATCACTATATCAAACTTTTTGTTTATACAAATATTTCATCCAAGCTAAGTAAGAGTTTTATAATACTTCAAATAGTTTCCTATAATTTGATCAAAATCGGAACACATGGATCCCTTAGGAGCAATCAGACAAAAATTAAGTTTTGTATAAAAAACATTGCTGCTAGGGTATATAGCTTCGGCACCCGAAGATAGCCGCCCTTTCTTGCTTTTTTTATTTTCCTGCATGTTTATACTATGTTCCCGAAGGTCAAAATAGTATATTGGGTTTGCGAAATGTCCGTCTGTCCGTATGAACGCAATTTTTTTGCCTTTATCTTTGAGCTAGAGCAACCAAACTTGGTACACATGTTGGTGTATACCGTCAATTTATGAAGTGTCGAGATCGAATCCCCACCCCCACCCCCTCCATCACAATTTGGGGAAAACCTGTATCTTCCCCATTTTTAAAGCTATAGTTACCAAATTTGGCATACAGACTAATGTTGAGATTCCCGTCAGATCTGCATCAAAAAAATTTTGACCCTCCACCCCCACCCCCACAAATCGGCATATGATATCCCCAAAACACGTTTTTCAAGGGGTATATCTCCTACAGTTTCAAAGATAGAGTTACCTAATTTGGTATACAGACTAATGTTGACCACCTGGATAAATCTGCATAAAAAAATTGTTGACCCCCTCACCCTATCCCGCGCAAAGAAGACGATGACCACCTCTTCGCTTTTCAGCCAGTCACGAAGGCTTATACTATTCATACCTGTATCTCTATCTAATTTTAGTAACTTTGGCTTGCCCATTGTGTTAAATATTGTAAGGAATGCCCCTTTTACATCAAGCCATGTTCTTGATTCTATTTCTACGGCCATGGCGAATTTAGAATATACATCAATACAAGTTAGTTACGTTTTTCTGTTGTTCAAATATAAATCGATCTTAAATTTTTCTCTGATGTGATTTAATTTAGGTGTTATTTCTAAAGGTCAATTTGCAGATCTATACTTTGATTTAGCTCGTTTGCAAATTTCGCATTTACTGATTATACGTTGTATTAAGCTTTGAAAACCGGGGTAGTAAAAATCTCAGACTTTAAATTCGCTTGCAACTTTTTCGATTCCTTGATGTAATTTTTACTCCCTGTACCCATAAAATGGGTAAAAAGGGGGTACTAAATCTGTGCAAATGTATGTAACTGGCAGAAGGAGACATCTCCGACCCTATAAAGTATATATATTCTTGATCAGTATCAAAAGAGATTTCGATTTGGCCATGTCCGTCTGTCTGTCCGTCTGTATGAACGCGTCGATCTCAGCAACTATAAGATCTAGAGACACCAAATTTGAAATGTAGGTACCTGTATAGCGGGAGCAGGTCAAGTTTATTTTAGATTTGAGATATCTCCCCCTGTTTCCCCGCAATTCAATAAAAACGTGTTACAGGAACAATTTTAAAGATACAGCTTTTAGATTTGGCATGTACAATACTTTAGTTTCTCTTAATCTACTGTCTAAATTTCAAGTCGATCGGATAATAAACACGGAATTTATTCACGAAAGAAGATTCAGTAATGCAGCGAGAG
Source organism: Hirtodrosophila confusa (assembly GCA_035043065.1). Taxonomy (NCBI): domain Eukaryota; kingdom Metazoa; phylum Arthropoda; class Insecta; order Diptera; family Drosophilidae; genus Hirtodrosophila; species Hirtodrosophila confusa. Next base: position 466,980 of record JAWNNI010000186.1, on the reverse strand, counting down.
GGGGAAGAAGAAGCACAGCCACCAATTAAAATGCCTCGCTTGCGCTGTCGCTTTTGCCGCCTGTGTGCGTGCGTTTTTGTGTATGTGTGTGTGTATGTGTAAGTGGACGTATGTAGATGTGATTGGATGTTTTAGACCTGGGTACAGGGAGTTTCGTAGTCGGGTATACTCGACTATAGCATTCTTACTTGTTCTTCATGTAATTTTAATATCATTTTTATAAATTCTGCATAATTTTTTATATTTTCTTTCATTTCTATAGATTTTGTTAATTGTCCACTTACTCTCGGATTTAAAAATGTCATGTATGTTCATTGTATTAAAGCATAATCCTGGCCGTCGGTACAAAAAACTGTTGTATTCTTCGTTCCAACAAAGTTTTCGAGTATGTCTTTTACTTGGTTTTCATTTAGTGGAAATACATATTCTATTCTGGTTGTTTTTATTGAAAAATTTTCTGTTGATACTTTATATTGAGTTCCTTTAGTCAGTATTAGTTGCCTATTAGAATAGTTAAGTGGTCTTTCTGTTATCTGTACGTTTTGTCCTGAATCTTCTGCTGCACTATATATTGTTGCTAAAGTTGTATCAGTCTGGCTATCGCTGTCCTCATCTTGTGAATGACCTATAAATGTCTCATTGATTTTAACCCTGGACAAAGCATCTGCTACATGGGTTTCTTTTCCCTGTATGTGTTTTATTTCAAAGTCATATTCATTAAGTTTGATTTTCCATCTTTGAAGCTTCATGTTAGGTTCCTTAAGGGATTCTAACCATACTAAAGGCTTGTGATCAGTCTGCACTGGGAAACGCCGAAGGTCTAAAATATTGTGTGGACCATACTATAGCTACTAACTCTTTTTCATTGGCTGAATATCTAGTCTCATGTTCGTTGAGAGTTCGGCTTGCAAAACAAATTGGTTTATTTTCTTGTGCAAATACTGCCCCTAATGCAAAATTGCTCGGGTCAGTAGTAAGTGTGATAATTTTATAGAAATTTGGACGTGCCAATATGGGGCGCTAGCTATTAAAATTTTAAGTTTATTGAATGAATTTTTGTATTCATAGTTATTAACATCAATAGTTTGTTCTTTTTTAAGGCATGTTGCAATTTTTGCAGTCTTTTATAAATTTACGGTCGCATCCCGCCAAACCTAGGAATGATTTTATTTCATTCGGATTTTTCGGAATTGGATAACGTTGGATAGCTTCTACTTATACTATGTTCCCGAAGGAAAAAGGGTATATTGGGTTTGCGAAATGTCCGTCTGTCCGTATGAACGCAATTTTTTTGCCTTTATCTTTGAGCTAGAGCAACCAAACTTGGTACACCTGTTGGTGTATACCGTCAATTTATGAAGTGTCGAGATCGACCATTTGGCATACATACTAATGTTGACCCCCAGGACAAATCTGCATCAAAAATTTTTGGACCCCACCCCCTCCCCCACAAAGGAGCAAAATCTATATCTCTCACACCTGTGCAGTTTTTTTGCGTCTCTTTCTGAACACACAAATAACCAAATTATATAGGACTGCGAACATAGTATTCTGCAGTCGGGTGCGTCCGACTGCAACGTTCTTACTTGTTTTGTTTTTATTTCGTGCTTAACACTAGATATACAAGTTAAAACGTCACCATCGCTATATTGTATGTCTTTATAGTCATTTAGTATAGCTCTCAATACTTTATGCTCTTCTGTATTCAATTAATTTGTAGGTAATGTTTCTTTCAATTTTTCAATATTTCCCAACCATTCGTGAGGGTGATCAAAATTCATATGCGTCCATTTCCTCCATTGTTGATATTGGTTCTGGGTCCGGATTCCCTGTTGCTTAAAGTTACTGATCCTCTTATAAAGCTTATGCTTGCGTGCAACTGTTGCAGCAAATTTCTGCCTATCAATTCGTCGTGTTTGTCGGAAAAAAGATGCACATACATTTTCGCTGTTGTACCCATCTTCATTATGCTAGGTATGTATATTAATGTATTTCATGTAAGGTATGTTAATGGTTCCTGCCAAGGTGCTTACTTTAAGTGGGTGTGTTAATATAATTGTATTACGTGTTTCCAAATGTTCGGTGTGCAAAAACTAATATTAGACCCTGTGTCTATCAAACATCTGCATCTGTGTCTTTCAATATTCAAAAGTATTGTTGCCTTTGGAAATTTAACGGATGCTGTTCGTACTCTTCCGGAGCTATGTAAATCTGTTCCTGCACTAGGTATTCCTGTTCCTGATGATATCCCTCCTGTTCCTGCACTACATATTCCAATTCCTGCTGATATCCCTCCTGACTCATTTGAGCCTGTATCTGTGCCTGCTCTGCATATTCCGGTTCCTGCTGACATTTCTCATGGCTGTCCGAGGCTTGCAGCCGAAAATTTTCAGAAATATCCATTGGTTCTACTCGTCTTTGTTGTGTGCTTTCTGTTTGACTTTTAAATGGATCCCTACTTTCTGTCTGTTGTTGATTTTGCACATTTTGCACTGGATTAAATTATGGTCTGACTTTAAATTTGTTTCTTAGAGGAATAAAAGATTGTTGTTGATTTTGAATATTTTGTACTGGGAAAAATTGTGGTCTAGCTTGAAAATGGTTTGTTCGGTATTTGATTAGGTATTTGATATGGGGCATAATTTGGTCGTGGTATATAATTTGGATTAAATATGTACCTTGTATACACCTATGTATGTAAATGGTATACGGTAGTTTGGCTTATAATTATTTTGATTATGTTTTATTCAACTGTTCATTTTTAGGATAATCGTTAAAATGTATAACATTATTCAATAAACCTTTCTCCATTGCTACCTTTTGGAATTTAGGCTATGAAATAAAACAATATTAATTTGATTTTATATTAGAGCCTAATTTCCAAAAGGTTATGGGCCCAGACACTAAATAACAATATTAGTATGGTTTCTTGCAAAAATTGTTGGTTGTTAAATTTCGGCGTGTGTAATAAATATTATTACTAAAACTAAAATCGCTATTACATACATATGTACCTAAGTACTTATACTGAAATTGAACTGAAATTATAACGAACTAAAACGAAATTGTTAATTTGCATTTTGTGTGTGTGTGTGTGCACCGCGCGTGAATTCGAATGTGTGTGCATAAGGGCATGGGATCTGTTTTGTGTAAAACGGTTTGTCGCTGAGTGACAGTGCAAAAGCAAAAAACAAAATTCACAAGAACTGCGAAATTTCTGGAATCGAATAACAGGAAAATATGGATAGAGTTAAAAAGAATATTAAGCCTTTTGAAGGCGATAAATATTCTATTAGGAAGTTTCGAGTGCGTGCACTTCTTGCTGAAAACAATGCTCTATATGTAATTGACAATGAAGTACCAGAACAAATTACTGAACAGTGGGAAAGATCAGAAATGTGTGCGAAGAGTACGATAACAGAATTTTTAAGTGATTCTTATCTAGGCTTTGCCAATGATGGAAGTACATCGAAGCAAATTTTTGCAAACTTAGATGCTATTTATGAGCGGAAAAGTTTAGAATCGCAGCTTTCTGTTCGTAAGCAACTATTGGCACTTAAATTGAAATGTGGTTCTCCACTTGTAACGCATTTCAAACTTTTTGATGACTTAATTACTGAGTTGGCGGCATCGGGTGCAAAAATAGAAGAGATGGACAAAGTGTCCCACTTGCTCTTAACACTACCATCCTCATACGACGGTGTTATTACCGCCATCGAAACATTATCCGAAAATAACTTAAAATATAAAATTTTTTGATGCAGATTTATCCAGGTGGTCAACATTAGTCTGTATGCCAAATTAGGTAACTCTATCTTTGAAACTGTAGGAGATATACCCCTTGAAAAACGTGTTTTGGGTGGGGGTGGGGTGGTCAATATTCATAAATTGAGGATATACACCAACATGTGTACCAAGTTTGGTTGCTCTAGCTCAAAGATAAAGGCAAACAAATTGCGTTCATACGGACAGACGGACATTTCGCAAGCCCAATATACTATTTTTCCTTCGGGAACATAGAATAATAATAATAAATCAAATCTTAAATGTCACCACTGTGGTAAGAAGGGACATTTCAAGAAAGACTGTTTTGCCTTAAAAAAAATTATTGAGTGACAAAAAAATGAAAAAACGAAGCAAGCCCAAATGGCCGCAGTGCAGCCAGAGAAAGGTTTTGCTTTTATGATGAGGCAAGGAAATGGCTTAAAAAATATAGGTGGCGTGTCCTTTATACTGGATTCTGACGCATCAGATCATATGATCAACGACAAAAATCTATTTGCGGATCATATCGAGTTTGAATCGCCAATCGAGATTGCTGTTGCAAAACGTGGGGAGTATATCTATGCAACTGCAAAAGGCATAATGAGACTCCGTAGCGACTTCCAACAGAAGATTACCCTGGAAGACGTTTTGTTCTGCAAAGACATTCCGCATAACTTACTATCTGTACGGAAAACGCAAGATGTCGGAAAGACAATTGAATTCAACTCAGGAGGTGTTCGAATCACTAAGAATGGTCAAGTAATCATCGCAGGTATGTGTATGAATAATGTACCAATTGTTGAATTTAAATTAAGCCATTGGGCATATGAAACAAAAGTAATAAATAACAAGGAACATCAATTGTGGCATGAAAGATTAGGTAATATTAGCAAGTTTTTAGAGATAAAGCTTCGCAATATATTTGAAGATATTAATCTTTTAAAGAATATTCAAATAAATAATAAGTTGTATAAGCGGAAAACAAGCTTGGCTACCATTTACAAAATCTAAGAATAAAAATTTTGTTCAAAGACCTTTATTTATAATTCATTCGGATGTTTGTGGTCCGATAACACCTTCTACCATTGACTACTATGTAGTTTTGTTGATCAGCTTACATATTATTGTGTAACTTACCTAATAACTTATAAGTGTGACGTTTTTGCAATGTTCAAAGACTTTGTTGCCAAAAGCGAAGCTCATTTTAACCTAAAGATTGTGAATTTTTACATTGATAACGGCAGAGAGTATTTATTAAATGAGATGCGCGCATATTGTAATGAAAAAAACTCAATTTGAAATGTGGCACAATAAAAAGCCAATTTTAAAGTATTTAAAAGTATTTGGTTCAACACTATATGTTTATAATAAAACAAGAAAGAACGGTTATCTTCAGAGTGCCGAGGCTATAGACCCTAGCAGCAATGTTTTTATACAAATCTCAGTTTTCGTCACATTGCGTGGTCTGATTTGGATAAAATTATAGGAAACTATTTGAAGTATAATAAAACTCTCACTTAGTTTGGATGCAATATTTGTATAAGCAAAAAGTTTGATATAGTGATATAGTTGTCTGATTTTGACCAAATTTGGCCAGATTGTATAAACTCCTAGAGACTCGGCTTGAAAAAGTTTGGTAAGGATACGTTAATAAACAAAAAAGTTTTTCAAACAAAAACTTATTTGTTGACCGATCATTCATATGGCAGCTATATGTTATAGTGATCCGGCGGGTTCCGACATATGTACTGCCTGCAGCAAAAAGTCGGGTCTGTGCCAAGTTTCAATACGATAGCTTTAAAACTAAGAGACTAGTTCGCATAGAAACAGACGGACAGACTGACAGACGGACGGGCGGACAGACGGACATCACTATATCGACTCGGCTATTCATGCTGATTCAGAATATATATACTTTATTGGGTCGGAAATGCCTCCTTCAGTCCATTACACATTTGGAGACAAAATTATAATACCCTCTGCTAGGGTATAATAAGGAAAAGAAAATTTGATGAAAAGTCATTGAATTACTAGTTGGATATGAGCCAAATGGATTAAAATTATGGGATGTGGAATCAAGAAAATTTATAGTAGCAAGAGATGTTATTGTGGATGAAACCAATATAGTTAATTCTAGGACTGTAGTTAAAGATAATGCACAAGTGAAAGACTCTGGGTTCCAGAATGAAAGTATGGAACATGTAGAACATTTCCCGAATGAAAGTTCTGAAAATTATCAGATTGATGTCCCGAATGAGAGTACGGATTGTGTAGAGTCTAATTTCCCGAATAAGAGTACGGAAGATATATCTAGTAATTTAATATTAGATGGACAGCCTAACGATAACACCACAACTCTTGAGAATGCCGGTTCAGTTAAGACAGCTGGTGGTGGTCACCAAATTCTGGATTAAATGAATTAGAACATGAAGTCAGACGGAGTGAAAGGTTAAAGGGTAAACCACAAAGATCTTATAGATTCTTAAACAATTGCTTATTGAATGCGCATAGTTTCTTTAGTAGCATTTCCAATTCATTCGACGAGATCAAGAATAGAAGTGATACAGCATGTTGGGAAGGTGCAATTAAAGAAAAACTAGATTCTCATTTATTTAATAACACCTGGTCCATTGTAAAAAAACCTGAAAATACAAAAATAGTTGATTGTAAATGGGTTTTTACAATAAAACATGATGAACTTGGCAACCACGTAAAATGTAAAGCAAGACTTATTGAGCGTGGTTTTACGCAACAATATTTAATCGACTATGATGAAACATACGCACCGGTAGCAAGAATTTCTAGCTTTCGATTTATATTGTCCCTTTCAAACCAATATAGCTTAAAAGTTCACCATATGGATGTAAAAACTGCATTCTTAAATGGTACATTGAAAGAGGAAATCTACATAATGGTCCTCAAGGATTATCACATGGTAGTGATAAAGTCTGCAAATTAAATAAATCCATTTACGAACTAAAGCAGGCAGCGAGATGTTCGTTCGAAGTCTTTGAGAAAGAATTAAAAGAAATAGGTTTTATTAATTCAGCTGTAGATCGTTGTATCTACATATATACTTGACTAGCTGGTAAAACGCAAGCGTTGCCCGGCGCAATATTTACATTAAAATGCATAATGTTGAATTTGACTACTTTCGTCAACCGTAACCTACCACGTGGGGGTAGGAAACTATATAATTGAGCCACGTGACTAATGTTTTTTGTGTAGGACTATGAAAATGTCTTTGAAGCCGATCTAACTAAACAAATAATCCCACTCATTTGTCCTAGACTTCCATTACCCGCCCGTGGCGACGCGGAGTAGATTTTCGAAAATCATTTGGCATTTGAAAACCAATTCAACGAATAATACTAAAAATCCAGACTGAAGCTTTCCAACCATTTCCGCCCGTTGTATTGCCCGCAAAGTACCAAGGTTTTTTTTTTATTTATATTTGAAAATTATTATGAAGCTGAATTACAAACTTCACCCCTTTCGGACCGTGGGCGTGCATTTTTCAAAACCGGTATCACATGTGTCGAATTATTTAATGTGAGGTGCTTGAAAATGAGTTTGAAAAAAAATTGGATGATAAACAGAAAAGTTTGAAAATGAGTTCGAAAGCAATCGGACGATAATAAAAAAAGTTTCATACAACAGTTTTCCTCGAATTTTCCGACTTTAAGGGTAGATTATAATAAATCTTTGACTACTTCGCCCATTATTTTATCGCATAGAACCTTGAAAATGAGTTTGAAGCCATTCGCATGAAAATTAAAATTGTCGAATGCCAGAGCTTTCCACCAATTTTCCGACCATAGGGCTGAATTTCCAAAAATCGCTGATACAAGTGTCGAATTATTTTACGTGAAGAGCTTTGAAAATGAATTTGAAGTCAATCGGACGATAATAAACAAGTAAAAATGCTATAGTCGAGTATACCCGACTACAAAACTCCCTGTACCCAGGTCAAAAATTTCCGATCACATCTACGTACACTTACACATACACACACACATACACGAAAGACGCACACACACGAGCGACAGCTCGAGCGCAGCGCAAGCGAGGCATTTTAAGTGGTGGCTGTGCTTGTTCTTCCCCCCGCGCTCCAGCACTGAATCTTGTTTGTTGAATAACTTCCGTGTTTGTTCTCCGATCGACTTGAAGTTTGGACAGTAGATTAAGAGTGACGAAAGTATTGTACATGCCAAATCCCAAATTTATATTTTGAAAATTGTTACTGTAAAACGGTTTTTATCGAATAGCTGGGGAAACAAGGGAGATATCTCAAATCTAAAATAAACTTGAACTGCTCCCGCTATACACAAACCTACGTTCCAAATTTAGTGTCTCTAGCTCTTATAGTTGCTGAGATCCTTGCGTTCATACATACGGGCGGACAGACAGACGGACATGGCCAAATCGAAATCTGTTTTGATACTGATCAAGAATATATTTACTTTATAGGGTCGCAGATGTCTCCTTCTGCCTGTTACATACACTTGCACAGATTTAGTACCCTTTTTTACCCATTTAATGGGTACAGGGAGTAAAAATAATAATAACAAGTAAGAACGTTGCAGTCTGTATGTCTTGTATGTCTTGATGGTCGCGTTGCGCGAGGCTCCAATTGTACAATTCGAATGATGTCCCGTTGTGGCGGTCCCGTACGATGTGTACCCGGTCTTTGTTTTCGTTTAGGCGCGCGCACACCTCCATCTATCTCTCTATTCCCCAGGCGACTGCCTCGACCCACGATTGAGAGAGCTTATAGGTTACGACAAGAAGTCTGCAACTTTTGGCTCTCACTGCGCATGTACCTCACATGACCACACGCGTTTAAAAAATGTACGAAAATCAACCACTATTTTTAGAAATCCTTATTGTTTGACTGTAAATTTAGTCAGATGTGAAATCTACTTCAGGATATTATAGAGAATTGCCAGACGCATTGATTGATATGTTTTGGTCATGCACATGCACATACATCTTAACACTTCATAAATTGAGGATATACACCAATATATATACCAAGTTCATGCGTTCATACGGACAGACGGACATTTCACAAACCCAATATACTATTTTCCCTTCGGGAACATAGTATAAAATCCAAATCATGTGTAAAAAAAATATTAGCACAAACAAACAGCAAAAAACCAACCTAACCGACAACAACAAGGCGGATGGAAAACACCAACAAAAAGTCTGAGTGAGTAGAGTGCGAGTGATGGGAAGACGAGGAGACTTAAATAACAAAATTAAACAAGTAAGAATGTTATAGTTTAGTAAACCCGACTACAAAACTCCCTGTACCCAGGTCAAAAATTTCCGATCGCATCTACGTACACTTACACATACAAACACACATACACAAAAGACGCACAAACACGAGCGACAGCTCGATCGCAGCGCAAGCGAGGCATTTTAAGTGGTGGCTGTGCTTCTTCTTCCCTTGCGCTGAAGCACTGAATCTTCTTTCGTTAATAACTTCTGTGTTTATTATTCGAACGACTTGAAATTTGGACAGTAGATTAGGAGTGACTAAAGTATTGCACATGCCAAATCCCAAATCTATATCTTAAAAATTGTTCCTGTTAAACGGTTTTTATCGAATTGCGGGGGAACGGGGGAGATATCTCAAATCTAAAATAAACTTGACCTGCTCCCGCTATACACGAACCTACGTTCCAAATTTGGTGTCTCTAGCTCTTATAGTTGCTGAGATCCTTGCGTTCATACATACGGACGGACAGACAGACGGACATGGCCAAATCGAAATCTCTTTTGATACTGATCAAGAATATATATACTTTATAGGGTCGGTGATGTCTCCTTCTGATTGTTACATACATTTGCACAGATTTAGTACCCCTTTTTACCCATTTTATGGGTACAGGGAGTAAAAAAGAATAGCACACATAAAGTGGCATTTGTATTTAAAAACACCACCTCCCGCGTGGGAAACAGCCCAAAAGTTGCAAGCAGAGCTTGACTACCTAAAATCAAGTCTCGTGCACAAGATTCCCAACACCACAACTCACTCAGCTAAGATACAAATTTTGAATAACAAAATAATAACAAAACTTCCATCCCCGAAGCAACTCCCAAAGAGTTCTGACGGTTGTCCAAGCGACTGCCCTGGACCGCTATACAGAACTATTTGCAGGTCAACTTGCATTCTACCATCATCGTCGTTGATGACTCTACCTACGACTAGTGCGACGACCCGCACCAGTCTCGCCTGAGCCCATAGGCCCAGGACATCAGCAGCAGCAAATCAACAAGTGCGAGGAGCATACCGCCACTTGCGCCATCGAGGGAGCATCAGCGTGCCATATCCGACGACGCCCAGCTGATGCGGGAGCACAACAAAACAAGAAAAAAGAAGGATGAGGAACTGGATCAACATTTATTTTTAACACTTATGTACATACGAAAACATATTTTCTAAAATTGTGCGGAACTATTTCTGCCCAATTAGGAGCATAGCCTGTAAAAAAAGTATTTATTGCTTCCCATTATATAAAAAAAAATGGATCAACTGGGGATCGAACCTGCAAAAAGCCGCTTATCCAACATGCACTCTATCCACACCGCCACCGCATCATGAATTCTAACGCCGACAAAATCAACCTATGTGCATATAACAGGGCATGTGTTGTGCGCTTGGTCGCTTCCATTTCCATATCTGAATTCAGATTTCACATTGCCATGCGCTGTTGCATTTTTTCATTGCTCACGCATACTAAGAAGCAAGCGCATATGCGTACTTGGACCCACACATAGAAACGAAATGAGAGCGCAAGCGACATAAGCCGTGCTCATCGTTCTGGTGTCGATCCAAGACTAATTGTTTATTCGGGACCTGGGGTTTCAGTAGCTCGGCAACACACGACTGGGGTTGTGGTAGTTCGCCTTTTTTGCCGAAGAGTCTGGGGTTGTGCGGTCAGCAAAACATTTGGCCTCAGAAAAAGGCGTGTTTGACATATCTATGTATTCAGTAATTAATGATGGAACCTACTGTGAAAATTTCAGCATCCTAGCTCTTACATTTTGGTCTGTGGGATGATTGCCAATCAGGACAAACTCTTTTATATATATAGATGAAATTAAATGGAACTACCAAAGGCAAAACAGCAACAAAGTGACACAGTGCTACAACTGCCAACTGTACAGATATCCACAAGACCGCCGAGTGTGTGGAAACATCTTGATCTTGACACTTCATAAATTGAGGTTATATACCAACATGTGTACCAAGTTTGGTTGCTCTAGCTTCAAGGGTGTGGAAAAAATTGCGTTCATGCGGACATACGGACATTTCGCAAGCCCAATATACTATTTTTCCTTCGGGAACATAGTATAAAACAAGTAAGAATGCTATAGTCGAGTATACCCGACTACGAAACTCCCTGTACCCAGGTCTAAAACATTCAATCACATCTACGTCCACTTACACATACACACACAAATACACAAAGACGCACGCACACAGGCGGCAAAAACGACAGCGCAAGCGAGGCATTTTAAGTTGTGACTGTGCTTCTTCTTTCCCCTCTCGCTGCATTACTGAATCTTCTTTCGTGAATAACTTCCGTGTTTATTATCCGATCGACTTGAAATTTGGACAGTAGATTAAGACAGACTAAAGTATTGTACATGTCAAATCTAAAAGCTATATCTTTAAAATTATTCCTGTAAAACGTTTTTATTTAATTGCGGGGAAACGGGGGAGATATGTGAAATTGGAAACAAACTTGATCTGCGTATGCTATACAGGTACCTACATTTTAAATTTGGTGTCTCTAGCTCTTATAGTTGCTGAGATAGACGCGTTCATACAGACGGACAGACGGCCAGACGGACAGACAGACGGACAGACGGACATGGCCAAATCGAAATTTCTTTTGATACTGATCAAGAATATATATACTTTATAGGGTCGGAGATGTCTCCTTCTGCCTGTTACGTACATTTGCACAGATTTAGTACCCCCTTCTTACCCATTTTATGGGTACAGGGAGTACAAATAATTATCGTAACAAAAATTATATTTTATAATACATTCTTTGTCCAATCGGGGAAAAAGGATATACACAAATATATTAAAAATATCTCTATATATAAAAGAGTTCAACCTGACTGACTGATTGGTGACATTTAGGCAGCCCAAACGGTAGAAGCTAGATGCCTTCAATTTTTACAGTACCTTCTTATTATAAATTAGGTGAAACTGCCGAAAAAAATGTTTAAATATATATCGGGAAGTATAAGAAAATTGTATTTGAAAATTTGTAATTTTTTTGTCACCGTGAAAGTGCAAAAGGGATGCATAATCTCTCTCTCTTGAATCGTTCTCTCGGCCTTAAAACTTATAAATGCGATTGAAATAGCCATATTGCTTATGTCTCTCAGACTCTTCCTAGCTTTGCTATCGATCTACGGCAAATGGAGCGATGCTGCTGGAGTCAATTATTTTTGTTATAGTACTACGATTTGGTTAATTTTAATCATTTAAGCTTAGTAATTACTTGTGTACCTTTATATTTAATATAATGCGAATATTGCTGGCCTGATTTACTACACAATAACATTATTATTATTATTATGTAGTAAGTCGGAACAGCTGCGTTCGCATTATCGATTGATGATCGATTTTCCATAAATGTGGCGGTTGGTTGATATTTGTTAGTACAGGTTATTACAGGTTGGTAATAAGTTTGCCTCCAAATTTGAGACTTTTGAATTTTTGCTGACAGCGGTGCACATTTCCGCAGTGCACGGGACTTAAGCAAACAGAATGCGATAAATGTGGGGTTGCGCTATGTTGAAACAATGGAAATAATTGTTTTAAAAGTTTTCACTTGAATTAAGTAAGGACTGTTTACCACCATTTCGCTATTTTCTGGATGTTAGCAATATTCTTCTAACTACATCAAAAATATTTTAAACGACGGGTGAGCGCTGTCGCCACGGGCGACAATCAAAGTCAGATTGTGAGATTATTTGTTTAGTTAGATCGGCTTCAAAGTCATTGTCACAGCTCTACACATCAAATTATTAGGCATTTGACTCAACTATTGGGTTTCCACGGTAGGGAAAATTGTGATACTCTATTTTTGTGTATTTTTTACGGTTGAAGAAAGTAGTCAAATTTAACATAATTTTATTGATTATCTTGGACACGCTAAATAATCAACACAAAAGGATACAATTCACGATCGAAAAGGAAAATAACATCAAAATTGCATATTTGGACACGGAACTGGAGAACAACAAAGGCAGGATTGTATTCAAATGGTACACAAAAGTGATTGCATCGGGTCGTATAATGAACTTTAATTCTAACCAGCCGATAAGTCAAAAAGTAAATACAGCGAAAAACATTATACACAAAGCATATACGATTAGTGACGAAAAACATAGACCAGAAATTATTTTATTATTATTATTTTTAAGAAATAGCTTCCCCGAGAAACTTATAGACAATTTAATAACAAACGCGACAACCCAAAACAAGAACACAGACAAAAACAAAGACATAGAAAAGGAGGATAAGCAATACATTAGTGTACCACACATAAATAATTTAACAAATCGGCAAACAATAACAAAAATAATAAAAAGACAAACAACAACACGTCATATATGAGATCAAGTGCAATGGAAAAGAAGGTGAAATATGCAACGGAGTATACATAGGAACAACAAAACGCGCGCTCGGTACAAGAATTGCAGAACATAAGGGAGACGCAAACAAAGGGAAAATGACAACAGCACTTGCGCAGCATATCACAACAACAGGACACACAGCTGATTTCGACAACACCAAAATATTAGACATTGAGAGAAGAGAACAAACGAGACTGACGCTAGAGAGCCTACGAATACAACAACAAGGGTAGAACACTGTAAACCACAAAGAAGACATTGAGAAGACAAACTTTATTTACGCGGCAGCAATAGCAGTTGACGAACAAAACTTGACGAGCAAAGACGGTAGAAATAAAACGACGATGGATAAACATAAACAAAAGTGCAATTTAGACGTAGAAACAATGACGACACTGTAGGAAATACTACTAAGAAGTTTAATGTATGTATTTTAATGTAAATTGAAATGTTTGTTAAAATCTTTATATGAATGTAAATGTCTTTTATATGCACGCCGAAACGCGTAGGAGGATAATTTTAATAAAGAATGCAATATACTTATTAAAATGAACTACAACGGCCTTATCAACTCGCCTTTGGATACACAAATATTGACGCACAAAAGGGCCCAAACACAAAACACATAATTCACTTTTATTTAAATATTTCGCCGGAAAAGGTCGAGGTGTTTCAACCTTAAATAATTAACAATTATAAACATTGAAATTTAATTAAATATAGTTGGGAAATGCGAGCAACTCCGTGGGTATAAGCTAGTATTATATAAAGTACAAATCTAAGATTTACCCATTTTCCCGTCGGGAACATAGTATAAAACAAATTTTTCGACATCAACTTCCTCATCATTCATCAAGACTCCATTAAGTTTATCAATGCAAGATTATACATATATATATAAGTTTATTGAACAACTCATTATATTACGTTATTCTTCTAAAAGGAGAGGTGTAGTGTGTATAAGTTAACATGGACAAAGTGTAAGCGGCAAAATGGGCACTGGGCATTATTGACACATCGTAATAGTGCTGACTCAGTTGCATCGGTCGCTGACTCTGTTGCCCGGAGTCGTCGCTAAGGCGTAACATGAGCCTTGCACGAGGCGCAAGCTCAGCATTATGCTGGACGGCATCCGGCGTTGCGACATAGCGTAGGGCTAGCAAGTAAGAACATTCTGTATCTAGAAATTAGTCTTTAGAATAACCCGAACTGACACTGTCTGTGCAGTCGGCTAATAAAGTTAACTCGACAATATAACTAAGTTCCTCACTGTGTAATTGGTGATGTGTTACTTTAATGTTACCGTTGCGAAACGATCGGTGATAATTGGCGCCCAACTAAACGAATCCACAAAACACATTTGTGCGATTTAAAAACTCTGAACACTAAGTAAGTTCAAGAAAAATTGTGTAAACTAAAATATAACTACAAGACATTTTAATTGTGCGTCGAAACAAAGACAATTCGTGCAAAACAAATTAAGAAAAAAGCGATTAAGAAATATACGCTTGTGAACATTAATTGAGCAATGCAACAAAACATACGTTGCTCAAATTAATCACAAGTCCAAAACAAAAAGACAATCCGACGAGTCTCGCAGCCACGAGCTAAAATACAGGCATCCACATAAATTCCATTCTCACCAAAGCGGGCGGCTTTGGGCAGTGGCGAAGAAGTCCAAAGGCAACCAACGCTTTGGCAATAGACGAATAAGGAAATTTCAAAGGCAGCATTGATATTTAGGACAAAAATGTAAGTGAAAATCTTACCTATTATCATTTAACAAGTCCTGTCAGGTTGTGTAGTAAAATTGTGACAAAATATAAGTAAGCCGTAGTGAACACAAATATTTTTTGCCACAGAGACAGTTTAAATTATTGTGTCGTAAATACTAAAGAATAAATAGCAAGCGACGCGCGCTGTGTAACTTGATATATAACGAATTCCTTGTCTTTCAAATTATTTCGTTTTGTATGTGGCGGCAGGCAACAAAATAGTTGAAATCTTATCGTTTGTTTGGTGTAACGTTTTCCAAAGTCAAACGAAATAAAGTTGCGGTGTTGAACCTATGAGCAGATCCGAAAGCGTTGCGGACGACGTTGACGACTTACTTTGTAGCCTACAGAATTTGAAAGTGTCCGAGAGCTTGCTTGTTAGTGCTTCTCATAAGCAAAAAGATATGGACGCGGCGCAGTTACAGAGTATTATTGCATCGGCAGTGGGCGCTGCGTTGCAGGTGCAGAGGGATGAGTTCGACAAAAAAATCCAGGAGCTGGCCAGTAGCATGCAGCAGGTGTCTGTGAGTGAGCCTCAGATTAAAACGTATGAAGACGTGGCATGTGTGCCTGGCGTCGAATGCGGTGAACCTTTGGATGCTGTAAAATCTCTTCCCGAGTTTCACGGCTCACAGGAATAGTACGTATCCTGGCGGCAGTCAGCCATGGCTGCATACAAACTTTTTGCAGGTTATGTCGGCAGCTCCAGACACTGCTATGCAGTCATTATCATTAGGAATAACATAAGAGGTGCGGCGAACCGCACCCTGTCGTCTTTTAATACCAAATTAAACTTCGAGGCGATAATAGAGAGGTTGTATTTCACCTATGCAGACAAACGCCCAGCTCATCTAATCGAACAAGAGCTGGGCACTCTCAGACAAGGCAATTTGACTCTCTTGGGATTTTATGACGAAATCGAGAAAAAGCTTACGCTTCTCACAAACAAAACTATTATGTCTTATGACACAAAAATAGCTGATATGATAAATGAAAAATATAGAGCGGACTCGCTTCGCGTTTTCGTGTCCGGACTCAAGAGGAACTTGACCGACGTTCTTTTTTCTGCCCAGCCTAAGAGTTTGCCAGCTGCGCTTGCAATGGCACAAGAGGTGGAGGCAAATCGTGATAGGTATGCCTTTGCGGCTAACTATGCCAGGAGCTTGGAAGAAAAGGATAAAAAGGGTCATCAGAAGTCAGGTGAACAAAGAGACAAGGGAAATTACAAACAAGGCAAGAACCCACATTTCAGAAGAGAAGGGAATCAACAGGCTCAGGGGGGCCCCCGAGGACAGGACCCAGTAGAGCCAATGGATGTGGACCCATCATCTTCAAAATTTAGGCAGCCAACAAATTTCCAGCGGCAGGCCCAGCAAACACATGCACAGACAACTCAGTCTACTCGCATGAATTCCAATCAACACGGTGCGAAGAGATCAAACAGCCCCGAAAGATACTCTGACCAGAGGCGGCAGGGCGTCAATCACTTAGCACAAGGTAGTGCCCATGACGGGGAAAACGAATACGAACGTGTAGCGTCAGCTGCGGTAGCGGACATCGAGGAAGATGCCGAAGCGGGCTACGCTAGTGATAGCGTTCATTTTTTAGCGGAGTTTCCCTGCTGCCATTCATTGAGCGAACAGTAGCAGGGAGAACTTTAAAACTCTTACTTGACACGGGAGCATCGAAAAATTACGTTCGGTCCACGCTACAACTGGACCACAAGCTCCCCGTACAGAGTTCTTTCCAAGTTAAGTCCATTCACGGTACAGAGCGCATCTCGCACAAGTACATCTTTTCAATTTTTGGGATAAATACCCCTTTTTTTCTTTTACCAGGGCTCTCAACATTCGATGGAATAATTGGGTTAGATCTGTTAACGCGGACTGGCGCCACCATCGACTTAAAAAACAAATTGATTAAATTTGAGAACGGGTCAGAACGGATCCAGTTCCAAAAGTGTCAAAACGTGAATTTCACGAAAATCGAGGAAATAGAGGTTCCCTCGCCCGTGAAAGACGATTTTTTCAAAATGTTGAAGAGTAATGTAAAAGCTTTCGCAGATCCTAATGAGCTTCTGCCTTTTAACACATCGGTTGTCGGAACAATCCGAACCGAAGACAACGAGCCAGTTTATTCAAAGCTTTACCCATTCCCAATGGGTGCGGATGACTTCGTCAATAAAGAAGTAAAAGAACTTTTGAGGAATGGCATAATCCGCCCCTCAAAGTCCCCATACAATAACCCGATTTGGGTTGTCAGCAAGAAAGGCACGGACGATTTAGGGGTGAGCAAAAGAGGTTGGTAATTGACTTCTGAAAGCTTAACCAGAAAACAATCGCAGATTGCCTAGCATTGCCATGATATTATCGAATTTGGGAAAGGCCCAGTATTTTACCAAACTGGATCTAAAATCAGGGTATCACCAGATCACCCTGGCGGAACAAGACCGTGAAAAGACGTTTTTTCCGTAAACGGAGGAAAATACGAGTTTTGCCGACTGCCATTCGGCCTAAAAAACGTGTTTAGTATTTTCCAGAGAACGATCGATGACGTGCTCCGTGAGCATATTGGCAAGACTTGTTACGTCTATGTTGATGACGTCATCTTCTCAAAAAACCAGGAACCTTCATGAAGCAAACATGAGGGTCTCAAGAGAAAAATCACACTTTTTCAAAAAAAAGTGTCGAATATTTGGGTTTTGTGGTGTCCAGTAGCGGTACCAAGACCAGCCTTGAGAAAGTGAAGGCAATCCAAAATTTTGCGCAGCCAGCCAGCGTTTTCGGCGTCAGGTCTTTTCTGGGGCTCGCTAGTTACTACAGGTGTTTCATAAAGGACTTTGCTTCGATCGCAAAGCCGTTGTCCGACATTTTAAAAGGGGAAAACGGGAAGGTTAGTAAACCAACTTCTAAAAAAATTCCAATTGTCTTAAATGAAACACAGTATCGAGCATTTGACAAACTTAGGAACATTCTGGCGTCAGAGGATGTCATCCTCCACTATCCAGACTTTAAAAAACCCTTCGATCTGACGACAGATGCTTCGTCATCTGGTATAGGGGCGGTACTATCCCAAGGAGGGAGACCCATCACTATGATTTCAAGGACCCTGAAGGACAGGGAACTGAATTACGCAACTAACGAAAGAGAGTTGTTGGCTATAGTATGGGCCCTCAACAGCCTGCGCCATTACTTGTACGGCGTTAACAGTCTTAATATCTACACTGATCATCAACCTTTGACGTGCGCCGTTTCTGATAATCCTAACGCAAAGATAAAGCGTTGGAAGGCGTTCATCGATG
The DNA here is from genome assembly GCA_035043065.1 of Hirtodrosophila confusa. Taxonomy (NCBI): domain Eukaryota; kingdom Metazoa; phylum Arthropoda; class Insecta; order Diptera; family Drosophilidae; genus Hirtodrosophila; species Hirtodrosophila confusa. Next base: position 448,461 of record JAWNNI010000186.1, on the reverse strand, counting down.
AGCACGATGCGAAGATATTTTACAAACCGGGGAAGGAAAATCATGTAGCGGACGCCCTGTCTAGACAAAATATAAACGCGCTAGAAGACCTGCCCCGCTCAGACGAAGCGAAGCATCCCTGACTTACACGATTGAGGTCATCGATAAGCCAGTAAACTGCTTTAGAAACCAGATCATACTGGAAGAGACAGAGTCCCCGTCGAAACGTACATTCGTACTCTTTGGAGAAAAGACCCGGCATCAGATAGGTTTCAGAGATTGGGGTTTACTGATAGACACTGTAAAAGAAGTCGTGAAGCCAGACGTTGTAAATGCAGTACACTGTGAATTTCCCGTGCTGGGTCGCATACAGCACACCCTTGTAGAAACCTTCCCTTCAACCAAGTTTTGGTTTTGCAAAAATAGAGTTACCGATATTTTCAACAAAGACGAACAGAGGGAAATAGTTATAGTAGAGCACAACCGCGCGCACAGGGCCGCGCAAGAGAACGTAAAACAAATATTACGAGATTACTACTTCCCGAAGATGACCAGATTGGCCACAGAAGTTGTCACAGGTTGCAGAATTTGTGCCAAAGCTAAATATGATCGCCACCCAAAAAAACAGGAGCTCGGCGTCACACCAATACCATGTTATGCAGGGGAGATGGTACACATAGACGTACAGCGTCCTAACGGCCCTAGATAAATTCTCAAAATTCGCGGTAGTACAGCCTATCGCCTCACGCACGATTTCGGACATAAAGGCCCCAATCCTTCAGCTCATAAATTTTTTTCCAAGAATAAAAGTCATGTACTGCGATAACGAAGCAGCATTTAACTCCGAAACTATTAAATCCACATTAAAGAACTTTTATGATATAGATGTCATAAATTGCCCGCCCTTGCATAGCACGTCAAACGGTCAAGTGGAGCGATGGGTAGATGCCTCGCGGAACAGAAAGGTATCACGGACACTGTTGAGCTTATTTTACAAACTACAATAGAATATAATCGTTCAGTCCATTCGGTGACAGACAACCTACCCATAAAGATAATACACTCGGCTCCGCCCGAATTGGAAGAAGATATAAGAAACAAAAGGTTGGGAAACAAACTTACGCCTTTATACGTTGAAGAAATAGTAGAAGCAGATTTGGGAACGACGGTTCTCATAAGAGGGAGCGTAGTCCATAAGGACAAACTTAGGTAGAGACGACCGGACAAATAATTTTCTCGAAAACATTTTGATACCCCCTTTTTTCATAGAATAGTACTCTTATATTTTTAACGGATTTTTTGTACCTTTTTAGGTACCTTCCTATTCTGTTAGTTTGGGTTGCACTTTCGAACGCGAAGTTGACGGACTACACCCACTCAAAATACATCCCTGTAATCGACGGTACCGCGGTAGTTTGGGAAGAAACTAATTATCTGAGACATACGACAAACCTGACGGAGTATGATAGGTTTGTTCAGGAAACAGTAGGTATGAAAGACATGTTCCCGCAATCGCACATGCGAAAGCTTTTGGAGGCAGACACTCGGCACTTGAAAACTCTGTTATCCACGTTGAGCGTCCACCATAGGCACGCTAGGAGCATAAACATTTTGGGCTCTGCCTTAAAGATTATCGCAGGGGTACCTGACTATGACGACCTCCAGGAAACCAGGATGACGGAAGCCGAACTGATTAGGGAAAACAATAGGCAAATAGTAATAAACACCAAAACGCAGGATCAAATTAACGCTCTGACCAACACCGTAAACGAAATTCTAAGAAATAAGAAAAAAGAGGAAGTTGACACTTCCCATTTATACGAAACTCTGTTGGCAAGAAATAGAATTTTGACACTCGAGCTAGAAAATTTAATGGTAGCGGTCACATTGGCCAATATAAATGTTGTAAATCCCACAATAATAGACGACAGCGACTTGAAGATGATACTGGACAAGAATTTCGCGGGAATTAGTGTGGCACAATTAATGAATGTAGCTAGTATTAGAGTTTTAGCAAGTAATGAGATAATTCATTATATTATAAAATATCCTAAGCATAAGTATGTTTGTAAGAAAGTAGAAATTTTCCCAGTCGCACACGCCGGAGTAATTTTACAACTGCCAGAGAACATCGTGGCGGAATGCGGTTAAGTCATGCAGCGGACCGACCAACATCGTGTTCTGTATGGAAGCGATCGGCGACACATGCGCCCAAGAATGGCACGCTGGAGCCGTAGCACACTGCATTTCGCAGCCGAACCACCTGGGTCCGATTACAATAGTGGACGAGGGCGTCATCATGATCAACGACAGTCCTGTAAAAGTTAGCATCGACGACGGTCCCGACAATAACATCGCCGGCACGTACCTTGTTACATTTGACCATGTTGCCCATATAAACGGCACCAAGTACATAAACTCCAACGGAGCCCCTAAAAAGGTCCCGGATCAGCAGCGTCGCCGACAGTGAACATCATAGAATACCAGGCACTTTTGAGTCTTCCGTTCCTGCACAAGTTAAGCGGCGAGAACTTGCGCCACATCGAGGAACTGAGATCGGGGCTGAACACGAGACCGGTAGTGGCCTCGACTTTGTGTTTGGCAATTTGTGGTGTGGTGGCCAGCATCATACTCCTGGTGCGCTACAAACAAGGAAGGCGTAACCAAGCAGAAATATCTACGGTACTCAAGAATCTAGGCATGACCGAGGACGGCCATGTTTTAAAAGAGGGAGTAGTTAACATGGACAAAGTGTAAGCGGCAAAATGGGCACTGGGCATTATTGACACATCGTTATAGTGCTGACTCAGTTGCATCGGTCGCTGACTCTGTTGCCCGGAGTCGTCGCTAAGGCGTAACATGAGCCTTGCACGAGGCGCAAGCTCAGCATTATGCTGGACGGCATCCGGCGTTGCGACACAGCGTAGGGCTAGCAAGTAAGAACATTCTGTATCTAGAAATTAGTCTTTAGAATAACCCGAACTGACACTGTCTGTGCAGTCGGCTAATAAAGTTAACTCGACAAAATAACTAAGTTCCTCACTGTGTAATTGGTGATGTGTTACTTTAATGTTACCGTTGCGAAACGATCGGTGATAATTTATATGCATTAAATAACACCCTGTATTTAACCACATAAGTATGCGACACTTTGTTGCATACAATAACAAACATACAGCCTAAAGTGCAGAGCCACTTGAGTTCATTGACTCAGGCTCATATTACGCGGCGCGGATCGCTAGTACTCTAGCTGGCTGTTTAGCTGACGGCTCATATCCCACGCTACGCTTATGCAGCGCATACCAAGAGTACCATATATAAACTCACCAATGCATGCACATACCACACACTTTCTTTCTCTTTTAATTATGCTCTGCTGCGACAGAGCGATACATATGTACATATAATAACATCTACATATATCTTAGGTTTTGAAGCGGACAGAGTGCCGAATAAAGAACATTCCAAAAATCCTACTGAATGAAAGCAGTCGTGTTGTTTCATCCTAAATATTACACCCGACTACAAAACTCCCTGTTCCCAGGTCAAAAATTTCCAATCGCATCTTCGTTCACTTCCACATACACACACACATACACAAAGAAGCACACACGCAAGCGACAGCACAAGCGACAGCGCAAGCGACAGCGCAAGCGACAATGCAAGCGAGGCATTTTAAGTGGTGGCTGTGCTGCTTCTTAGCTTCCGTGTTTATTATCCGATCAACTTGAAATGGACAGTAGATTAAGAGTGATCCGAGCATAATATATGCCAAATTCCAGGGCTATAACTTAAAAAGTGTGGGTGCAAAACTTTTTGATCGAGACTGAGACTGAGACTGACTGAGATCGGAAACAAACTTTATCTGCGTATGCTACACAGGAACCTACATTCCAAATTTGGTGTATCTAGCTCCTATAGTTGCTGAGATCGACGCGTTCATACAGACGGACAGATAGACGGATATGGCCAAATCGAAATTTCTTTTGACAATGATCAAAAATATATGTACTTTATAGGATCGGAGATGGCTCCTTCTGCCTGTTACATACATTTGCACAGATTTAGTACCCCCTTCTTCCCCATTTTATGGGTACAGGGAGTAAAAAATGTATGCACCCCGTTATCAGCGGGGCTTGAACAAAAGGTGTCAAAGACTATGTGCTGCACCGCTTCCATCCGCACTACTGCCATTAATTATTTGCAGTGGCAAACGGCATATGCATGCCGAATCGTTTGAAACGAAACCAAAATCGGTGAAACACGTGTCGAAGTATTGAATGTGTAAGGCTTTGAAAATAAGTTTGAAGCCTTTCGCATGAAAACTATAAATGTCGAATGCCAGAGTTTTCCACGAATTTTCCGACCATGGGGCTGAATTTCCCAAAATCGCTTATAGACGTGTCAAATTATTTTACGTGAAGAGCTTTGCAAATTAATTTGAAGGTGATCGGACTAAAATTAGACTTTTGCCCATACAACCTTGACACCCCCATTTTCCGCCCATGGCGGTGGATTTTCAAAAATCGGTGAAGTATGTGTCAAATTAATTTTTGTGTAGATCTTTGAAAATGAGTTTGAAGCTTGGATGATTGGATGGTAAACAAAAAAGTTTAATACAACAATTATACGTCGCTATACACACATTCTAACAACAGTTTTCCGCGATTTCCACGTTTGTGGGTGGAATCCAAATTCAATCCAAAATCCCGTCATAGTGTGCGCTTTCATCATAGATGGAACCTACTGTAAAAATTTCAGCATCCTAGCTCTTACATTTTGGTCTGTGCGATGATTGCCAATCAGGACAAACTCTTTTATATATAGATGAAATGAAATGGAACTACCAAAGACAAAACAGCAACAAAGTGACACAGTGCTACAACTGCCAAATGTTTGGACACGGTTCAGGTCGCTGCGCCGTTAAGACATTTTACGCCAATAACCACAAAACCGCTGAGTGTGTGAAAACATTAGCAAAATGTGCAAATTGCAACGGCCCGCACAAGGCAATCTCTCTGGATTGCCCTAATCGACAGAGCTATGCTAGCTTAAGGGAAATATACCAACCAAAATCTCAACGCCAGCAAGCAGTCCGCCCTCCACTGTTAAACTGCCAAAATACCTTTTCCATGAACTTGGGAAAGCCTCCCAAGCCTACTTGGTCAAATGTCAGAAATGACTAGCAAAGATTTATTTTCGCTCGAAGAAATCAAAACAATCAGGTTTGAACTAATCAATAATTTAACAAGAAAGGACGGCTATCTTCGGAGTGCTATATACCCTAGCAGGAATCAATTTTTATACAAAACTTAATTTTTGTCTGGTTGCTCCTATGGGAGCCTGTGCTCCGATTTTGATCAAATTAAAGGAAACTATTTGAAGTATAATAAAACTCTCACTTAGTTTGGATGTACTATTTGTATAAGCAAAAATAATCATATAGTGATATAGTGGTCCGATTTTGACCAAATTTGGCCAGATGGTATAAACTCTCTACAGACTCTGTTTGGTAAGGTAAGGATACCTTTATAAACAAAAAAGTTTTTCATACAAGAACATAGTTGTCGACCGATCATTCCAATGGCAGCTATATGTTATAGTGGTCCGATCCGGCCGGTTCTGACAAATGTACTGCCTGCAGCAAAAAGAAGGGTCTGTATCAAGTTTTATTACGATAGCTTTCAAACTGAGAGACTAGTTCGCATAGAAACAGACGGACTGACGGACATCGCTATATCGACTTGGCTATTCATGCTGATTCAGAATATATATACTTAGTTGAGTCGCTCCTTCAGTCCATTGCACATTTCGAGACAAAATTATAATACCCTACTAGGGTATAAAAATATGTAAGTCTAAGGCAGAGCAGCTTGAAGTTGTTACGTATATAGTTTGTAAATTGCTATCAGCAACTCAAAGAGCTAGAGACACCAAATTGGGAATGTAGGTTCCTGTATACCATACGCAGATCAAGCTTGTTTCATATTTCAGATATCTCCCCCCGTTCCCCCGCAAATCGATATAATCTGTTTTACAGTAACAATTTTCAAAATATAGCTTTTATATTTGGCATGTGACTAAAGGTCTCTCTTAATCTACTGTCCAAATTTCAAGTCGATCGGATAATAAGCACGGAAGTTATTCACGAAAGAAGATTCAATGATGCAGCGAGAGGGAAGAAGAAGAAGCACAGCCACCATTTAAATTGCCTCGCTTGCGCTGTCGCTTTTGCCGCCTGTGTGTGTGCGTCTTTGTGTATGTGTGTGTGTATGTGTAAATGGACGTAGATGTGATTGGATGTTTTAGACCTGGGTACAGGGAGTTTCGTAGTCGGGTATACTCGACTATAGCATTCTTACTTGTTCTTTTTTATATATTTATATTTGTGTGGTGGTTGTGATCGGCACCCTGCGATCTTACCCAACCATGTATTGGGTTTAATAATCCAGGATCTACATATTTACAGAGTTGGCAGATGTTAACTAAAGACTAACTTAACATAAAAGTAAAAACAAAATTTAAAAGAAACAAAAAATATGTATATCTATGTATATACAGTCAACGGAATATATATTTTGACAAAACTATGCGCTATGTTTTTCTGTTTGCTATTAAGATTTGTAACATATTACGGTATCTTTAATTACTACAAGGCAAAGTACATGTAAGCAAAAAGTAGAATGCAAAGAATTTGTCTTAATTCCGTTATTCGTTTTCTTACTTTAAGCATTCTTCCCTTTCCAAAGCTGGGTGGACAAAAATATTTTAACATTTACTATCTTCAGTCTGTGTCGAACTGCTATTGATCTTGGACCTGAACTAGGCGTGTGTTAATATTAATTACTGATTTGAACTGCTGATAAAAATACTTTTGCTTAATAATTTTACTAAACAATGGTTAAAAAAATTGAATTTAGTGAATTTGTTAAAAATGCTATGGTGGCAAAGTATAACTCTGGTATTTCCATAGATAAAATCAGTAAATTACACAATGTACCTCGTCAAACTGTGTATTACCAAATTAACAATTATAAACAAGTAAGAATGCTATAATATTGCCATGATATTATCGAATTTGGGAAAGGCCCAGTATTTTACCACACTGGATCTAAAATCAGGGTATCACCAGATCACCCTGGCGGAACAAGACCGTGAAAAGACGTATTTTTCCGTAAACGGAGGAAAATACGAGTTTTGCCGACTGCCATTCGGCCTAAAAAACGCGTTTAGTATTTTCCAGAGAACGATCGATGACGTGCTCCGTGAGCATATTGGCAAGACTTGTTACGTCTATGTTGATGACGTCAACTTCTCAAAAAACCAGGAACCTTCATGAAGCAAACATGAGGGTCTCAAGAGAAAAATCACACTTTTTCAAAAAAAAAGTGTCGAATATTTGGGTTTTGTGGTGTCCAGTAGCGGTACCAAGACCAGCCTTGAGAAAGTGAAGGCAATCCAAAATTTTGCGCAGCCAGCCAGCGTTTTCGGCGTCAGGTCTTTTCTGGGGCTCGCTAGTTACTACAGGTGTTTCATAAAGGACTTTGCTTCGATCGCAAAGCCGTTGTCCGACATTTTAAAAGGGGAAAACGGGAAGGTTAGTAAACCAACTTCTAAAAAAATTCCAATTGTCTTAAATGAAACACAGTATCGAGCATTTGACAAACTTAGGAACATTCTGGCGTCAGAGGATGTCATCCTCCACTATCCAGACTTTAAAAACCCCTTCGATCTGACGACAGATGCTTCGTCATCTGGTATAGGGGCGGTACTATCCCAAGGAGGGAGACCCATCACTATGATTTCAAGGACCCTGAAGGACAGGGAACTGAATTACGCAACTAACGAAAGAGAGTTGTTGGCTATAGTATGGGCCCTCAACAGCCTGCGCCATTACTTGTACGGCGTTAACAGTCTTAATATCTACACTGATCATCAACCTTTGACGTGCGCCGTTTCTGATAATCCTAACGCAAAGATAAAGCGTTGGAAGGCGTTCATCGATGAGCACGATGCGAAGATATTTTACAAACCGGGGAAGGAAAATCATGTAGCGGACGCCCTGTCTAGACAAAATATAAACGCGCTAGAAGACCTGCCCCGCTCAGACGAAGCGAAGCATCCCTGACTTACACGATTGAGGTCATCGATAAGCCAGTAAACTGCTTTAGAAACCAGATCATACTGGAAGAGACAGAGTCCCCGTCGAAACGTACATTCGTACTCTTTGGAGAAAAGACCCGGCATCAGATAGGTTTCAGAGATTGGGGTTTACTGATACACACTGTAAAAGACGTCGTGAAGCCAGACGTTGTAAATGCAGTACACTGTGAACTTCCCGTGCTGGGTCGCATACAGCACACCCTTGTAGAAACCTTCCCTTCAACCAAGTTTTGGTTTTGCAAAAATAGAGTTACCGATATTTTCAACAAAGACGAACAGAGGGAAATAGTTATAGTAGAGCACAACCGCGCGCACAGGGCCGCGCAAGAGAACGTAAAACAAATATTACGAGATTACTACTTCCCGAAGATGACCAGATTGGCCACAGAAGTTGTCACAGGTTGCAGAATTTGTGCCAAAGCTAAATATGATCGCCACCCAAAAAAACAGGAGCTCGGCGTCACACCAATACCATGTTATGCAGGGGAGATGGTACACATAGACAGTTATTCCACGGCCGGTAAACACTTTCTAACGGCCCTAGATAAATTCTCAAAATTCGCGGTAGTACAGCCTATCGCCTCACGCACGATTTCGGACATAAAGGCCCCAATCCTTCAGCTCATAAATTTTTTTCCAAGAATAAAAGTCATGTACTGCGATAACGAAGCAGCATTTAACTCCGAAACTATTAAATCCACATTAAAGAACTTTTATGATATAGATGTCATAAATTGCCCGCCCTTGCATAGCACGTCAAACGGTCAAGTGGAGCGTATGGGTAGATGCCTCGCGGAACAGAAAGGTATCACGGACACTGTTGAGCTTATTTTACAAACTACAATAGAATATAATCGTTCAGTCCATTCGGTGACAGACAACCTACCCATAAAGATAATACACTCGGCTCCGCCCGAATTTGAACAAGATATAAGAAACAAAAGGTTGGGAAACAAACTTACGCCTTTATACGTTGAAGAAATAGTAGAAGCAGATTTGGGAACGACGGTTCTCATAAGAGGGAGGGTAGTCCATAAGGACAACCTTAGGTAGAGACGACCGGACAAATAATTTTCTCGAAAACATTTTGATACCCCCTTTTTTTCATAGAATAGTACTCTTATATTTTTAACGGATTTTTTGTACCTTTTTAGGTACCTTCCTATTCTGTTAGTTTGGGTTGCACTTTCGAACGCGAAGTTGACGGACTACACCCACTCAAAATACATCCCTGTAATCGACGGTACCGCGGTAGTTTGGGAAGAAACTAATTATCTGAGACATACGACAAACCTGACGGAGTATGATAGGTTTGTTCAGGAAACAGTAGGTATGAAAGACATGTTCCCGCAATCGCACATGCGAAAGCTTTTGGAGGCAGACACTCGGCACTTGGAAACTCTGTTATCCACGTTGAGCGTCCACCATAGGCACGCTAGGAGCATAAACATTTTGGGCTCTGCCTTAAAGATTATCGCAGGGGTACCTGACTATGACGACCTCCAGGAAACCAGGATGACGGAAGCCGAACTGATTAGGGAAAACAATAGGCAAATAGTAATAAACACCAAAACGCAGGATCAAATTAACGCTCTGACCAACACCGTAAACGAAATTCTAAGAAATAAGAAAAAAGAGGAAGTTGACACTTCCCATTTATACGAAACTCTGTTGGCAAGAAATAGAATTTTGACACTCGAGCTAGAAAATTTAATGGTAGCGGTCACATTGGCCAATATAAATGTTGTAAATCCCACAATAATAGACGACAGCGACTTGAAGATGATACTGGACAAGAATTTCGCGGGAATTAGTGTGGCCCAATTAATGAATGTAGCTAGTATTAGAGTTTTAGCAAGTAATGAGATAATTCATTATATTATAAAATTTCCTAAGCATAAGTATGTTTGTAAGAAAGTAGAAATTTTCCCAGTCGCACACGCCGGAGTAATTTTACAACTGCCAGAGAGCATCGTGGCGGAATGCGATAATCAATATTGTCGTGGTTAAGTCTTGCAGCGGACCGACCAACATCGTGTTCTGTATGGAAGCGATCGGCGACACATGCGCCCAAGAATGGCACGCTGGAGCCGTAGCACACTGCATTTCGCAGCCGAACCACCTGGGTCCGATTACAATAGTGGACGAGGGCGTCATCATGATCAACGACAGTCCTGTAAAAGTTAGCATCGACGACGGTCCCGACAATAACATCGCCGGCACGTACCTTGTTACATTTGACCATGTTGCCCATATAAACGGCACCAAGTACATAAACTCCAACGGAGCCCCTAAAAAAGGTCCCGGATCAGCAGCGTCGCCGACAGTGAACATCATAGAATACCAGTCTTCCGTTCCTGCACAAGTTAAGCGGCGAGAACTTGCGCCACATCGAGGAACTGAGATCGGGGCTGAACACGAGACCGGTAGTGGCCTCGACTTTGTGTTTGGCAATTTGTGCTGTGGTGGCCAGCATCATACTCCTGGTGCGCTACAAACAAGGAAGGCGTAACCAAGCAGAAATATCTACGGTACTCAAGAATCTAGGCATGACCGAGGACGGCCATGTTTTAAAAGAGGGAGTAGTTAACATGGACAAAGTGTAAGCGGCAAAATGGGCACTGGGCATTATTGACACATCGTTATAGTGCTGACTCAGTTGCATCGGTCGCTGACTCTGTTGCCCGGAGTCGTCGCTAAGGCGTAACATGAGCCTTGCACGAGGCGCAAGCTCAGCATTATGCTGGACGGCATCCGGCGTTGCGACACAGCGTAGGGCTAGCAAGTAAGAACATTCTGTATCTAGAAATTAGTCTTTAGAATAACCCGAACTGACACTGTCTGTGCAGTCGGCTAATAAAGTTAACTCGACAATATAACTAAGTTCCTCACTGTGTAATTGGTGATGTGTTACTTTAATGTTACCGTTGCGAAACGATCGGTGATAATTTATATGCATTAAATAACACCCTGTATTTAACCACATAAGTATGCGACACTTTGTTGCATACAATAACAAACATACAGCCTAAAGTGCAGAGCCACTTGAGTTCATTGACTCAGGCTCATATTACGCGGCGCGGATCGCTAGTACTCTAGCTGGCTGTTTAGCTGACGGCTCATATCCCACGCTACGCTTATGCAGCGCATACCAAGAGTACCATATATAAACTCACCAATGCATGCACATACCACACACTTTCTTTCTCTTTTAATTATGCTCTGCTGCGACAGAGCGATACATATGTACATATAATAACATCTACATATATCTTAGGTTTTGAAGCGGACAGAGTGCCGAATAAAGAACATTCCAAAAATCCTACTGAATGAAAGCAGTCGTGTTGTTTCATCCTAAATATTACACCCGACTACAAAACTCCCTGTTCCCAGGTCAAAAATTTCCAATCGCATCTTCGTTCACTTCCACATACACACACACATACACAAAGAAGCACACACGCAAGCGACAGCACAAGCGACAGCGCAAGCGACAGCGCAAGCGACAATGCAAGCGAGGCATTTTAAGTGGTGGCTGTGCTGCTTCTTAGCTTCCGTGTTTATTATCCGATCAACTTGAAATGGACAGTAGATTAAGAGTGATCCGAGCATAATATATGCCAAATTCCAGGGCTATAACTTAAAAAGTGTAGGTGCAAAACTTTTTGATCGAGACTGAGACTGAGACTGACTGAGATCGGAAACAAACTTTATCTGCGTATGCTACACAGGAACCTACATTCCAAATTTGGTGTATCTAGCTCCTATAGTTGCTGAGATCGACGCGTTCATACAGACGGACAGATAGACGGATATGGCCAAATCGAAATTTCTTTTGACAATGATCAAAAATATATGTACTTTATAGGATCGGAGATGGCTCCTTCTGCCTGTTACATACATTTGCACAGATTTAGTACCCCCTTCTTCCCCATTTTATGGGTACAGGGAGTAAAAAATGTATGCACCCCGTTATCAGCGGGGCTTGAACAAAAGGTGTCAAAGACTATGTGCTGCACCGCTTCCATCCGCACTACTGCCATTAATTATTTGCAGTGGCAAACGGCATATGCATGCCGAATCGTTTGAAACGAAACCAAAATCGGTGAAACACGTGTCGAAGTATTGAATGTGTAAGGCTTTGAAAATAAGTTTGAAGCCTTTCGCATGAAAACTATAAATGTCGAATGCCAGAGTTTTCCACGAATTTTCCGACCATGGGGCTGAATTTCCCAAAATCGCTTATAGACGTGTCAAATTATTTTACGTGAAGAGCTTTGCAAATTAATTTGAAGGTGATCGGACTAAAATTAGACTTTTGCCCATACAACCTTGACACCCCCATTTTCCGCCCATGGCGGTGGATTTTCAAAAATCGGTGAAGTATGTGTCAAATTAATTTTTGTGTAGATCTTTGAAAATGAGTTTGAAGCTTGGATGATTGGATGGTAAACAAAAAAGTTTAATACAACAATTATACGTCGCTATACACACATTCTAACAACAGTTTTCCGCGATTTCCACGTTTGTGGGTGGAATCCAAATTCAATCCAAAATCCCGTCATAGTGTGCGCTTTCATCATAGATGGAACCTACTGTAAAAATTTCAGCATCCTAGCTCTTACATTTTGGTCTGTGCGATGATTGCCAATCAGGACAAACTCTTTTATATATAGATGAAATGAAATGGAACTACCAAAGACAAAACAGCAACAAAGTGACACAGTGCTACAACTGCCAAATGTTTGGACACGGTTCAGGTCGCTGCGCCGTTAAGACATTTTACGCCAATAACCACAAAACCGCTGAGTGTGTGAAAACATTAGCAAAATGTGCAAATTGCAACGGCCCGCACAAGGCAATCTCTCTGGATTGCCCTAATCGACAGAGCTATGCTAGCTTAAGGGAAATATACCAACCAAAATCTCAACGCCAGCAAGCAGTCCGCCCTCCACTGTTAAACTGCCAAAATACCTTTTCCATGAACTTGGGAAAGCCTCCCAAGCCTACTTGGTCAAATGTCAGAAATGACTAGCAAAGATTTATTTTCGCTCGAAGAAATCAAAACAATCAGGTTTGAACTAATCAATAATTTAACAAGAAAGGACGGCTATCTTCGGAGTGCTATATACCCTAGCAGGAATCAATTTTTATACAAAACTTAATTTTTGTCTGGTTGCTCCTATGGGAGCCTGTGCTCCGATTTTGATCAAATTAAAGGAAACTATTTGAAGTATAATAAAACTCTCACTTAGTTTGGATGTACTATTTGTATAAGCAAAAATAATCATATAGTGATATAGTGGTCCGATTTTGACCAAATTTGGCCAGATGGTATAAACTCTCTACAGACTCTGTTTGGTAAGGTAAGGATACCTTTATAAACAAAAAAGTTTTTCATACAAGAACATAGTTGTCGACCGATCATTCCAATGGCAGCTATATGTTATAGTGGTCCGATCCGGCCGGTTCTGACAAATGTACTGCCTGCAGCAAAAAGAAGGGTCTGTATCAAGTTTTATTACGATAGCTTTCAAACTGAGAGACTAGTTCGCATAGAAACAGACGGACTGACGGACATCGCTATATCGACTTGGCTATTCATGCTGATTCAGAATATATATACTTAGTTGAGTCGCTCCTTCAGTCCATTGCACATTTCGAGACAAAATTATAATACCCTACTAGGGTATAAAAATATGTAAGTCTAAGGCAGAGCAGCTTGAAGTTGTTACGTATATAGTTTGTAAATTGCTATCAGCAACTCAAAGAGCTAGAGACACCAAATTGGGAATGTAGGTTCCTGTATACCATACGCAGATCAAGCTTGTTTCATATTTCAGATATCTCCCCCCGTTCCCCCGCAAATCGATATAATCTGTTTTACAGTAACAATTTTCAAAATATAGCTTTTATATTTGGCATGTGACTAAAGGTCTCTCTTAATCTACTGTCCAAATTTCAAGTCGATCGGATAATAAGCACGGAAGTTATTCACGAAAGAAGATTCAATGATGCAGCGAGAGGGAAGAAGAAGAAGCACAGCCACCATTTAAATTGCCTCGCTTGCGCTGTCGCTTTTGCCGCCTGTGTGTGTGCGTCTTTGTGTATGTGTGTGTGTATGTGTAAATGGACGTAGATGTGATTGGATGTTTTAGACCTGGGTACAGGAGTTTCGTAGTCGGGTATACTCGACTATAGCATTCTTACTTGTTCTTTTTTATATATTTATATTTGTGTGGTGGTTGTGATCGGCACCCTGCGATCTTACCCAACCATGTATTGGGTTTAATAATCCAGGATCTACATATTTACAGAGTTGGCAGATGTTAACTAAATACTAACTTAACATAAAAGTAAAAACAAAATTTAAAAGAAACAAAAAATATGTATATCTATGTATGTACAGTCAACGGAATATATATTTTGACAAAACTATGCGCTATGTTTTTCTGTTTGCTATTAAGATTTGTAACATATTACGGTATCTTTAATTACTACAAAGCAAAGTACATGTAAGCAAAAAGTAGAATGCAAAGAATTTGTCTTAATTCCGTTATTCGTTTTCTTACTTTAAGCATTCTTCCCTTTCCAAAGCTGATAGCAGGTGGACAAAAATATTTTAACATTTACTATCTTCAGTCTGTGTCGAACTGCTATTGATCTTGGACCTGAACTAGGCGTGTGTTAATATTAATTACTGATTTGAACTGCTGATAAAAATACTTTTGCTTAATAATTTTACTAAACAATGGTTAAAAAAATTGAATTTAGTGAATTTGTTAAAAATGCTATGGTGGCAAAGTATAACTCTGGTATTTCCATAGATAAAATCAGTAAATTACACAATGTACCTCGTCAAACTGTGTATTACCAAATTAACAATTATAAACAAGTAAGAATGCTATAGTCGAGTATACCCGACTACAAAACTCCCTGTACCCAGGTCAAAAATTTCCGATCACATCTACGTACACTTACACATACACAAAAGACGCACACACACGAGCGATAGCTCGAGCGCAGCGCAAGCGAGGCATTTTAAGTGGTGGTGCTGCTTCTTCCCCCCGCGCTCCAGCACTGAATCTTGTTTGTTGAATAACTTCCGTGTTTGTTATCCGATCGACTTGAAATTTCGACAGTAGATTAAGAGGGACATGTTAAATCCCAAATCTATATCTTGAAAATTGTTACTGTAAAACGGTTTTTATCGAATAGCTGGGGAAACAAGGGAGATATCTCAAATCTAAAAAAAAATTGACCTTTTCCCCTATACACGAACCTACATTCCAAATTTGGTGTCTCTAGCTCTTATAGTTGCTGAGATCCTTGCGTTCATACACACGGATGGACAGACAGACGGACATGGCCAAATCAAAATCTCTTTTGATACTGATCAATAATATATATACTTTATAGGATCGAAGATGTCTCCTTCTGCCTGTTACATACATTTGCACAGATTTAGTAGAGCTATTCACAAATTACAACAAAAAATAAGATAAAATGACTCGAATTAGAAAAAAAATATATTGACAAGCCCCCATCCTTTCGGCAGAATGTTTTGTGGAGTGACGAAAACTTCTTTAATTACCATTGCTCAAAAAAAAAAATATTTTCGTAGGAATGCCAACAACAACACACAAAAGAAAGGTGCCGGTTTGTGAAAGAGCAAGCCATGGCGGTGGATCACTCATGTTCTGGGGTTGTGTATCCTACAAAGGGGTGTGGTGGGTGGTGGGGGGGGGGGAAACTTGGTTCTTATCAATGGAACGATGAGCAGACACAAATATTTACATGTCGTCAATGTCTACGCTTTCCCTTCTGGTGACAATTTGATCGGAGAAAATTTTATATTCCAACAGGATAACGCCATAACGCCGTGCCATAAGGCAAAATCAATTACCCTGTTTTTAAACGAAGTTTGAGTAAACACTCTGGATTGGCCATCCCAAAGTCCAGACATTAGCATTATAGAAAATCTATGGGCTTATATCAAACAAAAGCGATGTGTAGACCTAACAAGAACACGAGAGGACACCATTTCCGAAGCAGGAGCGCTCTGGAAGGATATTCCATTGGATTATATAAAATTTTTGGTCGATTCTGTTCCTCGACGGATGCAAAAAGTTATAAATGCCAAAGGAAATTATATTTTTTATTAATACTGAGTTAAATGATCTAAAAACATTTGATTTTGTTAAATTTCTTATATTAAATAATAAATCAAAATACTTATGCCACCATGCATTTCTGAAAAATTATCTTTCTTTCTAATACACTTTTGTAATATTTTTTTCAAGTATTTTCAAAATAAATAAAAATATCTTCATTATATATATTTTAAATTTTTTCAATGCTTATTTAAAAAGTTACTAACGAAAAAGCATGAAAATTTATTTGTCAAAATATATATGCCGTCGACTGTATATAAACGAGTTCAACCTGACTGACTGATTGGTGACATTTGGGCAGCCCAAACGGTAGAAGCTAGAAGCCTGCAATTTTTACAGTCCCTTCTTATTATAAAATTAGGTGGAACTGCCAAAAAAAGCCGGGAAGTATAAGAAAATTGTATGAAAATCTCTGTATGCGCCAGCTGCTACATAACACTGTGAAAGTGCAAAAGAGATACAAAATTTTTCTCTTGAATCGCTCTCTCGGCCTTAAAACTTATAAGTGCGACTGAAAACGCCATATTGCTCTCAGACTCTGCCTAGCTTTGCTATCGATCTACGGTAGATGGCGCGATGCTGCTGGCATGTGTTTGGCGGGTAATTAGTAGTAATTAGTAATTAGTATAGCGCCCTCATATCAAGACTGCGTCAAAACACTGAGAATATTATCTTATAGAGATGCCAGATCTTGGGAACAAAAGTCACTACAAATTTTCAACGCGGCAGGTCCCCAGGCGCTTCGTATTTGTTCAGTGGGACCTGTCGCAACGCTGCTCTCGCTCTCATGACCCGAAGCGGCAGGTCCACCAAATTCGTGGGTCTGTCGCAGATGCTTAGCGACCGCCGAGTCGAGAGCAACGATGAATGTATGCGATGTTGTGTGTTTGCATGCGTGCAAGCTAACTATGTTTACAACCCGACTGAATCCAGCCTAATTGGGTTTTTGGGTTCAGTCTAAGTACTGCACGCCGATCATGCAGTTTGGCAACGAGAGGGCCGCGACGGTAAGCTGACACCTTGCACGAGGCGCAAGGTCAGCAATTCCTCGCACTGCAACGGCAGCGCAGCCGGCCGGTCAGCGGATGTAGGGCTGAGTTATTAACATTAAGAATTCTTGTATTTAGTTTCTAAGAAGATATTATTGACTATAGACGCGATCGCGCTGCAATAAACAGAATAACTCCAACAAGTACGTGTTGTAAACTCAGTACCCAAACAGATCAATACCAGCAATTGGTTAATTGGCGCCCAACCGGCTAAAGTAAAATTTAGCCACGATACTTACATAAAGTGCAAAGTGCGCGGTCACGTAAAACCAAAAAACAGAACCCCAGCGACCACGCTGAGCGAGTCAAAGACAAATTATACAGAAAAAGCTAAAATCTGAAATTGCGATTTACCGTCGGCAAGCCATAACTAGCCGCACGAAAATCAAATCTCGCCGCCACGAGTATAAGTACAGGCATTCAATTTAATCCAATCGTTACACCAAGCGGACGGCTTGGGCAGCGGATACGATCAATCTGTAGAAGTGCACCACCTGAAGGAGGACCGACTACGCAGTGCGGAAGAATCGTCGACATCGGACACTATCAAATAAGAAAGTAAAATGTAAGTAGAGTGATTGACCAGTGATGCCAATAACTTTCTGAATAAATAGAAACCCTCAAAGTTCAGTAAAAAAAAAAATTCTTCAAAATTAAAAATTCTTAATTACGCTTGATTAGCGTGATGGCGTGTATATTTTTGCAAGTCTAAGCCCTGTACAAATTTAAAATTAAATGTTCTAAGGATATCGGACTACCGTGCTTACAAGTGTATTTCATTTAAATGGCAAATATTGAAACTGTATAAGTGAAGAGGGAATCGTGTTGAATCTAATTGATGAACGATAACTCTGACGAACATCGGTTTCATAACGACCCCGATAGCGAGCTAGAGGAACTAGTGCAGGGAATAGATAGCCTAGCGATTAAAAGATATTCCGAACAGGCGTTTCATAGAACCAGGCCAAACATGGACGCACAGCAGTTCGGACAGCTCATACAGGTAGCGGTAGACAGTGCCTTAAGGTCACAAGCAGCGCATTACGAAAGAGCTAACAATGAGCTTAGGGAAGATTTCAATCGACAAATATCCGACCTAACGAGCAAATTAAAAAATACACACGTGGCCTTACCGGAGGTAGAGGTATATCGCGACATTGAAATACATGAAGGGGTTAAGTGTGAGGAGCCATTGGACGCAGTGAAGTGTATGCCAGAATTTAATGGAGCACAGGAGAACTACGTGTCATGGCGCCAGGCGGCACATGCTGCTTATAAAATTTTTAAGCCTTACAATGGCAGTTCGCGGCATTACCAGGCCGTGATTATTATTAGAAGCAAGGGGAGGGGTCCCGCAGACGCAGTGCTGGCTTCTTTCAACACAGCTCTAAGCTTTGACGCCATTATTAGCAGATTGGACTTTACGTACAGTGATAAGCGCCCCATCCATGTCATAGAACAGGAGATGGGCACGTTGAGGCAAGGGGACTTGTCGTTGCTACAATACTACGACGAGGTAGAGAAAAAACTCACCTTATTGACTAACAAGGTGAACATGTCATACGATACCACCTTGGAAAAGGGTATGTGCGAAAAGTTTAGGGGAGACGCACTCCGTGTGTTCGTTTCAGGGTTAAAAAGGAATCTCACCGATGTACTCTTCGCGGCGCACTCTCCAGATTTGCCATCCTCCCTAGCGTTGGCTCAGGACGTGCAGGCTAACCACGAAAGATATGCTTTCGCGGATAGCTTCGCAAAGAGTGCAGAGCAGAGGACAGAACAGCGTCCTCAAAATCAGCAAAGATCCAAGCAACACGACCAAAAAGGTCAAGGGTCTCAAGGAAAGACCCCATTTTTTAAGAAAAATAGTGGCTAAAGGCAGGTTGAGAGGGCTGAGGCAGCGCCCCAGCACAGGGAATCGGCTGAACCAATGGACGTGGATCCTTCCTCGTCAAGGTTCCGACAGCCCACAAACTTTCAAAAGGGCTAGGGCTCTTCGAAATCAAATGAGCGTTTCCCACAAGGGGGAAATGAGGTAATACGAGTAGATCACGCGACTCAGGGCCCCGAAACGGCAACACCCACGTACGATCAGACGGCCAGTGAGGCCAGCTCAGAAATTGAAGTCCATGGTGGGGAATATGACAGCGATAGTGTTAATTTTTTAGGGGTACGTCCCTGCTACCCTTCGTTGAGAAGAAAGTAGCAGGAACCCTAATGCGCTTCTTAGTCGACACGGGGGCGTCGAAAAACTACATCAGACCCTGTAAGCGGTTGCAAAATTACGCCCCAGTCGACAAGCCATTTGCCGTGTATTCTATACACGGCTCCAATAAGATTAAAAAAAAGTGCTGGTTACCCATCTTCGGGGTAACAACAAAATTTTTCCTTCTGGACAGGCTGTCCACATTCGACGGGATCATTGGCCTTGACTTGCTAACGCAGTTGGGAGCCACCGTCAACCTCAAGTCTAACCGAATCGAGTTCGACTCGGGTTCGGAGAAAATCCGATACCAAAAGTGCGCAGACGTTAACTTCACAAAAGTGATCGAGTCTGACGTACCAGTTTTCGTAAAGGCAGAATTCGAAAATAGGGCAATGGTTTTTGCGACCTCTAACGAGGCGCGTCGGTCGTGGCTACCATAAGAACGACCGACGATGCCCCAATCTATACTAAACTGTACCCATATCCTATGGGTGTAGCCGACTTTGTGGGCAAAGAGGTGCAGGAGCTTTTAAGAAATGGGGTCATTAGGAAATCGAGATCCCCGTACAACAACCCGATATGGGTTGTTGACAAAAAAGGAACTGATGAGTCCGGAGATAAAAAGAAGCGATTGGTTATCGATTGCTGATAAGTATCCGATACCAAGCATTTCGATGATTTTAGCCAACCTGGGCAATGCCAAGTACTTCACGACTCTAGATCTGAAGTCCGGCTACCATCAAATAGTTTTGGCAGAGCGCGATCGAGAAAAGACGTCGTTTTCAGTCAATGGTGGGAAGTACGAATTCTGTCGAATTCTGTTCAGCATCTCCCAACGAGCGATCGATGATGTTCTGCGGGAGCAGATCGGGAAGTCATGCTACGTTTACGTCGATGATGTAATTATATTCTCCAAAAAACGAGACAGACCATGTCAAACACATTGACTGGGTGTTGAAGAGCCTGTATGAGGCCAACATGAGGGTAGCGCGAGAAAAATCGCAGTTTTTCAAAAAGCGCGTCGAATACCTCGAGTTTGTTGTAACCAACGAGGGCGCAAAAACAGACCCCGAAAAGGTAAAAGCTATCCAGGAGTACCCTGAGGTCTTTCCTAGGGCTAGCTAGCTACTACAGGTGTTTCGTGAGGGATTTCGCGCCAATCGCGAAACCAGTATCGGACATTCTGAAGGGGGAGAACGGTTCGGTTAGCAAACATAGGTCAAAGAAGATTGCTATCGAATTTAATGAAGTCCAACGGCACACATTTGAAAAGTTGAGGGATATTTTGGCATCAGAAGATGTCATGCTCCTTTACCCGAACTACAAGAAACCGCTCGATTTGACAACGGACGCTTCAGCGTACGGTATTGGAGCAGTTATTTCACAGAACGGTCGTCCGATTACAATGATTTCGAGGACGCTCAAAGATAGGGAAATGAACTATGCGACAAACGAGAGGGAGTTGCTCGCAATCGTATGGGCGTTAGGGAAGCTGCGACATTATTTGTACGGAACAAAAGACATTAACATCTTCACAGACCACCAGCCATCGCGTTTGCGGTCTCGGAAAGAAACCCAAACGCAAAGATTAAGCGCTGGAAGGCATTTATCGACGAACACAACGCAAACGTATTTTATAAACCTGGGAAAGAAAACCACGTCGCCGATGCGCTTTCGCGACAGCATGTCAATGCAGTTGAAGATCAGGATGCTGAGTCTGACGCAGCGACAATGCACAGCGAGGTGTCCCTCACCTATACTATTGCCGGCACAGATAAACCTTTGAACTGCTTCAGGAACCAAATAATCCTAGAAGAAGCAAGGTTCCCGTTAAGACGGAATTTCATTCTATTTGGGGAAAAGACGAGGCACATAGTAAATTTCATTAGCAAGGAATCGCTCTTCGAGACCCTAAAGCTGGTCGTAAATCCTGGGGTAGTAAACGCGATACACTGCGACCTACCCATTCTGGCTCACATTCAGAACGAGTTGGTGAGGGCCTTCCCGGCAACAAAGTTCTGGTATTGTAAGAATCTTGTGGCAGACATCTTCGATAAGAACGAAATGTCAGAAATAGTCACGACGGAACATAATCGTGCACATAGAGCCGCCCAAGAAAATGTCAAGCAAATACTAGGGGATTATTACTTTCCGAAAATGACTAGGTTGGCGAATGAGGTGGTCTTAAATTGCAAAACTTGCGCGAAGGCCAAGTACGATAGGCACCCAAAAAAACAAGAACTGGGTGAGACACCAATTCCTTCGTATGTCGGGGAAATGTTGCATGTCGATATTTACTCGACGAATAAAAGACATTTTTTCACTTGCATAGACAAGTTCTCGAAATTCGCGGTAGTTCAACCGATATCATCTCGAACCATCGAGGATGTGAAAATAGCGATTATTCAGCTAATGAATATCTTGCCTCATGCCAAATCAATGTTCTGCGACAATGAGCCCTCACTCAACTCTGAGACGGTAAGGTCCTTGCTTTCAAATCACTTCCAGGTTTCAATAAGTAACGCACCTCCGTTGCATAGTACGTCCAACGGCCAGGTGGAACGTTTTCATTCGACGTTAGGTGATATTGCAAGAAGCTTGGGAATGGACACAGAGAGTAACAATACGGTCGAGCTGGTCCTCAGAGCTACGGTGCTGTACAATGGGTCAATACACTCGGTCAGTAACAAAAAACCACTCGACATAGTACATTCAGCCGCAGCTGAGATGCAACAGTTAATAAGAAACAAGTTGCAAAAAAGACAGCTACTGCAGCTCAATAGGGTCAACAAAAACAGGCAGAACAGGGTTTTGGTTAATTTGCATACATACATATATGTATGTATATGCACGAGAATTGTTTTCGTTTGTTTGCTAGTTCGATGGCTTGGCCAGCCGCAACTGGCATGCATGCGAAAATCGTTCTTGTACACACACACATGCATACCCAGCAAGCATTTCAAGAAATTTTTGATCACATTCGAGTCTTTTTCGACTCCTCTAACTGATTAAAATAGTCACATGTGCGCTCGTTTTCCGATCCGAAATGACTCTTTCGCCGGGAAAAATGGTACCCCAGCCGCGACTCCTCCTAAAGAGTCGCTTATGACTCTTCTGAACGAGTCGCTTTTGACTCTTCTGAATGAGTCGCTTTTGACTCTTCTAAACGAGTCGCTTTTGACTCGGCCTTCCGCTTCATTTTAGAGTCGTTTTTGAAATTATTTGCTATCAATAAAATTAGAAATATTTCATTAAAAATTAGTTAAATATTTATATTTTTATTGAAAGAAAAAAAATACATTTAAAATAAATGTCATAATATGTAGAAAAGTAATTTATTTAATTCAAAGTAAGCTTAAAACTATAAATGAATACGAACATATTTAAATAAATAAATCGAAAAACTCATTCCACGCGTTTTCTTTTGGTCAGCCTATCTTTGGCGTGGACAAAATGCTTTTGGAGGACAACGTTCATGTCCTTGTCCCAATTAAATTTTACATGGCACATATCTTAAAAAAAATATTTCTATTTTATTTTCTCAATAATAAAAATAAGTACCTACTTTTAATTTAATTTAATTTTATTTTTAATGCAACACTTGGCTGACCCTTACTCCGCTTTCAACTAATATAAATGAAGAGAAATGCAAAATTTGCATGAGCTCTGACAAAAAAGCACCGTTAGAAAAAGAAGAAAGACATAACAAGCGGTAAAGCGAGCGAATTCGAGTGCATAGCTAGACCAAAAACAATCCTTTTTGAATCACCCGCGCGATCAATTTTCGATTGCTTTATATTTTGTTAGTGTAATTTCAATGAATCATATTTTGAGAATATGCGCGAGTCATTTTCGAATCTTCTTTTGATCACCAATCTCTTTTTAATCAGCAAGGCGACTCGAAAAAGACTCCTCAAGGTGATTTTTGTAAAAACGATCTTCCAAATGCTTGCTGGGTACAGATATTATTTCATTTGTTTATCTTTATGTGTACATGTTCGTGGCATATGATTTGGTTGCAGAACACAAATCTATCTGAGCTTGCTTCCATGTCAACAATTCTGTTTTAGTAAGAAAAACTTTTTTGTTTATAAAGATATCCTCACCAAACTCACCTAAACCGATTATCTGAAGTGTTTATACAACCTGACCAAATTTGGTCAAAATTAGACAACTATCTCACGTAGCTGCTATAAGATCGAGCGAAAAATTAGTTTTTGCATGACCAGCTTTTGTATTATATTAATAAATACTAAGTCAAAGTTTTATTATATGTACTTCTAGCAATTTCCTATAATTTTATAAAAATCCGACCACATAAAAAACATTTCTGCTAGGGTATATAGCGTCAGCACTCAAAGATAGCCTTTTTACTCCCTGTACCCATAAAATGGGTAAAAAGGGGGTATTACATCTGTGCAAATGTATGTAACAGACAGAAGGAGACATCTCCGACCCTATAAAGTATATATATTCTTGATCAGTATCAAAAGAGATTTCGATTTGGCCATGTCCGTCTGTCTGTCCGTCTGTCCGTCTGTCCGTCTGTCCGTATGAACGCGTCGATCTCAGCAACTACAAGAGCTAGAGACACCAAATTTGAAATGTAGGTTCCTGTATAGCATACGCAGATCAAGTTTGTTTCATATTTCAGATATCTCCCCCGTTCCCCCGCAAATCGATTAAAACCGTTTTACAGGAACAATTTTCAAGATATAGCTTTAAGATTTAGCATGTACAATACTTTAGTCTCTCTTAATCTACTGTCCAAATTTCAAGTCGATCGGATAATAAACACGGAAGTTATTCACGAAAGAAGATTCAGTGATGCAGCGAGAGGGGGAAGAAGAAGCACAGCCACCAATTAAAATGCCTCGCTTGCGCTGTCGTTTTTGCCGCCTATGTGCGTGCGTCTTTGTGTATGTGTGTGTGTATGTGTAAGTGGACTTAGATGTGATTGAATGTTTTAGACCTGGGTACAGGGAGTTTCGTAGTCGGGTATACTCGACTAGAGCATTCTTACTTGTTTTTATACTATGTTCCCGAAGGAAAAATAGTATATTGGGTTTGCGAAATGTCCGTCTGGCCGTCTGTCCGTCTGTCCAT
Source organism: Hirtodrosophila confusa (assembly GCA_035043065.1). Classification (NCBI taxonomy): domain Eukaryota; kingdom Metazoa; phylum Arthropoda; class Insecta; order Diptera; family Drosophilidae; genus Hirtodrosophila; species Hirtodrosophila confusa. The sequence continues at coordinate 423,784 of JAWNNI010000186.1, read as the reverse complement.
ATGAACGCAATTTTTTTGCCTTTATCTTTAAGCTAGAGCAACCAAACTTGGTACACATGTTGGTGTATATCGTCAAATTATGAAGTGTCGAGATCGACCACCCACCCCCACGCCCTCACCCGCAATTTGGGGAAAACCTGTATCCCCTAGTTTTAATGTTGACCAGCTGGACAAATCTGCATCAAAAAACTGTTGACCCCCACCCCCTCCCCGGCAAACGATAAAAATCTATATCTCCCACACCGGTACAGGTAGAGTCACCAAATTTGGCATACATACTAATGTTGACCCCTGGACAAATCTGCATCAAAAATTTTTGGACCCCCCACCCCCTCCCCCACAAAGGAGCAAAATCTATATCTCTCACACCTGTGCAGTTTTTTTCGCGTCTCTTTCTGAACACACAAATAACCAAATTATATAGGACTGGGAACATAATATTCTGCAGTCGGGTGCATCCGACTGCAACGTTCTTACTTGTTACTCCCTGTACCCATAAAATGGGTAAAAAGGGGTTACTAGATCTGTGCAAATGTATGTAACAGGCAGAAGGAGACATCTCCGACCCTATAAAGTATATATATTCTTGATCAGTATCAAAAGAGATTTCGATTTGGCCATGTCTGTCTGTCTTTCCGTCTGTCCGTCTGTATGAACGCGTCGATCTCAGCAACTATAAGAGCTAGAGACACCAAATTTGAAATGTAGGTACCTGTATAGCATATGGAGATCAAGTTTGTTTCCAGTTTGAGATATATCCCTCCGTTCCTCCGCAATTCAATAAAAACGTTTTACAGGGACAATTTTCAAGATATAGCTTTTAGATTTGGCATGTGCAATACTTTAGTCTCTCTTAATCTACTGTCCAAATTTCAAGTCGATCATATAATAAACACGGAAGTTATTTACGAATGAAGATTCAGTAATGCAGCGAGAGGGGAAAGAAGAAGCACAGCCACCAATTAAAATACCTCGCTTGCGCTGTCGCTTTTGCCGCCTGTGTGCGTGCGTCTTTGTGTATGTGTGTGTGTATGTGTAAGTGGACGTAGATGTGATTAAATGTTTTAGACCTGGGTACAGGGAGTTTCGTAGTCGGGTATACTCGACTATAGCATTCTTACTTGTTATACTATGTTCCCGAAGGAAAAATAGTATATTGGGTTTGCGAAATGTACGTCTGTCCCTCTGGCCGTCTGTCCGTCTGTCCGTATGAACGCAATTTTGTTGCCTTTATCTTTAAGCTAGAGCAACCAAGCTTGGTACACCTGTTGGTGTATACCGTCAATTTATGAAGTGTCGAGATCGACCCCCCACCACCACCCCCTCCACCACAATTTGGGGAAAACCTGTATCTTCCTCATTTTTAAAGATATAGTCACCAAATTTGGCACACAGACTAATGTTCATATTCCCGACAGATATGCATCAAAAAAAATTTGACCCCCCAACCCCCACCCCCACAAATCGGCTTATGATATCCCCAAAACACGTTTTCAAGGGGTATATCTCCTACAGTTTCAAAGATAGAGTTACCTAATTTGGCATACAGACTAATGTTGACCACCTGGGAAAGTCTGCATCAAAAATTTTTGGACCCCCCACCCCCTCCTCCACAAAAAAACAAAATCTATATCTCCCACACCTGTGCAGTTTTTTTCGCGTCTCTTTCTGAACACACAAATAACCAAATTATATAGAACTGGGAACATAGTATTCTGCAGTCGGGTGCGTCCGACTGCAACGTTCTTACTTGTTTTTTTTGTTCTTATGAATTTTTTTTTCAATTCCACTCTGCAGCAAAAATCACCGTATATTTTAAAAATTAAAATATATATTTTCTTTTATTTATTTACATATTTTGATATATTTAAGATAAAATCTAAAGATTTGTTTAAGATAAGCTGAGAGTATTGGTAGTACTAGGAGACTTCGAGGCGTATTATTGATTGTAATTGTTCTAAACTTCTTATCATCATAGTCTTCAAATTTAAATTTTGTATTATACGAGCATTATCACTATCAAAATATGTATATTGATCTCCATTGCGACCTGTTAATATGAACTGACCACAAAGCGCGCCAAGCCTTTGGGAGAGTTAAATGAGAGAGTGCAATAAGAAGTCATTCAATAGCGGCCATTTGCGAACGAATTCCATTTTCTATTGCCGATTAGAAATTTTCAATTTTTACATAAAAACTAAAAACCTTAAACTAACAATTACTTTGCGATTTAATTCTGTGAGTTTAGTAGAGTTCGTGGTTAATTGTGGTTCAATCAGTGTCTAAAGTGCTAATTTAGACTATTTAGAAATTACACCACCGAAAATAGTTTTGGCGGCAATTCCTATTGTCTGAGTGTGCAGTGTCGCGTTGTGCAAGTGAAGCGCGACATATTCGGCGACATTTGTAGCTTTCGCTATTTGGATAAATCGCAAGCATTTGTTTATTTCTTACGCCCAGTCTTTTTCAAGACTTACTTTTTATATATTTAAAAAAATTTATATTTTTATAATAATAATATATATATATATACTAGTATTTCTATTTCTATACATATTAGCTATTATTTACGAAGTCGTTTTCTATTTGATTAATGTTTTTGTTTTATGACCTGTGAGTACGCAATGGAAGCTGCCAAAAAGCAAAACGGTGATAAATGCGTAATTAGTTCTTGTCTGAGGAGTTATAGTAATAGCTCAAAAGATTTTCCTGTTAGGTTGTTTTCGTTCCCGTCCAACCAGCTGTATTTCAACAAATGGGTTAAATTGTGTCATTTGGATAGCAATTTGAACAAGAAAACTGCTCGTATTTGTAACCGGCATTTTGAATGTAAATATCTCGGATTATCGAGACTAAAGTCCACGGCGTTTCCGACGTTGTACTTGTCTGACGACACTTTATTGAACTCTTTTAGTCCTGTCCTTGGAGAGCAGCACGACTTTGAAGAAAATGAAGTAGAATCAGGGCCGATTGGACCATACGTCAATCCAAAACAAGTAAGAACGTTGCAGTCGGACGCACCCGACACTTCATAAATTGAGGGTATACACCAACATGTGTACCATGTTTGGTTGCTCTAGCTTAAAGATAAAGGCAAAAAAATTGCGTTCATACGGACAGACAGACATTTCGCAAACCCAATATACTAAAATTGTCGAATATGCAAGTATTTCAAGACAGCTCACACGAGCTTGAGCAGCTGTTTGAAGCTGAAGCGGCAGGTTGTGCGCAATCCGAAAAAATTAATTTGATTGACGTGGTCCGTCTGTCCGTCTGTCTGTCTGTCCGGATGAACGCGTCGATCTCAGCAACTATAATAGCTAGAGACACCAAATTTGGAATGTAGGTTCCTGTATAGCATACGCAGATCAAGTTTGTTTCATATTTCAGATATCTCCCCCGTTCCCCCGTAATTCAATAAAAACGTTTTACAGGAACAATTTTCAAGATATAGCTTTTAGATTTGGCATGTACAATACTTAATCTACTTAATCTACTGTCTACTGTCCAAATTTCAAGTCGATCGGATAATAAACACGGAACTTATTCACGAAAGAAGATTCAGTAATGTAGCGAGAGGGGGAAGAAGAAGCACAGCCACTTTTGCCGCCTGTGTGCGTGCGTCTTTGTGTATGTGTGTGTGTATGGGTAAGTGGACTTAGATGTGATTGGATGTTTTAGACCTGGGTACAGGAGTTTCGTAGTCGGGTATACTCGACTATAGCATTCTTACTTGTTATAGGAATAGGTATTATGAAATGTTTGGAAAACTGCAGAAGAAACAAGAAAGCTACGATAAACTTCAAAATAAGCTTATCGCTTCAAGAAATGTTTTGGTACGCAGAAATAGGCGCAGCACTTTACAAGAGAAAATCTAGTTATGTGTTCTCAGCTATTTCCAACATGAATCATATTTCTGAGGAAGAAAAAATTTTGTGTTGAATGCTTTAAAAAAAAAACAAGCCTACAGCCGAGAAGAATATGGCTCAAAATATTAACTTTTTTCGGCGAGAACTTACGAATATCTTCGAGATGTGCTTAAGCTAAAGCTTCCCTCGAAAAATTCGTTAGCTCGGTGGGCGGTGCTGAAAAATATGATGCCAGGATTTCAACCGATCTTACATGAAAATTTAAAGGAAATTTTTCTTAAAATGAGTAAGAAGGAAAGAGAAGCAGTAATTATGTTTGATGAAATTAAGATCAAACAAGGCCTTCAATATAATTCTGCTCTTGATGAAACACAGATTTTGGGGCAGCAAGTCTGTGTTTTCATGGCTAGGGGATTGTATAACAATTAGAAATATGTTTTTAGCTATACTGTTTCTGCAAACGGTATAAAACATGAAGCCCTAAGAAATCAAATTGAGAAAAACATTGACCTCGCGATGACCCTAGGGATTAATTTAAGAGCTGTTGTCTGCGACCAGGGGTCCAGCAATAGAGCCGCTTTCAAGAGATGGGGAGTTACCGTAAACAACCCAAGCTTCAATGTAAACGGCAAAGAAATATTTGCAATTTTTGATGTCCCACATCTCATTAAATCTTTGAGAAATATAATTTTATGACATGATCTAACTAAACCCGATGGCGTAGTTTCATGGCAAATTATAAAAGATTTATATCAGATGGAAACCAAAATTCAACTCGTCTCTGCCCTAAGTTAACAAGAAAACATATTGATCACAAAAAATTTCGAGAAAATTAAAGTTAAATATGCCACTCAAACACAGTGTCGCCGCTGCACTTCGAACTATGATAAGTTCTGGTGGCTTTTCAACCTGTAAAGAAAGTGCAGAATCTACGGCACAATTTGTCGACAAAATAAATAGACTATAGAATAAATAGTCATGTTTTGTTCGATAAAATGCCGTTTAGGTGTGCGTTACAACAGAACAATGTTGTTAAAGAAACACTTGTAGAAATGCGAACATATTTTGAAAAGTTCGTCTATTCCAATGCGCAAGTCTATTGCATTGATGGAATGATTCTAACCATTTCATCAATACTTTCTTTGGCTGAAAATGTTTGGAGTGAGAGCTCTGAAGTCTTTTTTCTTACAACTTCACAACTAAATCAGGATCCTCTAGGGAATTTGTTTTATTTGATTAGGGCTCGTGGAACTACCCATAATCCGACAATGTTTCAATTTAATATAATTATGTGCGTAATATGTGCTGGACTGTTGAAAGCGACTGATGAACAAGAATGCCTCTCCGACTATTTAATACTGAATAGACATTTTGGCTTTGTCAATCAGTACATAATGCTTAAAGCACCTTCTGATTATTTTTTACGTTAACAAAAATTCATTTCGATATTTATACTATGTTCCCGAAGGGAAAATAGTATATTGGGTTTGCGAAATGTCCGTCTGTCCGTATGAACGCAATTTTTTTGCCTTTATCTTTAAGCTAGAGCAACCAAACTTGGTACACATGTTGGTGTATATCGTCAATTTATGAAGTGTCGAGATCGACCAACCACCCCACCCCCCTACCCCGCAATTTGGGGAAAACCTGTATCTCCCCTATTTTTAAAGATATAGTCACCAAATTTGGCATACAGACTAACGTTGAGATTCCTGGAAGCTCTGCATCAAAAAAATTTGACCCCCCACCCCCACAAATCGGCATATGATATCCCCAAAACACGTTTTTCAAGGGGTATATCTCCTACAGTTTCAAAGATAGAGTTACCTTATTTGGCATACAGACTAATGTTGACAACCTGGATAAATCTGCATCAAAAAATTTTTGACCCCCCACACCCTCCCCGCAAAGGAGAAAAATCTATATCTCCCACACCTGTACAGGTAGAGTCACCAAATTTGACATACATACTAATGTTGACTTCCTGGACAAATCTGCATCAAACATTTTTGGACCCCCCACCCCCTCCCCCACAAAGGAGCAAAATCTATATCTCTCACACCTGTGCAGTTTTTTCGCGTCTCTTTCTGAACACACAAATAACCAAATTATATAGGACTGGGAACATAGTATTCTGCAGTCGGGTGCGTCCGACTGCAACGTTCTTTCTTGTTTTTGAATAGTTTTGTTGTTAGGTTCGAGAGTATGTGGTGGGCTATTGAATGTTGTTGATTCGATAGGATGTTGTAGGTTGTTGAACGTTGTTATAGGTTGTTGAATGTTGTTGTATAGGAATTAGTACTGTTCTTGAATAGTTTTGTTGTGAGATTTGATAGGATGTTGGTTATTTTAAGGCAGCAAGGAGATACTTTTAATGGCTTAGTTGATAGATTCTGTAGGCTGCTGGGTGTTTCAAGAGAAGATTTACTTAGGGATATTTTGAAAGGTTTTGCAATTAGATTCTGTAGGTTCTACTTTATTTTTGGACAGGGAAGAAGACGCTTTTATGTTTATTTTATTGTTAGAGTCTGTAGGAACTTGAATATGTTTGAACAGGGCTTAGGAGATGTGTTAATTTAAAAACAAGTAAGAACGTTGCAGTTGGACGCACCCGACTGCAGAATACTATGTTCCCAGTCCTATATAATTTGGTTATTTGTGTGTTCAGAAAGAGACGCGAGAAAAACTGCACAGGTGTGGGGAATATAGATTTTGCTCCTTTGTGGGGGAGGGGGTCAAAAAATTTTTGATGCAGATTTGTCCAGGGGGTCAACATTAGTATGTATGTCAAATTTGGTGACTCTACCTGTAAAGGTGTGGGAGATATAGCCTTTTTTCATTTGAGAGGGAGGGGATGGGGAGTCAAAAATTTTTTGATACAGATTTATACAAGTGGTCAACATTAGTCTGTATGCCAAATTAGGTAACTCTATCTTTGAAACTGTAGGAGATATTCCCCTTGAAAAACGTGTTTTGGGGATATCATAAGCCGATTAGTGGGGGTGGGGGTTGGGGGGTCAAATTTGTTTTTATGCATATCTGTCGGGAATCTGAACATTAGTCTGTGTGCCAAATTTGGTGACTATATCTTTAAAAATGAGGAAGATACTGGTTTTCCCCAAATTGCGGTGGAGGGGGTGGTGGTGTGGAGTCGATCTCGACACTTCATAAATTGACGATATACACCAACATGTGTACCAAGTTTGGTTGCTCTAGCTTAAAGATAAAGGCAAAAAAATTGCGTTCATACGGAAAGACGGACATTTCGCAAACCCAATATACTATTTTCCTTCGGGAACTTAGTATCAAAATTGCGTTGATACGGACAGACGGCCGTCGCAAACCCAATTTATTATTTTCCCTTCGGGAACATTGTATAATTAAGGCATTTCAAGTCATATTCATAATCTTAAAATAACTTGTCTCTCAGTTATAAGATGCCATAAGTTCTTATTAGACTAGGTTGCATGTTAGGTGGGGAACATGGAGACGTCTTAATTTAACAAATTATGGCATTTCAAGTCGACTCGAAGGTTGTATTAACTTATAACCCAATTACATTTGTGATGGCCTCCTCGTGGTGTTCCCTGGGTACCGACGAAATACCTACATACATATGAATGTAAGATCGTCGTTATTATTTTGTGCCATTGTTTTATGCGCAGCGAGTTTCGGTCGCACAGAAGTTCTCGACGCAACTGACCTGCGTTGTCACTTCTTTTCTTCTACTACTACCGAACCACACTCGGCGACAGAGACACTACGCTGTCGCCCCGCTATAACAGTTCTTCTCAAAGCGACAAGATGCAGACAGCCAGTCGCAACACGACTAGAGGCTGATGCAATATTACCATAATGATGAAATTACTATGCTGGTGAAATACCCGAAAAGCATACTCACACACACAACCATACTCACTCAGTATACACCGACACGGCCATCCTGACCATTACACGACCTCGTGCAATATCACCAAAAATACTTTTCTGTCATTTAATCATTACTCCCTGTACCCATAAAATGGGTAAAAGGGAGTACTAAATCTGTGCAAATGTATGTACCAGGCAGAAGGAGACATCGCCGACCATATAAAGTATATATATTCTTGATCAGTATCAAAAGAGATTTCGATTTGGCCATGTCCGTCTGTCCGTATGTATGAACGCGTCGATCTCAGCAACTACAAGAGCTAGAAACACCAAATTTGAAATGTAGGTTCCTGTATATCATAAGCAGATCAAGTTTGTTTCATATTTCAGATATCTGAAACAGTAACAATTTTCAAGATATAGCTTTAAGGTTTGGCCTGTACAATATTTTAGTTACTCCCAATCTATTGTCAAATCGATCGGACAATAAACACGGAAGTTATTCGCGAAAAGATTCAGTGATGCAGCGATGGGTGGTGGGTGGGGGGGGGGGGGCACATCCACCATTCAAAATGCCTCGCTTGCGCTGTCGTTTTTGCCGCCTGTGTGTGTGCGTCTTTGTGTATGTGTAAGTGGACGTAGAAGTGATTGGATGTTTTAAACCTGCTTACAGGGAGTTTCGTAGTCGGATAAACTCGACTATAGCATTCTTACTTGTTTAATTATCAAATTATTCCATACAACAAATCAAGTCTTCAGATTTGTGTTTCATTCTAAAACTATTACAAACTTCTTTTTCTTTAACACAATTCATTTTACTTTATAATTTACTCTTATATCTAATGCGCCACACGCCATGTTCAAACAATTGTCTTACACTTGTGCTTACATTATTATTACAAATTTCATTATCAGCCCTTCAGGCATCTATACTGTCTCTTTCAACAGTGTCTCTTTCCATCATTTCAATACTGTCTCTTTCAACAGTTTCTTTTTCAACCATTTCATTACTGTCTCTTTCAAGAGTTTCTTTTTCAAACATTTCATTACTGTCTCTTTCAACAGTTTCTTTTTCAAACATTTTATTCAAATCCTTATCACTACTTTCATATTCAGTTGGTACATACCCAACGGGCATTTTTCTTATGTCATCATGAGCATATTTGCATTTCCTATTATTTTTCAATGACCTGAGAATATATCTATACCCCTCTAACAATTTAATTATTTGAAAAGGCCCTCTAAATTGTGGGCTTTTTTCATTTTTTAACAACACAAATCTCCCACCTTGCAACCAATAACTTAAGCTTCGTTTTTATCAAATTGCGTCTTGCTGTATGTTGCTGCAGCTGAAATATTTTGAACTGCTTGTGCTCTTACTTCCGCCAAATCGACCTCATGTGCCACGTCACAGGGTGGAAGCAACCCCAACGGACGGGCAACTTTACCAATAAACAATTCTAAGGGACTTCCCTTTGTCACTCGACTCACCGTACAGTTTAAGGCTAACTGAACCTCTCCCAATGCGTCTTGCCAAGACCGGCTGCTAGTCTCAACTGCAGTTAATAAGTTTTTTAACGTGCTCATAACACGTTCAGCTTGTCCATTTATTTTCTGTTGTGAACAAAAGGCACTAAATCTAGTGCTGGCAAAACACTGTAAGGAGGCTTTGAGCAACCCCCCTTACAATAATCGAATAAAATACAATGAGCGCATGGAGCGCGGCATACTATGTTACCATAGAATTAGTTTAATCCATTAGTTTATACATTAGCGAGTAAGGGCGCGAAGCCAACCTTATTTTGTTGCGCACGGAGCGCCAGCGCCTTGCGCGCTATAAACATGTATAGCGTTAGTAATAAACATAATCTAAGCAGTTAACGAATGAGTTTGAATTTAAACGCAACGATCCTCTGTCACAGCTGGCACGCGCAGCTGATATAGTTATCAATCCTGCCACCAGAGTGCGGCTTCAGTCAAAGCAAAGCTGCGAGGTGAAGAGCGAAAGCTCTGAGGTGGAGAGCGAAAGTTCGTGGTAGGGTTGAGCTTTTCAGGCTCGCGCGTGGCTAAGCCGGGCGGAGTAGATCACTTAGCGAGCGACAAACAAAGTGAGTAGACGTGCGTCGGAAGCACGTAGGGTAAAAGAGCGTGAGTAGAAGAGCCGTTAGGCGGCAGTGCAGCAGGGCACGCGTAGCTGTAAAAAACGAACAGTAAGAAGCCGGAATAAAGATAATCCAAAATAACTAAACGATTGTCTTTATTTCTGCGTAGAACATCTAATAACTAATTCTAACCGTAGAGCGAGGTTTATCCCGCCGCCCGTGTGAGCAATCCCGGCATTTGTAAAACACACTAATACTAACCGTAGAGCGAGGTTTATCCCGCCGCCCGTGTGAGCAATCCCGGCATTTATAAACCACACTAATACTAACCGTAGAGCGAGGTTTATCCCGCCGCCCGTGTGAACAATCCCGGCATTTGTAGAAATAATAATAATACTAACGTATATCGAGGTGTATCCTGCCGTCCGTGTGAGCAATCCCGGCATTGATAACACTAACCATTGTACAAAGCGAGGGTTAGCCTGCTGCCCGTGTGAGTAATCCCGGGCCTTCGTAGAGTAGTCGTTCGTAGACCGGTTGACCAGTAGAGCACCAGCGGTAGAATCCTGGTCAGCTCCTGGTCACATATCCCGTGCAGAGTTGTACGAGGCCGTAGTATTAGCACATATATTCCCTCTAGAACCTTTCCCTTCCCTACGCCCAGCGTCCCAGTACATCTTACAAATTTTCTTGTAAGTGTTGGACTCATACAGACTGAGATCTGTACCCCGGCTGGAAAACTCCCTTACAAGTGGCGCCCGAGCAGGGACGCTGGAGGCGCTAAGGGGCGTGGCATAATTACGGCCTAAAAACCCGTCATTGTGCCCAAAAAATCGTTCTAGGTGGTATATGTGTAATACAGTGTAGCCACTAGTCGGGCATACCCGGTCAGCCGCTAGTCGGGCATACCCAGGTCTATTGCTCAATACCCTGCACGTTCGGTTTGTGCGCAATTAATACATACAAAACGCGCGCATTGCTTGCGGAAAAAAGCAATGCACAGTGAAGAGACAAAAAGAGAACAGTTATAACGGGATCGAAAGTACAGTGCGCGCGCCCGGCAGGCAGCGAAAACGGATCGTCGCGAGCTCGCACATTCGTGTGTGCGTACATAAGAAGACTTCAGAAAAGTGCGCGCGTCGCGGTCGACGTCGGCGTCGACGAAAACAGTGGGACAAACTCGGTTTTCGTGCGGCCAAGCGACCGAATCGTGAGTGCGGCCAGAAAAGGCCGGGATTGTGGTTGTGTTGGTGGGCTGCAAGTGGTCGAAGGCCCTGGCCAGTATAAAAACAGAACAGTGAACAATGGAATTGAACGCCAAAACCGGAAAAAAAAATAAAAATTTTGTAAACAATTTTTTTTTGTGTTGCATTTTTTTTGGTTTATTTTTTTCTTTTTTGTGAAATTTAAACAAAAACAAATTGCCCCTTGACCGAGAAAAAAAAATATGATGGAGTCAGGTGAGTGCCAAAACCCGGGGGTGGGCGTGCGCTGGATTCACCAGCGGCGCAAAGAAGAATTGGCGGCGATCGCCCAGGAGTTCGGGCTAGACCAAGAAGGCCGGTTGGATGAGCTGCGGAAGCGGCTCTGCACATTTGTGCAGAAGGGGGGACATGATACGCAAGTTTGGGCGCGACTGGCCGAGTTGGAGGCGCAGTACGCCAAAACTTTGGAGCCACGCTGTGGGGGCGGCCTGACCGGCGCAGTCAGCCAACCCCGAAGAACATCAGAGCCGGACTTGAGGAGTACGCATTTGTACGAGTGTACCCCTATTCCCGCCCTGAAATTAAATGTCCATGGTGCGCGGTGTGTGCCCGACATCCGGGTGGAGGGAGTCCGGGGAACGGTAGATATGGACACTGAGGCCGTGCCACCGCTTGCCGGTCCTCCTGGTAGTATCTACGTTCCCAGAACTTATCCCCAGCCAGAGGCCAGGTGTTCCTTTTATGTTCCGGAACAGGTCCGGAAGTGGGGAATGCGGTACTTTTGAGGAACGGGCAGTGACTTACGGTATCGAGTTAGACCGTATGCCCCGGGTGAGCTGACACAATTGGCCGTGGAGCTCGAGGGTGTCCGAAGGCGGAGTTTGGAGTACCCGGCGAGGATGCCCATTGGACAGGCGGTGCGGAGGCAATCACAAGCCGATCCAGTCCCCGTGGCCCAGCCTAAGAGTAGGCATCTCAATCCTTTTCGATCCCCATCCGGTAGCCATCCGACGGCTGCGTCCGGTGGTGAGATCCCCGCGCAGCCGGCATCAGGCTACGGAGAGGCGGCAAACCGGATGATGAGCCAGGGGGACGGTAGAGGGTTCGATCCGCGAAGGGCGTGCCACCGGTGTGGGCAAGAAGGTCACTTCGCCAGGGAATGTCCGAATAGGCGGGTAGAGTTTTGTCGGCAATGTGGAAAAAAGGGAATCACTACGCCCGACTGCTGCAGGCGATCGGAGGCGGAAAACGGGCAGCGGCGTCCCCTGGACAGGGATCAGGTCGACGCCGAAACGACAATCGCCCGAAAGTAAATCCCCCCCTGACCGTAGAGGGTGGCCGGATCGTCGCTGCAGTGGGGATTGGGGGGCAGGTCAGGTCTGCCACGATCGACACTGGAGCGACACGCAGTTTCCTGAGTGAAGATTGCGTGCGCAAGTGGGCGATTCGGGGAGAGGCACAGGATGTGCAGACTCGAATCCATCTAGCTGACGGATCGACTCTAGAGGTTAATAGGCTACTGAGGATGGATGTCAACATGGCCGGCAAGACGATCAGCATGCCAATGCTGATTATGCCCTCCATGCTGGACCACATCATCCTCGGCATGGATTTTCTTTGTGCCATGGGCACTACCATACGATGCGGCAACGCCGAATTGATCCTCGAGACGGTGGTGGTACCGGCCGCAGGGCTGGCAGTACCACCCAGCAACGAGGAGCCGACAGAGGGCATCCCGCTCATGGAGAGGGGAGCGCCTGCTTGGCAACCGGGTGGCGTGGTTGTAGAGGGTAGGACGGAAGCCGAGCGTTGTTCAAAGATTGAAGGGGCCGATTCCGGCCGGGAAGAGGCTGCCGCGGAACGGCAGAAGCGGTTCAGTCTGCGTCGCACCAGTTCGTCGATAGAGGATTGTCGGGAGATGGGCAAAAGAGGGAAGCAGACTGAGTCCTGCACCGGTTCAGGGGTTGCCGACGGGAATCGGGGGGCCGTGAGTGGGGGTAAGAGCCAAGCCGACCCACAAGGTGAGGCATCCCGGCTCGAGTTGTCGGTCATCCAAGAGGAAAATAGCTATGAGTCCCCCGTAGCGGAGGCAGAGTGGCCAGCGGATCTGGAACCAGAACTGCAGGGGTTCTTGGCATCAGAACTGGCACTCTTCGATAATCTGAAAGGAGTCTCACATATTGCCGAGCATAGGATAATAATGAAGGATAGCAAGCCCCTGAAACAGAGATATTATCCCAAGAACCCCGCTATGCAAAAGGTAGTCGATGAGCAGGTGGAGGAGCTAATCCAGGCGGGTGCCATTGAGCCGTCGCGTAGCCCACACAGCGCCCCAATAGTCCTGGTCAAGAAAAAGACTGGGGAATGGCGCATGTGTATAGACTATCGGCAGCTCAATGCGCACTCTGTGCCGGACGCTTATCCAGTCCCTCGGATTAACCACATCCTCGAAAGATTGCGCCATGCTCGCTACATTTCCACTCTAGATTTGAAGAGCGGGTATTGGCAAATCCCCATGGCGGCCGAAAGCAAGGAGTGCACGGCGTTTACTGGGCCAGGGAGGGGTTTATTCCAATGGCGGGTGATACCATTTGGTCTCCACTCAGCTTGCGCGACGTTTCAGCGGGCGTTAGATTCGGTGATAGGGCCCGATATGGAGCCGCACGCGTTCGCGTATCTAGACGATATCGTGGTGATAGGAGCGACCCGAGAACAACATGATGCCAATCTAAGGGAAGTTTTCCGCCGTTTGAGGGCCGCTAACTTGAAGGTAAACAGAAAGAAGTGCAGCTTCTTTCGGCAACGGCTGGTTTATCTCGGGCATGTGATTAGTGGGGAAGGTATTCGGACTGACCCTGACAAAGTGGAGGCGATCAGAAATCTAAAGGCCCCATCTTGTATTTAAGAGTTGCGCCAATGTCTCGGTATGGCTTCGTGGTACCGGCGATTTGTGCCCAATTTTGCGACCTTAGTCCAACCCATGACGGCGCTTCTGAGAAAAGGTAGGAAGTGGTCATGGGGGAAAGAACAGGAGGAGGCACTGTGCCAGTTGAAAGAGAGTCTGACCACTGCCCCTGTTCTAGCGTGTCCGGACTTCTCGGCCAAATTTGTGTTGCAGACCGACGCGAGCAATTATGGGCTCGGTGCGGTACTGACGTAAACAATAGAGGGGCAGGAGCGGGTAATAGCCTATGCGAGCCGGAAGCTGCTCAAGGCTGAGGAGAATTATTCCGCTACTGAGAAAGAGTGTCTCGCGATTGTGTGGTCGATCAGGAAGCTAAGGTGCTACCTCGAAGGGTACCGCTTCGAAGTGATCACAGACCACCTCGCTCTCAAGTGGTTGAACTCGATCGAAAGTCCTTCTGGTAGGATAGCACGATGGGCACTGGAAATGCAACAGTTCCAATTTGATGTTCAATACCGTCGGGGCAAGCTAAATGTGGTTGCTGACGCGTTATCCCGACACCCCCTAGAGATCTGCCAGCAAGCAGTGGTGGTCGAGACCCCCTGCAAGTGGATCGCGAGTATGCGGGTCAAGATCGCCGAAGAACCAGACAAGTATCCCGATTTTGTCGAGGAAAATGGGCAGCTCTACCGTCATTTGGGTCATAGGCCTGATGATGAGGATTACATTCCATGGAAACTTTGTGTTGCTAGCGATCAGCGGGGAAGGGTGCTGCAGGAGTGCCATGACGCTCCCACTGCCGGACACCAAGGCGTGAGGAAAACTGTGTCTAGACTCGCGCAAAGATATTATTGGCCAGGTATGTTTCGGGATGCTGCCAAGTACGTGAAGTGCTGTGAGCTATGCCAAAAATTTAAAATGGAACAGCTAAAGCCAGCCGGTCGGATGCTGACAAGGCATGTGGCAGAGCCTATGGCAGTGTTATGTGCCGACTTCGTTGGTCCCTTACCTCGTTCGAAGCACGGCAACTCGATGTTGTTGGTGTTTCATGATGCTTTTTCGAAGTGGGTCGAATTGGTCCCCCTCCGGAAAGCCACGGCGAGTCAATTGCAGACAGCTTTCAGAGAACGAATCTTGAGCAGGTTTGGTGTACCCAAGAAGTTCGTGTGTGATAATGGGGTCCAATTCACGAGCAAGAATTTTAAGTCATTTTTGGGTTCTGTGGGCGTGGAAATCCAGTATACGGCCCCTTATTGTCCGCAGGAAAATCCCACTGAGAGAACTAGCCGCACTGTGAAAACCATGATAGCGCAATTTATTGAAGGCCATCAGAGTTCGTGGGACGAACTGTTGCCTGAAATATCGCTTGCGGTCAACTCCAGTGTGGCTGACTCGACCGGGCTCACTCCAGCATTCCTGATGCAGGGTAGAGAACCACGTCTTCCCGCCGCTTTGTACGACGAGGTCACACCTGGATCGGCAACTACTGCACTTGACCCTAAGGAAAGGGCTAAAAGGCTAAAAGAGATTTTCGATATAGTCCACAGTAATCTTCAGCGTGCATCTAAGGACCAGGGGCGCCATTATAATCTCCGAAGATGGGAATGGCGACCTGCTCTGGGTGCGATGGTTCTGTTGAGGCAGCATCAGCTGTCCAATGCTGCAGAGGGCTTCGCAGCAAAATTGGCGCCGAAGTTCGACGGCCCCTACCGCGTTATGAAATTCGTCTCCCCCAATATCGTGCGTCTCGCAAAACAGGGCGAACGCAAGCGAAGGGTGGCCAATATAATGCAACTTAAACCTTTCTTTCAGGGAGAAACAGAAGGCGAAGAGGACCAAGAGGAGCTCAACGCCAGCGGGAGTAAGAACGCGACCCCCTTATAGACTTAACCCTAGTTGTATTTTTAAGCTAACCTAAGTAGCCTTATAACTCCGTAGTTTGTGAGCTGCACTGTTAGGGCAGGAGATACTAATTAAGTTCACTAGCAAGATAATGACTAAGTTAATCCCACAGATGGACAACGTAATTGAAATTAGCAGTGACGAGGAGGCAAGGGTTGAAGACGACGACAGCGACTGCATGGAGCCGCGACCCGAGTCACCGGGTGCTGACCGCCGCCGAGACTCGCGCTACGGCCACGAAGCATACCGGCAGAGGTTTGAAGAGGACGCACACCGATGCCGTTTCTCAATATTCTCCAACACCACCGACACGGTGGAGCATTTGGACGGCATCGTGATGCACATGCGCGTGCAGGTGACGACCCTCATAAGGCAGGCGCCCCCATCGCGCAACCCACCCCCATATGTGGAGGAGCCCCCATCTCCGCCGCCGCTGGCGGCTTTGCCAGAGCCGGAGTTCCCGGCGCCCGACGCGCCGTGGTCACCGGAGGTCGACGTGGGTCGCCGCACGGGCAGCACGCCCCCAGCCGCATCGGGAGCGCAGGAACCCGATAACCAGGACGGACAGCGACCGCTCGCGTCGGACGAGGATCGGCAGGGCCCTTTCCGCGGAGCCACCGCTCACCGCTTCCAGGTGGACCCCGGAAGCGTGTTTCCGCGGGTCAGCCTGCGTTTTCTCCCGCGCACCCCGGAGGCCGCTGGTGCAACGAGCAAGCGCACTCGAGCGACATCCCAGGGGGAGCCGTCGGCCAAACGGTCTCAGAACCGACGCCGAGTAACTAAGGCGTGTCATAACAAGAGATGCCGCAGCGGAAGTGGACGGTCCCGCGCAAGGGTCCGACCCAACTCCCCGCCCAAAAGGCCCCGACGGAGCCCACCCCAGCGTCGCGGCCCGCAGCTACGAGCGCTGCGTTTTCCCCGCGGGCGTCAGGAGGGTTCTCCCCCTCAAAGGGAGGAAGCCCGTAGCTGCGGCCGTTCTTCCTCGCCGCAAAGTCTGGGCCCAAGGGCGGTGTCCTGCCGCATGGCCGCGGAGGAGAGAACGACGCCGTCGAGGGAGGCCATGCCACCGTTGGTGGCGTACCGCGCCTGGGACGCTTGCGATCCCCCGGAGGTTGAGGAGGCCCAGGAGACTGCGGCGGAGGAGGTGCTAGAGGAAGCAGCGGGAGTGGCAGAGGTCGATGCTGTTCCCGGAGAAGCAATCGCCGAAGAGCAGCAAGCACCGCAAGACCCAAGCGACATGCCGACGGACGAAAAGGAGTTGTGGGAGGACGTCCTTGATCTGTTCGACGGCATAGAGGGGTGGGAGACGGAGCCAGGGTCGACGCTCGACGGCTGGGCCGAATCGGAGGATGGGTCCATTCCTGTCACCCTCCCCCGGACCGAGCAAAGGGATGCAACACCGCCAGGCTGGAGAGTGTTTCCCCGCGGAGGAGTCTTGAGCCCGCGGCTGGTGGAGCTAATCCGGGCCGAACTGGCGCGGTATGCCGGCAGGGCTCGGCGTACCCGATTCCGTGTGACGGAGGGCAGCTCCGTGTACAGTATCACCTTCAATGCCGCCGGAGAGGTGACGGTTTCGAGGCTGGAGTAAGGGGGGGTGTAAGGAGGCTTTGAGCAACCCCCCTTACAATAATCGAATAAAATACAATGAGCGCATGGAGCGCGGCATACTATGTTACCATAGAATTAGTTTAATCCATTAGTTTATACATTAGCGAGTAAGGGCGCGAAGCCAACCTTATTTTGTTGCGCACGGAGCGCCAGCGCCTTGCGCGCTATAAACATGTATAGCGTTAGTAATAAACATAATCTAAGCAGTTAACGAATGAGTTTGAATTTAAACGCAACGATCCTCTGTCACAGCTGGCACGCGCAGTTGATATAGTTATCAATCCTGCCACCAGAGTGCGGCTTCAGTCAAAGCAAAGCTGCGAGGTGAAGAGCGAAAGCTCTGAGGTGGAGAGCGAAAGTTCGTGGTAGGGTTGAGCTTTTCAGGCTCGCGCGTGGCTAAGCCGGGCAGAGTAGATCACTTAGCGAGCGACAAACAAAGTGAGTAGACGTGCGTCGGAAGCACGTAGGGTAAAAGAGCGTGAGTAGAAGAGCCGTTAGGCGGCAGTGCAGCAGGGCACGCGTAGCTGTAAAAAACGAACAGTAAGAAGCCGGAATAAAGATAATCCAAAATAACTAAACGATTGTCTTTATTTCTGCGTAGAACATCTAATAACTAATTCTAACCGTAGAGCGAGGTTTATCCCGCCGCCCGTGTGAGCAATCCCGGCATTTATAAAACACACTAATACTAACCGTAGAGCGAGGTTTATCCCGCCGCCCGTGTGAGCAATCCCGGCATTTATAAACCACACTAATACTAACCGTAGAGCGAGGTTTATCCCGCCGCCCGTGTGAATAATCCCGGCATTTGTAGAAATAATAATAATACTAACGTATATCGAGGTGTATCCTGCCGTCCGTGTGAGCAATCCCGGCATTGATAACACTAACCATTGTACAAAGCGAGGGTTAGCCTGCTGCCCGTGTGAGTAATCCCGGGCCTTCGTAGAGTAGTCGTTCGTAGACCGGTTGACCAGTAGAGCACCAGCGGTAGAATCCTGGTCAGCTCCTGGTCACATATCCCGTGCAGAGTTGTACGAGGCCGTAGTATTAGCACATATATTCCCTCTAGAACCTTTCCCTTCCCTACGCCCAGCGTCCCAGTACATCTTACAAATTTTCTTGTAAGTGTTGGACTCATACAGACTGAGATCTGTACCCCGGCTGGAAAACTCCCTTACAACACCTTCCCTGATCTGCTATAATGCGATTTGGTACTCCAAACAAAGATATAGCCGACGTTACAGCATTTATGCAATTTTCAGCGTCAAGCTTACGCGTGTGAGTTAGATACACAAATTTAGTGAAGGCGTCTACTTGAACAATGATATACTTTTTTTGATCAGCCTTTCCACTCAGCTTCCCAGTTATGTCGATGTGAATAGTGTGCCAAGGCGTATTTACTTTTGGTATTGGGTGGAGACTAGCTTGAATTTTGCCAGAAGAAGACTTTGACATTTTACAAGTAATACAATTAGCGACGAACTTTCGGATATATTTAGACATTTTTTCGAACCAATAATAGTCATAGGCCTTATCTAATGTCTTCTCCCATCCTAAGTGCATGATTGATTCGTGAATTTGGTTAATTACAGACCATCTAAATGTTCGACGAACAATTGATAAAGATCGAGTTCTACCATTTCGCTGAATTTTTCGGTATAGTATTCCTGCTCTCAACTCGTAAGTTTTTGCAACGTCCTCGACAAGAAAATTTTTTTAATAAATATTTCTGCCAAATTGACTCGTTTTTCAGGAATTTTGCAAGTTTTGGCAATCAAATCAGCTGAAGGCAAATTTCTTGAGAAGAAGTCAACATGAGCCATTCGTTTACCTTCCCTATATTGTAAGTGAAATGTAAATGACTGTAAATAAGCCCACCAGCTTTGTACCCTAGGAGATAGGTCATGTTTAGTTCTTGATGCTTTAAGTGAGTTACAGTCAGTAAAGACAACAAAATTTCTACCCAATAAATAATAGCGAAAATGTTTTACAAAACAACAGCAAGAGTCCCCAACTCATAAGAATGATACCGTGACTCAGCAGGTGAGGCGGCCTTACTAAAATATTCAATGACATGAGACTTGTTGATTTTGTGTAGCACGATGGCACCGTACCCACGAAAGCTTGCATCGGTATGCAACTCAATTTGATACTGCGGGTCAAAAATTACTAAGACTGGCTTTTGTGTAAGGATAGAAATGACTATTTGTCTTCTTTGTTCATGGTCTGGCCTCAAAATAAATACGTTCTTTTTATAAGTTAAAAGATATAACGGCTTCATAAAGCAAGAAAATCTCTGTATAAATTGTCGAAAATAGGACGCTAACCCAATAAATTGTCGTAAAGCGGAAACCGACAGAGGAGGTGGCAAAGCAGTTAACGCTGCAATTTTAAGCGAATTAGGACGAATTTCACCTGCGCTCACTTCGTATCCCAAATATTGAACTGTTGACTTAAGAAAATAACACTTTTTTATATTGAATGAAAATCCAGCATTCGTGAGACAATCAACAGCAATCTGTAACCTTTCTTAAGCCTCACTTTTCGTTGCAGCAGCCACCATTACGTCATCCTTATATACGACCACAAATGTATTTGCAAGATCTCCGAGAGATTGCATCACTGTACGTTGAACAAGTAAGAATGCTTTAGTCGAGTATACCCGACTACAAACCTCCCTGTACCCAGGTCAAATATTTCCGATCGCATCTACACTTACACATACACACACATACACAAAAGACGCACACACACGAGCGACAGCTCGAGCGAAGCGCAGGCGAGGCATTTTAAGTGGTTGATGTGCTGCTTATTCCCCCCGCGCTCCAGCACTGAATCTTGTTTGTGTAATAACTTCCGTGTTTGTTATCTTATCGACTTGAAATTTGGACAGTAGATTAAGAATCACTAAAGTAATGTACATGCCAAATCCCAAATCTATATCTTGAAAATTGTTACTGTAAAAGGGTTTTTGTCGAAAAGCGGGGGAACGGGGAGAGATATCTCAAATCTAAAATAAACTTGACCTGCTCCCACTATACACGAACCTACATTCAAAATTTGGTGTATCTAGCTCATATAGTTGCTGAGATCCTTGCGTTCATACATACGGACGGACAGACGGACAGACGGACGGACGGACAGACGGACAGACAGACGGACATGGCCAAATCAAAATCTCTTTTGACGCTGATCAAGAATATATATACTTTATAGGGTCGGAGATGTCTCCTTCTGCCTGTTACATACATTTGCATAGATTTAGTACCCCCTTTTTATCCATTTTATGGGTACAGGGAGTAAAAACTGAGGGCGCAAACGGCATTGCCAAAAAATTCGTATTGTCCGTCTGGTGTGACAAAAGCAGTGCACTCTATCGAATCTTCGTGCAAGGGAATTTGATAATATCCACTTGCCATGTCTAAACATGCAATATATTTTTTTTGTTAACTAGCATTATTATTAGCATTGCATAGGGTGAGTAACTTGGTTTTATGACCTTACACTCCAACAGTTCATTAATCTTGTCTCGCACTAATTCTCTTTCATTTGGGCTAAGTCTATATGGTCTTCTTTGAACAATTTTTCTTGGGTCTACTAATTTAATTTTAATTTCACCCGAACTAACTCTAGACGCAGGAATTCCATTATTAAAATAATTTGAGTATTTTTCCAATAAACCTTTTAATTTATCTCTATCTTCTCCAACAAGATCGGTATTCAACTCATAACATTTTTCATCGTTTGAACAATAGTTTACAGTTTTTGATCTGACAATTTGGAATTTTCCTGGTGATATTGTGACATTGAAACCAGGAGACAGTACTTCTCGACCAAATACTTATCGTCTAAAACATGGAACAATATTTCAATACAATGATGATTAATGTTTACTTTGCTAAGTATTTGCAATGTGCTACATATGCTGCCGTTGCCAATTCCTTTCAACATCACTACACTGTTAATTCTTTTTCCAACTAATTTGGTACTTATCTTTTGTTTGATTAATGAACATTCCGCTCCAGAGTCCAACGTAGTTGCAAACGTCTCACCTTGACGAACCATCTCTCATCCTAGAGACATTCACCGTCGGTCGGACAACTTGCCAACATAGCCGCTGGTGTTTCTGCACTGTCAAAACGCTGAACGAAAAGTTCCTTAAACTCGGCGACACTACGCTGTCGCCCCGCTATAACAGTTCTTCTCAAAGCGACAAGATGCCAGTCGCAACACGACTAGAGGCTGATGCAATAGTACCATAATGATGAAATTACTATGCTGGTGAAATACCCGAAAAGCATACTCACACACACAACCATACACACTCAGTATACACCGACATGTATATTAAATCAGTAGCTAATTCGAGCGGCGGCTTTGGACTTAAGGAAGTTATAAGTTGGACTACATTAGAATATGTGTAAATACGAGCCCTAGCCGCTATTAACTGGCACGGTATGTTGTTTTATGATAGTGCAAACTTCAATGGCTTTTTACTCCCTGTACCCATAAAATGGGTAAAAAGGGGTATTGGATTTGTGCAAAAGTATGTAACAGGCAGAAGGAGACATCTCCGACCCTATAAAGTATATATATTCTTGATCAGTATCAAAAGAGATTTCGATTTGGCCATGTCCGTCTGTCTGTCCGTCTGTCCGTCTGTCTGTCCGTATGTATGAACGCAAGGATCTCAGCAACTATAATAGCTAGAGACACCAAATTTTGAATGTAGCTTCGTGTATAGCGGGAGCAGGTCAAGTTTATTTTGGATCCGAGATATTTCCCCCCATTGCCCCGATATTCAATAAAAACGTTTTACAGCCACAGTTTTATAGATATAGCTTTGGGATTTGGCATGTATAATACATTGGTCATTCTTGATATACTGTCCAAATTTCAAGTCGATCGGATAATAAACACGGAAGTTATTCAACAAACAAGATTCAGTACTGCAGGCTTGGCAAGCAGCAACATGAAGGCTTCAGCATATGTATGTACATATGGGCGAGCGAGCGCGAAGCGCGTGCATTTTCTATTAAGTACTTAAGGCTTAACCATGTGTGCGAGCGAGCGCGAAACTGCAGCGGGTCTTGTACTCGTGACGTCACGACATACCAAAACACACGGCATCAGCTGATGCACATGTCGCTTTTAAGCAACACAAGCCCATATGGTTTCATAATTGCTTATCGGTACGCAAACCATACGACAAATTTTAAGCACCTGATCTGCTTGACAATTTTCTTTGTGAGACATGCGCCATCTGCATGACTTTATTTTCTTGAAACATATTGTTATCAATGCTCTGCATAGTGCAGACTATGCATCAAAATTCAAAAATTTACTGTTGGCGCGCAGCCAATTGGCCTCTTCGATAAAATATCGATAAGTATCAGCTCTTCGATCAGTCTCGCTCATCTCTGCATTGTGCTGCTAGTATTTCTTTCACTCTACCGTCGTTCGTCATCGTCATCGTTCGTCATCGACAACTCTGGGTACAGGGAGTCTCGTAGTCGAGTGTACTCGACTAAAACATTCTTACTTGTTTAAATTGTACAAGGTGCACAATAGATGCATAAAGAAACAAGTAAGAATGCTATAGTCGAGTATACCGACTACGAAACTCCTGTACCCAGGTCTAAAACATCCAATCACATCTAAGTCCACTTACCCATACACACACACATACACAAAGACGCACGCACACAGGCGGCAAAAGTGGCTGTGCTTCTTCTTCCCCCTCTCGCTGCATTACTGAATCTTCTTTCAAGAATAACTTCCGTGTTTATTATCCGATCGACTTGAAATTTGGACAGTAGATTAAAAGAGACTAAAGTATTGTACATGCCGAATCTTAAAGCTATATCTTGAAAATTGTTACTGTAAAACGGTTTTAATCGATTTGCGGGGGAACGGGGGAGATATCTGAAATATGAAACAAACTTGATCTGCGTATGCTATACAGGAACCTACATTTCAAATTTGGTGTCTCTAGCTCTTGTAGTTGCTGAGATCGACGCGTTCATACATACGGACAGACAGACGGACAGACGGACGGACGGACAGACGGACAGACGGACAGACGGACAGACAGACGGACATGGCCAAATCGAAATCTCTTTTGATACTGATCAAGAATATATATCCTTATAGGGTCGGAGATGTCTCCTTCTGCCTGTTACATACTTTTGCACAAATCCAATACCCCCTTTTTACCCATTTTATGGGTACAGGGAGTAAAAATGTATTTGGACTGAAGTCAAACCTAATGTCAGTTGGCAAATCATTATAAGATTTCATGGCTCGTGTTAATGGCTCATTAAGAGCATAGACAGTCCTATGAAAACCCACATTAAATGGTAAAAAGTTTCGCAAGTTTCTACCCGACACACAACAATTGAGCTTCGCAAGAAGGGCATTACCAGTAATAATATTATTAATAAATAGTAGACCAGCAATCCTTCGCCTATCCTCTAGCGTAGACAGGTGCACTAACCGAGTTCGACTTCTGTATGAGGGTAAAGGTAACGAAAAATGTAGGGGACTTAAAGCAAATTTGAGAATACGCTTTTGTACCCTCTCAATTCTCTTACAGTGAACCACTGCAGAAGGGTTCCAAATAATAGATGCATATTCTAAAATTGACCTGACAAAAGCAGAATATAAGATCAGTCTAGTATATGGGTCGTTAAATTGAGAGGAGTTACGCCTCACAAAACCTGCCATCGCATATGCTCTTGGCAACACATAATTTATATGTTCAACGAATAGAAATTTTGAGTCGAATAGTACTCCTAAATCTAAGACTTCAAATTTGCGTGTTAGCACATATCCCGTTAGCAAATAGGAAGCATTAAATGAGAGTAGGCATTTACTATAAGTTAAATAACAACATTTGGACAAGTTTAGAGCTAGCTGGTTACGAATACACCAATCTGATAAATTAGATAAGTCCTGCTGTAATTTAAAAATATCTCTGACTGAAGAAATGCGTCTAAATATTTTAAGGTCATCCGCATATAAAAGATAGTCTGCAGATTTAAAGCAACTGCCACTAGCGAGCTCCCTTGAGGAACACCAGAGGAAGCAAGAAAAGAAGAAGATAGAGTATTATTTATGTCAACTCGATAAGAACGACTACTCAGATATGAGTTAAACCACTCCAAGATCGACGAGTGAAACCCGAACTTCGACAATTTCATAACTAGAACACTATGACTAACTTTATCAAAGGCTTTGGAAAAATCAGTATAGATTGTGTCTACTTGGCAGCGACAGGAAAAACTTTGGATACAAAGATTGTAAAAAACCGATAGATTAATCACAGTAGATCTGCCTGGTAAAAACCCATGTTGCCTAGGATCAATATATGGTTTTATTAAGAAAGCGTTGTGTTTAGCTATGATGCGTTCAAATAATTTAGAAACATTACTAAGTTTTGCAATTCCTCTATAATTCCTAATATCACATTTATGGCCATTCTTAAATATTGGCGTGATTGTAGCTTGCTTCCATTTATCAATAAAAATGCCAGAAGCTAGAGATTTTGAAAAAATTACCAGCAGAGGTACACTGAGTGTACTAATGCACGACTTAAGAAAAACAGCAGATATACCATCACAGTGTGGCTTCGTTGACGTATTTAGATTACGGGCCGCATCAAAAATATCTGACTCTGATACTCTGATAATTCCCACATTTAAAAGAGTTTCAGTGGAGCTGTTGGTAATTTCATCATCACACTCAACCCGAGGCTCAAAGTTCGATTTGAAAAACCTAGCAAAGAGGTTAGCAGTACCTAAATCAGAATTAGATGAAAATGAATCATAAGTCATAGAAGAAGTAGTGGATGACGAAGATTTCTTGGATTTGATAAAAGTCCAGAACATTTTGGGGCAACTTTTGATCCCATGCTCGATGCTCAATATGTATTGGTTATAAAGAAATTTATTTAAATAATCAAATTCCCGCTTATATTGACGATATCTATCCCAATCAGAGGGTCTATGGTGCCGAATGTAACTCTTATAAAATTTATTTCGCAAGTTTTTCAATTTTTTCAGCCCTTTTGTGTACCAAGGCAATTTGTGAGAGTAATGCCATTAACTATAGAATATTCTATAGTTAATGGTAATGCTGTAATAGGGACATTAGTAATTAGAATACGGTAAATTACTGAGACAAAAATATCATAACAGGTCTCCAAACTGACATGCGATAAGACTTGATTCCAATTAATAGCAGATATACAATTATTGATTACCTCAAAGTTACAATGAGAAAAATCAAAATCACAAATATTACTATAAGTAGGCCGTAAAGTAGGTAAAAACGAGTAAAATTTAATTGTAAGTAAAAGGGGAAGATGGTGCATGTCACAATTAGAAAGTGAATTTAAGCAATGAATTATGCTGTAATTAATATCTATACTTAGAAAAACAAGGTCTAATATTTTATGCAAGAAATTGAAGTTAGAATTAATTTGGGTTAATCCCATACTACAAAATTCATCAACCACCAACATTTCATGAGGGTGATGTACATTAGAAGCTAAATAAGTAGAGTTATTAGGAAACGGAGACCATATAATTTTGTCAAGGTTGAAATCTCCCATAACACAGAGAAATTGGTGGGCTTCCAGTCCTTGGTGAAGATTAATAACGTTGTCCACATGCTCCTTATACAGACCAAAAGCGCTGTTTGGAGCTATGTATGAGACGCAGATGCAAATAGTGTCAATGTCACCCTTCACAAAGACAGCCAACTGATCAAGTGTTGAATCATTATTGGCAAGGCGTGCGAGCCAACTTCGCAAATTTCGCCGCACAGCCACAATAACACCTCCACCTCTCGAGCGCTGAAGTTTAACAGCGTCTCTGTCTTTACGAAAGACATGAAAGGTGTTGATGTCAAAAAACTCAGCATCATAGAAATTAGAGTTGAGCCACGTCTCAACTAGGACTATGACATCAAAATCACAAACGGAAGTTGCCAATCGAACCAATTGCGACTTGGTTCGCATTCCGGATATATTTTGATAATAGATGCGAAGGCTTAATTGATCGTCCATCTGATGAGCAGCAGGTGCAGGTACACACGGGAGTGACGGCAATGTAAATGGAGAGCACCAGAGCACCAAACAATCCAAGCGATGACAAGTGCAACGGCGCGAAGAGCAAAGGCCTTATCAGAAAGTAATAAAGCGTTTTGGCGATATGCAAAACGAGAGCGGGTGATGAAAGTGCCAGCGGTGCGACGATGAGGAGAAGAGCCGAGATGCAGCAGTATACGACAAGTTTACCATCTCGGCAGCACAGCAATTGATACTTAGAGTAGAAGTCGACAGCAGTCGATAAAATGTTGTTGTAGATCCGAAGTTGGAGAGAGTGCGTGAGAGAAGCTTGACTCTCTAACGCATAATCGGTAGCTAGTTGCTACAACAAGATTAGTATTGACGCCACTGGCGTCACTCAATGGGGGTTTTTTGGAATTGGCGAAACGTTTTGGAAGCAATCCCGGATCGGCGATGATGTGCGGGGATGGTTGGAGGCTTGTAGATTAATGGCCGTAGTTTCAGGATCAGCCCTTGGTCTGTGTACAAATCTGGCAACTTTCACAGATAAAGGCCAGAATGAATCACAGAAAACGTCTGAATAAAAAGGCTCAGGAATTCCAATTTTAAAATTGACAAAGCGCATTGTGGCCAAATCAGCATCACGCTTTACCAGCTTAAAGCAAGTGAGCACATTAGAATTCACTTTCAATTTGTCAGCAACATATTTTAACACCGCCTCTGGATCCGATTGCGTTGAAAATTTACCAACATGCAAATACTTTAGGCTGTGCTTTACCTCCAGACCAGTACAGTTAGAGGCAACACCAACAACATGCTTTCTGTTATTGTTTGCACGCTTCATGGCTTGCTTTTTCCGCACTGTCACAAAGTTTTTGTTGGTTTCCTGAGGATGAAGATCAACTGCAGTGGCCGGCAACTGATATGGGTCAATGACCTCGGGAACTTCAGCAACAGAATTTGGAATAGCACAATTAACGATGTTATTGTTTTGATTGGCAACGTGGCTAGTTTTGGTAGGACACGTCTCCTTTACACTAGTCTTTAGCTCTTCATATAGAAGTTCAAGTTTCTGCACTTTAGCACTTATTTCATCAATGTTGAAATGAGAGTCATTCGATACCACGCAGTAGTCGCACTGCCATAATAGATTAGGCAAATGCGTTAAAAGATTGATTGCTTCCGACGATATATCAATACAAGCAATATGATAAACACGGCGGCAGATTGAAGAGCATTCAATTGCATCAAAGTTCAGAAGCTGGGTTGCCGAAACCTCAGTCTTGCACTCAACGCAAAAGCGAAACGACATAGCGAACTAAGCAAGAAAGCGTCCGTACGCATCAAATGCTAGCTGACATCTTAGCTAAATTTTTCCAAAACGCCAACCTAACTCTACTCAACGACCGCTCCCCTACCCACTTTTCCACTCACAATACATTCACACACATAGACCTTTCGTTATGCTCCCCCCAACACACCCCCTTCACTAACTGGAAAATATTCGATGACCTTCATGGAAGCGATCACTTTCCAATCCTAATCTCCTCGTTCCCACAATTACAAACAACAAACTTTTCCCGTCCCTTGTTCAAAATAAAAGAAGCCGACTAGTGGCCAATTAACAAACAACCCCACACATCTACAGCAAAAACACAAAACGGACTTAACCCAACCAAATCCATACATTGCATCACAGATACAACCAACAGCTTGCTCATGACAGACACTACATACATAGCCCTCCTTTTGCTCAACACTGGCCAGACCATTCCAAAGACGAAAACTTCACCCAAAACTTCCCTGCCAACAACTACTCAGACAAACCAACTAGCTACATACCCAGTTCGACCGCACAATCAATAGAATCAGACATCACACAAATAGAACTGCTAGATGCATTACATTCCCTTAAAGGATCAACTCCTGGCCTAAACAGGATATCATACGCTATGATTAACAAGTAAGAACTAAGTATCGAGTATCGATAGTATCACACGCACTAAAAGTGTTCTCCGTCATTTTTGTATTAATTAATCATTAAAACACATATAAAAATAAATAAACTGTTGTGTATCCACTGATCGTTGTGTCGTTAACATCTGGCACAAAACAAACATTGAACAAACAAAGTTTTTGTGTATCCTAAAGCGAGTTGAAAAGGCCAATGTAGTTCATTTTAATAATAATATTGCATTCTTTATTAAAATTCTCCTCCTACGCGTTTCGGCGTTTGTTACGCCTTCCTCAGGGAGTCTGGTTTTACATGCATATAAAAGACATTTACATTTATATAAAGATTTTAACAAACATTTCGATTTACATTAAAATACATAAATTAAACTTATTGTAGTATTTCCTACAGTGTCGTCATTGTTCCTACGTCAAAATTGCACTTTTGTTTATGTTTATCCATCGTCGTTTTGTTTCTACCGTCTGCTCGTCAAGTTTTGTTTGTCAACTGATATTGCTGCAGCGTAAATAAAGTTTGTCTTCTCAATGTCTTCTTTGTGGTTTACAGTGTTCTCCCCTTGTTGTTGTATTCGTAGGCTCTCTAGCGTTAGTCTTGTTCGTACTCTTCTCTCAATGTCTAATATTTTGGTGTTGTCGAAATCAGCTGTGTGTCCAGTTGTTGTAATATGCTGCGCAAGTGCTGTTGTCATTTTCCCTTTGTTTGCGTCTCCCTTATGTTCTGCAATTCTTATGTCTAGCGCGCATTTTGTTGTTCCTATATATACTCCGTTGCATATTTGACCTTCTTTTCCATTGCACTTGATCTCATATATGACGTGTTGTTGTTTGTCTTTTTGTATTTTGTCATTCGTGTTCGTAAACAAATTACTTGTGTTTGTATGTGCTTTGTACGCGTACATTAGGTGTTTGGAATGCGCGTCTGGAATTATTTTTGTTATTGTTTGCCGATTTGTTAAATTATTTATGTATGGTACACTAATGTATTGCTTGTCCTCTTTTTCTATACCTTTGTTTTTGTCTGTGTTCTTATTTTGGGTTGTCGCGTTTGTTATTAAATTGTCTATAAGTTTTTCGGGGAAGCTATTTTTTTTTAAGAATTATGTTTTTAGTTTTATATATATTTCTGATCTGTGTATTTCGTCACTAATCGTATATGCTTTGTGTATAATGTTTTTCGCTGTATTTACTTTTTGACTTATTGGCTGGTTAGAATTAAAGTTCATTATACGACCCGATGCAATCACTTTTGTGTACCATTTGAATACAATCCTGCCTTTGTTGTTCTCCAGTTCCGTGTCTAAATATGCAATTTTGTTGTTATTTTCCTTTTCGATCGTGAATTGTACCCTTTTGTGTTGATTATTTAGTGTGTACAAAATAATTTTTGCATCCTTTTCTTTTATAATACATAATATGTCGTCCACATATTTTTATATATGTTTTATATGTATATTCTTCTTTTCAGTTTTTATTAATTTAATTCGGCATTTAGTTTCACATATACATATATGTATATTTGCCCTTTGAATACACAAGCACATACAAATCAAGCCAATAGACAAAACGTAAATAAAACAAGTAAGGACGTTGCAGTCGGACGCACCCGACTGCAGACTACTATGTTCCCAGTCCTATATAATTTGGTTATTTGTGTGTTCGGAAAGAGACGCGAAAAAAACTGCACAGGTGTGGGAGATATAGATTTTGCTCCTTTGTGGGGGAGGGGGTGGGGGGGTCCAAAAATTTTTGATGCAGATTTTCCCAGGTGGTCAACATTAGTCTGTATGCCAAATTAGGTAACTCTATCTTAGAAACTGTAGGAGATATACCCCTTGGAAAACGTGTTTTGGGGATATCATATGCCGATTTGTGGGGGTGGGGGTGGTGGGGTCAACATTTTTTGATGCAGATCTGTCGGGAATCTTAACATTAGTCTGTATGCCAAATTTGGTGACTATATCTTTAAAAATGAGGAAGATACAGGTTTTCCCCAAATTTTGAGGGAGGGGGTGGTGGTGGGGGTCGATCTCGACACTTCATAAATTGACAATATATACCAACATGTGTACCAAGTTTGGTTGCTCTAGCTCAAAGATAAAGGCAAAAAAATTGCGCTCATATGGACAGACGGCCAGACGGACAGACGGACATTTCGCAAACCCAATATACTATTTTCCCTTCGGGAACATAGTATAACAAGTAAGAATGCTATAGTCGAGTATACCCGACTACGAAACTCCCTGTACCCAGGTCTAAAACATCCAATAACATCTACGTCCACTTACACATACATTCACACATACACAAAGACTAACGCACACAGGCGGCAAAAGCGATAGCGCAAGCGAGGCATTTTAATTGGTGGATGTGCTTCTTCTTCCCCGTCTCTCGCTGCCTTACTGAATCTTCTTTCGTGAATATCTTCCGTGTTTATTATCCGATCGACTTGAAATTTGGACAGTAGATTAAGAGAGACTAAAGTATTGGACATGCCAAATCTAAAAGCTATATCTTAAAAATTAACGGGTGGAGATATCTGAAATTGGAAACAAACTTGATCTGCGTATGCTATACAGGTACCTACATTTCAAATTTGGTGTCTCTAGCTCTTATAGTTGCTGAGAGCAACGCGTTCATACAGACGGACAGACGGCCAGACGGACAGACGGCCAGACGGACAGACAGACGGACATGGCCAAATCGAAATCTCTTTTGATACTGATCAAGAATATATATACTTTATAGGGTCGGAGATGTCTCCTTCTGCCTGTTACATACATTTGCACAGATTTAGTACCCCCTTTTTACCCATTTTATGGGTACAGGGAGTAAAAATGCCGTCTACTGCGAAGCGTGTGCGCGAAAACACCAACACTGAGCTTAAAAACAAGCGCGACTCAGATGCACCAGCGTTCCAGCTGACGGAACTTGTCAACAAGCGCTTTGAGGAGCAAGCGCATCTCATCACTGCCAGTATGCGGTCGGCTGTAGAGCGTATACTGAGTGTTCTTCAGGAGCGGCTCAACAGCATGGGCAATGAATTGCATTGCCTGACCCAACGAGTCCATCAGCTGGAAGGTGAGCTCGTAGAGATGCATGACCTGAAAGCACGTTTGGGTAACTGGAGGCTAAGCTTGACGCACAAAACAACGCGGCTGTAATGTGCGATCTTCGTATACACGGCGTTCCCTGCATTAAGGGAAAGAAACTGAGGAGTATTTTTAACTGCTTATGTTTTTCACTAAATCTGAGCCCGGCACCAAAGATAAGGGAAATTTTCAGGGTCAAGCAGTCGATCCATACGCGCACTGTACTTGACCCAATAATAATTGTAAAGTTGGAGAACTTGCACGAAAAAGCTGGACTTTTGAGAGCAATTGCTGCTTACCGTCGCAAGACGAAACAACAACTTACCTTACAATTGCTAGGCATTGACTCTCCCGCTCTGTTTTACATAAACGAACAGCTCACAAAAGATAATTACGCTATTTTCAAAGAAGCCATGAAGCAAAAAAAGGGAAAGCTTTTGCACGCTGTCTTTACGCGTAGAGGGTTTGTGCATGTAAAGCTTTCGGAGAAAGGAAATGTTGTCTGCGTGTGAAGCATTCAAGAGCTTTTGCAGCTGCAGCGGAACGGCGAAGCAGCTTTGGCACAGGGAGAACCGTCGGTAGCTGATCCGACCTTAGCACACAACTCTCCCGCTCCCGCTGGTCCAGGTAGGCTCGCTGCCAGTAATTCGTTTCGCTCTTTATAAGTTGAGCTTTTATAAATATCCATCTCAGCTTACTAGTTTTAAAATAATCGATGTTAGGTACTCTATTATAACCATTGATTTTAAGATAAGTATTAATTCACATCAAATTTATGTTTTTTCCTTTAAGGTGTGTTGTTTTATAGGTGTAAATTTTAGCAAACTGCGTGTGCCAGGATGGTATTTCTTATTTTTTAAATACAAGCTGAAAATGTAGTTTTCAGTGCGAATAGCTATGCCATGTTCAGGGTTCTTGTAAGGCAGAAGTCAGGCTTACATATTTTTCATATAAATGCTCAAAGTTTAGCCAAGAAAATTGATGAGTTTCGATATATGTTTGTAAACTCTAATGTAGATGTGACTTGTGTGTCTGAAACGTGGTTTATGTCTGGTATTTGTGATTCGTTAATTGGCTGTAATGGTTGTAATGTCTTTCGTTCTGATCGTGTAGGTCATGCTGGTGGGGTTGCAATTTATATTAACAAAAAACTTAATGCTAAAGTTATGTGTGGAAATTCTGTGGAAAGTGCAACAGAGTCTTTATTTATTCAGATTAATAATAATAGAACAAGAAACAAAATACTAATTGGCTGTGTATATCGACCCAATAGCTATATTGACTTTTCAAAATTGACGAATCTTATCTCGACTCGTTTTTTGACGTATACTGATATAATTTTGACGGGAAACTTTAACAGTAATGTATTTAATGAAACTCATATCATTGATTGCATGGACCTTAAGCTGGTAAACTCCACAATGGCTACACATTTTACAAGAAGCAGAAACACCTTATTAGATTTATTCTTTGTGAATATGCCAAATAAAGTTTTAAAATACGAACAGCTATCAGTACCAGTGTATTCTAAACATGACCTAATATTTTTGACTTATGACCTTTACCTACACTATAATGACCATTATGTAGAATTTCGTGACTTTACAAATATTTACTATACCAAATTAAATACTGACTATAACTCACTTGACTGGAATGACATCTACCGTATACCTTCAGTTAAGTTGTCAACTTGAACGACTGCAGTCTAATATTAATTATCGTTTCAACCGCTCGGTACCCATTAAAACGAAAAGAGTTAAATATGGTGAAAATATATGGTTTAACATGGACATACAGAGCTCGATATTATAAAGAAACAAGGCTTTTCGGAAATGGAAACGCTTTAAAACAGATTTCCATCTCCGCAAATACCAAGCACTAAGAAGAGCAGCGGCCAATCTTGTTTTTAATTCCCAGCGCAATTACTTCTGCGCGAAGTTTAGTACGGCATTAAATCCAAAGGAAAAATGGAAAGAAATTAAAAATCTTTGCATAGGTAAACAGAAATCTGTAATAAAAAACGATATCGACGTAAATGAACTCAAATGTAAACTGTACCTGAACCTACACAAAACGTATACCTGAACTGTCGATCCTATAGAAACTGTGATATTAGTTTTAGTTTTATGTGTGTTAGTCCAAGTGATGTACTTGAGTGTATACTAAAAATTAAGTCAAATGCTATTGGTTTTGTTGACCTCAATCCTAAATTTATTAAAATTCTACTTCCCAAAATACTAAGCTACTTAACACATATTATAAACACCGCCTTCACTACATCTACATTTCCTGACAAATGGAAAGAAGCAATAAATTTACCAATACCAAAATCGAACAGTGACGCATACAGACCAATATCCATTTTACCATTTCTGTCAAAGGGTTTTTAAAATGTAATGGCAAAACAAATAAACCAATTTTTGGAAAACAACCAACTTCTTAATGATAAACAATCCGGCTTTCGAAAAGATAGAAGCTGTACTACAGCCATAATTAAAATAGCTGAAGATATTAGGGAACGACTTGACAATAATGATGTAACGTTTTTGACACTACTTGACTACAGCAAAGCATTTAACACAGTTGACCACAATATACTTTGTACTAAACTCTTTAATTTATATAATTTCTCCAGTACAGCTGTAAGTCTCTTGTCTTCGTTCCTTCTTGATAGATGTCAAGCTCTCGTCTCGTCAAATATATGTTCGTCCTTTGTGTCAAATAGGCGTGGTGTTCCACAAGGATCAGTTCTTGGAACCTTACTGTTTGCCATTTATGTAAATGACCTGCCCGATTCTGTGACTAACTGTAGTGTTCAAATGTATGCTGATGATGTCCAAATGTATGTAAGCCATCCTTTGTGTGAAATTAATGAATGTGTTAATATTTGCAACAGAGATTTAGAAAAAATTAGTGTTTGGGCAAATAATAATGGATTTGGCCTTAATCCACGAAAATCCAAATGTATAGTCATCCATAAAAAAAACCTCTGCACTGCACCGTTGCTAAGCCTTATGATAGATGGCATACCAGTAACTTACACGGACTATGCAAATAATTTAGGCTTCACCTTTAATAAAACGCTTACATGGAGCAATCCCACCAAGAAGGCTGTTGGGAGAACTTATGGATTACTAAGAACATTGTGTTTAACACAACACTTTTTGCCTATCGCAATTGCCAAGACGTGCTTAATACCGACCCTTTTATATGGCGTAGAAGTATTTGCAAACTGTGATGCGGCTAGCAAACGAAGAATTAATGTTTGTTATAACAATATAGCGCTCTTTGTCTTTGACCTGAAGCGATATGACCACGTTTCATGTTATGCCCTTAAATTAGCTGACCTAAATATAAGTAACTTGATGATTTTTAAAACAATAATTTTCCTGCACAAAATAATATTTACTAAAGAACCCGCATATTTGCACGAAAAAATTAGATTTGTCCACGAGGACAAACAATCTAGTATGCAATAGGCATAAGACATTAAATTCAGAAAGACAATTCTTTATACATGCTATTCGCACCTGGAATCAACTTCCCCATCCTTTAAAAACTATTTATGGCGCCACGCAATTTAAGACAAAACTAAAGGCTCACCTACAGAACAACACCCATTCCTACAATTAATATTAATAATAAATTTAACTGTTAATGATAACTTTAAATTTAAATAATATGAACTATGTACTTATATATGTTAAATCTAAAAGACTAAATGTAAAACAAGTAAGAATGCTATAGTCGAGTATACCCGACTACGAAACTCCCTGTACCCAGGTCTAAAACATTCAATCACATCTACGCCCACTTACACATACACACACACATACACATAGACGCACGCACACAGGCGGCAAAAGCGACAGCGCAAGCGAGGCATTTTAATTGGTGGCTGTGCTTCTCGTTCCCCCTCTCGCTGCATTACTGAATCTTGTTTCGTGAATAACTTCCGTGTTTATTATCCGATCGACTTGAAATTTGGACAGTAGATTAAGAGAGACTAAAGTATTGTACATGCCAAATCCTAAAGCTATATCTTGAAAATTGTTACTGTAAAACGGTTTTAATCGATTTGCGGGGGAACGGGGGGAGATATCTGAAATATGAAACAAACTTGGTCTGCGTATGGTATACAGGAACCTACATTCCAAATTTGGTGTCTCTAGCTCTTGTAGTTGCTGAGATCGACGCGTTCATACGGACAGACGGACAGACAGACGGACATGGCCAAATCGAAATCTCTTTTGATACTGATCAAGAATATATATACTTTATAGGGTCGGAGATGTCTCCTTCTGTCTGTTACATACATTTGCACAGATGTAATACCCCTTTTTACCCATTTTATGGGTACAGGGAGTAATTATTATAAAATATGTATAATTTTAGTGATTTTCCTTGTAGCACTAGGAAAGATCAAATAAATAAATAAAATTTGCAGTCGGACGCACCCGACTGCAGAATACTAAGTATGTTCCCAGTCCTATATAATTTGGTTATTTGTGTGTTCTGAAAGAGACACGAAAAAAACTGCACAGGTGTGGGAGATATAGATTTTGCTCCTTTGTGGGGGAGGGGGTGGGGGGTCCACAAATTTTTGATGCAGATTTGTCCAGGGGGTCAACATTAGTCTGTGTGCCAAATTTGGTGACTCTACCTGTAAAGGTGTGAAAGATATAAATTTTTCTCTTTTGCGTTTCAAAAATTTTGCGCTATCTTGTCACTTCATAAATTCAGGGTGTACACCAACATGTGTACCAAGTTTCAGAAGAAGCACAAAAGAGCAAAATCTATATCTTCCACACCTGTACAAGTAGAGTCCAAATTTGGCATACAGACTACTGTTTTTTCGCGTCTCTTTCCGAACCCACAAATAACCAAATTATATAGAACTGGGAATATAGTATTCTGAAGTCGGGTGCGTCCGATGCAACGTTCTTAGTTGTTTTTATTTATATTTGGAAATTATTATGAAGCTGAATTCCAGAATTCCCCTTTCGGACCGTGGGCGTGCATTTTTCAAAACCGGTAGCAGATGTGTCGAATTATTTAATGTGAGGTGCTTTGAAAATTAGTTTCAAAATATTTTGATGATAAACAGAAAAGTTTTAAAATGAGTTTGAAGTCAATCGGACGTAAATCAAAAAAGTTGCATACAACAGTTTTCCGCGAATTTTCCGTACTTGGGGGTAGATTTTCCAAAATCTGTGACCACTTCGCCTATTATTTTCTCGCATAGAACCTTGAAAATGAGTTTGAAGCCAATCGCATGAAAATTAAAAATGTCGAATGCCAGTGTTTTCCGACCATGGGGCTGAATTTCCCAAAATCGCTGATACACATGTCGAATTATTTTACGTGAAAATTAATTTGAAGGTGATAGGATTAAAAGAAGCCTTTCGCCCATACAACCTTGAGCCCCATTTTCCGCCCATGGATTTTGTTGGGGGTGGATTTTCCAAAATCGGTGAAATATGTGTCAAATGAATTTTTGTGTAGATTTTGAAAATGATTTGCAAGCCGATTGGATGGTAAACAAAAAAGTTTCATACAATAGTTTTCCGCGATTTTCCACGCTTGTGGGTGTGCACTCATCATAGATGAAACCTACTGTGAAAATTTTAGCATCCTAGCTCTTACGGTTTTGGGCTGTGCGATGATTGCCAATCAGTCAATCAGTCAGTCGGTCAGCACGCACTCTTTTATATATATAGATATACTTTGGTCACTCATAATCTACTGTCCAAATTTCAAGTCGATAGAAGATCCAGTGCTGCAGCGCATGGGGGAAGAAGCAGCACAGCCACCACCTAAAATGCCTCGCTTGCGCTGTCGCTTGTGCTGTCGTTTGTGTGTGTGCTAGTGGCAGTTGTTTATTGTGCACTCCTTGAGGTAGACATAACTTTCAGATGGGAGAATGAATTTAACTCTACACTTATTTCTCAAAATGGAAAATATCAGTTAATGCTGACAAAACTAAAGCATTATTCTTTAGCAGAAAACGCAAATAATGCTTTTACCACAAAGCTAGTCTGCAGCTTAACAATTCGGATGTCCAATGGGAAACCAGTGTGATATACTTAGGACTAATGTTAGATCCAAAATTATCATTTAAATGTCATATTGACTTGCAACAAAATCTATTCCTTAATTCAAAACCTTTACCCACTAATAAATAGAAACTCACGTCTCTCAATAGAAAACAAAATGTATGTATCTATTTAGATCTATTTTTCAAGCAGTTATTTTTTACGGTACTCCAGTATGCGCTGACATAGCAAAGTGCCACATACACAAGCTTCAAGTCACACAAAACACATTTCTGACCTTGTGTCATAGTACTAAAGGTTTAAGTCTAGCCGAAGTGTTTTATTAAATATAATTCGTTTGGGTTTTTGTAAAACTTTAGACATATCATATAATATTATAATCCACAAATCTTTTCTTTCTCATTATATTATACTTAAGCTGAAAAGATCATTAGCCCTAACTACTAACATAGTAAATATTATAATCACATGTATTAAATATTAAGAAACTTGTGAATAAACTGAATTTAATTGAAACAAGTAAGAATGCTATAGTTGAGTATACCCGACTACGAAACTCCCTGTACCCAGGTCAAAAATTTCCGATCGCATCTTCGTAAACTTACACATACACAAGGACGCGCACACACGAGCCACAGCTCAAGCGACAACGCAAGCGAGGCATTTTAAATGGTGGCTGTGCTTCTTCTTCCCCTCGCTGCAGCACTGAATCTTCTTTCGTGAATAACTTCTGTGTTTATTATCCGATCGACTTGAAATTTGGACAGTGGATTAAGAGAGACTAAAGTATTATACATGCCAAATATAAAAGCTATATCTTGAAAATTGTTACTGTAAAACGGTTTATATCGGTTTGCGGGGGAACGGGGGAGATATCTAAAATATGAAACAAACTTGATCTGCGTATGGTATACAGGAACCTACATTTAAAATTTGGTGTATCTAGCTCTTGTAGCTGAGATCGACGCGTTCATACAGACGGACAGACAGACGGACATGGCCAAATCCAAATCGCTTTTTATACTGATCAAGAATATATATACTTTATAGGGTTGGAGATGTCCCTTCTGCCTGTTAAATATTTTTGCACAGACTTAGTACCCCCTTTTTACCCATTTTATGGGTACAGCGAGTAAGAAGTTTAAATGTATGCTTATCTCTTGGTTGTTGTCCTATTACTATCGTGGACTTGACTCACCGAATTATCCAGGGGCAGAATCTGACCACTCAGTTCGGCCTGCGTCGTGGTGAGGCAGGCCAGCATGGTGAACAGTGCGTCTAAATGTAATATTTCTGACATTACGCGCCTGTTAAAACCCGCAACTATACTGAGCTTCACTGTTTATCTTGTTTATCGATTGTTTGGCAGTTGTTTCCATTAGCTGCTGCGACCGAA
Organism: Hirtodrosophila confusa; assembly: GCA_035043065.1. Taxonomy (NCBI): domain Eukaryota; kingdom Metazoa; phylum Arthropoda; class Insecta; order Diptera; family Drosophilidae; genus Hirtodrosophila; species Hirtodrosophila confusa. Next base: position 384,729 of record JAWNNI010000186.1, on the reverse strand, counting down.
GGTCAGAAAATATTAGAGTTGGGATTTTTAGTTCTATTTGATAAATAAGTTCAATCGTTCGAACTAAATTAGTAATTTTGTTCAGTAGATCAGCTCTTCAGTCGACCATGAACGATACCGGTCACTTTGTTCTGATTTAAGTATTGTTTGTTGTGTTTTATAGTCAGCTGGACAACTAAATGTAGGGCTTGTATTGTTAACTGAACAAAATCATATACTATGTTATATCGTTCAAAATCGAATGAATAAGTTCATTCGTTCATTTAAACGAACACATTCTGAACTAAACGGTACAAGCCAATCAGATAGCATTCAATTACATTCACATACACATGATCGCAAACGGGTATGTTAATCAGTCGGTTATATCAATTGCCGGTTAGCTGCATACACTGCGTTTCAGTATTATAAGACTCTTGCTAAGTTTGAATATTAGCACCGATAATAACCTTTAGGAATATTAAATAACATTTATGAATATTTACTTAATTAAATACAAATGCACCAGTCAAGTGGCCATAAAATCAGGCAAGCCAAACCTCAAGGCCTTAAATAGCTGTAAAAACGTTTTCATCGATTTGCGGGCGGGAATATATAAAATTTCAGGCAACATGATCTGCGTATATACAGCAGCCTACCTTCCAAATTAAGTATCTCTAGCTCTCATAGTTCCTGATATCAACTTGTTTATACAGACGGACAGACAGACAAACGGACAAGGCGAAATCGACTTTATACACTTCTGCGTGTTACATACATATATTTGCACATCTTACGTTACAAGGTGTAAAAATCAATATTTGATGATTGTAATTGTATTTTCAGTTCATATTATTCTCCATAGCTTAAACATTTCAATTGTCTTATAACTATGAAACGCAGTATAGTTGGATACTTGTTACCAAGTGGCTATAGTTGTTTAGTCGGTCGAGTCGCGTCGATAGTCCGAGGGCAGCTTAATTACAGCACAGTCGCTTATTTGAGGTGTAAGCAATCATAAGCAAATTTAATCTTGAACTGTTACTGCAAGCTCAGCTTGTTTCTGGCTGCTGCTTTCAACTCGAAGCATGGCACTGGAAGCACTAGTCACCGTGTTGGCTTGTCTAACCACAACGACAACTACGATGCCCCAAAAGTTCGTGCCACTTATCATGAGGAACTCGCTGGAGTCGTTCCGTGTCGATAATGTAAATATAATTTACGTTATTTCAGCGATGAAGGTCAAGGTACTTAAGCTTCAGCTTCTCTTTGCAGAGCACAGGCGGCTGTCCTGTCGGTGTGCTGGGAGGTCTGATGGCACGGTAAGTGATAACCATGGCTGTACCAACTGCAGTTTCAACAAGTAAGAACGTTGCAGTCGGACGCACCCGACTGCAGAACACTATGTTCCCAGTCCTATTTAATTTGGTTATTTGTGGGTTCGGAAAGATACGCGAAAAAAACAGTAGTCTGTATGTGAAATTTACTATTTTCCCATCGGGAACACAGTATAAAAATGGCTCATGTCACAATTCCTTCCACGTAGTATCCAGCGAATGACCGAGGAGTTGCCATCTCTCAAAATGGATCTGAACGAAGTGCAGCAGCTCATCAATGACTATAAGAACCAAGTACCAGCCTCACAAATTGGGACGCGCATGTAAGTAATTTAATATTTTAATTTTTACTCCCTGTACCCATAAAATGGGGAAAAAGGGGGTATTACATCTGTGCAAATGTATGTAACAGGCAGAAGTATAAAGTATATATATTCTTGATCAGTATCAAAAGAGAGTTCGGTTTGGCCATGTCCGTCTGTCCGTATGAACGCGTCGATCTCAGCAACTACAAGAGCTAGAGACACCAAATTTGAAATATAGGTTCCTGTATAGCATACGCAGATCAAGTTTGTTTCATATTTCAGATATCTCCCCCCGTTCCCCCGCAAATCGATTAAAACCGTTTTACAGTAACAATTTTCAAGATATAGCTTTAGGATTTGGCATGTACAATACTTTAGTCTCTCTTAATCTACTGTCCAAATTTCAAGTCGATCGGATAATAAACACGGAAGTTATTCACGAAAGAAGATTCAGTAATGCAGCGAGAGGGGAAGAAGAAGCACAGCCACCATTTAAAATGCCTCGCTTGCGCTGTCGCTTTTGCCGCCTGTGTGTGTGCGTCTTTGTGTATGTGTGTGTGTATGTGTAAGTGGACGTAGATGTGATTGGATGTTTTAGACCTGGGTACAGGGAGTTCCGTAGTCGGGTATACTCGACTATAGCATTCTTACTTGTTAAATATACTGTTAACCATGTACACAAAAATTATGTAAAAAGGGGTACTAAAACTGTAAATGCATGCAACAGTCAGCAGGAGGCATCTAAGGCCCAATAAAGTGTATCTATTCTTGATCAGCATCAACAGCCGAGTCCATCCACCCGTGTCCGTTTGTCTGGCTGTCCGTCTGAATAAACGAACTAGAGATACCAAATTTGGAAGGTAGGTTGCTCTACACCATACGGTTATTAGACCGTGCATATGAATGGCGGTATCGTCGACCATATAATGTGTACGCATTCTTGATCAGAAGAAGAATCTGAATTAACCTTTGCATATCCTTCTTTCTGTTAATCCTGATAGAAGTAGAGAGACACCACATTTGAAAAGAAGGTTCCTGTATGCCATACGAGAACAAGTTTATCTAAAATTTTTTATGTTCCCCAGCCCCCAATTTAATAAAAGCAATTATTAACGACATATGTAATATATAGGACAAATTATTGTATGGACACTCTTGATTAGCTGTACAATTAGATAATAAGCACTAAACTGTTCAAACTGTTCAAAGAGCAAGCTTAAACCAAATCAACCGATTGGCAACTCAGCATCCGGACGAGACCGCGTATCGGTGACATGTTTTAAGTGGAGCAACACTGACCATATTGCTTCTGCGTGTACCAGGAGAGCAACATCATCGAGCAGTAGCAGAACATGCGAGAAGCGTTATTGAGTCTCAACGCACTATGTATCAATTTGATTAGCCATTCTTCTTTGGCTCTAGTTTTATTGTTGTCATCGGCAACAAGCAGCGCAACAATTCAAAATTTGTATTGTTTTTGGCAATTAGATGGAGCACTTCAACAGCAGGTTGGAACACTGGCGACTCATGGCAAAATTGGATCCTAAAAATGCATAGAGCCTTTACCGGAAATTTCCCTTTGTGCTGTGTATAAAAAAGCTCTAAATAATAAATGTTTCATGCAAACGTCAATGTATTAATAGCCACACATTTCTCTCTGGCCCAAGTACAGCCGCAATGCATGAATTGAATTTCACTGCAACATCATATCGTCGCCATATCAATTTCAAAGCAGCGTCAATTTCCAATTCCCTAATGACGGGACGTCAGAAGACTCTATAATAAAGGCGGGAGGTTACTTACATACCCCCCCCCCCCCCGCGCTTCACCACTGAATCTTCTTTCGTGAATAACTTCCGTGTTTATTATCCGATCAACTTGAAATTTGGACAGTAGATACAGAGTGACCAATGTAATGTACTAAGTAATGTACATGCCAAATTCCAAAGCTATATCTTGAAAATTGTTGCTTTAAAACGGTTTTTTTTACCGAATTGCGGGGCAACAGGGGAGATATCCTAAATATGAAAAGTATGAAGCGTATGGTATACAGAAACCTACATTCCACATTTAGTGTCTCTAGCATTTATAGATGCTGAGATCGACGCGTTCACACGGACAGACGGACGGACGGACAGACGGACAGACGGACAGACAGACGGACATGGCCAAATCGAAATCTCTTTTGATACTGATCAAGAATATATATACTTTATAGGGTCGGAGATGTCTCCTTCTGCCTGTTACATACATTTGCACAGATTTAGTAACCCCTTTTTACCCATTTTATGGGTTCAGGGGAGTAAAAATACAATGATATTGTTAACGTGTGAAGCATGATTACATTTTTTTTAGCCTTGCAGCTCAGCCGTACGAACCCAATGTCTCAGAAACGGATGTCAATGACACGCCGCGTAATTGCCTTTATCAGAAGCACGGCCAGGTACGAATCCGAATTTTTCCAGACGTGGAGCCATTTTATGTGAACTGCGATCAAAAAGTGCATGACGGAGGTTGGCTAGTGATCGGTTATAGATTTGACGGCAGCGAAAACTTCAATCGCGATTGGCATGCGTATAAGTCCGGATTCGGGTCACTTAACTCCGAATTTTTTATAGGGCTAGACAAACTACATCGTCTGACTAACAGCGGTGACCACGAGCTGCTAGTAATAATGCGCAGTAAATCAAGGGAGGAGCGCTTCGCGCTTTACGATCAGTTTAGCATTGGCAGTGAGGCTGAGAAGTATCTGCTTTATGTGCTGGGCGCCTATAAGGGCGACGCCGGGGACTCACTGCGCTATCATGCCGGAAAGAAGTTCACAACCTTCGATCAGGACAATGATGACAATGGACAAAACTGTGCGCGAACCCATGCGGGTGCCTGGTGGTATGGACGCGAATGTTTCGAAAGGTGAAAATTAAGATCGTATTCAATTTAATTCGACTCTATTCCTTTATCTATTTATATAAACTACTTTCGGTTATTTCCCTGGTGTGGCCCGACAAAGTATTTTTATCAATTTGAATTTGCTTTCTTTCGCCAATCGCATCCCACAATTTTCAGTCACCTGATTTTTATTTCAAATTTTATTTTCATACTGTTCAACATATAAAATACCCTTGAACTAAGCCTGCTAAAGCTGATAAAAAATATATTGTTTATATTATTATACTAATTTGTGGTTACTGGATGTAAAAATCATTGGGCATGTGGTTCAACGAATTAGGAAAATAGATCCCGAAGGACGGGAGATTTGTGGCCTGCTATTTTTGTGTATTTCTTAAGATTAGATCTGTTAGGAAAGTTAAACATAATTAATTTTTATCAAAATTAAGCGTCGGGCACCACTGCTATAAAACCACCCAGTACCTTGTTTTTGTATCGAAATTAGATGGTGCTATTTCGAACCAATGCTTAATGTTGAATTTTACTAATTCGCCAATCGTAAGAAATGCACAAGAAAAACGCACCACAATTTTTGGGTACACTTTCCTTAAGAGTTAAACCACATTCCTAGTGATTTTATGTATAGGGCTATGAAAATTACTTTGAAGTCAATAGGAAGATAATCAAAAAAGTTGCACACAACTGTTTTCCGCAAATTTTGCGACCTTGGAGGCCGACTTTCCAAAATCTTTGAGCTTCGCGCATTATGTGTTAATGTGTAGAACCTTGAAAGTGAGTTTGAAGCGAACCGCATGATATTTAAAATCTCAACCGTCAGATTTTCCATAAATTTTCCGAATATGGAGGTGAATTTTCTAAATTCGTTGAGTCCTGTATGAAATTATTTAACGTAAAAATAAGTTTGAGGGTGATCGGACTAAAATAAAACTTACGCCCATACATTTTCGAGACCCCCATTTCCGACAAGGATTTTTACTCCCTGTACCCATAAAATGGGTAAAAAGGGGGTATTACATCTGTGCAAATGTATGTAACAGACAGAAGGAGACATCTCCGACCCTATAAAGTATATATATTCTTGATCAGTATCAAAAGAGATTTCGATTTGGCCATGTCCGTCTGTCTGTCCGTCTGTCCGTATGAACGCGTCGATCTCAGCAACTACAAGAGCTAGAGACACCAAATTTGAAATATAGGTTCCTGTATAGCATACGCAGATCAAGTTTGTTTCATATTTCAGATATCTCCCCCCGTTCCCCCGCAAATCGATTAAAACCGTTTTACAGTAACAATTTTCAAGATATAGCTTTAGGATTTGGCATGTACAATACTTTAGTCTCTCTTAATCTACTGTCCAAATTTCAAGTCGATCGGATAATAAACACGGAAGTTATTCACGAAAGAAGATTCAGTAATGCAGCGAGAGGGGGAAGAAGAAGCACAGCCACTTTTGCCGCCTGTGTGCGTGCGTCTTTGTGTATGTGTGTGTGTATGGGTAAGTGGACTTAGATGTGATTGGATGTTTTAGACCTGGGTACAGGGAGTTTCGTAGTCGGGTATACTCGACTATAGCATTCTTACTTGTTCAATATCAGTGAAATATGTGTCAAATGAATTGTTGTGGAGATCTTTGAAAATGAGTTTGAAGCCGATTGGGTTGTAAACAGAAGTGTTTCATACAACAGTTTTCCGCGCTTTCCCACGATTGATAGTAGAATTTTCAAAAAAAAAATAAACCCGTCTTACCCGGCCCATAAACGGGGAAATTTTAGCAAAATCGGTTGCGGCAACCAGTTGTCACTCAAATTGAGTCTTTGCCTCACACACTGCAACCAGTTCAGTCAACTTCGTAGCACAACTTGAAAAATTTTTTTAAAAATGTGACTCGGGCGAGGCCGGGCAATTTAAATATGTAAACCAGTCATTTATATTTACTCCCTGTACCCATAAAATGGGTAAAACGGGGGTACTAAGTCTGTGCAAATGTATGTAACAGACAGAAGGAGACATCTCCGACCCTATAAAGTATATACATATATTATTGATCAGTATCAATAGAGATTTCGATTTGGCCATGTCCGTCTGTCTGTCCGTCTGTCCGTATGAACGCGTCGATCTCAGCAACTACAAGAGCTAGAGACATCAAATTTGGAATGTAGGTTCCTGTATACCAAACGCAGATCAAGTTTGTTTCATATTTAGGATATCTTCCCCTGTTGCCCCGCAATTCGATAAAAACCGTTTTAAAGCAACAATTTTCAAGATATAGCTTTGGGATTTGAAATGAACAATACTTAAGACCCTCTTAATCTACTGTCCAAATTTCAAGTCGATCGGATAATAAACACGGAAGTTATTCACGAAAGAAGATTCAGTGCTGCAGCGAGGGAAGAAGAAGCACAGCCACCATTTAAAATGCCTCGCTTGCACTGTCACTTGTGCTGTGGCTCGTGTGTGTGCGTCCATGTGTATGTGTAAGTTTACGAAGATGCGATCGTAAATTTTTGACCTGGGTACAGGCAGTTTCGTAGTCGGGTATACTCGACTATGGCATTCTTACTTGTTTGATACTGTGTTCTCGAAGGGAAAAAATTTATTAAAAAATCTATATCTGCCACACCTGTACAGATAGAGTCATCAAATTTGACATACAGATTACTGTTTTCTTTGCGTCTCTTTCCGAACCCACAACTAAGCAAATTATACCGAACTGGAACAGAGTATTCTGCTATTGGATACGTCCGACTGCAACGTTCTTACTAGTTATATCCTGGACACATCAAAATGGATTAAATATAATCACAAAGTTGCAGTTATACAATTGTACATATGTACTTGTGTGTATAATATTATTATTGCTTGCATGGGTTGTGCAAATTACTGTATACGTATACATTTATACATGTAAACAAGTATGTATGATAGATTAATAGTGTTTATCCAAAGATCAAAATGTTTATCTACCGATATTTCGAATTTGAATTCAGCACATAAACTGAATTCGGTTCTTGTCGTCGTAACTAGCACTTGAACTAGTTAGACAGCGGAGGATAATTTCCCTAGAGCCAACAAATAGAATTACCACGGGTGGGGTTCAGTTTGAGACTGATTTTTATTTAAACAAGCTAGGGTTTATATACCCTAGCCTATGTATTTTTTACAGGCTTAGAATAGGTACATGTTACATTTCCTTAGTATACCTATGTACTAAGGAATTACATGTCGCCTCCTTGAGGAAAGGAGATAGATAGGCAGTTGCTCTTATTTTACACGCATGGTTTAGGTACATGACATGTGCATCTTTGCTTATGTGCCTAGTATTTCCCCTCCCGGTCGGCCGTTGTAATTCCTAGAAAATGCCATGATCCCTTGCATTGGGTTGTCTACAGACCAACGCAGAGTGACCCTCTCAAGTGGCATCTCCTCATATGTCAGCAAGTGACAATTGTTACAATTAGGTCTGGTACTTAGATTTTATTTGAATTATTCTAAATATTTTATTTTACTTAATGAGTAAGTTACGCCTTAACAAATAGCATCTTACCTTAGGTATAAGATTACTTTTAGTCGATACTCCATTCAATTGTATTCATATACTATGTTTTCTTTTTGCAGCAACTTGTTTGGTACATTTCAGCCGAAGTATGGTCAAGAGATTGGGTATTTTAAGGGCATTCTATGGAAAGGTTTTTTACCTGGGCCCATAGGCTCTCTGCGATATGTTCGCATGCTGATCAGACCCTACAGGTAGACGTACTACTTTAATTCTTATTAGACTCATCTTAAAATATAATTACACAATAACCTTTTACCACTTTTTAAGTACATACATACATATATACAAAACAAAAAAAAAAGTATGTAGATCGTTATTAGAATATTGTTTAAGTGTTAATTAGATATGCTTGAAAAATAAACAGATTGATTTATTGTAAAACAGGTTTTAATTTTGCTTATAATGTTCCGTATTACTAAAGATAGCGACAATAAAGCATTAGATCGAAAGGCATAGTAATGAGACACGTACATACATACATACATACACGCACCTGAACGATGACATTTATGAATGCGCTTGCTTATAGGCTATTCACATTGAGCCACCATCTACCATCCACCATCATCTGTCATGATGGTCCCTAGTTTGAATCAAATTTGAATCCATTTAAAATGTCATTTTCATTTAAATACTTATTTTAGTTTACAATTTTAGTATGTAAACTTATAATTTGTATTTTAAAACTTAATTTTTGTTTGAGCTTATGCTTATTATTAATATCGATTGGTCTGATTAGGTTTTCTCTGGTTTTCCCTAATCCTGCGCAGCGAATGCTGGACCATGATAATTGTATGTTCCCAGTATGCACAAACTCGTTAAATAAGAAACATTGTAATTTTTAAATTTTGTTTAATCAATGTAACTTTTGGGGAGGTGTGTTGGACATGTCCATATATGTGTTAGAGCAACATTATTATTACGTTGTCTAAGACATGTCCAAATATGGACAAGAAGCTAAAGTTGCAATGATTCGTTGATGAGAACAAGTAAGAATGCTCTAGTCGAGTATACCCGACTACGAAACTCCCTGTACCCAGGTCTAAAACATTCAATCACATCTAAGTCCACTTACACATACACACACACATACACAAAGACGCACGCACATAGGCGGCAAAAACGACAGCGCAAGCGAGGCATTTTAATTGGTGGCTGTGCTTCTTCTTCCCCCTCTCGCTGCATCACTGAATCTTCTTTCGTGAATAACTTCCGTGTTTATTATCCGATCGACTTGAAATTTGGACAGTAGATTAAGAGAGACTAAAGTATTGTACATGCTAAATCTTAAAGCTATATCTTGAAAATTGTTCCTGTAAAACGGTTTTAATCGATTTGCGGGGGAACGGGGGAGATATCTGAAATATGAAACAAACTTGATCTGCGTATGCTATACAGGAACCTACATTTCAAATTTGGTGTCTCTAGCTCTTGTAGTTGCTGAGATCGACGCGTTCATACGGACAGACGGACAGACGGACAGACGGACAGACAGACGGACATGGCCAAATCGAAATCTCTTTTGATACTGATCAAGAATATATATACTTTATAGGGTCGGAGATGTCTCCTTCTGTCTGTTACATACATTTGCACAGATGTAATACCCCCTTTTTACCCATTTTATGGGTACAGGGAGTAAAAAGAGACAAGCATAAATGTTCTCAGTTAACGGGATCCTTCCAGATATTCTGTACTGGCATGAACATTCTGACGAGCGTCGGTTTTAGTCAGTTGCTTTTAGACGACGGGTTTGTGCGCATCGAAAAGAATAAAAACTTTTAGAATATATAATTGAACTTAAACAAATGTGTTATTATTGAACTGGACAACTGGGATATATATACTTCCTAATGTATGTATATATGTATATATATCTATTATAATTTCTATAGGTTATGGGCCCAGTCACAATTCAGTTCAATAATAAATGCTTTGGTGTTCAAACATGCTTTGGTTAAAATTAACGTGACACGTGCTAATAATTCTTGTTTACTCCCTGTTCCCATAAAATGGGTATAAAGGGGGTATTGGATTTGTGCAAAAGTATGTAACAGGCAGAAGTATAAAGTATATATATTCTTGATCAGTATCAAAAGAGATTTCGATTTGGCCATGTCCGCCTGTCTGTCCGTCTGTCCGTCCGTCTGTCCGTCCGTCTGTCCGTCCGTCCGTCTGTCCGTACGTATGAACGCAAGAACTAGAAGAGCTAGAGACACCAAATTCGAAATGTAGGTTTGTGTATAGCGGGTGCAGGTCAACTTTATTTTAGATTTGAGATATCTCCCTCCGTTTTCCCGATTCGGTGGGGGTGGGTGGTTGATCTCGACACTTCATAAATTGACGATATACACCAACATGTGTACCACGTTTGGTTGCTCTAGCTTAAAGATAAAGGCAAAAAAATTGCGTTCATACGGACAGACGGACATTTCGCAAACCCAATATACTATTTTCCCTTCGGGAACATAGTATAAAAATATACATATAAAATAAATTTCACCCGAAATTCATAACGTGCACAAAACGTATAAAACGCACGCATGCTTAAAAGCATCTGCAGTGTGTGATCGCGACGTGAAGAAAAAATTGAGAGTGACCTTGGAATTGATGTGTGTGTGTGTGTGTGGTTGCAGAAAAATTAGTAGTGGAAAAAGGAATAGAGAAATAGTGAAAGAATACAAATAGGCAAAGAGAAGAGAAAACACACAAAAATGGAATATAAAAACGTAATATAAAGCCTTTCGGAGAGAGATATGCGATATGGAAATTAGGGCATTTTTGGAAGAAAATGATTTGTTAGAAGTAATTGACGAATACCCAAAAAAAGATACAGTGGAATGGAACACGAAAGATAAAAGGGCAAAAAACTTTATATAGCTGATTCGTTCCTTGCATTTGCTACTGCTGACAAAAGTGCCAAGCAAATTTTTGAAGACTTGGATGCTGTGTATGAGCGTAAAAGCTTAGCTTCCCAACTTTCTTTACGAAAGCAATTGCTGGCACTGAAGTTGAAGGGTGACACTTCTCTAATTAATCACTTCATCTTGTTCGATGAGTTAATAACTGATTAAGTAACGTCAGGAGCGAAGTTAGACGAAATGGACAAGGTGTCTCACCTTCTTTTGACTCTACCTTCATGTTTTGACGGAGTATCAAAAGCTATTGAGACTATTGAAAAAGTAACTTAACCTTGGCATTTGTAAAAACCCGTCTTCTTGATCATGAGATTAAGTTAAAAAGTGTCAGTAGGGATACAAGTGTCAAAGTGTTACATGCTGTTCGTCATAAAGAGCAAAAGCAGAATAAAGCAAAATCAAATTTCAAAAATAGCAAGAAACCTTTCAAAATTAAATCAAAATGCTTTCATAGTGGCAAGTCAGGGCATTATAAAAAGGATTGCTATATTTTTAAAAGTAGTATAGACAATCAGAACACAGAAAATCAGAATGCAGGAAAAGAAAAACAGGTTCAAATAGCGACATCTCAGTCAGATCGCGGCTTTGCATTCATGATGAGAAAAGTGGTCAATAAAGAAAAGGAAAGCGAGGCAATGTTTATTTTAGATTCAGGAGCTTCCGATCACATAATCAAAGATGCTGTTTTGTTTGCCGATTACGTTTATTTGGAAAAGCCTGTTGAAATTGCGATTGCCACACGTGGCAAATGTATTCATGCCACTGCCAAAGGAATTGTTCAACTTAACTGTTCTGGTAATGAGATCACACTGGAAGATGTGCTATTCAACAAGGATATCCCACATAATCTCCTATCCGTGAAAAAGATGCAGGATGCTGGAATGACCATTCAATTTGATTTGGAAGGTGTGAAAGTCACTAAAAATGGTCGGTTGGTATTCAACGGCACACGTGAGTAAATTGTTCCAATTGTTAAATTCCATATGAATCATAAAGCATATTTATCAAAGAATTTCAATAATGCAGAGTATCGCTTGTGGCACGAAAGATTAGGCCACATAATTGTTGGAAAATTTTTAGAAATTAAACGCAACTATTTGTTTGTTGATATTAATCTTCTAAAAAATGCAGAGCTGAACACTGATTTGTGTAAGGCCTGCATAAATGGAAACAGTCCAGAGTTAAATTTGAAAAATTCAATAATAAAGACTATATTAAAAGACCTTTGTTTGTAGTTCACTCCGATGCGTATGGTCCTATTACTCCTAGTTCAATTGACAATAAAAACTATTATGTAGTGTTTATAGATCAATTTACACATTACTGTGTAACATACCTTATAACTTACAAGTCTGATGTATTTTCCGTTTTTAAAGATTTTATTGAAAAAGGTGAAGTTTACTTCAATGTAAAAGTTGTAAATCTTTATGTAGATAACGGGAGAGAATACTTATGCAACGAGATGCGCGAATTTTGTATAGAAAAAGGCATCAGTTATCACTTAACAGTACTTCACACTCCACAGCAAAATGGTGTATCTGAGCGTATGATCAGAACAATAACAGAAAAGGCTCGGTCTATGATTAATGGTCTTAAACTTTTTCGGCTTCGACTGTCTCGACCCAACCAATCCGGAAAATGGTTTAGCTGGTCAAACCGCAAGTCCGAAATTGGATGCTTAGACTTTTCGCCTAGTTTGGGCCCTAGCTTTGAAGGTCGCTGAGAGAGTGGAGACTACATTGTCCGCTCTGTCTGAGAGGATGGTGACTGCATTGTCCGCCCTTGCTGAGAGGATGGAGACTGAATTGTCCGTCCTTGTGAAGCTCGATTGTTGTGATTGTTTTGAAACGCCACCAGACCTACAGCAATCGATTCGCGAAAATCGGGGAGTTCTAGCAATTTGTCCGTGCTAGCGTTCTCCTTTTCTATACGCCTGTATAAAAACTAAGCGTTTGTTGCTGCCATGTCAATCAAGTGGTAAAAAATTCGTGTTGCAGCATCCCGAGTTTTAAATCTGATATGATAGCGGCCCATAAGTCCATCCATTAGGTCTACACCGCCCATGTAAGCGTTATATTCGCGAATAATTCTTGGGCAATCAACTTCGATGTGTCGCTTAGATTTCCTGTCGTAACGAGCCGCCTGTGCTGTTCCTTCATTCGAATTTGCCCTTGCAAATGGCTTAACACCCATATATGTCGACAACAAGCGCACGGCCTTGTTGTCCTTCCACAGCACATTACTTATTTCGACTCCATATGAGGAGCCTACGTATTCAGTCGAAAAACCCCTTGGTTTTTTGTGATAGTACTATCGTTTGGCAGCTTACATTTGGGGATACGATTTACACGATCTGTGCCAAGGCTATAAATACCTTTTGAACGCTGATAGACCATCAAATGCAGTGACGTATAAAAGTTGTCAAAGTAAACAATGTGGTGCTTGAAACTTTGTACGGTTTTTGTTAAACGTACAACGATGTTTGCCGAAGTTCCAAGATCTGGTTGACCAGGCAAGATCACGTTATCATCTGCTCCGCTGAAGATCTCAAAACGGTATGCATAGCCAAAAGAATCGCACAAGACAAATAGCTTGATACCCCAAGTGGTGCTTCATTTTTGTGCTGCACATTTCCTCGTCGACAGAAAGGCGGGCTTGGTTTGGCACGGATTCAAACCTTTGGTTGAGACTGTCAACAAATTTTCGCGTGCGGAACAGTGGATCGTAGCCTGGCTCGCCTTTTTTTATCCGCTCGCTCTCATCACGCAGTGAGAAGTACTGCTTAATTGCCTCGAATTTGCTTCGGGTCATGCAGGTTTGAAATGCGTTTTTTCCCCAATAGCTTTTTAAATTCGGGTAGCGATGTATGGACATATATATCAATAAACCGATGTAATAATGAATATCGTCAATGTTAATTTTAAACTTATGTGCAATATTATCGGTTAAAGCTACGCGCATGGTTTCCTCGTCGATCATATTCATGATTTCTGAATTGAAAAAATAGCAAAATAGCTGTAATGGAGTTTTGAGCTTCATAATTCCAGTTGGCAGCGAAGAGTCTTCTCGAAAGGCTATTGACAGGCTATTGACATGCAACTGCATTGATTGCTGTCGCCACATAATCGTACCTTTACATAAATTAATTAGTCACTTGCATACGATATCGCATTTGTGTTTGCTTACCAAAGCTATTGAAGCCACCAGAAGATGGCGAAGATATGCAGGCAGAATCTTCAATGTTTGACAATGGCGATCGAGGTCCTTTTACGGTTTTCCGGGTAGGCTCAGAACCCTGTACTAAATTTTGCACATTCTCAACATTACTGTCAATAAATGATATAGTATCCGCATCCTCCAATGCAGTGTTCAGAGCCTCCACATTAAAGTCGTCGTTCTCGTCGTCACTTGATGGATTTGAAACTTCCTCATCCGACGGAACTAACTCAAACATTTCCAGCAACTGTTCATCAGTCAAGTCGGACAACTTGTAACGCACCCGCTCTGCCATTTGTTTTATTTTTACTCCCTGTACCCATAAAATGGGTAAAACGGAGGTATTGGATTTGTGCAAAAGTATGTAACAAGCAAAAGGAGACATCTCCGACCCTATAAAGTATATATCTTCTTGATCAGTATCAAAAGAGATTTCGTCCGTCTGTCTGTCCGTATGTATGAACGCAAGGATCTCAGCAACTAGAAGAGCTAGAGACACCAAATTTGGAATGTAGGTTCGTGCATAGCAGGAGCAGGTCAAGTTTATTTTAGATTTCAGATATCTCCCCCCGTTCCCCCACAATTCGATAAAAACGTTTTTAACAACATCTTTAAAGATATAGCTTTGGAATTTGGCATGTATATTACGTTGGTTACTCTTAACCTACTGCTCAAATTTCAAGTCGATCGGATAAAAAACACGAAAGTTATTCACGAAAGAAGATTCAGTGCTTCAGCGCGGGGGAAGAAGAAGCACAGCCACAACTTAAAATGCCTCGCTTGCGCAGTGGCTTGTGTGTATGCGTCCTTGATTTTTGTTTTTTTTTGGTCCGCCAGGGAGGTGTGAATCTTCGAAAGATACTGCAAGCCCGTACTTGCAGCATGCACGAGTCACCAACAAAGTTGGCGCCTACGTACTAAACACACCCCCCAAACACGCTCCCACTTCCCCTTCGGTATTTCCGTTAAGTATTACTTCGCGGGGGTGGGTTGCCTGGTTTTGCACGCTCACTCGCCACTCACTAGCGCATCTTATCCGATTGCCCCGGATGCATGCTGAGAGTTGGCTGTCCACTGTCCACTTAAGCACTCCGATTTCCTCCTACTAATAGCGCTTTGTTATTTTTATTTTTAGTCGCCGTACGACAAGCTTTCACAGGCTGTGGTGGTATTCTATGCTCCGCCAACCACACAGGGACGGTTGCACATGTTTTTAGCTGCTATCCGGTAAGCGCCGCTCACGTTCGCATCTTCTAAGGCCGCTCTGGATATGTATGATCCGTTGGCTTACATCTCTCCAGTTTTCTTCACTCTCCGCCATAAACCTGATTACCTCCTCTGGGGGAGGAACTGTGTCTGAGGCTCTTCTATACCTCGGGCAGCGGTAGAGGACGTGATCCGGGTCCTCGTTGACGTCTAGGCAATTTGGGCACAGGGGGGTGGGCTCATGCTTAAACCTGTGCAGGTATTTTCTATAGCCACCGTGGCCTGTGAGAAACTGCGTGAGGTGGTAGTTGATCTCTCCATCGCTTCGCTCAATCCATTCACTAAGACAAGGGATCAGTCTGTGAGTCCATCTCCCCTTAGTCGCCATGCTCCATCTCGCCTGCCATGTAGCCATTGATGCTTTTCGCTCCGTCCTCCGAATCGTTTCCGTTGTTGGGATGGTGTTTTGTCACCGCCCGCCAAGCGTGTATCTCCTTCATCTCCCTCGCTAGGAGGTCTACGGGTATCATACCAGCTAGAACCAGGGCTGCATCCTCAGAGACCGTCCTGAACCCAGATATGACTCGTAGTGCGCTTAGTCTGTAGGGTGCTGATAACTTCCTACGAAGCTGGTTATTTGCGTCCAGTGCCGACGCCCATATTGGTGCTGCATAGAGTAGCACAGAGGCTACCATTCTCGCCAGCAGTAAGCGTATTCCGGCCTTCGGTCCACCCATATTGGGAAGCATCCGCGAGAGTGCTGCCTGCATTCTCGAGGCTTTTTGGCTGACGTGTTCGATGTGGGGTCGAGTATCACTCCCAGGTATTTAATTGCCTCCTTTGACCTGAATATAGTATGACCCACCTGCACGCTCATAAGCTCCACCGTTTTCCTGCTCGTGACCAGAACGGCCTCCGTTTTATGGCTTGCGAGTTCAAGACTAGCTTTTAGCATCCAGCTGCTTACTACTTGTATTGCGGCACTAGCGGCCACCTCCACCTGCTTTACCTCTTTGGCCACCACTACCAGCGCTAAGTCGTCTGCAAACCCGATCTGTCTACAGCCCTGTGGCAGTTGGAGCCTGAGAACTTCGTCGTACATTAGGTTCCACATGAGTGGCCCAAGAACCGACCCCTGTGGAACATCTGCCGTAACCCTGTAGCGCCGAGGGCCCTCATCCGTGTCGTATTCCAATGTCCTGTCTGACAGATAGTTGGATATTATCCTGTTCAGGTAGCTTGGTATCCCGATCCGATCAATGGCACGTTGGATACTCGACCAGCTTGCCGAGTTAAAGGCGTTGCGGTTGTCCAGTGTTATAATGACGCAGTACTCCATCGTGCCCCATCTCCAGCGAGTTCCTTCGATTGCCTTAGCTGCGATGTCCACAACCATCTTGATCGTATCCACCGTAGAGCGCGCCTTACGAAACCCGTATTGTGATTCGGAAAGTGCTTTTTTCTCCTCTACTATTGCTAGAAGTCGGTTGTATACGATTCTTTCTAAGACTTTTCCGACCGTATCTAACAGGCAGATTGACCTATACCCGGATGGCTCATCAGTTGGCTTGTCCCCTTTCGGTATGAGGATAAGACGTTGGAGCTTCCACGCTGTTGGGAATACTCCTTCCTGTAAACATCTGTTATAGGTATCGAAGAACATGTCCTTCCTCAGCTTAATTGCCATTTTTAAGGCTTTATTTGGGGTGCCGTCTGTCACCTATTTGTCTGCTGGCCGTTGTCAACTCATCAGACGTCAATTGCGGGATAATCTCGGTACTGGGTGAGTGAGTACCCCTATTCATCTGAGGGTGGCGCGGGTATAAAGTTTCAACTATTGTGCCCAGCGCGATTGGGCACGAAACTTGCGGCATATATTGGCTCCGGATTTTCTTTGTCACCACTTTGTACGCAGTACCCCAGGGGTTGACGTCAGCATCTTCGCAGAGTTGCTGGAAACATGAGGCTTTGCTTCTTTTGATGCTATGCTTTAGGGCCCGCCTGGCTATCTTAAAGATTTGGAGCCCTGAGTTGAAGTCTGGGCGACCGCGAGCTCTTTGTGAGCGCCTTTTTGCCAACAAACAAGCCTTCCTTAGCTGGTTAATCTCCTCGTTCCACCAGTAGCATGGAGCTCCGTGTCGGCTTTGTTTTCTCCTGGGCATGGAGGCATCACACGCAGTTTTTATTTTGCCTGTTAGCTGCTGCCCCATGTATTCAGCTGGTCCCCTGCTCGGCTCAAAGTTGCACAGTGTGTCTGCAAATGTCCGTTCGTCTAGACAGTTGTCCTTCCATTTTGGCCCAGTTGTTTTTGGTCGCTGCTGGTTGCGTCTGTTCCCTTCGTAGATGTTGAAGTGGATTGCCTGATGGTCACTAAAGGTAAACTGTTCGCTAACTTTCCAAGACATTTTTCGGCAGAGCGAGTTGCTGATCATGGTGAGATCTATTAATGACCCTTTTCCTGCCCTGCGGTACGTGAGCTGTTTTGCATCATTTGCCAGGCTTACATCAAGCCGAGAAAATACTTCGAGGAGGCAGGTTCCTCTAGCATTTGTTTCCTTGCTGCTCCACTCCACTGCCCAAGCGTTGAAATCTCCCGCTATCACTAGGGGGGCCCTACCGCGTGCATCGTCCGTGATATCCTCCAGCATATTTTGAAATTGTGATAGTCCCCAGCTCGGGGGAGCATAACAACTTTAGAAGGTGACCCCATTGATTTTGGCCCTTACGTAGCCGTCGTGACTGCTTTTTGTTTCTCGCTGTAGTGTCTTGAGGGACCATATGGCTGCCTTGCCACTTGTACATGCAATCCATCCGCTACCTCCGATTGGCTTGTACGGCTCCCAAATAACGAAGATGTCGGTCCTGTTTTCTCTCACGGACTGCTATATCTTTTTTATTTGCATTATTTGCATATCTGAAACTTGATTATAATAGTAAATAAACATACCTTTCACAAAAAAAATTATGAGCTGGATTAGTTTTATATATTTACTTTTATTAGCACAACAAAACACAACCTGCAGGCCAAATTTCACGCGCGAAATAACACATGTTTTGTACACATGAAAATAAAAGATCCAGTTGTGAATGCTGGTGATAATTTGCATCATTTTGGCAGACATCAGGCGAAGTGAAAGATTAAAAGGTCGACCCAAATTATCTTATAGATTATTAGAAAAATGTACTCATACTCACTTTAACAATATTCCCAGTACCTACGAAGAACTAAAGCATGGAAATGACAGAGTTCTTTGGGAAAAAGCAATTCAAGATGAATTAGATTCTCATTTTTGAAAATAAAACAAGGTTTCTGGTACAAAGGCCAGATAATAACAACAAAGAACGTTGCAGTCGGACGCACCCGACTGCAGAATACTATGTTCCCAGTCCCATATAATTTGGTTATTTGTGAATTCGGAAATAGACGCGAAAAAAACAGTAGTCTGTATGTCAAATTTGATGACTCTACCTGTACAGGTGTCGGAGATATAGATTTTGCTCCTTTGTGGGGAAAGGGGTGGGAGGTCCAAAAATGTTTGATGCAGATTTGTCCAGGGGTCAACATTAGTCTATATGCCAAATTTGGTAACTGGTAACTATTTTCCCTTCGGGAACATAGTATTAACATCCATATACAAGTATTCTAGTTCTTTTATATTCGTAGGAGTCGTTGAGACCAATTGCTGAATTCTATTTTTAGATTGAGGGTCTCTTGTATACACCTGTCTTATAGCCTGTTTCCACTACAGCCGAAAAATGTCACATTTCAAAAATGTGGATGATGGTGTTTCCACGGTCATATGTGCAATTTGTCATTTGCCCAAAATAAATCAGCTGTTCGGCTTGTTTTGATGACAATTTTCACAAAAAGTGAAAAATATGGCAAATAATGGCAGAACTGTAAAAAGTCAAAGTTGCATATCAATAGGCATTTAGTTGCGATGTGTTCGTACGGTTTTGAACAATTGGAAGATGTCTGGGATGCGGAGATGGGAGAAATTTGCAATGAAATTGCGAGTGCGCACCTGTGAAGTGCACAAACTTCAATGCTCCTAAAAGGCGGTGTACCTTGTCAAAATGTTGCCAGTACGAGGGCGCACCTCCGGATAAACCTTCCCTTTTAACCTCATCCTTACTAAATACAGGAACATTAAGATATAAGCATTTTACTATTTATTTTAAAAATTAATTTTGGCGCACAACTCGTCATTGTTTACATTTGCACCAGTTAATCGATAAACATCGTGAGTTCGATAAGAAAATACTAAAAAATGCCGGGGCGAATGGCATCATATTAAAAATATGACGAATTTGTCATTTTTTTCTTATGGGATTTTCTACAGGAAATATGTGACATTTTTCCAAAATCAAAAATATGACGAAAAATGTGGAAATATGATGTCGTGGAAACAGGCTATTATTACTTCAGGTGTGGCCATCTTAAACATGCATATTTATACATATAAAATTGGATAGTAAAAAGTTAGTGAATTCCTTTTTACTCCCTGTGCCCATAAAATAGGTAGAAGCACAGCAACCACTTAAAATGCCTCGCTTGCTCTGTCGCGCGCGAGAGTACTAAGCTGCGATCGGAAATTTTTGACCTGGGTACAGGGAGCTTTGTAGTCCGGTATACTCGACTATATCATTCTTACTTGTTTTCCGAAGGAAAAATAGTATATTGGGTTTGCGGAATGTCCGTTTGTCGAACAATTTCCTAACAATTTGGGGGAAACCTGTATCTTCCACATTTTTAAAGCTATAGTTACCAAATTAAGCATACACATTCCTGACAGACCTGCATCAAAAATTTGTTCACACCCCTACCCCCTACCCTACAAATCGGAACATGCTATCCCCAAATCACGTTTTTCACATGGGTATATCTCCTACAGTTAAATAGTCAGAGTCACCAAATTTTACATACGGACTTATGTTGACCCCCTGGACAAATCTGCATCAACATTTTTTTGACCCCCCACCCCCTCCCCCGCAAAGATGCAAAATCTATATCTCTCACACCTGTACGGGTAGAGTCACCAAATTTGGCATAGATATTAATGTTCACCCTCTGGACAAATCTGCATCAACAATTTTTGGACCCCCTCCCCCACAAAGGAGCAGTATCTATATCTCCCACAACTGTACAAGTAGAGTCCAAATTTGGCATACAGACTACTGTTTTTTCGCGTCTCTTTTCGAACCCACAAATAACCAAATTATATAGGACTGGGAACATAGTATTCTGAAGTCGGGTGCGTCCCACTGCAACGTTCTTACTTGTTGTACTATGTTCCGAAGGGAAAATAGTATATTGGGTTTGCAAAATGTCCGTCTGTCCGTCTGTCCGTATGAACGCAATTTTTTTGCCTTTATCTTTGAGCTAGAGCAACCAAACTTGGTACACCTGTTGGTGTATACCGTCAATTTATGAAGTGTCGAGATTGACACTTTTTGGACACCCCCACCCCCTCCCCCACAAAGGAGCAAAATCTATATCTTCCACACCTGTGCAGTTTTTTTCACGTCTCTTTCTGAATACACAAATATCCAAATTATATAGGACTGGGAACATAGTATTCTGAAGTCGGGTGCGTCCGACTGCAACGTTCTTACTTGTTTTTTATTTATATTTGGAAATAATTATGAAGCTGAATTATAGACTTCACTTTTTTCGGACCGTGGGCCTGCATTTTTCAAAACCGGTAGCAGATGTGTTGAATTATTTAATGTGAGGAGCTTGGAAAATTAGTTTCAAAATAATCAGATGATAAACAGAAAAGTTTGAAAAAGAGTTTGAAGTCAATCGGACGATAATCATAAAAGTTGCATACAACAGTTTTCCGCGAATTTTCCGAACTTGGGGGTAGATTTCCCAAAATCTTTGGACACGGCGCCTATTATGGGTTTGTGTAGAACCTTGAAAATGAGTTTGAAGCCAATCGCATGAAAATTAAAAATGTCGCATGCCAGAGTTTTCCACCGATTTTCCGACCACGTCGGAAAATACCATCAATTACTTAATACATAGATACGTCAAACAAGCATTTTTCTGAGGCCAGATGCTTTGCTGACCGCAGAACCCCAGAGTACTACGGCAAAAAAGCCGAACTACCACAACCCCAGTCGTGTGTTGCCGAGCTACTGAAACCCCGGCTCCGAGAAAACAATTAGTCTTGGATCAACACCAGAACGATGAGCACGGCTTATGTCGCTTGTGCTCACATTTCGTTTCTATGTGTGGGTCCAAGTAGGTTCGCTCTCCAGTTGATCCATTATTTTGATAATGGGTAATGTAGGTTTAAGACTAATTGTTTATTCGTACCCGGGGTTTTAGTAGCTCGGCAACACACGACTGGGGTTGTGGTAGTTCGGCTTTGTTGCCGAAGTACTCTGGGGTTCTGCGGTCAGCAAAGCATCTGGCCTCAGAAAAATGCTTGCTTGATGTATCTATGTATTTAGTAATTAATGCTAGTACCTTAGTACTTTGTTTGTGTTTTACTTTTTTGAGTCCCTAGCATTAGAAAATAGTGCTGCGTAAGACAATTGGGTGAGATTAAATGCGTTGCTATATATATTTATTTATTTTTTTTTAATTTATTACTCCCTGTACCCATAAATCGGGTAAAATGGGGCTACTAAATCTGTACAAGTGTATGTATATATTTTTGATCAGTATAAAAAAAAAAATTCGATTTGGCCATGTCCGTCAGTCTACCCATATGAACGCGTCGATCTTTCAAAGGTATGGACACAAAATTTGGAATGTAGGTTCATGTATACCATACACAGATCAAGTTTGTTTCCAATATCAGATATCTCCTCCCATTTCACGCCAATTCGATCAAAACGTTTTTCAGCCGCACTTTATAATATATATACCTGGAATTTGGCATGTATTAGGCTTGGGTCATTCCCAATTTTGTGTCCAAATTTCAAGTTGATCAAATAATAAACAAGGACGTTATTCACGAAATAAGATTGAGTTCTGCAGAGCGTGGAGTGAAGAAGAAGCAGAGCTTCCACTTAAAATGCCTCGCTTACACTGTGGCTAATGTGTGTGCGTTTTTGTCTTTATGTCTGCGTATGTGTAAGTGTGGTTGGAAGTTTTAGACCTGGGTACAGGGAGTCTTTTAGTCGGGTATACTCGACTATAGCAATTTTGCTTGTTTCAGCTGTGCAATAAGCAGCAATCGATGTGTTCGGTGTACCTCGCTGAATCCTATCTGGTATGTAACATTCTACTTCTGTTTACACAGTCTAAAACTGCTCCTAATTGCAGGGAAGCTATAGCCAAACGATGCGCACAACCACTCGCAGCAACAACTCTTTGCTTTCGCAAAGGTAATTTTACCTTGCTTAATCAACTGATCTCTACAACTGATTGGTCCTCGCTTGACAACGCAGTTGACATTTATTACGCTCTTAACTCATTCTATGTAACACTTAACTCTCTATTAGACATATGTATTCCTAACTCTTCTCGCAAATCTAGTTGTGCTAAGCCCCTTGGTTTACACAAAGGAGCAAAATCTATATCTTCCACACCTGTGCAGTTTTTTTCACGTCTCTTTCTGAATACACAAATATCCAAATTATATAGGACTGGGAACATAGTATTCTGAAGTCGGGTGCGTCCGACTGCAACGTTCTTACTTGTTACTCCCTGTACCCATAAAATGGGTAAAGGGGGTATTACATCTGTGCAAATGTATGTAACAGACAGAAGGAGACATCTCCGACCCTATAAAGTATATATATTCTTGATCAGTATCAAAAGAGATTTCGATTTGGCCATGTCCGTCTGTCTGTCCGTCTGTCCGTCTGTCCGTCTGTCCGTATGAACGCGTCGATCTCAGCAACTACAAGAGCTAGAGACACCAAATTTGAAATGTAGGTTCCTGTATAGCATACGCAGATCAAGTTTGTTTCATATTTCAGATATCTCCCCCGTTCCCCCGCAAATCGATTAAAACCGTTTTACAGTAACAATTTTCAAGATATAGCTTTAAGATTTGGCACGTACAATACTTTAGTCTCTCTCAATCTACTGTCCAAATTTCAAGTCGATCGGATAATAAACACGGAAGTTATTCACGAAAGAAGATTCAGTGATGCAGCGAGAGGGGGCAGAAGAAGCACAGCCACCAATTAAATTGCCTCGCTTGCGCTGTCGTTTTTGCCGCCTGTGTGTGTGCGTCTTTGTGTATGTATGTGTAAGTGGACGTAGCTGTGATTGGATGTTTTAGACCTGGGTACAGGGAGTTTCGTAGTCGGGTATACTCGACTATAGCATTCTTACTTGTTGTAATTTTAGCTGCGGTTGCAGATAGGTAGTCTGAGTCTGAATTAGTGTCATCATTGTGGTTTTTGTTATTATTTTCTAAATTCGGGCTATTGTTAGATTCTATGTTAGTTGTGGGTGCAGTGTTTTATTTTGTGACTGTGGAGTAGAGGGCACCGTTGTGTTGGTGTCTCTCGTGGTATATTGTTACAGCTGTTTTAACTTCTACTTTTTGCAGAGTTTTTATGGCTTGAATTTCTTGTTGTTTGACGAAGATTGGGTCTAATGATGAGTGGTCACATGAAGAGAGTTTCTTATCTCGGCAATTGATGCAGTTCTTGTCACTGGTACAGATCTTGCTTTCGTCTTCTTCTGGATGATGTTCCGCACAATTGAAGCAAATTTTCTTGCCACGGCAAAGTTTTGACAAATGGAAGCGGAAGCAGTTGTTGCAACGCATAGGAAGTGGTATGTAGGGTCGAACATTGATCTTTTCATATCCTATCATTAGGTATGTAGGGGTGGTATGAGAGTCAAAAGTTACAATGATCAGACCGGTTTCGTTAAGTTCTCCTTCCACTTTCTTTATTATTTTTTTAGCCTCCTCCACATGCTGGTGTTTGAGTTCATTGGCAATAATCTCCTCGCTTAGCATGCGCAGGTCATTGCAATAGATAACAACTTTGGAAGTGTTGAGCGTCTGGTGTTCGGTAACTTTAATGTTATGTGTTCCAAGTTCGGTAAGTTGAAGTAGTTTGCTGGCTTGAGTTGAGTTTTTAGTTTTGATAAGTAATGTTCCTTCTTTGGTTTTCTTCGCAAATTCAATTTCGACGTTGCAGGCAAAGTCTATAACTTTTTTAATTAAGAATGGTGATGTCTTATAAAGAGATTCGTTATCGGTGCGTTAAATGATAAGAAATGTTGGGCCCATTGAAGGTTTCCCCTTATCGTGTGGGAACTCCATTTTAAATGTTTTGATAATCTTGATTCGCGTGTGTTTTTCTGATATTGCGATGAATTAGACTGGCGATAGTTTGTTTCACAGTTCAGTGTTGCGCAGCACAAAAGAAGCACACTTTTTTGCACGGTGGCAACCTGTGTGGAGCTTCTGTGGCACACACACACACTCACAACGCGCATATGTGCGAAAGATTTATTGTTTGGTCTTTCATGTAATAGTTTTTAGATTTTGTTGCACAGTTTATATAAATTATCATTACGCGCAAAGGCACGTTTCTTTTTATGCCACTATATAGGGGACTTGTCCAAGTGAATGTCTCGGCACTTCGGCACACATGAAGTGATGTCTCGGCATTACACTCTGTCTACTCTTGGGTCGGCCTAGCTCAGGGAAAAGTGGCGTGGGTTTTTGTATTGCCTTGAACAACTGCGTTACTATAATAAAAATTCGTAGACAGAAATAGGGAAAGATGAACGGACAATCAAACCAATCGGTTATGAGGCGGACGTGGAGATAGAGTACCTGTATAGAATTGGAGAACTAAGATGGTATTGTTCTCCTTCTATACCCTCCCTACCTGTAGAATCAATACGAAAACTTTACTGATTCTACCCTCAACATGCCTGCGGGACTAAATGCGTAAGGTGCCCTTAAAGCAACAACAAAATTAATTCATATTCAAGCGGTCTCTTATTCACAATAATTCAAGATATTTAGAAGCATAAGTAATACAATTCATGGATAACGTCTAATAATTATGATTAATTTTAAATTTTGAAATTTCCAAATCTTACAAGTTTTATCGAATGATTAAATTACAAAAACAACTCGTTCATTATTACAACTCGTTAATAAAGAGGAATACATTTGAATTTAATAAGAAATAAGCAACAACGATCGTCAAACACACACACTATTTCGATGTAAGTGAATGTAAACAATTCAAAAATTCATAACTGTGCGTTCCTAGCAAAATGACAAAAGCTCTTTTGGCTTACGCATGATTTGCGCGCATTTGATCACCAATATCAAAGCTTTTCTGCAACCGCATGTGGTGTACTCCGGTGTATGTTTTGACGCTCACTGTTCAGTTTCAGAGTTGTTGTGATTTGCCTTCAATATCCGCACATACTTTTTCACTCGGCTATGCCGTACTTACGACTTGATCCAGTCCATCAATTCAGCAGGCCTGTTGATGTTGATTTTACTGTGGGCTTTAGAAAATAATCAAATGTATGTGCAACCAATGAAAGCAAAGTGCAAAACTATAAAAAACAGTCGAAGAAAATGAATAAGTAAAAAAATCTAATTTAATTTAAATTTCATAATGAACTTTTTCCATGGATACTATTATTGTTTTATACGCTGCAAGTTTGCAGCCGATGATAAGGGTCTTCGTCTACTTCCTCCGATTAGGCTGCACCACCAACCTCAGGGACCAAAAAGGTTAGGTTGAATCTATCACATGTGGATAGTCCAAGAAGGCACCAATCCACTTGAAAATAGGGATGTGCGCTGGATTGTCAAGCGCTAAACAGGCATCTATCCGCCGTCCACGTATATTTAGTTTACTGGGCGGTTGGCAAGGTCAAGCGTCAGAGCAGCTGCGGCACATGGCCGAGCCGGGCTTTGGCTTAGAGTTGGTTATGAGGTGCGGCTTTTTGATATTAAAATCTGCCACGCACCAAAATCTCCTGGTTGACACACCCGACACAGATAGCAGAAGCACCCCTGTGTGAGGTTAAATCCAACCAAACGAAAGAAAATCGTCGATATAAAACCAAAATATCCACGGCACTTTATTGTAAAGTATGCGGGATCAGTTAAGGGAATGTATCCGCTCAAACAAGAGTACATCCTAATTTGGATGATCACAAAATAAAGATATTTTTCTGTTCTTTACACGTGGATTGCCAAAATTTCAGAACAGTGTATGCGTGTGTTCGCGCTTAGGTTTTTCAAAAGAATAGCACGCACATGCGTGCAAAGCGGAATTCTAATTGGAGCAGAAAAAAGCTCTAATTTGACAAGTGTCAATCTTTTGACAATTGCATTAGCTGCTCAGTGCAGCGCTGCGAATACAAGCTTTCTCAAGCTTGGCTTTATGCATAAAAGCTTTCCAAGCTGCATCAGCTGCTTCCTTATAAGTAGTAGTGGCAAGAAAAAGTATACACCTATAGCCATTAATTTATTCGCTCCCTCACAACATTAATATTTATATTGACTGTTTTCGCAATATATCAAACACATACTTTACGTATTATTTATACCTATTGAACAAAAATTTTAACTTATTTATTTTTACTCCCTGTACCCATAAAATGGGTAAAAAGGGGGTATTGGATTTGTGCAAAAGTATGTAACAGGCAGAAGGAGACATCTCCGACCCTATAAAGTATATATATTCTTGATCAGTGTCAAAAGAGATTTCGATTTGGCCATGTCCGTCTGTCTGTCCGTCTGTCCGTCTGTCCGGATGAACGCGTCGATCTCAGCAACTACAAGAGCTAGAGACACCAAATTTGGAATGTAGGTTCCTGTATACCATACGCAGATCAAGTTTGTTTCATATTTCAGATATCTCCCCCGTTCCCCCGCAAATCGATTAAAACCGTTTTACAGTAACAATATTCAAGATACAGCTTTAAGATTTGACATGTACAATACTTTAGTCTCTCTTAATCTACTGTCCAAATTTCAAGTCGATCGGATAATAAACACGGAAGTTATTCACGAAAGAAGATTCAGTAATGCAGCGAGAGGGGGAAGAGAAGCACAGCCACCAATTAAAATGCCTCGCTTGCGCTGTCGCTTTTGCCGCCTGTGTGCGTGCGTCTATGTGTATGTGTGTGTGTATGTGTAAGTGGGCGTAGATGTGATTGAATGTTTTAGACCTGGGTACAGGGAGTTTCGTAGTCGGGTATACTCGACTATAGCATTCTTACTTGTTTTTATTTATATTTGGAAATAATTATGAAGCTGAATTATAGACTTCACTTTTTTCGGACCGTGGGCCTGCATTTTTCAAAACCGGTAGCAGATGTGTTGAATTATTTAATGTGAGGAGCTTGGAAAATTAGTTTCAAAATAATCAGATGATAAACAGAAAAGTTTGAAAAAGAGTTTGAAGTCAATCGGACGATAATCATAAAAGTTGCATACAACAGTTTTCCGCGAATTTTCCGAACTTGGGGGTAGATTTCCCAAAATCTTTGGACACGGCGCCTATTATGGGTTTGTGTAGAACCTTGAAAATGAGTTTGAAGCCAATCGCATGAAAATTAAAAATGTCGCATGCCAGAGTTTTCCACCGATTTTCCGACCACGGGGCTGAATTTCCCAAAATCGCTGATACACATGTCGAATTATTTAATGTGTAGAGCTTTGAAAATGAGTTTGAAGCCAATCGGATGCCCATGGGCAACCCTATATCACCAACAATAGCTAACATAGTATTGGACAAAATTCTTGACAATGCCACAGACGAACTCAAAAAGAAGAACATCCACATAAAACATATATCCAAATATGTTGATGACTTATTTTGCATTATTAAAGAATCGGAAGCACAAATTAAATAAATAATCAACATACGGCAAAAAAGCCGAACTACCACAACCCCAGTCGTGTGTTGCCGAGCTACTGAAACCCCGGCTCCGAGAAAACAATTAGTCTTGGATCAACACCAGAACGATGAGCACGGCTTATGTCGCTTGTGCTCACATTTCGTTTCTATGTGTGGGTCCAAGTAGGTTCGCTCTCCAGTTGATCCATTATTTTGATAATGGGTAATGTAGGTTTAAGACTAATTGTTTATTCGTACCCGGGGTTTTAGTAGCTCGGCAACACACGACTGGGGTTGTGGTAGTTCGGCTTTGTTGCCGAAGTACTCTGGGGTTCTGCGGTCAGCAAAGCATCTGGCCTCAGAAAAATGCTTGCTTGATGTATCTATGTATTTAGTAATTAATGCTAGTACCTTAGTACTTTGTTTGTGTTTTACTTTTTTGAGTCCCTAGCATTAGAAAATAGTGCTGCGTAAGACAATTGGGTGAGATTAAATGCGTTGCTATATATATTTATTTATTTTTTTTTAATTTATTACTCCCTGTACCCATAAATCGGGTAAAATGGGGCTACTAAATCTGTACAAGTGTATGTATATATTTTTGATCAGTATAAAAAAAAAAATTCGATTTGGCCATGTCCGTCAGTCTACCCATATGAACGCGTCGATCTTTCAAAGGTATGGACACAAAATTTGGAATGTAGGTTCATGTATACCATACACAGATCAAGTTTGTTTCCAATATCAGATATCTCCTCCCATTTCACGCCAATTCGATCAAAACGTTTTTCAGCCGCACTTTATAATATATATACCTGGAATTTGGCATGTATTAGGCTTGGGTCATTCCCAATTTTGTGTCCAAATTTCAAGTTGATCAAATAATAAACAAGGACGTTATTCACGAAATAAGATTGAGTTCTGCAGAGCGTGGAGTGAAGAAGAAGCAGAGCTTCCACTTAAAATGCCTCGCTTACACTGTGGCTAATGTGTGTGCGTTTTTGTCTTTATGTCTGCGTATGTGTAAGTGTGGTTGGAAGTTTTAGACCTGGGTACAGGGAGTCTTTTAGTCGGGTATACTCGACTATAGCAATTTTGCTTGTTTCAGCTGTGCAATAAGCAGCAATCGATGTGTTCGGTGTACCTCGCTGAATCCTATCTGGTATGTAACATTCTACTTCTGTTTACACAGTCTAAAACTGCTCCTAATTGCAGGGAAGCTATAGCCAAACGATGCGCACAACTACTCGCAGCAGCAACTCTTTGCTTTCGCAAAGGTAATTTTACCTTGCTTAATCAACTGATCTCTACAACTGATTGGTCCTCGCTTGACAACGCAGTTGACATTTATTACGCTCTTAACTCATTCTATGTAACACTTAACTCTCTATTAGACATATGTATTCCTAACTCTTCTCGCAAATCTAGTTGTGCTAAGCCCCCTTGGTTTACACCCAGACTCTCCAACTTAAAAAATATTAAATCTAAATATTTTAAAAAGTTTAAGATGTCTGGTTCTAGTCTGGACTTATCTAAATATTCTATTGCTAAGTCTAACTTCTCTCTTCTTAACTCACAATGTTACATGGAATATATCGCACGATGAAAAAGGCAATTTGCATACAATCCTAAACTTTTCTATTCTTTTGTTAACTCTAAACGTAAATCTGCACGTCTTCCTTCTTCTTTCTTTTTTGGCACCGAAAAAGCATGCAGTGACTAAACTGCTGTGAATTTATATGCCAAATTTTTCCAATCCACCTATTCATCTATTCCTCTTTCTAACACATCCTATCCCTACAGTATTTCTTCTTCTAATAATATTTTTGCTCCCACTATTTCCGCATCATCCCTTCTATCTGTTATTAGGTCCGTAAAACATTCTTACTCTCCTGGGCCTGATAATATTCCAAGTTGTGTGTTAAAGGAATGTAGGTCTTCTTTACTTCATACCTTACTTAAACTTTTAATCTTTCCCTTACTACTTGAGTCTTTTCATCTCTTTGGAAAGACTCATTTACCATAAGTAAGTCTGATATTTCTAGGTATTGCAAAGTTGTCGTCGATCCCAAAATTATTTAAGAAAATTATTACAGAAACTTTGCAGCATCTCTGTAAATCTATAAATTTTTCATCCCAACATGGATTTATAAAGAGTCGGTCTACTACGACCAATTTGCTAGAGTTGTCACATATTATAAATGATGCATTCCAAAAGAAAATGCAAACTGATGTCATTTACACTGATTTCAGTAAAGCATTTGATTTTGTAAAACATGATCTTTTGAATTATAAACTTAATTGTATTGGTTGTCCTATCTCTGTTCTGTCTTGAATTTCTTCTTATTTAAAAAATAGAACCCAAAAAGTACTACTTAGATCTACAATTCCTAAACCTGTTTTCGTAACTTCAGGTGTACCCCAAGGAAGTCACCTTGGTCCTTTAATCTTCACACTTTTTATTAATGATCTTCCATCTATTTTATTACACTCTCGTATACTCATGTATGCAGATGATGTAAAACTTATTCTATCATTTAATAATCCTCTCCAAACTAGACTGCTTCAACGTGATCCACGTGGTCCAAAAATTTTTTATGCAGATTTGTCCACAAAGTTAAGATTAGTCTGTATGGCAAATTTGGTGACTCTACCTGTAAAGGTGTGGGAGATATAGATTTTTCTCCCTTGTGGAGGAGGGGGTGTGGGGGTCCAAAAATTTTTTATGCACATTTTCCCAGGTGGTCAATATTAATCTGTATGCCAAATTAGGGAACTCTATCTTTGAAACTGTAGGAGATATACCCCTTGAAAAACGTGTTTTGGGGATATCATAAGCCGATTTGTGGGGGTGGGGGGTCAAATTTTTTGATGCAGATCTGTCGGGAATCTCAACATTATTCTGTATGCCAAATTTGGTGACTATATATTTAAAAATAAAGAAGATACAGGTTTTCCCCAAAATGTTGGGGGGGGGGGGGGGGGGGTGGTGGTGGGGGGTCGATCTCGACACTTCATAAATTGATGGTATACACCAACAGGTGTACCAAGTTTGGTTGCTCTAGCTTAAAGATAAAGGCAAAAGAATTGCGTTCATACGGACAGACGGCCAGACGGCCAGACGGACAGACGGACATTTCGCAAACCCAATATACTATTTTCCCTTCGGGAACATAGTATAAATAGTGAGATCCGTATTGAGTCAGTCCAGAAGCAATTTCTTTTATTTGCCCTACGTAGTTTAAATTGGGATCCTAATCTTCGTCTGCCATCTTATCCCAGTAGACTCTTACTTTTAAATCTTCCGACATTAGAATAAAACCGTAGAATAACTCTTGGTGTGGTTTTTATACATAAGTTGATTAGTGGCGACATAGATTCTCCCTTTCTTTTAAGTCGTCTTAATTTCTCTGTCCCTTGTTGACCTACTAGAAACTTTATTCCCTTATCTCTTTCTACATACACTACTGATTATGCTTTACACAATCCTTTTCGTGTACTATGCACACAGTACAATTCAGTTTTTCATGTTTTCTCCTCTGAAATCTCTCTTCCCTCTATTAAGCTTGCTCTTTTGAATCACCTACGGGTAATCTCTGGCCAATCCCAGCTGTGAGCAGGAGCGCAGCTTGCCAGTGTGGCAAATAATCTTCCCCCATCGGGTCGGAGATTGCCCATTCTATGTTCCCCTTTATTTACTATTTTCTACTCTATAACTTTTTTATTCTTTCCCATCCCTACCCGTTCCTAGATCCTTTTTTCCTTAATGTAATCTCTAACCAACCTCGCTGTGAGCTGGGGCACAGCTTGCCGGACTGACTACTAAAACGTCCCCCACAGGGTTAAAGATTTCATTCCTACTGTCTTTCTATATTCTTCTTCTTAAGGTTTATGCTTTAAATGAACCTTAAATTCTATAAGCTTTTTCTTCATAACTAACTTTTCACTATCTTGCTAGAGGCTCTTATAACGCCATCAGCATATCTTTGCATAGCTAGCCGGACTGGCAAATAAACTACCCAAAAAGTTTTTATGCAGATTTGTCCACAAAGTTAAGATTAGTCTGTATGTCAAATTTGGTGACTCTACCTGTAAAGGTGTGGGAGATATAGATTTTTCTCCTGTGTGGAGGAGGGGGTGTGGGGGTTCAAAAATTTTTTATGCACATTATCCCAGGTGGTCAATATTAATCTGTATGCCAAATTAGGGAACTCTATCTTTGAAACTGTAGGAGATATACCCCTTGAAAAACGTGTTTTGGGGATATCATAAGCCGATTTGTGGGGGTGGGGGGTCAAATTTTTTTGATGCAGATCTGTCGGGAATCTCAACATTAATCTGTATGCCAAATTTGGTGACTATATCTTTAAAAATAAAGAAGATACAGGTTTTCCCCAAAATGTTGGGGGGGGGGGGGGTGGTGGTGGGGGGTCGATCTCGACACTTCATAAATTGACGGTATACACCAACAGGTGTACCAAGTTTGGTTGCTCTAGCTTAAAGATAAAGGCAAAAGAATTGCGTTCATACGGACAGACGGCCAGACGGCCAGACGGACAGACGGACATTTCGCAAACCCAATATACTATTTTCCCTTCGGGAACATAGTATAAATAGTGAGATCCGTATTGAGTCAGTCCAGAAGCAATTTCTTTTATTTGCCCTACGTAGTTTAAATTGGGATCCTAATCTTCGTCTGCCATCTTATCCCAGTAGACTCTTACTTTTAAATCTTCCGACATTAGAATAAAACCGTAGAATAACTCTTGGTGTGGTTTTTATACATAAGTTGATTAGTGGCGACATAGATTCTCCCTTTCTTTTAAGTCGTCTTAATTTCTCTGTCCTTTGTAGACCTACTAGAAACTTTATTCCCTTATCTCTTTCTACATACACTACTGATTATGCTTTACACAATCCTTTTCGTGTACTATGCACACAGTACAATTCAGTTTTTCATGTTTTCTCCTCTGAAATCTCTCTTCCCTCTATTAAGCTTGCTCTTTTGAATCACCTACGGGTAATCTCTGGCCAATCCCAGCTGTGAGCAGGAGCGCAGCTTGCCAGTGTGGCAAATAATCTTCCCCCATCGGGTCGGAGATTGCCCATTCTATGTTCCCCTTTATTTACTATTTTCTACTCTATAACTTTTTTATTCTTTCCCATCCCTACCCGTTCCTAGATCCTTTTTTCCTTAATGTAATCTCTAACCAACCTCGCTGTGAGCTGGGGCACAGCTTGCCGGACTGACTACTAAAACGTCCCCCACAGGGTTAAAGATTTCATTCCCACTGTCTTTCTATATTCTTCTTCTTAAGTTTTATGCTTTAAATGAACCTTAAATTCTATAAGCTTTTTCTTCATAACTAACTTTTCACTATCTTGCTATAGGCTCTTATAACGCCATCAGCATATCTTTGCATAGCTAGCCGGACTGGCAAATAAACTACCCCAACGTGCTGGTGTCGTTATTACATTCCAATTGTAATTTCGTGTAGGCTTTTAAATTTTTTAATTTTTTCCCGAAAGGAAAATAGTGTATTGGGTTTGCGAAATGTCCGTCTGTCCGTATGCACGCAATTTTTTTGCCTTTATCTTCGAGCTAGAGCAACCAAACTTGGTACACATGTTGGTGTATATCGTCAATTTATGAAGTGTCGAGATTATATAGGACTGGGAACATAGTATTCTGCTGTCGGGTGCGTCCGACAGCAACGTTTTTACTTGTTTTCCTTATATCTATGTATTATATTGTATCTTTTGATTCGAGGCAGCACTGTTTTGCATTCGCAAAATAAGTAAAAATAAAAAAAAATAAAAATGTGTACATTCTCACAGATATTAAATACCTTGTGACCCATTTTATGGGTACAGGAAGTAAAAACCGCTTACCCTTATTCACCTTGTACGACAAGCGGCGCTGCGCTTCACCATTATTGATAGGAGACGCTGTATGCTGCTACACCAACACTGCCAGGTGGCACTGTACGTTGCTTTTTTTGCCTTTATCTTTGAGCTAGAGCAACCAAACTTGGTACACCTGTTGGTGTATACCGTCAATTTATGAAGTGTCGAGATTGACACTTTTTGGACACCCCCACCCCCTCCCCACAAAGGAGCAAAATCTATATCTTCCACACCTGTGCAGTTTTTTTCACGTCTCTTTCTGAATACACAAATATCCAAATTATATAGGACTGGGAACATAGTATTCTGCAGTCGGGTGCGTCCGACTGCAACGTTCTTACTTGTTTTTTATTTATATTTGGAAATAATTATGAAGCTGAATTATAGACTTCACTTTTTTCGGACCGTGGGCCTGCATTTTTCAAAACCGGTAGCAGATGTGTTGAATTATTTAATGTGAGGAGCTTGGAAAATTAGTTTCAAAATAATCAGATGATAAACAGAAAAGTTTGAAAAAGAGTTTGAAGTCAATCGGACGATAATCATAAAAGTTGCATACAACAGTTTTCCGCGAATTTTCCGAACTTGGGGGTAGATTTCCCAAAATCTTTGGACACGGCGCCTATTATGGGTTTGTGTAGAACCTTGAAAATGAGTTTGAAGCCAATCGCATGAAAATTAAAAATGTCGCATGCCAGAGTTTTCCACCGATTTTCCGACCACGGGGCTGAATTTCCCAAAATCGCTGATACACATGTCGAATTATTTAATGTGTAGAGCTTTGAAAATGAGTTTGAAGCCAATCGGATGCCCATGGGCAACCCTATATCACCAACAATAGCTAACATAGTATTGGACAAAATTCTTGACAATGCCACAGACGAACTCAAAAAGAAGAACATCCACATAAAACATATATCCAAATATGTTGATGACTTATTTTGCATTATTAAAGAATCGGAAGCACAAATTAAATAAATAATCAACATACGGCAAAAAAGCCGAACTACCACAACCCCAGTCGTGTGTTGCCGAGCTACTGAAACCCCGGCTCCGAGAAAACAATTAGTCTTGGATCAACACCAGAACGATGAGCACGGCTTATGTCGCTTGTGCTCACATTTCGTTTCTATGTGTGGGTCCAAGTAGGTTCGCTCTCCAGTTGATCCATTATTTTGATAATGGGTAATGTAGGTTTAAGACTAATTGTTTATTCGTACCCGGGGTTTTAGTAGCTCGGCAACACACGACTGGGGTTGTGGTAGTTCGGCTTTGTTGCCGAAGTACTCTGGGGTTCTGCGGTCAGCAAAGCATCTGGCCTCAGAAAAATGCTTGCTTGATGTATCTATGTATTTAGTAATTAATGCTAGTACCTTAGTACTTTGTTTGTGTTTTACTTTTTTGAGTCCCTAGCATTAGAAAATAGTGCTGCGTAAGACAATTGGGTGAGATTAAATGCGTTGCTATATATATTTATTTATTTTTTTTTAATTTATTACTCCCTGTACCCATAAATCGGGTAAAATGGGGCTACTAAATCTGTACAAGTGTATGTATATATTTTTGATCAGTATAAAAAAAAAATTCGATTTGGCCATGTCCGTCAGTCTACCCATATGAACGCGTCGATCTTTCAAAGGTATGGACACAAAATTTGGAATGTAGGTTCATGTATACCATACACAGATCAAGTTTGTTTCCAATATCAGATATCTCCTCCCATTTCACGCCAATTCGATCAAAACGTTTTTCAGCCGCACTTTATAATATATATACCTGGAATTTGGCATGTATTAGGCTTGGGTCATTCCCAATTTTGTGTCCAAATTTCAAGTTGATCAAATAATAAACAAGGACGTTATTCACGAAATAAGATTGAGTTCTGCAGAGCGTGGAGTGAAGAAGAAGCAGAGCTTCCACTTAAAATGCCTCGCTTACACTGTGGCTAATGTGTGTGCGTTTTTGTCTTTATGTCTGCGTATGTGTAAGTGTGGTTGGAAGTTTTAGACCTGGGTACAGGGAGTCTTTTAGTCGGGTATACTCGACTATAGCAATTTTGCTTGTTTCAGCTGTGCAATAAGCAGCAATCGATGTGTTCGGTGTACCTCGCTGAATCCTATCTGGTATGTAACATTCTACTTCTGTTTACACAGTCTAAAACTGCTCCTAATTGCAGGGAAGCTATAGCCAAACGATGCGCACAACTACTCGCAGCAGCAACTCTTTGCTTTCGCAAAGGTAATTTTACCTTGCTTAATCAACTGATCTCTACAACTGATTGGTCCTCGCTTGACAACGCAGTTGACATTTATTACGCTCTTAACTCATTCTATGTAACACTTAACTCTCTATTAGACATATGTATTCCTAACTCTTCTCGCAAATCTAGTTGTGCTAAGCCCCCTTGGTTTACACCCAGACTCTCCAACTATTAAATCTAAATATTTTAAAAAGTTTAAGATGTCTGGTTCTAGTCTGGACTTATCTAAATATTCTATTGCTAAGTCTAACTTCTCTCTTCTTAACTCACAATGTTACATGGAATATATCGTACGATGAAAAAGGCAATTTGCATACAATCCTAAACTTTTCTATTCTTTTGTTAACTCTAAACGTAAATCTGCACGTCTTCCTTCTTCTTTCTTTTTTGGCACCGAAAAAGCATGCAGTGACTAAACTGCTGTGAATTTATATGCCAAATTTTTCCAATCCACCTATTCATCTATTCCTCTTTCTAACACATCCTATCCCTACAGTATTTCTTCTTCTAATAATATTTTTGCTCCCACTATTTCCGCATCATCCCTTCTATCTGTTATTAGGTCCGTAAAACATTCTTACTCTCCTGGGCCTGATAATATTCCAAGTTGTGTGTTAAAGGAATGTAGGTCTTCTTTACTTCATACCTTACTTAAACTTTTAATCTTTCCCTTACTACTTGAGTCTTTTCATCTCTTTGGAAAGACTCATTTACCATAAGTAAGTCTGATATTTCTAGGTATTGCAAAGTTGTCGTCGATCCCAAAATTATTTAAGAAAATTATTACAGAAACTTTGCAGCATCTCTGTAAATCTATAATTTTTTCATCCCAACATGGATTTATAAAGAGTCGGTCTACTACGACCAATTTGCTAGAGTTGTCACATATTATAAATGATGCATTCCAAAAGAAAATGCAAACTGATGTCATTTACACTGATTTCAGTAAAGCATTTGATTTTGTAAAACATGATCTTTTGAATTATAAACTTAATTGTATTGGTTTTCCTATCTCTGTTCTGTCTTGAATTTCTTCTTATTTAAAAAATAGAACCCAAAAAGTACTACTTAGATCTACAATTCCTAAACCTGTTTTCGTAACTTCAGGTGTACCCCAAGGAAGTCACCTTGGTCCTTTAATCTTCACACTTTTTATTAATGATCTTCCATCTATTTTATTACACTCTCGTATACTCATGTATGCAGATGATGTAAAACTTATTCTATCATTTAATAATCCTCTCCAAACTAGACTGCTTCAACGTGACTTAAACTCTATTCAACTTTGGTGTTTGGCTAATCATCTTCCTCTCAATTGCTGTAAATGCATGTTTATGACATTCAGTCGATCCAAGCCCTATCTTGGTAACTATTCTATTGATAACTTTCCCTTAAAACGTATTACCCCTGTTAAGGACTTGGGTGTCACTTTTGATTCTAAACTTAACTTTAACTTACATATTTCCTCAATTGTTAATGTTGCCAAGGGCGTACTTGGATTCATCGAGCGTTAGTCAAAGGAATTTAATGATCCTTTCACCACAAAACTGCTCTATGTGTCGCTCATACGCCGTATTCTGGAAAACTGCTCATGTATATGGTCCCCTCAATACAAAACAAGTAAGAACGTTGCAGTCGGATGCACCCGACTGCAGAATACTATGTTCCCAGTCCTATATAATTTGGTTATTTGTGTGTTCAGAAAGAGACGCGAAAAAGACTGCACAGGTGTGGGAGATATAGATTTTGTTTTTTTGTGGAGGAGGGGGTGGGGGGGTCCAAAAATTTTTTATGCAGATTTGTCCACAAAGTTAAGATTAGTCTGTATGTCAAATTTGGTGACTCTACCTGTAAAGGTGTGGGAGATATAGATTTTTCTCCTTTGTGGAGGAGGGGGTGTGGGGGTCCAAAAATTTTTATGCACATTTTCCCAGGTGGTCAATATTAATCTGTATGCCAAATAAGGGAACTCTATCTTTGAAACTGTAGGAGATATACCCCTTGAAAAACGTGTTTTGGGGATATCATAAGCCGATTTGTGGGGGTGGGGGGTCAAATTTTTTTGATGCAGATCTGTCGGGAATCTCAACATTAATCTGTATGCCAAATTTGGTGACTACATCTTTAAAAATAAAGAAGATACAGGTTTTCCCCAAAATGTTGGGGGGGCGGGTGGTGGTGGGGGGTCGATCTCGACACTTCATACCAACAGGTGTACCAAGTTTGGTTGCTCTAGCTTAAAGATAAAAGCAAAAGAATTGCGTTCATACGGACAGACGGACAGACGGCCAGACGGACAGACGGACATTTCGCAAACCCAATATACTATTTTCCCTTCGGGAACATAGTATAAATAGTGAGATCCGTTTTGAGTCAGTCCAGAAGCAATTTCTTTTATTTGCCCTACGTAGTTTAAATTGGGATCCTAATCTTCGTCTGCCATCTTATCCCAGTAGACTCTTACTTTTAAATCTTCCGACATTAGAATAAAACCGTAGAATAACTCTTGGTGTGGTTTTTATACATAAGTTGATTAGTGGCGACATAGATTCTCCCTTTCTTTTAAGTCGTCTTAATTTCTCTGTCCCTTGTTGACCTACTAGAAACTTTATTCCCTTATCTCTTTCTACATACACTACTGATTATGCTTTACACAATCCTTTTCGTGTACTATGCACACAGTACAATTCAGTTTTTCATGTTTTCTCCTCTGAAATCTCTCTTCCCTCTATTAAGCTTGCTCTTTTGAATCACCTACGGGTAATCTCTGGCCAATCCCAGCTGTGAGCAGGAGCGCAGCTTGCCAGTGTGGCAAATAATCTTCCCCCATCGGGTCGGAGATTGCCCATTCTATGTTCCCCTTTATTTACTATTTTCTACTCTATAACTTTTTTATTCTTTCCCATCCCTACCCGTTCCTAGATCCTTTTTTCCTTAATGTAATCTCTAACCAACCTCGCTGTGAGCTGGGGCACAGCTTGCCGGACTGACTACTAAAACGTCCCCCACAGGGTTAAAGATTTCATTCCTACTGTCTTTCTATATTCTTCTTCTTAAGGTTTATGCTTTAAATGAACCTTAAATTCTATAAGCTTTTTCTTCATAACTAACTTTTCACTATCTTGCTAGAGGCTCTTATAACGCCATCAGCATATCTTTGCATAGCTAGCCGGACTGGCAAATAAACTACCCCAACGTGCTGGTGTCGTTATTACATTCCAATTGTAATTTCGTGTAGGCTTTTAAATTTTTTAATTTTTTCCCGAAAGGAAAATAGTGTATTGGGTTTGCGAAATGTCCGTCTGTCCGTATGCACGCAATTTTTTTGCCTTTATCTTCGAGCTAGAGCAACCAAACTTGGTACACATGTTGGTGTATATCGTCAATTTATGAAGTGTCGAGATTATATAGGACTGGGAACATAGTATTCTGCTGTCGGGTGCGTCCGACAGCAACGTTTTTACTTGTTTTCCTTATATCTATGTATTATATTGTATCTTTTGATTCGAGGCAGCACTGTTTTGCATTCGCAAAATAAGTAAAAATAAAAAAAAATAAAAATGTGTACATTCTCACAGATATTAAATACCTTGTGACCCATTTTATGGGTACAGGAAGTAAAAACCGCTTACCCTTATTCACCTTGTACGACAAGCGGCGCTGCGCTTCACCATTATTGATAGGAGACGCTGTATGCTGCTACACCAACACTGCCAGGTGGCACTGTACGTTGCTTCACCAAGACCAAAAGGTGGCGCTGTTTACCACCTTATCGACACCGACAGGTGGCGGCTTGCACAATTTATTTGGCTGTTTAGCAATTTAGAGCATGGGGAGAATTATAAATCACATAATACAGTATCCTATAGTAAACACGCTGTGCAAGAAAATAACAGTTTTTCCAGTCGCCAACAATGGTACGGTTCTACAGCTAGAGGACAACGTGGTGGCCGATTGCTATGGTCAAATGTTGGCCGTGACAAACTGTTCACAAACGGCAACAGCCACGTTCTGCAGGCAACCTGAGGGCAGTACTTGCGCACAAGGCCTCCACTCTGGGGGCACAGCTCATTGTCAAACACAGCCAAGCCATCTCGATCGCGTCACCGTGGTTGCCGTCACTGTGGTTGATGACGGCATCATCATCGTAGACGACCGCAGCGCCACTCTCGCCTATGACAACTTTACTGAGGTAAAAACCTCCGGGACGTACCTCATCACGTTCAACTTGTTTGATCATCAACGGCACCCGATACATGAACCGTAACAGCGTCCAGAATCGGTTCCCGGCAGTGGCAGCATCCCCGCTATTAAATATCAGCGACTACGACACGATACTCAGCCTCCCGTACATCCACCGGCTGAGTGAAGACAACCTAAACTTCATCAATGGAATTAGGAACAAAGTCACTACCGGGACTTCATCGACAATTTCCCTAAGCATAGTACTGTTAGCATGTGCTATAGGAATGCGGTTCTACTTTCTTGGACTGCTCGTGAAGAAACAAAGATATGCCCAGCAGATCGCCGAACTGGTAGAAAGCTACAATGCGAGGACGGTCGGTCTTTGAGAGGGGGAGTAGTTAACCACTGACACTCAGAATTGGATGACCCAGCGTTTTGGGGAAGTCAATGACTGGAGTCATGAGCGCGGCGGCAGCCTGCAGCGCTAGCTGCAGAGTTGAGGTCTAGCTTTAAGTTTGATAAATTGTTATATTTAGTTTTAGTCTTTGATTCAACAAAGCTAGGCGTATCACCCGCAAATAAAGTTTATAAATTCTTACCCTTATTTATATATGCACATAACAAAGTACAATTTGTGCTTCAATAGTTTGTGCTTTTACAGTTTAAGTCATAATGCCCTTGGCTGATATCAAAGATATAAGAAGATGGTTCACTCCTACGATTGAGAGACAGTTGGCTACGACATGCGCGAGATCGTAAGTCGTCATTATTCGGCAACGTACAGTGGCGCCTGTTGCCGAGGCACGTCGCAAAAATCAACAAGTAAGAATGCTATAGTCGAGTATACCCGACTACGAAACTCCCTGTACCCAGGTCACATCTGCGTCCACTTACGCATACACACACACACACACAAAGCGCATACACACGAGCGAAAGCGTAAGCGAGGCATTCTAAGTGGTAGCTGCTTCTTTCCCCCCGTTGTGCAACACTGAATCTTCTCTCGTGAATAACATCTTATTTTCCGATCGACTTGAGTTTTAGATAGTAGATTAGGAGTGACCAAAGTATTATACATGCCGAACTTCAAAGCTATATCTTTTAAAATTTTGGTACAAAACGTTTTTTTCGAATTTCGGGGGAACGGGGGAAAATATTTGAAATTGGAAACAAACTTGATCTGCGTATGGTATACAGGAACCTACATACCAAATTTGGTGTATCTAGCTTTCATAGTTGCTGAGATCGCTAATTGGACTGCGTTGGATCGTAAAGCGTTGGCTACGATCACTTTGAGCGTAAAGACGACACAGTTGGGATACATAAAAACGGCATGGATTAACTGCAAGAAGTTCATCAGCCAAGTAGTCCTGTGCGTAAAGTTTCACTTTACAAAAAGTTGCTCAGTGTACGCATGTCGGATGGTCAAAGCATGGCAAGTTATTTGAGCTTGCTCCGCGGAATCGTCGATCAGTTGCTGCAGTTGGACTTGAGATAAATGATGAGTTGCATACCATCATATTGCTTTCAAGTCTACAAGAGGGGTATGAAAATTTCGTTGTCGCCAAAGAGACGCGCGACAGTTTGCCAAATTTTAGCTTCTGTGCATCAAATTGAAAGAAGGAGATCGCAAGGAATGTGTAGAGAGACACAGCGATAATGTACCGGTATTTGCAGTTATGCAGAGGCATGGAAACAGTGCGAAGAGCGCCACAAAGAAGAGACTGACAAACATTGTCTGTTTCAGGTGCGGCGAAAAAGGGCACATTAAGGCGAATAAGGCTGTTCGGGTTATTGAATGCAGTGGATGCGAGCAGTTTCCGAAGAACGAACTGGTGTTTGGACAGCGGTGCAACAAGTCACATGTCAACAAAATGGTGTTGCAGAGCGGGCCAATGGAACATAGTGGAAATGGCCAGATGCGTGTTGATGCAGTCAGGTTTGGGTCAACAGCTGTGGGCGGAGGCTGTATACACCGCGCGCCCACCTGAGCACTACCAAATATGACACCGATGGAAGCGTGGACTGGTAAGAAGCCATCTAACAGTCACTTAAAAGTTTTTGGATCAGTTGCAGTGGCGCTGGACAAAGGTAATCGTAAAGGAAAATTCAAAGCTAGAGGAAAGGAATATCGCATGGTTGGATACTCGATGCAGGCTAAAGGCTATCGGTTGTACGATGCAGAGTCGAGATGAGTAGTCGAGCCACGAGATGTGGTGTTTGCTGAGATCGGCGCACTGGAGCAAGGGAATGGCGAGACTAAATCTTTTGATTTGCCAATGGGCAAGAATCAAAGTGAGACTCCATAGCGACGATAGGATCAAATCGAGCGGCGCCAGTCACGATGATGATCTTGATGGTAGCAGAATCGAATCTTTTGAAAGTGCCGCAGTTGAGGTTATGCAGCAGCCAGCTGCACGGGTTGGGCCTAGCAGGCCAAGATTGTTGAGAACGGGCAGACCTGGACGCCCAAAGAAGCAGTACAACGTACTTAGCGCAACGGTTACAGTTGATGTAACTATTCCATCATCCTACGTGGAGGCGATGAGCAGTTTGCATGCTTCTTATTGGCGTGAGTCAATGGAAAAGGAGTACGGTGCTTTGATTGCAAATCAATTTTTTTTAAAAAGGGGTACTAAATCTGTGCAAATGTATATATATATTATATATATATGTATATATTCTTGATCAGTATCAAAGAGATTTCGATTTGACCATGTTCGTCTGTCCTTCTGTATGAACGCGTCGATCTCAGCAACTACAAGAGCTAGGACACAAAATTTGAAATGTAGGTTCGTGTATACGCAGATCAAGTTTGTTTTATATTCCCGATATCTCCCTCCGTTCCTCCGCAAATCGATAAAAAACCGTTTAACATATTACAGAATTAGAAGTAGACCAAAAGTTAGCGTACCAAAGAATACGAACAACTACTGACCAAGATATTGACCGAAAAATTGACAAAGCAAAATCGACACTAACACAACAATATGACATGAAACTGAACGCAGAGGGGTTTATAAACTTAACAGATGTTTATTTTCCGAAAGAAAGCCAATGGCTCTTATCTCTGGGTCCAAAGTTTGCTCTTCCAATAGACAACAATAACGTAGACCCGATACATGTAATAGCGGACCTAGAACAGGGAATCCAGACGATAAAGGACGAAAATCAAAGAGACACTGCCAGAGGAAACTTAGCATCCAGGCTAAGCAACTTTAAACAAATTTATATTAAATATATCAAAAATGACAAAGAAAGTTGTTAAAGAACACCAAGACAAGATCATAATCACACAGGCAGACAAGGGCAATAAGACAGTAGTTATGTATAAACAAGTAAGAATGCTATAGTCGAGTATACCCGACTACGAAACTCCCTGTACCCAGGTCTAAAACATCCAATCACATCTAAGTCCACTTACCCATACACACACACATACACAAAGACGCACGCACACAGGCGGCAAAAGTGGCTGTGCTTCTTCTTCCCCCACTCGCTGCATTACTGAATCTTCTTTCGTGAATAACTTCCGTGTTTATTATCCGATCGACTTGAAATTTGGACAGTCGATTAAGAGAGACTAAAGTATTGTACATGCCAAATCTTAAAGCTATATCTTGAATATTGTTACTGTAAAACGGTTTTAATCGATTTGCGGGGGAACGGGGGAGATATCTGAAATATGAAACAAACTTGATCTGCGTATGCTATACAGGAACCTACATTTCAAATTTGGTGTCTCTAGCTCTTGTAGTTGCTGAGATCGACGAGTTCATACGGACAGACGGACAGACGGACAGACGGACAGACAGACGGACATGGCCAAATCGAAATCTCTTTTGATACTGATCAAGAATATATATACTTTATAGGGTCGGAAATGTCTCCTTCTGTCTGTTACATACATTTGCACAGATGTAATACCCCCTTTTTACCCATTTTATGGGTACAGGGAGTAAAAGACTACCACGACAAAATGATGAAACTATTAAATGACAA
The DNA here is from genome assembly GCA_035043065.1 of Hirtodrosophila confusa. Lineage (NCBI taxonomy): Eukaryota > Metazoa > Arthropoda > Insecta > Diptera > Drosophilidae > Hirtodrosophila > Hirtodrosophila confusa. Next base: position 340,138 of record JAWNNI010000186.1, on the reverse strand, counting down.
AACAACTTACAGAATAATGAGAAGAGATCCTACACAACAACTAATAAAGAAGAACAATACAATTATAAACGACCTACAAAAAGAAAATCATTATGACTGGCGACTAAAATTAAAACTATACTGTTCAGGAGGACACGCACCAAGGATATACGGACTACCAAAGATTCATAAGGATGACACCCCACTTAGACCAATATCAGCCTCCACAAACGTGCCATGCTACAAACTAGCAAAACATATAGGGGAAGTACTCAAAAATATAACATCCGAAAGATATAACATCCAAAGTGCAATACAACTTAAAAACCAATTAGAAAACACCAAAATAGAAGAAGATGAGATTCTCGTGTCTTTTGATGTGGTCTCATTATTTACAAATATACCAATAAAACTAGCTATACAAAACATAATGGAAAGATGGACTGATATAACGCAACACACAAGTATACCTAAGCCGAAATTTAGGGAAATTCTTGACTTTATACTGATTGACAACAACTATCTATCATACAACGATGTCATATACAACCAAATATTTGGCATGCCCATGGGCAACCCTATATCACCAACAATAGCTAACATAGTATTGGACAAAATTCTTGACAATGCCACACACGAACTCAAAAAGAAGAACATCCACATAAAACATATATCCAAATATGTTGATGACTTATTTTGCATTATTAAAGAAACGGAAGCACAAAATATTTTGGACACATTAAATAATCAACATAAACGGATACAATTTACAATTGAAAGAGAGAAAAACAAGAAAATTGCTTATTTGGACACAGAACTGGAAAATAAACAAGGAAAGATAATATTTAAATGGTATACAAAAGAAATTGCATCCGGACGAATTATAAATTTCAACTCCAACCAACCAATAAGCCAAAAAGTGAACACTGCAAAGAACATTATACAAAAAGCGTACGCGATAAGTGACGAAGCGCACAGACCAGACATATATATAAAATTAAAAACACTACTTTTGAAAAATAGCTTTCCCGAAAAACTTATTGACAATTTAATAACCGACGCAACAAACCAAAATAAAAACAGTGACAAAACCAAAAACAGAGAAATTGAAGAAAGACAATATATTAGTATACCATATGTAAATAACTTAACAAACCGGCAAACAATAACAAAAATAATACCCGACGCACACTCCAAACACCTAATGTTTGCATACAAAGCACACACAAATACAAGAAGTTTATTACGAACACAAAAGACAAAATATCCAAAGACAAACAACAACACGTAATATACGAAATCAAATGCAACGGGAAAGAAGGCGAAAGATGCAACGGGATATACATAGGAACAACAAAGCGGGCGCTTGGCACGAGAATTGCCGAACATAAAGGAGACGCGAATAAGGGAAAAATGACAACAGCACTTGCGCAACATATTACAACAACAGGTCACACAGCTGATTTTGACAACACCAAAATATTAGACATTGAGAGGAGAGAACAAACGAGACTGACGCTAGAGAGCCTACGGATACAACAACAAGGGGAGAACACAGTAAACCACAAAGAAGACATTGAAAAGACAAACTTTATTTACGCGGCAGCAATAGCAGTTGACAAACAAAAGTGGACGCGCAAAGACGAGAAACAAAAGTTGACGATGGATAAACAAAAGTGCAATTTAGACATAGGAACAATGACGACACTGTAGGAAATACTACAATAAGTTTTAATGTATGTATTGTAATGGAACTGAATATGTTTGTTAAATTGTTATATGTATGTAAATGTCTTTTTTTATATACATGTAAAAACCAGACTCCCTGAGGAAGGCGTAACAAACGCCGAAACGCGTAGGAGAAGAATTTTAATAAATAAATGTAATACATATTTATTAAAATGAACAACAACGGCCTTAAAACTCGCATTAGGAAACACAAATATTGACGCACAACAGGGCCCAAACAAATAACACGTAACAATTTTCAAGATATAGCATGTACAATACCTTAGTTACTCTTAATCTACTGTCCAAATTTAAAATTGATCGGATAATAAACACGGAAGTTATTCACGAAAGAAGATTCAGTGATGCAGCGAGGGAGGAAGAAGAAGCACAGCCACCATTTAGAATGCCCCGCTTGCATTGTCGCTGTCGCTCGTGTGTGCGTCCTTATGTATGCGTGTGTGTATGTGTAAGTTTACGAAGATGAGATCAGAAATTTTTGACCTGTGTGCAGGTAGTTCAAAAAGGGACGTTTAAGTAAGGGATGAGTTAAAGAAGAGCTATATTCCTTTAACACACAACTTGGAATATGATCAGGCCCAGGAGAGTAAGAAGGTTGTACCATTAATTACTGAATACACATAGATACGTCAAAGTGCGATTTTTCTGAGGACAAATGTTTTGCTGACCGCACAACCCCAGACTCTTCGGCAAAAAAGCCGAACTCCCACAACCACAGTCGGGTTGCCAGCTCGGCAAAAAAAAGCCGAGCTACTTACGCCTGTGCTCCGTTGTTGCGCGACAATTTTCTCTTTTGTTTTGATTAATTTAATTAAGAGTTATTGCAACTACCATTTTATATATGTATATCTATGTATACAAATAGATTATATATACATATATACAACATATGCAAGTGTACACATTAAATACATCTCACATACTTTTGGTCAGCTGTGAGCTGCCACCGAAGAAGATAAATTTATTATAATTAGCCAATGTAATTTATTAGATAATAACTGGTCTAAAAAATAATAATAACATTTTAAAAATATTAGAAAATCAAAAGAAAATAAAAAATAAATATTGCTTCCCATTATCAAAAAAATGGATCAACTGGGGATCGAACCTGCAAAAATCCACTTTTCAAACAAGCACTCTATCCACACCGCCACAGCATCATGAATTCTAACGCCGACAAAAGCAACCTATGTGCATATAACAGGGCATGTGTTGTGCGCTTGGTCGCTTCCATTTCCATTTCTGAATTCAGATTTCATATTGCCATGCGCTGTTGCATTTTTCATTGCTCACGCATACTAAGAAGCAAGCGCATGTGCGTACTTGAACCCACACATAGAAACGAAATAAGAGCGCAAGCGACATAAGCCATGCTCATCGATCTTGTGTCGATCCAAGACTAAATATTTGTTCGGAGCAGAGGCGTAAGTAGCTCGGCTTTTTTTTTTGCCTAGCTGGCAACCCAACTGGGGTTGTGGGAGTTCGGCTTTTTTGCCGAAGAGTCTGGGGTTGTGCGGTCAGCAAAACATTTGGCCTCAGAAAAATCGCACTTTGACGTATTTATGTGTATTCAGTAATTAATGGTTGTACGGTCTAAATAACAGATAGAAGGGATGATGCGGAAATAGTGGGAGCAAAAATGTTATTAGAAGAAGAAATACTATAGGGATAGGATGCTTTAGTAACAGGAATAGATGAATATTTGGATTGGCAAAATTTAGCAAATAAATTCACAGCAGTTGAGTCACTGCATGCTTTTTCAGTGCCAAAAAATAAAGAAGAAGGAAGACGTGCAGATTTACGTTTAGAGTTTAGTTCAGAGAAAAGAATAGAAAAGTTTAGGATTGTATGCAAATTGACTTTTGCATCGGGCGATATATTCCATATAACATTGTGAGTTAAGAAGAGAGAAGCTAGATTTAGCAATAGAATATTTAGATAATTCAAGACTAGAACCAGACATCTTAAACTTTTACTCCCTGTACCCATAAAATGGGTAAAAGGGGGTATTGGATTTGTGCAAAAGTATGTAACAGGCAGAAGGAGACATCTCCGACCCTATAAAGTATATATATTCTTGATCAGTATCAAAAGAGATCTCGATTTGGCCATGTCCGTCTGTCTGTCCGTCTGTCTGTCCGTATGTATGAACGCAAGGATCTCAGCAACTATAATAGCTAGAGACACCAAATTTTGAATGTAGCTTCGTGTATAGCGGGAGCAGGTCAAGTTTATTTTGGATCCGAGATATTCCCCCATTGCCCCGCTATTCAATAAAAACGTTTTACAGCCACAGTTTTATAGATATAGCTTTGGGATTTGGCATGTATAATACATTGGTCATTCTTGATATACTGTCCAAATTTCAAGTCGATCGGATAATAAACACGGAAGTTATTCAACAAACAAGATTCAGTACTGCAGGCTTGGCAAGCAGCAACATGAAGGCTTCAGCATATGTATGTACATATGGGCGAGCGAGCGCGAATCGCGTGCATTTTCTATTAAGTACTTAAGGCTTAATCAAGTGTGCGAGCGAGCGCGAAAGTGCAGCGGGTCTTGTACTCGTGACGTCACGACATACCAAAACACACGGCATCAGCTGATGCACATGTCGCTTTTAAGCAACACAAGCCCATATGGTTTCATAATTGCTTATCGGTACGCAAACCATACGATAAATGTTAAGCACCTGATCTGCTTGACATTTTTCTTTGTGAGACATGCGCCATCTGCATGACTTTATTTTCTTGAAACATATTGTTATCAATGCTCTGCATAGTGCAGTCTATGCATAAAAATTCAAAAATTGACTGTTGGCGCGCAGCCAATTGGCCTCTTCGATAAAATATCGATAAGTATCAGCTCTTCTATCAGTCTCGCTCATCTCTGCATTGTGCTGCTAGTATTTCTTTCACTCTACCGTCGTTCGTCATCGTCATCGTTCGTCATCGACAACTCTGGGTACAGGGAGTCTCGTAGTCGAGTGTACTCGACTAAAACATTCTTACTTGTTTAAGTTGGAGAGTCTGGGTGTAAACCAATGAGGCTTAGCACAAATAGATCTACGAGAAAAGTTTGGAATACATATGTCTAATAGAGAGCTAAGTGTTTCATAGAATGAGATTAGAGCGTTATCAATGTCAACTGCGTTGTCAAGCGAGGCCCAATCAGTTGCAGAGATCAGTTCATTAAGTTAAGTGAAATTACCTTTGCGAAAGCAACGATGTCTCAGAGGAAATTGAAGGTGAGCCAAAAGGCTTAGAAAAATAAAGAGCAATTTCTAATGTAGGATGGTATAAATCTTCAGGCACAGATAAGGGAGTTGACCCGGAGATGAAAGCATTTAGATAGTCGTTAGTAAAAACAAGATCTAATATTATATTTAAGTTATTAGTGATATAGTTAATTTGGTAAAGAGGAAAGTCTAGTAGGCAGTCTAAGAAGTCATGCTGAGAGGAAGGAGTAAGATAATTTGCGCAGTTGACAAATGACCATGCTATGGCAGGCAAGTTGAAATCACCCAGTACAACAATTTAGTCAATGTCACGCGCTTTGGAAAATACTTTGTTAATACAGCCTATGTGTTGCATGCGGGCAAATAGAGCATTTCAAGGCACGTTTGGTTGCGAAAGGATGCTCGCAACAGTATGGCGTGAACTATGGCGAGACGTTTTCACCAGTGTGTCGACTGGAGAGCATGCGGCTTATATTGGCACTAGCGTCAGAGTTGCAATTACACTTGCGTCAGATGGCATCATGCATGGCATACCTTAACAGCGATCTGACGGAGACGGTGTATATGCAGCAACCAAAGGAATATGCAGATAGCGGTCAATCGGGCAAAGTTTTGTTGCTGAAGAAGGCAATTTATGGATTAAAGCAATCAGGAAGGGCGTGGAACTCGAAGCTTGATGGTGCTTTAAGCTAAATTGGATTTGTGCCTTGCAATAATGAGCCATGCCTTTACAAGACAAAGGCTGGAGGTAACTTATCGCTAATATTGGTCTACGTTCATGATCTTCTTATAGCATGTTGAGAGAAGCTGGAGTTGGACAATATTAAGCTTGCAATTTCGAAGACATTCGATTGTGTCGACAAGGGTCCAATGGAGCTGTTTCTTGGCATGGAGACTCAATGCGATGGTGAGCTGGGCGAGATCACTTTGGGTCATTTTCAGTACATCAAGGATATTTTGCGTCGACATAGTATGGAGAGCTGCAGGTCAGCAGCAACGCCTTCAGATGCAGGGCATCAGGTGGCGTGCGAAGATGACCATTGCACTATGGTAAAAAGTCCAATATTTTGGCATAAATGCAAATTTTTTCTTGTTCGGTATTTTGAAATTGTTTTGATTTTCTCAATCTTGACACTCCAGATAGATCACAAGTTTTTTTTTTTTTAATTTTTACGGACTACCGTGACTGTTTGACGCTTGATCAAAGTCAGCTGATGCAGAGTATTTATACTATGTTCCCGAAGGGAACACATGTTGGGTATATCGTCAATTTATGTAGTGTCGAGATCGACCAATATAATAATAATAATAATAATAATATTGAGATTCCTAACAGATCTGCATCAAAAAATTTTGACCCCCATCCCCACCCCTACAAATCGGCATATGATATCCCCAAAATACGTTTTTCAAGGGATATATCTCCTACAGTTTCAAAGATAGAGTTACCTAATTGGGCATACAGACTAATGCTGATCACCTGGAAAAATCTGCATCACAAAATTTTAAGCAAAAATGTATTGTTCATGTGTATTTTTAGCTCAAAACTAACGAATGTGTTTGTGTTCTGTTTAGTATAACTTTTGCATAGTCAAAGGTATCAGCAAAGATGAAATGGCAGGTTATTAACGAAACCATTTAGAATCAGATGTAATTAATTCTTTTTGCCCGTTTTTGCCATTTTTCGAGAAAAAAACACATGTTGCAGTTGCGTACGAGTTTCGTCGCTCAGCGCTACGTGAAGTTTGGACCAGCAACAGTCTCCAGGCCACACCGTAAAATCATATAAACATATATAAAAGTTAAGCGAGGACTTAAGTTTTGATAGAAGTAACGCAATTTGATTTTTCAGATCCACTTTTGTCTAGTCTCTGCCCACATGAACGACAAAAATTAAACAAAACAAGTAAGAATGCTCTAGCTGACTACACTACTACCTACTACACTGCTACAACCCGACTACAACACTGCCTGTACCCAGGACTACAACTTTCAAACACATCTTCGTACACTTACACATACCCAAACACATACACAAATACGCACACACAAATGCGGCAGTGCTCTGCAGCGCACGTTACGCATTTTAAGTGGCGGCTGTGCTGCTGCTTCCCTCCGCGCAGCAGAACTGAATCTTCTTTCGTCAATAACTTCAGTGTTTATTATCTGATCGATTTAAAATTTGAACAGTAGAACAAAAGTTACCAAAGTAATATACATGGAAAATCCCAAGGATATATCTAATAAATTGTTGCTGTTAATGGTTTTATTCGAATTACTTGGGAAAGGGGGGGGAAATCTGAGATCCAAAATATATTTGACCTGCGCCTGCTAAAGACGAACCTACATTCCAAATTTTGTGTCGTGTATAGCGGGAGCAGGTCAAGTTTATTTTAGATTTGAGATATCTCCCCGTTCCCCCGCAGTTCGATATAAACGTTTTTTACCTACATTTTTAAAGATATAGCTTTAAATTGGCATGTATAATACTTTGGTCACTCCTAATTTACTGTCAAAATTTTAAGTCAATCGGATAATAAACACGGAAGGTATTCACGAAAGAAGATTTAGTGCTTCAGCGCGGGGAAGAAGAAGCACAGCCACAACTTAAAATGCCTCGCTTGCGCTGCGTTTGAGCTGTGCTCGTGTGAGTGCGTCTTTGTGTATGTGTGTGTGTATGTGTAAGTGTACGCAGATGCGATCGGACATTTTTGACCTGGGTACAGGGAGTTTAATAGTCGGGTATACTCGACTATAGCATTCTTACTTGTGTTTAACTCATTATGCTTTGATTTTGGCAGATTTTTTGTTATCATAGCATCTGTCGAAACAAAACAATTTTTCCTTCATTAACTATTTGACGCACAAAATGATAGCGTATATCAATCTGCTTCGATCGTGAATGATGAACAGGAATCTTTGCCAGCTGCTGCGCGCTCAGGTTATCACCCTACAACACCGTCGGAGTGTTATCAATGCCGCAGCCAACTTCAATGCTAAGCCTGCGCAGGACGATAGCTTCTTCGACAAAGCCATATACTCAGCTTCAGTGCTGCTGAGTGCCTCGCTGCGCTGTTTTTCCGATTTCCAAGATATCGGGCCACCAGCCAGGAAGTACACATAGCCGGTATACGAATTGCGGTCGACCTTGTCGCCGCCCCACTCAGCGTCAACAAAACCTTCAAACGGCTTTCCACACTTTCTGTAGTGCAACTTCAGATCCAGTGTAGACGCTAGCTAACGCAAGACGTGCTTCACGCCTACAAGGTGCTCGCTATGCGGATTCTTATTCCGCTAAGCCAATTTCGCAACGGAATGCAAAATATCAGGTCTTGTCGGTAAGGCAAGCCACATAAGCTCTCCTATTGTAGACTGATATGACGTCACATCTACCTTTTGACAATGCACTATGGGAAAAAAGCCCAATTTTTTTGGCATAAACTCTAGAAAGCTAGAATCATGAAATTTGGCATAAATATAATTTTAACTAAAGAAGAATTTTGAATTTTTTTCTTTTTAAATTGAGCCATGCCCCCATGCCATCACCCCCTCTCACTACAACTATGGAAACATATCCAATATCTCATAAACTATTATATGTAAAACGGTTTTTATCGTGGTGGAACGGGGAGATATCTGAAGTATGAAACAAACTTGATCTGCGTATGGTATACAGGAACCTACATTTCAAATTTGGTGTCTATAGCTCTTATAGTTGCTGAGGTCGACGCGTTCATACGGACAGACCGACGGACATGGCCAAATCGAAATCTCTTTTGATACTGATCAAGAATATATATACTTTATAGGGTCGGAGATGTCTCCTTCTGCCTGTTACATACTTTTGCACAAATCCAATACCCCTTTTTACCCATTTTATGGGTACAGGGAGTAAACAGTGACAAAACCAAAAACAGAGAAATTGAAGAAAGACAATATATTAGTATACCATATGTAAATAACTTAACAAACCGGCAAACAATAACAAAAATAATACCCGACGCACACTCCAAACACCTAATGTTTGCATACAAAGCACACACAAATACAAGAAGTTTATTACGAACACAAAAGACAAAATATCCAAAGACAAACAACAACACGTAATATACGAAATCAAATGCAACGGGAAAGAAGGCGAAAGATGCAACGGGATATACATAGGAACAACAAAGCGGGCGCTTGGCACGAGAATTGCCGAACATAAAGGAGACGCGAATAAGGGAAAAATGACAACAGCACTTGCGCAACATATTACAACAACAAGTCACACAGCTAATTTTGACAACACCAAAATATTAGATATTGAGAGGAGAGAACGAAAGAGACTGACGCTAGAGAGCGTACGGATACAACAACAAAGGGAGAACACAGTAAACCACAAAGAAGACATTGAAAAGACAAACTTTATTTACGCGGCAGCAATAGCAGTTGACAAACAAAACTGGACGCGCAAAGACGAGAAACAAAAGTTGACGATGGATAAACAAAAGTGCAATTTAGACATAGGAACAATGACGACACTGTAGGAAATACTACAATAAGTTTTAATGTATGTATTGTAATGGAACTAAATATGTTTGTTAAATTGTTATATGTATGTAAATGTATTTTTTATATACATGTAAAAACCAGACTCCCTGAGGAAGGCGTAACAAACGCCGAAACGCGTAGGAGAAGAATTTTAATAAATAAATGTAATACATATTTATTAAAATGAACAACAACGGCCTTTAAACTCGCATTAGGAAACACGATTATTTCTTTAGTTTGTATATAAGATAAGGGTTCTAATTTGGTTACATTATTATTGATATAAATAGTTTGTGTATAATCAGATATTGAGCTGTAATTATTATTTCATTTAGTTGAATAGTACAATTTAGTGCTTTAATAATGTTGTTTCCTTCGATAATAATATTTCTATTGATGCAATTTTGATTTAGTGTCAATTTAGGCAAACTCCAAGTTAGGATTATGTTAGGCTCTACAAAAATTACTTCAAAATTTTTATGTGTTTTAATGCATCTGCATTCTGTGGTTACTTGGTTTAAAATACCTGTTATGCATTTGTTCTGAACTATGGTTTTTGAAGTTGCTGAGTAAACTAGGTTGTTTTGAATAAAATATTTGTCATGAATAACTTCCGTTAGGATTATATTATCGTTATCTGGGTATGGTATTATCTCGTAAATAGGTGTCTTGATAACGTCTTTTGGAATATGGGAAATAATCAATATTTCATTTGTTGTGGTTTTTAGCCAAGTTGAAGTTTTAATATTTAATAATTTTTCAGCATTTACATGAGTGAGTGAGTCATGTCTCAGGAGCTTGGGATTGAATATTCCTAATCTTGTTAGTTGCATTCCTAACTCTATGTCTTCGATATATTCTGTAAATTGTTGGAGGTTAAATATGAGAAGTGCTTTTCTTTCATCATTTTCGTTTATGATGCTTAGGTGATTTATTTCATCAATACCCTTATTGATAGTTTCTATTACTAAGTTGAGTTCGTTGACCTGTATACTATTTTCGATTGTATTACTGATTGTAATTCTTCTTTATCATTCTGGTCTAATGTTCCGAAAAGGTATTTGTAAATTGTGCCCATAAAATTAGCAAGGCCTCTTTTATTTCTCTTTTAAGTTTTTCTTTTAAGTAAACAATTTGGTTGTGATATTCGTATGTATCAGCTTGCTTAATTAAATCGTTGTAAGTTTGCTCGGTTTTAGTTAGATTGACGGACAAGTAGTGGTATTCAAAATTTATTGGCAGATCTATGAATCCGGACTTAAATATTAGGTATCCATTCTTAGCTTGAATGGGATTTACTTCAATACTTTGACAATTGATAAATCGGACAGAATTAATGATAAGTAACATTATTATAAGAAATGTGTACTCAAGTGGGGCTCCATTAATTCGCTTGGTTAACGGCTGCTGAGCTGGAATTATTGTATTTGCTTGCATTAATTTTCTTCTTTTTCTTAAATTTTGATTTATAATGTGTTATTTTTCTACCTCTGTTTGTCTCTTCGAAATGTGTATCGTCAACTTGTTTTATTTCACCTGTTTCTTTTAATGGGTTTGTTGCTTTTGACTTTACGAGAGGGGCTTGTCTGTATTTTGTGTCTACCTCATATCTTGTGCGCTTGTCATTTAGTTTGTTAACTTTATTTGTTTTTATTAATTGCATATCATACGCAGGGGTACCTGCATATAGAAATATGTCGGCTGGTGTTCTACCAGTTGTGCTATGTTTTATTTTATGATTATAAGTGTAAAGTATAGTTTCGAATTTTGTTATTTTGTTTTCCATATTTGAATCGCTGTTGATTATTCTAAGCTTTTCGTTTATGGTTTTGTGAAGTCTTTCTACGTCAGAAACTCCATTTTTACTAGTTGTTATATTAATTATTACGCCTTCTGATCCAAGCCAGTTTCGTAGGCCAATGCTCATGAAAGCTGAATCTTTGTCGGCTTTTATTTCCAATGGTTTTCCTATGTCATTGAAAATTCTAACTATTTCTTTTCGTTTCGAGCCAATCTCTGCTATTTATTTCTATTAAAGTGGCGAACTTGGAATAGAGATCTATACAAGATAGAAATTGTTTGTTATCAATCATGTAAAAATCCATAACATATTTATCCCTTATGTTATAAGTTTCTGGTGTTATTTCGAATTCCATTTTTGTATTTCGATGCTCAGTTTTAGCTATATTACAAACAGTGCATTCGTTAAGAATGTTTTGGATTAACCTTTGGTAACCTGGATAGTAGTATTTTTTACTCCTGTACCCATAAAATGGGTAAAAAGGGGGTATTGGATTTGTGCAAAAGTATGTAACAGGCAGAAGGAGACATCTCCGACCCTATAAAGTATATATTCTTGATCAGTGTCAAAGAGATTTCGATTTGGCCATGTCCGTCTGTCTGTCCGTCTGTCCGTCTGTCCGGATGAACGCGTCGATCTCAGCAACTACAAGAGCTAGAGACACCAAATTTGGAATGTAGGTTCCTGTATACCATACGCAGATCAAGTTTGTTTTATTTCAGATATCTCCCCCCGTTCCCCGCAAATCGATTAAAACCGTTTTACAGTAACAATTTTCAAGATACAGCTTTAAGATTTGACATGTACAATACTTTAGTCTCTCTTAATCTACTGTCCAAATTTCAAGTCGATCGGATAATAAAACGGAAGTTATTCACGAAAGAAGATTCAGTAATGCAGCGAGAGGGGGAAGGAGAAGCACAGCCACCAATTAAAATGCCTCGCTTGCGCTGTCGCTTTTGCCGCCTGTGTGCGTGCGTCTATGTGTATGTGTGTGTGTATGTGTAAGTGGGCGTAGATGTGATTGAATGTTTTAGACCTGGGTACAGGGAGTTTCGTAGTCGGGTATACTCGACTATAGCATTCTTACTTGTTGTTTGAAGCAATCGATGGTTTTGTTAATACCTGGGTGTAAGAGTTCAATATGTTTTTTCAGAATTTTTTCTTTGAAGTCTGCATATGTTTGAATGTCTTCTAATTTTTTACTAGATTTCATGGCTTTCGTCAATTGGTCTGAACTTATTATTTCTAAGTATACTTGTTGGAAAGTAGGGAAATCAGCTTCATTGTGGATATATACTACACTTTTTTTCGTGCAGAGATATTCTTGGATCAATTGCTTAGCATATTGATTTGTCATTTTCTTATAGGTAATTTTTATATTTGTTTTATGAAAGTAACTAGTTACATCAGTTTTGTTTTCATTACCTTTTAGAAACTCAATTTGTCTACTATAGTAGTTGATGGGCCTCTCCGTGATTTGGATGTGCCTTAAGTTATCTTCTTGAGCACTGTGGCAAGTAGCTGCAAGACTGCTTGAGGTTTCTCCCAAGAAATTTTCGTTTATTTTAACCCTAGATAGTGCGTCGGCAACGGTATTTTCTTTACCGGGCAAGTATTTAATGTGGTAATCAAATTCATTTAACTTGATTTTCCATCTCTGGAGCTTCATGTTTGGTTCTTTTATGTTATCGAGCCAAACTAAGGGTCGGTGATCGCTAAGGATCTCAAATTTTCTGCCAAAAAGATAGGACCTGAAGTATTTCGTAGCCCAGACAATAGCAAGGAGTTCTTTTTCTATTGCCGAGTAGTTAATCTCATGCTCGTTTAGAGTTCTGCTGGCATAGCAGATTGGTTTGTGACCTTGAGATAATACCGCTCCTATAGCAATATTACTTGCGTCTGTAGTTAATGAGAATTGTTTCTCGAAGTTTGGATATACTAATATTGGGTCGGACATTATTAGCATTTTTAATTTTTCGAAAGCTAATACATATTCATCATTATTAGCCTGAATTACTGCACCCTTTTTACTCCCTGTACCCATAAAATGGGTAAAAAGGGGGTATTGGATTTGTGCAAAAGTATGTAACAGGCAGAAGGAGACATCTCCGACCCTATAAAGTACATATATTCTTGATCAGTATCAAAAAGAGATTTCGATTTGAAAATTTTTAGTAAATGTTGCTCGCACCAAATGGAATCTCTATAAGCGATTTACTTGATGATTGTGCTGCTAGTATTTCTTTCACTCTACCGTCGTTCGTCATCGTCATCGTTCGTCATCGACAACTCTGGGTACAGGGAGTCTCGTAGTCGAGTGTACTCGACTAAAACATTCTTACTTGTTTAGTTTGAGTATCATTGGTTTTGCTATTTTAGCGAAATTTGGAATGAACTTTCTGTAGAAGCCGCACATTCCAAGAAATGATTTTATTTCTTTAGGCGTTTTGGGAATTGGAAAATTGACGATTGCGTCTAATTTGTTTGGGTTTGGTTTAATACCTTCAATTGTGACAACGTGACCGAGAAACTCTGTTTCTTTTCTCATAAATTCACACTTGTCTAACTGCAATTTTAAGTTTGCTTCTCTGAGCTTAGTGAAGACTTTTCTTAGAGAGGACAAGTGTTCTTTCAATGATGTAGAGAAGATTATTATGTCGTCTAAGTATACTAGACAGTCTGTATAAATTAGATCTTCTAAGAGATTATTCATACAACGTTGAAATGTTGCGGGGTATTTTTAAGCCCAAATGGCATACGAGTATATTCGTAGTGGCCATGTTTAGTTGAAAATGCTGTTTTCGAAATTGAATTGGGGTCCATTTGTATTTGATGGAAGCCCTTTGCAAGGTCGATAGTAGTGAAATACTGACATCTTCCAAGCTTGTCTAATATTTCATCCATAATTGGAATTGGATATTTGTCATCAACGGTTACTTCGTTGAGACCACGGTAGTCTATGACTAACCGGAACTTCTTTTTACCTGAAGCATCACTTTTCTTTGGAACTATCTAAATTGGAGAACAATAAAGACTGTTTGATTTTCTAATTATTCCTTGTTCTATCATTTCATTTACTTGTTTGTTTACCTCTTCGTCATATGCTTGTGGGTATTTGTATGGTTTTCTATAGATTTCCTTATGAGTTTTTGTTGTGATAACATAAGCATGTTTGTACTGGTAAAGGTCAAATTTTCACCTTCTTTGTACTGAATGTCCCTAAATTCTGATAGGATTTTGGTGAGGGTTTTCCTCTCTTCGTCATTTAGATGATCGAGCCTGAATTCATTGAATTCTATTAACTCATTGTTAATTGAAAAATTAAACTCCTCGTCGTTTGACGATGGCGGACCAAGGCATTTAGATGCGGTCTTGTCCTGAAGTACTTTTACTCCCTGTACCCATAAAATGGGTAAAAAGGGGGTATTACATCTGTGCAAATGTATGTAACAGACAGAAGGAGACATCTCCGACCCTATAAAGTATATATATTCTTGATCAGTATCAAAGAGATTTCGATTTGGCCATGTCCGTCTGTCTGTCCGTCTGTCCGTCTGTCCGTCTGTCCGTCTGTCCGTATGAACGCGTCGATCTCAGCAACTACAAGAGCTAGAGACACCAAATTTGAAATGTAGGTTCCTGTATACCATACGCAGATCAAGTTTGTTTCATATTTCAGATACCTCCCCGTTCCCCCGCAAATCGATTAAAACCGTTTTACAGTAACAATTTTCAAGATATAGCTTTAAGATTTGGCATGTACAATACTTTAGTCTCTCTTAATCTACTGTCCAAATTTCAAGTCGATCGGATAATAAACACGGAAGTTATTCACGAAAGAAGATTCAGTGCTGCAGCAAGGGGAAGAAGAAGCACAGCCACCATTTAAAATACTTCGCTTGCGCTGTGGCTCGTGTGTGTGCGCCCTTGTGTATGTATGTGTGTGTATGTGTAAGCGAAGATACGATTGGAAATTTTTGACCTGGGTACAGGGAGTTTCGTAGTCGGGTATACTCGACTATAGCATTCTTACTTGTTCATGTTGATCTTGTATATCAAACTTTATTTTATTTATTGCAATTGCCTTTTTGGCATAATCTATTGTGGAATAAGAGTCTTCTAAGAATTCTCTTCCTAATAGAATATCATAATTTTCAGAAAAATTATGAATATAAAATTTTTGATAGGTTGGGCAAAGCTTACTAGGTTTTAGATAAATACTTTGCTTTAGTTGCACAATACCGTTTATGGTATGCACATCTAAATTGGTGTCTTTGACTGGGAACTTTAAAAAATTTTGCTTCATAATGTTAATTGATGATCCCGTATCGATTATACATTTAAACTGAATATTATTCATAATAATTATTATGAATGGGTTTCCTGATTTTCGTCCTCTGTTTCTGAATCCGAGGCAGCTTGATGAAAATTTTCTACATCCATTTTCACCTGACCGCTAGTTCTTTCGCGTTGTCTTTTAATGGGTTGGTTAGGGGCAGCAGAGTTATACCCTTGCTGATAATTAAGTGGATTTTGGTTCCTACTCTGGTCAAGTTTCTGTTTAAACTCTTGATGTAATTGCTGATTGCTTTCTGTTTGATGAGGTTTTGTATTGTTATAATTATTTTTGGGATTTGAATTTGGGTAATTATTTCCCTTATTTCCACGATTGTCATTATTGTTATATTTCTGTGAAGTTGACGGACTGTTGGAATTGTTTTGCGATTTGGACTGATTAGAATTACTTGGATTTTTTGTTCTATCGGACATAATGATTTCATACACTCCTTCTTGTTGGGCAGTGTGTTTTAAATTTGATATTGTAGTTATGTCGTGCCTAGCTAAAGTCATAAATAGCCTATCTGGAAGTTTGCGCATAATTACATCTTTAATGGTGTTTCTCATTGCATTTGTATACAATGTTGTGTTCATTTGATTGTTTTCTAACATTAACTTGTTTGCAATAATTTGTGATTTAAATTCTAATTCTTCTACAAACTTACGAATACTTCCGTGGAATGGTGTATTGTAGAGTCTTCTCAGCAGTTCTTCGAATGGTGTCTGGATTTTGAATTCCTCTATTAAGGTTGTCCTTAGTTCTTCCCAGCTGTTGACGGCGCGCATCTGTGAAATCCGTTGGGCATCTTCGCTGATCTGCATGTCAATTGCGCTAAAGAATACCAGCTTCTGGCGAGCGTCTTCTGTAGGGTAAAGTTGCATAATGTAGTCCACTCTTCTGATGAACGCACTTAGATCTTGGCTGTTTCCGTTGAAGGTAGGCACCTGCCTAATTTGACCAAGGGCCTGGTTTAGGTGGGCCTCTGATAAGCAAAGGATTGGTATTTGTCCTTGTGCCATTGTGTTTTTGTTGTTTAGTTGTTGTTGATTTGAATTTTGATGATTTGTAAGTCTTGTAATTTTTTTGTTTCTTGTAACTTTTTGATGATTTGTAAGTTTTGTAACTTTTGATGATTTGTAAGTCTTGTAACTTTTTGGTTTGGTCTTTGAGCTATTCAGCTCCCAATGGTTATCGATTGCAGGATCAGAGATATGCAATGCCCAGGAATAACCACTGTTGTGTAGTGAAAAAATATTTCACTACCAAGTATTCAAGTTGTCCAGAGGATCAACCTTAACTGAGATACTTGATTTGTTGTTGTTAGTTTATTGAACCTAGAACTCAATCGTTCTTGAATGGTTCACACAGCACTGTTCTGGTAATATAATTACACTTGTGACCTGGAACTCGATTGTTCTTTAGTGGTCAACACAGCACTTTGCATTCGCACGTATGAACTTTTTTGCGGATCTGTATTAGGAACTAAGCACTTTGGTATACTCGATTGCAACCAAGCACTCCTCGAAATATCTTGAACTTAAGTCGTTCTTAGCGATATTACTTGTTCACGAACAGATCCTACCGGCTGCGCCAATTAAAAGTCAAGCTCGGGGACCTTAGAAAAAAATATAATTTTATTCTTAAGGCGAACTTTAACAGTGAGTCAAGAAATGTTGTTCTTATTAATTCTATTATCAAATTAAGACTAAAGGCTTGCACCGATGCTGTCGCAAATGTAAGCTCGGTGTAAGAGATTTTGGATAAGCTTTTAAACGAGCTTTTGCTCTTCGTACAGAAAAGAGATTGGGCAAAAGTGCTCTCATTGATCAAATGCAATTATTGCTTACGTTAACATTTTGGTGGGTGTGGGAATATCTCGCGAGACAGGTTCTCAGCGGATGTTTATATTAGTGGCTGTTTATGTTATCAGGCTTGAGCCTGTGGCTGTTTATGTTATTAGGCTTAGGCCTGTGACTTATGTATTGCTTATATGCTATGACATTCTTATGATCATGTTGCCAAGTGCGAAGTTACTAGGCAAGGGTTCTGAGTTTACGTTACTGGGCAAGATTTTGTGTGTGCGTGGGAGGTATGGATATATCACTATATGTATGTAAATATGTATTTAATTCTAATTGAGGAAATATTTCCTCCAGAGAGAGTTGACATTCGTTGCGAGCTTCCCTGCAATTTGGAGCATTTTGAGACAGTGTAAACAAAAGTAGAGCGCTACATACCACATAGGATACTGCGAGGTACACCGAACGCTTCGAATCTTGCTCATTGCTCCCAATCCTGGGCAGAAACCAGCAATATTATAATCTGGCGCTATAGAAGCGGACTGGGACAACAACAAAAAACTATTTGGTGAGCGATTGAGTGAATTTATACATTTTGTATGAAATAGCAGACTGCAACTACAGCTGATCGTGTCGCACATAATCCGACTAGTATGGGTGAACGCCAAAACTGCAGAGCAGGGCTACCTCAGGGCTAGCACAAGCCGAACTTTTAGCAAAGTCACAAGCCAAACGATATTAAGTGCAGCGCCATCTAGAAGTCAAAATGTCGGCAACTTAAACTCCTACGAGCAGCCGTTACACCAGGAAAAGCGTAAGCGTACGGATCTGTCACCAGATCACACAATTGGCGACCTACTCGTTGCAATCCAGAAAATGGGCAGCAAGTTTGATGAGAAGCTCACGGCGTTAAGCGAAAACCTAGGCTCAAAAGCTGATATTGGGGCTCTCAAAAACAACTGGGAAGCGTTTCAGGAAATTGAAGTTCTTCAGGACGAAAATATTGTCTTGAAGGCGGAAATAGAAAAGCTAAAAAGTGAGAGGAGCCTAGACAGGAAGGAACTGAGAATAGCAGACCAGAGCCGAAGCAAATATCTGATCGTCAAGGGCCTGAGCAAAGAAAAGGCGACAAAGGAGGGAATTAGGGAACTGCTACAGCAGAAACTGCAAATTGAGCAAGCCTCGGTTGGAAGCTCCCAAATATTATTCGAAAGACGCAATAAGGTGGGCGTGATTGCGGAGTTGGGTACAACAGCTTTGATTAATGAAGCCTTAAAAAATGGTAGAAAGCTTGCTGCGACTTACTGTAGTATGCACATATCGAGAGCTCACTGTGCTCAGCGCTATGTCCAGTATATACTTCATATATACTAATAAACATAAATATTATAATACAATGACACTTAGTCTTTGTTGCCTAAACATACGACATATTCAAGTGCACCGAAATATCATCAGTCACAAGTGCCTCGACTACAAACAAGCCGCGTCAGCATGTGCCCCGTGCAATGACCGCTTGCATATGTGCACAGCACGCTCTGTCCCTACAGCGACGCCTGCGCCGCTTACATATAAAAGTACATACATGTATTCGTTTTATATGTTATATATAAAACGACTTATATACAAAAGGCAGCGCTGCCACTGAGGACCGCGCAACCTTAGGCTTAACTATACTTAATACCAAATTGGAACAAACAGAAGAATAAATGTATCTGGAGCGACAAGTACAGTCGCTCCTAACTCAAAAACCAAAAACAATTCGAGTGTTTTTGTTGCTAATACCACATGGCGACCGTGACACAGTCACGAACAACTACAAAAAACAACAAGTAAGAATGCTATAGTCGAGTATACCCGACTACGAAACTCCCTGTACCCAGGTCTAAAACATCCAATCACATCTAAGTCCACTTACCCATACACACACACATACACAAAGACGCACACACACAGGCGGCAAAACGACAGCGCTAGCGAGGCATTTTAATTGGTGGCTGTGCTTCTCCTTCCCCTCTCGCTGCATTACTGAATCTTCTTCGTGAATAACTTCCGTGTTTATTATCCGATCGACTTGAAATTTGGACAGTAGATTAAGAAACACTAAAGTATTGTACATGTCAAATCCTAAAGCTGTATCTTGAAAATTGTTACTGTTTCAGATATCTGAAATATGAAACAAACTTGATCTGCTTATGATATACAGGAACCTACATTCCAAATTTGGTGCCTCTAGCTCTTGTAGTTGCTGAGATCGACGCGTTCATCCGGACAGACGGACAGACGGACAGACAGACGGACATGGCCAAATCGAAATCTCTTTGACACTGATCAAGAATATATATACTTTATAGGGTCGGAGATGTCTCCTTCTGCCTGTTACATACTTTTGCACAAATCCAATACCCCTTTTTACCCATTTTATGGGTACAGGGAGTAACAAGGCGGATGGAGAAAAAAAAAGTATGAGTGAGTAGAGTGCGAGGATGGGAAAACGCAGAGGTGAAATAACAAAATTAAAAAGAATAGAACACATAAAGTGGCTATTATATACAAAAACACCACCTCCCGCGTGGGCAACAGCTCAAAAGTTGCAAGCCGAACTTGATTATCTAAAATCAAGTCTTGTGCATAAGATTCCCAACACCGAACTCACTCAGCCAAGATACAAATTTTAAATAAATAATTAATAACGAAACCTCCATCCCCGAAGCAACTACAAAAGAGGCCTAACGTCTGTCCAAGTGACTGCCCTGGACCGCTCTACAGTACCACATGCAAATCAACTTGCATTTTACCAACGACTTGTGCGATGACCGGCACCAGTCCCGCCTGAGCCCATAGGCCCAGGACATCAGCAGCAGCAAAACAACTATTAACATCGGCACCCAGGACCAGGAAAAAATAAGAAGAAGACGAAAATGAGACACTCTGGACTGGATAAACATTATTACTGAGTGAGTTGAGAGAGTATGTGTGATGGGTAGACGCGGAGGTGTAAAAAAAATAAAGTAACCAAAAGAATAGCGCACCTCAAGTGGCTATTATTTACTAAAACACCAGCATCCGCATGTCTACGGCTCAGAAACTACAATCTGAGCTCGATTTTTTAAAATCGTTGGTATCAAAACCAAAACCAAGCACAACTCCTCACTCATCTCATATCAAAATAATAAATAAAAAACTAATTATAAATTCACCAACCCCAGCAGAGTTCCCTAAACAAAAAAAAGTTGTCCACGGGGTTGTGGAGGCCCACTATTCACCGTACACTACGAATACACCTGTGCACCCAGCACCGGTGCCCCAACATAGACGAAGCAGCCTGTGCAGCCAGCACCGGCCCGTTTGACGCATCAGTCAGACCAACGATAAGTGAACGACAGCGTTTCCAAGTACGCATATTTTTTTCATTGCACTGCGTGCATAATTTTTTGATTGCACTGCGATGCATACTAAATTATATATAAAACCACTGTAAAATTGAGCGGAACCATTTCTGCCCGATTAGCGAGTGGCCCGTAAAGCCATACAAATAATAGGTAGGAAAACATGTACATTCACCTTGTGTGAATTAATTTTAAATTTTTTCTCCGCCAATGGGCGTATGACCATTCTATGTATGTACTTCGGCGCGATAAGCGTCAACAAAAAAAATATATATATATATATATATATATATATATATATATATATATGTATGTATACATATTCAGAAATATAATATAAATATATAATAAAACATTATATTTTCAATACGGAGACTTTATACCGTGTACAGTAAATTCCCCTGGGCCACTATGGGCCTTATAGACACAAAAACGGTGGATTCCACCGCTAACGTCATTAATAAGGTCGAGGTAGAAACACCAGACCTAAAAGTAATTACAGTTCTTCTTATAATTATTGTAGTGCTAATGTGTATTAGCCTTTTTTACTCCCTGTACCCATAAAATGGGTAAAAAGGGGGTATTGGATTTGTGCAAAAGTATGTAACAGGCAGAAGGAGACATCTCCGACCCTATAAAGTATATATATTCTTGATCAGTATCAAAAGAGATTTCGATTTGGCCATGTCCGTCTGTCTGTCCGTCTGTCCGTCTGTCTGTCCGTATGTATGAACGCAAGGATCTCAGCAACTATAATAGCTAGAGACACCAAATTTTGAATGTAGCTTCGTGTATAGCGGGAGCAGGTCAAGTTTATTTTGGATCCGAGATATTCCCCCATTGCCCTGATATTCAATAAAAACGTTTTACAGCCACAGTTTTATAGATATAGCTTTGGGATTTGGCATGTATAATACATTGGTCATTCTTGATATACTGTCCAAATTTCAAGTCGATCGGATAATAAACACGGAAGTTATTCAACAAACAAGATTCAGTACTGCAGGCTTGGCAAGCAGCAACATGAAGGCTTCAGCATATGTATGTACATATGGGCGAGCGAGCGCGAAGCGCGCGCATTTTCTATTAAGTACTTAAGGCTTAACCATGTGTGCGAGCGAGCGCGAAAGTGCAGCGGGTCTTGTACTCGTGACGTCACGACATACCAAAACACACGGCATCAGCTGATGCACATGTCGCTTTTAAGCAACACAAGCCCATATGGTTTCATAATTGCTTATCGGTACGCAAACCATACGACAAATTTTAAGCACCTGATCTGCTTGACATTTTTCTTTGTGAGACATGCGCCATCTGCATGACTTTATTTTCTTGAAACATATTGTTATCAATGCTCTGCATAGTGCAGACTATGCATCAAAATTCAAAAATTGACTGTTGGCGCGCAG
The DNA here is from genome assembly GCA_035043065.1 of Hirtodrosophila confusa. Taxonomy (NCBI): domain Eukaryota; kingdom Metazoa; phylum Arthropoda; class Insecta; order Diptera; family Drosophilidae; genus Hirtodrosophila; species Hirtodrosophila confusa. The sequence goes on along the minus strand of JAWNNI010000186.1, from coordinate 317,899 downwards.
CCAATTGGCCTCTTCGATAAAATATCGATAAGTATCAGCTCTTCGATCAGTCTCGCTCATCTCTGCATTGTGCTGCTAGTATTTCTTTCACTCTACCGTCGTTCGTCATCGTCATCGTTCGTCATCGACAACTCTGGGTACAGGGAGTCTCGTAGTCGAGTACACTCGACTAAAACATTCTTACTTGTTTAAATTGTACAAGGTGCACAATAGATGCATAAAGAAACAAGTAAGAATGCTATAGTCGAGTATACCCGACTACGAAACTCCTGTACCCAGGTCTAAAACATCCAATCACATCTAAGTCCACTTACCCATACACACACACATACACAAAGACGCACGCACACAGGCGGCAAAAGTGGCTGTGCTTCTTCTTCCCTCCTCTCGCTGCATCACTGAATCTTCTTTCGTGAATAACTTCCGTGTTTATTATCCGATCGACTTGAAATTTGGACAGTATATCAAGAATGACCAATGTATTATACATGCCAAATCCCAAAGCTATATCTATAAAACTGTGGCTGTAAAACGTTTTTATTGAATATCGGGGCAATGGGGGGGAATATCTCGGATCCAAAATAAACTTGACCTGCTCCCGCTATACACGAAGCTACATTCAAAATTTGGTGTCTCTAGCTATTATAGTTGCTGAGATCCTTGCGTTCATACATACGGACAGACAGACGGACAGACGGACAGACAGACGGACATGGCCAAATCGAAATCTCTTTTGATACTGATCAAGAATATATATACTTTATAGGGTCGGAGATGTCTCCTTCTGCCTGTTACATACTTTTGCACAAATCCAATACCCCCTTTTTACCCATTTTATGGGTACGGGGAGTAAAATATATGAGTCGTGCAAACGACTTGGATAAAATATAAAACAACGATAATTTCTTTTTGACCTTTTCTAAATAATCACAATGGCCACGAACAAAGCGATAACAGAAGTTTACTTACGAGACCCAAATTTTAGAGAAAGGGTTCAGCAGTTAGTAACCATAACACCAATATTCATATACGAACTTATGAACACATATATAAATAATTATAATCTTGATCACTCACCTCTGATACATTGCTCAAAAACGCAAGAAGGAATAGTATTAAGTACCATTCCTGGTATACAAGTGAGATCAGTAATTAAAGAACACCCAATATTAGGCAGAACGTTAGATTTTGTTGTATTTTAAAAAAACAACACCCCAACGTTGTGCATTTGCTCAAATAAATTAAGAATGTCTATAAATGGAATGGATACAAATCGTTACCATTCTTAGAGAACAACGTGCCGAGTTTGATAAATCTTTCAAGTGCCTTAACAAAAGTGCACCGATATCAAACGATACAAAGTCAAAACATGTTAAAGTTCTTATTAATTCCTACAATACCATCCGTCAACTTATATGTGACATTGCAACAAAATTAAAAGATTTGCATTTAACACAGGCAATTGACCTATTAAACACCTTAAGAGAAAACATTAAGCGAATTTAGGATAGGCATAAAATAACAACATTCCTTCCAAATTCACTTAACACATCAGCGTCATTCGACGAGAAATCACTTTCATACTCAGATGACATTAAATCAATGGAAACTGAAGTAAATACCCCAACAACTGACAACAAAATGTCTCAAACAGCTATAAGTTTTTTCAAATTAGCCTCATCGCTCTTACCAGAGTTTGATGGAAAGGCAGAAAACTTACAAAGCTTCAAAGATGCTTTGAGTCTTATAGACTCACTAAAAGAAAATCATGAAGCAACAGCTGTCAGTCTTATTAAGACAAAATTAAAAGGCCATGCGAGGAACTTGATAAGCAACGAGCAAACTATCGCGGAAATCGCTGCAAAATTATCAAGCACAGTAAAAGGCGAATCAGTCGAAGTATTGTCAGCCAAATTACTTAACTTGCAACAAAAGAATAAAACTGCCAACTAATACACACAAGAGGTTAAGCAGTTAACAAAGGCTTTAAAAGGTGCATTTATTCATGATGGCCTAACGCCAGAATTGGCCAATAAGTACAGTACAACGCAAGCAGTAAAGACAATGACCAAAAACTGCGCTATCGATAAGGTAAAACTTATCATGCACATTTAACAGCACGCCATATCAAAATTTGTCAACAGCGGCACCGAAGCAACTGGACAATCTAATACTGTACTGTATTACCAGAATTACTCTTAAAGTGCCGGAAACCACGGTAGAGGTAATAATAGAGGCCGGGCCTACAATAGAGGCAATAGGTACCATAACAATGGTAACTATTACAACAATAACAGAGGCAATCCTCGAGGAGGCGCATACAGAGGCGGCTCTAACAGAGGAAACAGGTCACAGAATGAAGTACGAGTTACACAAGGCAACTCGGAAAACCAGCAAACCCCCTTGAGCGACCAGCAGTGAAAATACTGAGCATAAATCTAAATCTCAGTAGTCTCATTAAAGTACATAATGGAAACAATAATATTCCATTAACATTACTAGTAGATACAGGAGCAAATGTCTCAATCTTAAAGAATAATAACGTAAACTCAAATATTAACGAAAATTACAAAACAAATATAACAGGAATTGGACAGGGAACAATACAGTCAATTGGACAATCTACAATTGATCTACTTTTCGATTACTTCGTAATCAGTCACGATTTCCAAATAGTCTACAATGAATTTCCCATACTATGCGATGGAATTCTTGGACTAGATTTTATTAGAAAATTTAATTGTATAATAGATTATCAACATGATGAATTCATCACGAAACCAAAATCACTTAAATACCAAATACATGTACCACTATTACACAATGATATTGAAAATTCAATATTATTACCAGCAAGGTCAGAAGTAATGAGAAAAATCACACTTAAGTATTAATTAATAGTATTAATAGCTAACAGCATCGTAACAAGTAATAGTGCAATAGTTCGTATTTTGAACACAACAAGCGAAACTACAAATATCAAAAACCCGAACATTAAATTCGAAACAATAGAAAATTACGAAATAAAATCATTTAGTAAAAACAATAGAAGTAATGAAGTCCTGAGAAAACTAAAGTTCCCTGAACAATTTAAAAACAAGCTTACTGATTCATGTACCAAATACAGTGACATATTTGGTTTAGAAACAGAAGCAATTTCAAGTAATAACTTCTACAAGCAAAAATTAAGGTTAGCTGACAAAACCCCAGTATACATAAAAAACTATAGAAATGCAGAAACAGAAAAGCCAGAAATAAACAGACAGTTCGAAAAACTAATAAAAGATGGTATAGTTGAACCATCTATTTCTGAATATAACAGTCCACTTCTCTTGGTACCCAAGAAATCTCTTCCAAACTCTAAGGAGAAACAAGTAAGAATGCTATAGTCGAGTATACCCGACTACGTAACTCCCTGTACCCAGGTCTAAAGATTCAATCACATATACGTCCACTTGCATACACACATACACAAAGACGCACACACACTGGCGGCAAAAGCGACAGCGCAAGCGAGGCAATTTAATTGGTGGCTGTGCTTCTTCTTCCCTCCTCTCGCTGCATCACTGAATCTTCTTTCGTGAATAACTTCCGTGTTTATTATCCGATCGACTTGAAATTTGGACAGTATATCAAGAATGACCAATGATTATACATGCCAAATCCCAAAGCTATATCTATAAAACTGTGGCTGTAAAACGTTTTTATTGAATATCGGGGCAATGGGGGGAATATCTCGGATCCAAAATAAACTTGACCTGCTCCCGCTATACACGAAGCTACATTCAAAATTTGGTGTCTCTAGCTATTATAGTTGCTGAGATCCTTGCGTTCATACATACGGACAGACAGACGGACAGACGGACAGACAGACGGACATGGCCAAATCGAAATCTCTTTTGATACTGATCAAGAATATATATACTTTATAGGGTCGGAGATGTCTCCTTCTGCCTGTTACATACTTTTGCACAAATCCAATACCCCTTTTTACCCATTTTATGGGTACGGGGAGTAAAAATATATGAGTCGTGCAAACGACTTGGATAAAATATAAAACAACGATAATTTCTTTTTGACCTTTTCTAAATAATCACAATGGCCACGAACAAAGCGATAACAGAAGTTTACTTACGAGACCCAAATTTTAGAGAAAGGGTTCAGCAGTTAGTAACCATAACACCAATATTCATATACGAACTTATGAACACATATATAAATAATTATAATCTTGATCACTCACCTCTGATACATTGCTCAAAAACGCAAGAAGGAATAGTATTAAGTACCATTCCTGGTATACAAGTGAGATCAGTAATTAAAGAACACCCAATATTAGGCAGAACGTTAGATTTTGTTGTATTTTAAAAAAACAACACCCCAACGTTGTGCATTTGCTCAAATAAATTAAGAATGTCTATAAATGGAATGGATACAAATCGTTACCATTCTTAGAGAACAACGTGCCGAGTTTGATAAATCTTTCAAGTGCCTTAACAAAAGTGCACCGATATCAAACGATACAAAGTCAAAACATGTTAAAGTTCTTATTAATTCCTACAATACCATCCGTCAACTTATATGTGACATTGCAACAAAATTAAAAGATTTGCATTTAACACAGGCAATTGACCTATTAAACACCTTAAGAGAAAACATTAAGCGAATTTAGGATAGGCATAAAATAACAACATTCCTTCCAAATTCACTTAACACATCAGCGTCATTCGACGAGAAATCACTTTCATACTCAGATGACATTAAATCAATGGAAACTGAAGTAAATACCCCAACAACTGACAACAAAATGTCTCAAACAGCTATAAGTTTTTTCAAATTAGCCTCATCGCTCTTACCAGAGTTTGATGGAAAGGCAGAAAACTTACAAAGCTTCAAAGATGCTTTGAGTCTTATAGACTCACTAAAAGAAAATCATGAAGCAACAGCTGTCAGTCTTATTAAGACAAAATTAAAAGGCCATGCGAGGAACTTGATAAGCAACGAGCAAACTATCGCGGAAATCGCTGCAAAATTATCAAGCACAGTAAAAGGCGAATCAGTCGAAGTATTGTCAGCCAAATTACTTAACTTGCAACAAAAGAATAAAACTGCCAACTAATACACACAAGAGGTTGAGCAGTTAACAAAGGCTTTAAAAGGTGCATTTATTCATGATGGCCTAACGCCAGAATTGGCCAATAAGTACAGTACAACGCAAGCAGTAAAGACAATGACCAAAAACTGCGCTATCGATAAGGTAAAACTTATCATGCACATTTAACAGCACGCCATATCAAAATTTGTCAACAGCGGCACCGAAGCAACTGGACAATCTAATACTGTACTGTATTACCAGAATTACTCTTAAAGTGCCGGAAACCACGGTAGAGGTAATAATAGAGGCCGGGCCTACAATAGAGGCAATAGGTACCATAACAATGGTAACTATTACAACAATAACAGAGGCAATCCTCGAGGAGGCGCATACAGAGGCGGCTCTAACAGAGGAAACAGGTCACAGAATGAAGTACGAGTTACACAAGGCAACTCGGAAAACCAGCAAACCCCCTTGAGCGACCAGCAGTGAAAATACTGAGCATAAATCTAAATCTCAGTAGTCTCATTAAAGTACATAATGGAAACAATAATATTCCATTAACATTACTAGTAGATACAGGAGCAAATGTCTCAATCTTAAAGAATAATAACGTAAACTCAAATATTAACGAAAATTACAAAACAAATATAACAGGAATTGGACAGGGAACAATACAGTCAATTGGACAATCTACAATTGATCTACTTTTCGATTACTTCGTAATCAGTCACGATTTCCAAATAGTCTACAATGAATTTCCCATACTATGCGATGGAATTCTTGGACTAGATTTTATTAGAAAATTTAATTGTATAATAGATTATCAACATGATGAATTCATCACGAAACCAAAATCACTTAAATACCAAATACATGTACCACTATTACACAATGATATTGAAAATTCAATATTATTACCAGCAAGGTCAGAAGTAATGAGAAAAATCACACTTAAGTATTAATTAATAGTATTAATAGCTAACAGCATCGTAACAAGTAATAGTGCAATAGTTCGTATTTTGAACACAACAAGCGAAACTACAAATATCAAAAACCCGAACATTAAATTCGAAACAATAGAAAATTACGAAATAAAATCATTTAGTAAAAACAATAGAAGTAATGAAGTCCTGAGAAAACTAAAGTTCCCTGAACAATTTAAAAACAAGCTTACTGATTCATGTACCAAATACAGTGACATATTTGGTTTAGAAACAGAAGCAATTTCAAGTAATAACTTCTACAAGCAAAAATTAAGGTTAGCTGACAAAACCCCAGTATACATAAAAAACTATAGAAATGCAGAAACAGAAAAGCCAGAAATAAACAGACAGTTCGAAAAACTAATAAAAGATGGTATAGTTGAACCATCTATTTCTGAATATAACAGCCCACTTCTCTTGGTACCCAAGAAATCTCTTCCAAACTCTAAGGAGAAACAAGTAAGAATGCTATAGTCGAGTATACCCGACTACGTAACTCCCTGTACCCAGGTCTAAAAGATTCAATCACATATACGTCCACTTGCATACACACATACACAAAGACGCACACACACACTGGCGGCAAAAGCGACAGCGCAAGCGGAGCAATTTAATTGGTGGCTGTGCTTCTTCTTCCCTCCTCTCGCTGCATCACTGAATCTTCTTTCGTGAATAACTTCCGTGTTTATTATCCGATCGACTTGAAATTTGGACAGTATATCAAGAATGACCAATGTATTATGCATGCCAAATCCCAAAGCTATATCTATAAAACTGTGGCTGTAAAACGTTTTTATTGAATATCGGGGCAATGGGGGGAATATCTCGGATCCAAAATAAACTTGACCTGCTCCCGCTATACACGAAGCTACATTCAAAATTTGGTGTCTCTAGCTATTATAGTTGCTGAGATCCTTGCGTTCATACATACGGACAGACAGACGGACAGACGGACAGACAGACGGACATGGCAAATCGAAATCTCTTTTGATACTGATCAAGAATATATATACTTTATAGGGTCGGAGATGTCTCCTTCTGCCTGTTACATACTTTTGCACAAATCCAATACCCCCTTTTACCCATTTTATGGGTACGGGGAGTAAAAATATGAGTCGTGCAAACGACTTGGATAAAATATAAAACAACGATAATTTCTTTTTGACCTTTTCTAAATAATCACAATGGCCACGAACAAAGCGATAACAGAAGTTTACTTACGAGACCCAAATTTTAGAGAAAGGGTTCAGCAGTTAGTAACCATAACACCAATATTCATATACGAACTTATGAACACATATATAAATAATTATAATCTTGATCACTCACCTCTGATACATTGCTCAAAAACGCAAGAAGGAATAGTATTAAGTACCATTCCTGGTATACAAGTGAGATCAGTAATTAAAGAACACCCAATATTAGGCAGAACGTTAGATTTTGTTGTATTTTAAAAAAACAACACCCCAACGTTGTGCATTTGCTCAAATAAATTAAGAATGTCTATAAATGGAATGGATACAAATCGTTACCATTCTTAGAGAACAACGTGCCGAGTTTGATAAATCTTTCAAGTGCCTTAACAAAAGTGCACCGATATCAAACGATACAAAGTCAAAACATGTTAAAGTTCTTATTAATTCCTACAATACCATCCGTCAACTTATATGTGACATTGCAACAAAATTAAAAGATTTGCATTTAACACAGGCAATTGACCTATTAAACACCTTAAGAGAAAACATTAAGCGAATTTAGGATAGGCATAAAATAACAACATTCCTTCCAAATTCACTTAACACATCAGCGTCATTCGACGAGAAATCACTTTCATACTCAGATGACATTAAATCAATGGAAACTGAAGTAAATACCCCAACAACTGACAACAAAATGTCTCAAACAGCTATAAGTTTTTTCAAATTAGCCTCATCGCTCTTACCAGAGTTTGATGGAAAGGCAGAAAACTTACAAAGCTTCAAAGATGCTTTGAGTCTTATAGACTCACTAAAAGAAAATCATGAAGCAACAGCTGTCAGTCTTATTAAGACAAAATTAAAAGGCCATGCGAGGAACTTGATAAGCAACGAGCAAACTATCGCGAAAATCGCTGCAAAATTATCAAGCACAGTAAAAGGCGAATCAGTCGAAGTATTGTCAGCCAAATTACTTAACTTGCAACAAAAGAATAAAACTGCCAACTAATACACACAAGAGGTTGAGCAGTTAACAAAGGCTTTAAAAGGTGCATTTATTCATGATGGCCTAACGCCAGAATTGGCCAATAAGTACAGTACAACGCAAGCAGTAAAGACAATGACCAAAAACTGCGCTATCGATAAGGTAAAACTTATCATGCACATTTAACAGCACGCCATATCAAAATTTGTCAACAGCGGCACCGAAGCAACTGGACAATCTAATACTGTACTGTATTACCAGAATTACTCTTAAAGTGCCGGAAACCACGGTAGAGGTAATAATAGAGGCCGGGCCTACAATAGAGGCAATAGGTACCATAACAATGGTAACTATTACAACAATAACAGAGGCAATCCTCGAGGAGGCGCATACAGAGGCGGCTCTAACAGAGGAAACAGGTCACAGAATGAAGTACGAGTTACACAAGGCAACTCGGAAAACCAGCAAACCCCCTTGAGCGACCAGCAGTGAAAATACTGAGCATAAATCTAAATCTCAGTAGTCTCATTAAAGTACATAATGGAAACAATAATATTCCATTAACATTACTAGTAGATACAGGAGCAAATGTCTCAATCTTAAAGAATAATAACGTAAACTCAAATATTAACGAAAATTACAAAACAAATATAACAGGAATTGGACAGGGAACAATACAGTCAATTGGACAATCTACAATTGATCTACTTTTCGATTACTTCGTAATCAGTCACGATTTCCAAATAGTCTACAATGAATTTCCCATACTATGCGATGGAATTCTTGGACTAGATTTTATTAGAAAATTTAATTGTATAATAGATTATCAACATGATGAATTCATCACGAAACCAAAATCACTTAAATACCAAATACATGTACCACTATTACACAATGATATTGAAAATTCAATATTATTACCAGCAAGGTCAGAAGTAATGAGAAAAATCACACTTAAGTATTAATTAATAGTATTAATAGCTAACAGCATCGTAACAAGTAATAGTGCAATAGTTCGTATTTTGAACACAACAAGCGAAACTACAAATATCAACAAGTAAGAATGCTATAGTCGAGTATACCCGACTACGAAACTCCCTGTACCCAGGTCTAAAACATCCAATCACATCTAAGTCCACTTACCCATACACACACACATACACAAAGACGCACGTACACAGGCGGCAAAAGTGGCTGTGCTTCTTCTTCCCCCTCTCGCTGCATTACTGAATCTTCTTTCGTGAATAACTTCCGTGTTTATTATCCGATCGACTTGAAATTTGGACAGTAGATTAAGAGAGACTAAAGTATTGTACATGCCAAATCTTAAAGCTATATCTTGAAAATTGTTACTGTAAAACGGTTTTAATCGATTTGCGGGGAAACGGGGGAGATATCTGAAATATGAAACAAACTTGATCTGCTCCCGCTATACACGAAGCTACATTCAAAATTTGGTGTCTCTAGCTATTATAGTTGCTGAGATCCTTGCGTTCATACATACGGACAGACAGACGGACAGACGGACAGACGGACAGACGGACAGACAGACGGACATGGCCAAATCGAAATCTCTTTTGATACTGATCAAGAATATATACACTTTATAGGGTCGGAGATGTCTCCTTCTGCCTGTTACATACTTTTGCACAATCAATACCCCTTTTTACCCATTTTATGGGTACAGGGAGTAAAAACCCGAATATTAAATTCGAAACAATAGAAAATTACGAAATAAAATCATTTAGTAAAAACAATAGAAGTAATGAAGTCCTGAGAAAACTAAAGTTCCCTGAACAATTTAAAAACAAGCTTACTGATTCATGTACCAAATACAGTGACATATTTGGTTTAGAAACAGAAGCAATTTCAAGTAATAACTTCTACAAGCAAAAATTAAGGTTAGCTGACAAAACCCCAGTATACATAAAAAACTATAGAAATGCAGAAACAGAAAAGCCAGAAATAAACAGACAGTTCGAAAAACTAATAAAAGATGGTATAGTTGAACCATCTATTTCTGAATATAACAGCCCACTTCTCTTGGTACCCAAGAAATCTCTTCCAAACTCTAAGGAGAAACAAGTAAGAATGCTATAGTCGAGTATACCCGACTACGTAACTCCTGTACCCAGGTCTAAAAGATTCAATCACATATACGTCCACTTGCATACACACATACACAAAGACGCACACACACACTGGCGGCAAAAGCGACAGCGCAAGCGAGGCAATTTAATTGGTGGCTGTGCTTCTTCTTCCCTCCTCTCGCTGCATCACTGAATCTTCTTTCGTGAATAACTTCCGTGTTTATTATCCGATCGACTTGAAATTTGGACAGTATATTAAGAGAGACTAAAGTATTGTACGTGCCAAATCTTAAAGCTATATCTTGAAAATTGTTACTGTTAAACGGTTTTAATCGATTTGCGGGGGAACGGGGGAGATATCTGAAATACGAAACAAACTTGATCTGCGTATGGTATACAGGAACCTACATTTCAAATTTGGTGTCTCTAGCTCTTGTAGTTGCTGAGATCGACGCGTTCATACGGACAGACGGACAGACGGACAGACGGACAGACAGACGGACATGGCCAAATCGAAATCTCTTTTGATACTGATCAAGAATATATATACTTTATAGGGTCGGAGATGTCTCCTTCTGTCTGTTACATACATTTGCACAGATGTAATACCCCCTTTTTACCCATTTTATGGGTACAGGGAGGTAAAATGGCGTTTAGTAGTTGATTAACGCCAAATAAATAAAAAACTCTTAGCAGACAAATACCCACTGCCAAGAATCGAGGAAATACTAGACCAATTAGGACGAGCAAAATATTTTTCGTGTCTCGATCTTATGTCTGGTTTCCACCAAATAGAACTAGATGAAAAATCTAGAAACATAACATCATTTTCCACGAACTCCGGTTCGTATCGCATCACGCGATTACCCTACGGCTTAAAAGTAGCCCCAAATTCATTTATGCGAATGATGACACTTGCATTTTCGGGTCTTGAACCATCACAAGCATTTCTCTACATGGATGACTTGGTAGTCATTGGCTGTTCTGAACAGCACATGTTTAAAAATTTGTCAAATATTTTTGACCTGTGTAGAAAACACAACTTAAAACTAAAGCCAGAGAAATGCTCTTTCTTCATGCATGAGGTTACATTCCTAAGCCATAAATGCACAGACCACGACATCCTTCCGGATGATAAAAAATACAATGCTATAAAAAACTATCCAATCCCAACTGATGCGGATAGTGCACGACGATTCGTCGCGTTCTGTAATTACTACAGAAGATTCATTCACAATTTCGCACAACATTCACGTCATTTGACTAATCTGTGCAGAAAGAATGTCCAATTCGAATGGACAAAAGAATGCAAAGACGCATTTAAATATCTCAAAAAGGCATTAATGAAACCAACATTACTGCAATACCCTGATTTCAGCAAAGAATTTTGCATAACGACAGATGCAAGTAAACATGCATGTGGTGCTGTACTATCCCAAGAGTACAACGGTATACAATTACCAATTGCATACGCATCACGAGCTTTCACACAGGTAGAAAGCAATAAATCAACTACAGAGCAGGAATTAGCTGCAATTCACTGGGCAATAAAACATTTCAGACCTTATATTTATGGAAGGCGTTTCTTAGTTAAAACGGATCATAGACCGCTAACATTTTCATTTTCGATGAAAGATCCAACTTCAAAACTAACAAGAATGAGACTAGATTTAGAAGAATACCAATTTACGGTAGAATACCTCAAGGGGAAAGATAATCACGTAGCAGACGCATTATCTAGAATTAACATAGACTCACTAATAGAAATGAATAGAAAAATAATGATGGTCCAAACGAGCTCATCAAAACGACAGAAAAACGTCTGCGCAGATGATAAAATAAAATTGCAAAAAGAACAGAAAGAGCCCAATGTCTATGAAGTCAATAGCAATAATGACGTAAAGAAATTTGTGAAACTAAAATTCGGAAAATCCAATTGTTTATTTATGCAAGGAAAAAGAATTATTTCACAATTTTCAGTTAATGATTTGTACTCCAATGAAAAATTCGACTTAGGTCAATTCTTTCAAAGGCTTAATGCAGAAGCCGGATTACATAAAATTGTTAATTTACAATTGTCACCAAGTGAACAAATCTTCGAATTTGTATCACTAAATGAATTTAAAACAAGTAAGAATGCTATAGTCGAGTATACCCGACTACGAAACTCCCTGTACCCAGGTCTAAGACATCCAATCACATCTACGTCCACTTACACATACACAAAGACGCACACACACACTGGCGGCAAAAGCGACAGCGCAAGCGAGGCAATTTAATTGGTGGCTGTGCTTCTTCTTCCCCTCTCGCTGCATCACTGAATCTTCTTCGTGAATAACTTCCGTGTTTATTATCCGATCGAAATTTGGACAGTAGATTAAGAGAGACTAAAGTATTGTACATGCCAAATCTTAAAGCTATATCTTGAAAATTGTTACTGTAAAATGGTTTTAATCGATTTGCGGGGAACGGGGGGAGATATCTGAAATATAAAACAAACTTGATCTGCGTATGGTATACAGGAACCTACATTTCAAATTTGGTGTCTCTAGCTCTTGTAGTTGCTGAGATCGACGCGTTCATACGGACAGACGGACAGACGGACAGACAGACGGACATGGCCAAATCGAAATCTCTTTGATACTGATCAAGAATATATATACTTTATAGGGTCGGAGATGTCTCCTTCTGTCTGTTACATACATTTGCACAGATGTAATACCCCCTTTTACCCATTTTATGGGTACAGGGAGTAAATATGGGCAATAAATATCTAAATACATTAAAAGTAGCGCTACTAACAAAAGTGACACAAATAGACAAAAATGACGAAAGTCAAATTAAAGCAATACTGTCGAAACACTATGATGATCCTATAGTAGGAGGCCATACAGGGATTACGCGTACCTTGTTAAAAATTAAGAAATATTATTATTGGCCCTAAATGAATAAAACCATTGCGAAATATGTGAAAACTTGCGTAAAATGCCAACAGGCAAAGACCATAACACATACAAAAGCACCAATGGTAATAACAGACACTCCAAATACTGCATTTGACACTGTTTTAATAGATACCATTGGACCATTACCTCGTACAGAGAATGGCAATGAGTACGCAATCACTATAATATGTGATCTCACGAAATTTCTAGTTAAAATACCAGTAACAGACAAAAGTGCAAAAACAGTTGCCAAAGCAATATTCGAATCTTTTGTGCTAAAGTACGGTCCTATGAAGACGTTCATAACGGACATGGGTACTGAGTACAGAAATTCACTAATAAATGACCTGTGTAAGTATATGAAAATCAGTAATATACAATCAACAGCTCATCACCACCAGACTTTAGGAACAGTGGAGAGAAGTCACCGAACATTTAATGAATATATTCAGTTTCATATATTTCGATTGACAAAGACGATTAGGACATATAAGTAGTTGAATTTTTTCACCCATTGTTTCAACACAACTATATCGACAGTACATGAATACTGTCCATATGAACTCGTTTATGGTAGATTACCAAGACAGTTCACAGAATTTAATAATCTAACTAAAATAGATCCTATATATAACGTAGATGATGATTATGCGAAAGAGTTTAAATTCAGATTAGAAGTAACTTATAAAAGAGCAAAAACGTTAATAGATTTAGAAAAAAAAACGAAAGATATGTAGAATATGACAAAAAAATAAATGACATAGAACTAGAGGTAGGAACTTTAGTATTACTAAAGAACGATACAGGGCATAAGCTCGAAAGTAAATATTTGGGACCTTATAAAATCGTAAACATAGAAGGAACAATATTAAAATAGATGTAGGAAAAAAGAAATTTCAAACAGTAAATAAGAATAGGCTAAAATTATTCAATAATTAAAAATTTTAATTTTCAGGCCTGATCAGCCGTAATATTATTATATATATATATATATATACACAAAAAAAAATATACATACATATACATATACATATAAAAAAAAAAAGTTAATAAATAAAAAGAAAAAAAGTTAAAAATAACTTCATAAAATTACGTTATTTTTCAAAAGGAGGGAGATGTAGTATACACATATCGAGAGCTCACTGTGCTCAGCACTATGTCCAGTATATACTTCATATATACTAATAAACATAAATATTATAATACAATGACACTTAGTCTTTGTTGCCTAAACATACGACATATTCAAGTGCACCGAAATATGATCAGTCACAAGTGCCTCGACTACAAACAAGCCGCGTCAGCATGTGTCCCGTGCAATGACCGTTTGCATATGTGCACAGCACGCTCCGTCCCTACAGCGACGTCTTCGCCGCTTACATATAAGTTACATACATGTATTCGTTTTATATGTTATATATAAAACGACTTATATACAAAAGGCAGCGCTGCCACTGAGGACCGCGCAACCTTAGGCTTAACTATACTTAATACCAAATTGGAACAAACAGAAGAATAAATGCATCTGGAGCGACAAGTACAGTCGCTCCTAACTCAAAACCACAAACAATTCGAGTGTTTTTATTGCTAATACATCTACACCGAAAAGGATCTATGCTTCGAGAAACAGGAGCACAAAACAGTTCTTTTACAGCTGAAAAAGAAGCTCGCAGCACCAAATAACGCTAAAAAAAATACTGGTCAAAGGCGATGAAAATAATATTCAAAGAAAGGATGTATTTTGATACAACCCGAACACTGGTGCATAAAGAACAGCCCACGGAAAGAGAACTAAGAAATATATATGACAACGCATCCACTATCACCCAAAAGTCATATGCAGCTCTACTTTCTAAGGTTAGGGAGTCAGAAAACTAAAACATAAACATACTAATACGAATATTGTAGAAAATACATGTAATCTTAAGGTACTAGCTTATAATATAGCAGGGCTCGCCAATAAGCGCCTATTTAGTAAATTTTTTGCATTTGTAAACAAATTTGATATATTTTACCTGAGACATTCGTTGAAAATAACTCATCGCAATTCGAAGCATACTTTATACTGGATGCCAGCACGAAGAAGATTCTCAAGATGATGGGCAAGTGGAGGTCAGGTTATTGGGATTAGTAAGAGCATAAGCCCAGTATAAATTGTCAGTTTCGTACACAGTCAAACGTCACCTCAATTTCACTGCAGTTTGGCCAAATTAGGCTGATTATACTACCCATATTCCTGAACTGTAACCATTGGAAACACGATTACAGCTGGCTTCTTGAGAACAAAGTCGACAACGTCATGTTAATCGGAGACCTTAATGCGAGGATAGGTGAACATCACACAGACACAGAAATGATTCACTCTATGGCAGCCACATTCAGCAACACACGGAGATCATTCGACAAAAAAATAGGCGCAAATGGCCTAAAACTAATAGATATGTGCGAAACAAATAACATTACGATTTTAAATGACAGAACAAATTGCGACCGAGAAGGCAACTTCACGTTTGTGCCGGGGCAAGCGTGTTCTACCATAGACTACTGTGCAGTTAGAGGAGTATGGCGCGAGATAGATATTTTCCGACCATATGCCCCTATGCGTGGAAATATCTACAACGTGTAAGTCGGCGCAATCCAACGAAGAGCAACTGCTTCCAAAACTAAAATAAATTGAATAATTGTCTGCGCAATCGAAGATCAGATTTGAGTACAACAATTGATGAAATTACCGAAGATATACAAGAAGCGGCTCATGCAGTGCAGACGCAAACGCAAAAAACGTTCCAACAGCCGTGGTTTGACTTGCAGTGCGAGACCGCCAGAAAACATGCTTTCGTCAAGCCCAAAAAAACAAGGGGAATGAGGTATCGAGAAAAGAATACCAAATGGCAAATACACTATACAAGACGTTACGCCGAGTAAAGCAGGCTGTGTACTATAAGCGGATGGAGGCAGAAATTGGTAACATTCGGGACAGCAAAACATTCTGGGCAACTGCCAGGAAACTCAATGGCCAAAAGGCAAGACGCACTATTCAAGCGACCGCGGAAGCTCTTTTCAAACCCTTTAGGGATATGCTACAGATGCCGTGTGTAACGCAAATTAGCTTTGCATTACCATATATCCGCGTTAATGAGCTTGATGCGGAAATAACTCTATGCGAAGTCCAAAACGCTGTCCGACGCAGTAAAGCAAATAAAGCGCTTGGAGTCGATCGGATCCCAGCAGAATTTTTGCAGAATGCCTGAGGAACTGCTGATGAATCTGACGCGAGCTTTCAATTGCATTTTTGACGGCAGCGCAGCACCTAATAGTTTCAAGAGGAACATTATTTATCCGACTCAAATAATTATAGAAGAATATCGTTTCTAAACAGCATACAGAAGGTATTCACAGCAGTCCTGCTAAAAAGACTCACTACGTGGGTAAACTGTAACCACATTAGCGAATATCAGGCGGGCTTTCGGAAAGAGTATTCTCAACATATTACCTACAGAGGAAGAAAAATGTACATATTCTGTATTGACTTTGATATGATTGAAATGCTATCCGCGATCCAAAGTCTGTATAGCGAAAACCTTACTGCAATATGGGATGGAAAATCATTGTCAGAGTGGTTTGAAACAAACACATAAAACAAGGATGTCTACTAAGCCCGCTACTTTTTTCCTTATTCGTGGATTACATAGCAGAAATTCTGCCAGGCGGTGTCGCACTAGGAACGAAAACCTTAAAATTGCTTATGTGTGCCGACGATACTCGCAGATAGCCCCACAATTCTCCGAAAAATGATTGACTGCATGTCTAAATACTTCGACACATGGAATCTGCAGATTAACTTAAGTACGTCTCAAATAATGTGCATCAAGGATACAAGAGGACGACAAGCCGGAAACGAAAAGTAGCAATCAACAGCACATGGAGTTCACTGCCATCAAAAAGTAATGTAAAAAGCAGCACCAAATATAAACTTTTTGAGGCCACCTCGAGAGCAGTCTTGTGCTACGCTGCGCAAATTTGGGGACACACTCAATACGACGACGCTGAAAAGCTGCTAACAGGTTATATAAAAAGACTTTTTAAATTGCCGATAAACACCCCAAACTACGCAATTATGCTGGAAACTGGCTTGTCTCCAATATTCGACTTCAAATCTACATCGAGCGGAAGCGCAAGCCAGACAAAGTGAGACTCGCCTTGCTTACAGAACATGGAGTTCAACCTGGGGCAGAGAAATTACTTCAACGATAAAATGAAGTTGCACTCAATCTCACCCATATTTAGAGCAAGAGTTGAGCTGTTAAATTTTAATATCTCACTACACTCGGAAACGGAAGACTGCACACTGTGTAACGGACGGAAAAGTGAGGACTCCTTTCATTTTATTGCAGAATGCCCGTTACTACGAGAAATAAGAATAGTATATTGGGATAGAGGCGAACTGATTTGGGAAGAGTTTCAAGGCGTGTTAAACGGAGAAAACTGGTCGAAACTTATCGGCTACCTGAACGAGGCACGGAGATATAGGCAGGCAATAATAGAGCAACTTTTTTAGCCAACATTTTTAGTCAACACGAAAACCCCACTACTCATCGCGGAGTTCCTTAGACGAACGATCCGGGCAGCCAGGTGTAGTAGACTGGGACTTTTGAGAAGAGTGTGGTGATCGGCTAACGGTTTAAGACCGGTTTAAGCCGATTTTCGCTTTTCAAATCTTATCAATATTTAAATATAATTATACACATGTACTAAATTACTTTAAAAATACTCATAAATGTTCTAAGCTTATCATTTTACTTTAAATAAAGATAAATTCTAAATATTTCCTTCAAAACTTATTTTCAAAACTTCTATTAGTATCTATTTATACTTTGTTCCCGAAGGGAAAAATTGTATATTGGGCTTGCGAAATGGCCGTCGGTCCGTATGAATGCAATTTTTTCCACACCCTTAAAGCTAGAGCAACCAAGCAACATGTTGGTGTACGAGTATACCCTCAATTTATGAAGTGTCAATATCGTATAGCAGGAATTGCCTAAACTCTACGGCTTTCCACATATCCATATGTAAAATACTTCTCGATTTTCTGGCAAACTCCTTACAAATATCTGCCTTTAGAGACATTAGCTTATTTATTAAAAAATCAATATTTTCTTTTGATAGGAAGTAATTATTGCCTCTAATTTTAATCCAACCATTCAACAGACTTTTCATAACCCCTAAGTACACTGTATGCATGTAATCAAACGGGAATTAAGTGAGTCTATTCTATTCCTAAATTGGTAATCTGTTCTTGGTGAGCTGTCTTCTCGCCTCGTTGATGACATTTGAGACAATTGAAGTATGAGCTATGACTTTTAGTTCCAATTACAAAAGCTCTTGCAAGAGCATCGCAAACAAAGGCTCTTACCCTTATTTCTAAATAATTTGTCTATTAAAAAAAACAGTAAATATAAGAGTCTTAAGTTCAGAAGTGAATAAGTTGGGATATTCGTTAGCACATTTTGGCTTGCTGTCTCTACAAAAGACACCAGCTAGCAATACAGGGGAAGTTTTATGAATATTTAGTAATATTGTCCAAGCCTGCATTCTCGAAGTGGCAGGCCATCAATACTTACATTTATGTATGTAGATTGCCTTTTCATTGAAAAAATAATTTTCGAAAAAATCTGTCGAACAATCAGCGATTCCATCTATATATATGAAAGAGTTCGTCCTGACTGACTGATTGGCAATCATCGCATAGCCCAAGCCGTAAGAGGTAGGATGCTGAAATTTTCACAGTAGGTTCCATCTATGATGAAAGTGCACACTAAGACGGGATTTCGGAAAATTTCACCCACAAGCGTGAAAAATCGCGGAAAACCGATTTTCTTCAAACCCATGTTCAAACATCTACACAAAAATTCATTAGATACATATTTCACTGATTTTGGAAAGTCTACCGCCATGGTTGGAAAATGGAGATCTCAAGGTTGTATGGGCGAAAGTATAATTTTAGTCCGATCACCTTCAAATTAATTTTCAAAGCTCTTCACGTAAAATAATATTACATGTGTGTCAGCGATTTTGGAAAATTCATCCATACGGTCGGAAAATTTGTGCATTCGACACTTTTAATTTTCATGCGATTGGCTTCACTCATTTTCAAGGTTCACACAACGTTATTTTCAAAGCTATACACACTAAATAATTTAACACGTGTATCACCGATTTTGGAAAATTCACCCCTACGCACAGTGGGCGAAACGTCGAATCAAGCGGCGCGAAAGTCCAATTTTCACTTTCTAAATTACGGAAATTGTTTAATTCCTTTGGATTTGCAATTCTTCAGAGAGCTTAAAAAGCTTTAAAGAAAACTTTAACATGCAACTCTGTTTTGCTGTAAGCTTTTAAATTGGACGTATTTTTGGAGCATGTGGTTAACAGAAAATTGCTGGCAATTATAAGTGTTTTAAGCTCGATTTTAAAACCTAAAATATTAACTTGTATGTTTAAGTAGTCATTCATTACACTATTGTAAGATATGTATTAAGAAACAAGTAAGAATGCTATAGACGAGTATGACCGACTACCAAACACCCTGTACCCAGGTCAAAAATTTCCGATCGCATCTTCGGAAACTTACATATACACACACACATACATAAGGACGCACACACACGAGCGACAGCGCAAATGGGGGCTGTGCTTCTTCTTCCTCCCCTCGCAGCAACACCAAATCTTCTTTCGTGAATAACTTTCGTGTTTATTATCTGACCAACTTGAAATTTAGACAGTAGAGTATCCATATGTAAAATATTTCTCGATTTTCTGGCAAACTCCTTACAAATATCTGCCTTTAGAGACATTAGCTTATTTATTAAAAAATCAATATTTTCTTTTGATATGGAGTAATTATTGCCTCTAATTTTAATCCAACCATTCAACAGACTTTTCATAACCCCTAAGCACACTGTATGCATGTAATCAAACGGGAATTGTCGTACCATATCTAAAGGAAGTTCTTCAACCTTAAGTGAGTCTATTCTATTCCTAAATTGGTCATCTGTTCTTGGTGAGCTGTCTTCTCGTCTCGTTGATGACATTTGAGACAATTGAAGTATGCGCTATGACTTTTAGTTCCAATTACAAAATATAAGAGTCTTAAGTTCAGAAATGAATAAGTTGGGATATTCGTTAGCACATTTTGGCTTGCTGTCTCTACAAAAGACACCAGCTAGCAATACAGGGGAAGTTTTATGAATATTTAGTAATATTGTCCAAGCCTGCATTCTCGAAGTGGCAGGCCATCAATACTTACATTTATGTATGTAGATTGCCTTTTCATTGAAAAAATAATTTTCGAAAAAATCTGTCGAACAATCAGCGATTCCATCTATATATATGAAAGAGTTCGTCCTGACTGACTGATTGGCAATCATCGCATAGCCCAAGCCGTAAGAGCTAGGATGCTGAAATTTTCACAGTAGGTTCCATCTATGATGAAAGTGCACACTAAGACGGGATTTCGGAAAATTTCACCCACAAGCGTGAAAAATCGCGGAAAACCGATTTTCTTCAAACCCATGTTCAAACATCTACACAAAAATTCATTAGACACATATTTCACTGATTTTGGAAAGTCTACCGCCATGGTTGGAAAATGGAGATCTCAAGGTTGTATGGGCGAAAGTATAATTTTAGTCCGATCACCTTCAAATTAATTTTCAAAGCTCTTCACGTAAAATAATATTACATGTGTGTCAGCGATTTTGGAAAATTCATCCATACGGTCGGAAAATTTGTGCATTCGACACTTTTAATTTTCATGCGATTGGCTTCACTCATTTTCAAGGTTCACACAACGTTATTTTCAAAGCTATACACACTAAATAATTTAACACGTGTATCACCGATTTTGGAAAATTCACCCCTACGCACAGTGGGCGAAACGTCGAATCAAGCGGCGCGAAAGTCCAATTTTCACTTTCTAAATTACGGAAATTGTTTAATTCCTTTGGATTTGCAATTCTTCAGAGAGCTTAAAAAGCTTTAAAGAAAACTTTAACATGCAACTCTGTTTTGCTGTAAGCTTTTAAATTGGACGTATTTTTGGAGCATGTGGTTAACAGAAAATTGCTGGCAATTATAAGTGTTTTAAGCTCGATTTTAAAACCTAAAATATTAACTTGTATGTTTAAGTAGTCATTCATTACACTATTGTAAGATATGTATTAAGAAACAAGTAAGAATGCTATAGACGAGTATGACCGACTACCAAACACCCTGTACCCAGGTCAAAAATTTCCGATCGCATCTTCGGAAACTTACATATACACACACACATACATAAGGACGCACACACACGAGCGACAGCGCAAATGGGGGCTGTGCTTCTTCTTCCTCCCCTCGCAGCAACACCAAATCTTCTTTCGTGAATAACTTTCGTGTTTATTATCTGACCAACTTGAAATTTAGACAGTAGAGTATCCATATGTAAAATATTTCTCGATTTTCTGGCAAACTCCTTACAAATATCTGCCTTTAGAGACATTAGCTTATTTATTAAACAAGTAAGAATGTTTTAGTCGAGTACACTCGACTACGAGACTCCTTGTACCCAGAGTTGTCGATGACGAACGATGACGATGACGAACGACGGTAGAGTGAAAGAAATACTAGCAGTACAATGCAGAGATGAGCGAGACTGATCGAAGAGCTGATACTTATCGATATTTTATCGAAGAGGCCAATTGGCTGCGCGCCAACAGTCAATTTTTGAATTTTGATGCATAGTCTGCACTATGCAGAGCATTGATAACAATATGTTTCAAGAAAATAAAGTCATGCAGATGGCGCATGTCTCACAAAGAAAAATGTCAAGCAGATCAGGTGCTTAAAATTTGTCGTATGGTTTGCGTACCGATAAGCAATTATGAAACCATATGGGCTTGTGTTGCTTAAAAGTGACATGTGCATCAGCTGATACCGTGTGTTTTGGTATGTCGTGACGTCACGAGTACAAGACCCGCTGCACTTTCGCGCTCGCTCGCACACATGGTTAAGCCTTAAGTACTTAATAGAAAAATGCACGCGCTTCGCGCTCGCTCGCCCATATGTACATACATATGCTGAAGCCTTCATGTTGCTGCTTGCCAAGCCTGCAGTACTGAATCTTGTTTGTTGAATAACTTCCGTGTTTATTATCCGATCGACTTGAAATTTGGACAGTATATCAAGAATGACCAATGTATTATACATGTCAAATCCCAAAGCTATATCTATAAAACTGTGGCTGTAAAACGTTTTTATTGAATATCGGGGCAATGGGGGGAATATCTCGGATCCAAAATAAACTTGACCTGCTCCCGCTATACACGAAGCTACATTCAAAATTTGGTGTCTCTAGCTATTATAGTTGCTGAGATCCTTGCGTTCATACATACGGACAGACAGACGGACAGACGGACAGACAGACGGACATGGCCAAATCGAAATCTCTTTTGATACTGATCAAGAATATATATACTTTATAGGGTCGGAGATGTCTCCTTCTGCCTGTTACATACTTTTGCACAATCCAATACCCCCTTTTTACCCATTTTATGGGTACAGGGAGTAAAAACCCCCTTTGAGTGACGCCAGTGGCGTCAATACTAATCTTGTTGTAGCAACTAGCTACCGATTATGCGTTAGAGAGTCAAGCTTCTCTCACGCACTCTTCAACTTCGGATCTACAACAACAATTTTATCGACTGCTGTCGACTTCTACTCTAAGTATCAATTACTGTGCTGCAGAGATGGTAAACTTGTCGTATACTGCTGCAGCTCGGCTCTTCTCCTCATCGTCGCACCGCTGGCACTTTCATCACCCGCTCTCGTTTTGCATATCGCCAAAACGCTTTATTACTTTCTGATAAGGCCTTTGCTCTCCGCGCCGTTGCACTTGTCATCGCTTGGATTGTTTGGTGCTCTGGAACTCTTCGCTGCTGCTACAGTGCATACTACGCTCTCTACGCCAGTTTGGCCTCTCGTCCAACGCTCACTCTGGTTTTCGCATAACTTAATGGTGCCATTTACATTGCCGTCACTCCCGTGTGTACCTGCACCTGCTGCTCATCAGATGGACGATCAATTAAGCCTTCGCATCTATTATCAAAATATATCCGGAATGCGAACCAAGTCGCAATTGGTTCGATTGGCAACTTCCGTTTGTGATTTTGATGTCATAGTCCTAGTTGAGACGTGGCTCAACTCTAATTTCTATGATGCTGAGTTTTTTGACATCAACACCTTTCATGTCTTTCGTAAAGACAGAGACGCTGTTAAACTTCAGCGCTCGAGAGGTGGAGGTGTTATTGAGGCTGTGCGGCGAAATTTGCGAAGTTAGCTCGCACGCCTTGCCAATAATGATTCAACACTTGATCAGTTGGCTGTCTTTGTGAACTATTTGCATCTGCGTCTCATACATACCTCCAAACAGCGCTTTTGGTCTGTATAAGGAGCATGTGGACAACGTTATTATTCTTCACCAAGGACTGGAAGCCCACCAATTTCTCTGTGTTATGGGAGATTTCAACCTTGGCAAAATTATATGGTCTCCGTTTCCTAATAACTCTACTTATTTAGCTTCTAATGTACATTACCCTCATGAAATGTTGGTGGTTGATGAGTTTTGTAGTATGGGATTAACCCAAATTAATTCTAACTTCAATTTCTTGCATAAAATATTAGACCTTGATTTTCTAAGTATAGATATTAATTACGGCATAATTCATTGCTTAAATTCTTTTTCTAATTGTGACATGCACCATCTTCCCCTTTTACTTACAATTAAATTTTACTCGTTTTACCTACTTTATGGCCTACTTATAGTAATATTTGTGATTTTGATTTTTATACTATGTTCCCGAAGGAAAATAGTATATTGGGTTGCGAAATGTCCGTCTGCCGTCTGTCCGTCTGTCCATATGAACGCAATTTTTTTGCCTTTATCTTTAAGCTAGAGCAACCAAACTTGGTACACATGTTGGTGTATATCGTCAAATTATGAAGTGTCGAGATCGACCACCCACCCCCACCCCCTCACCCGCAATTTGGGGAAAACCTGTATCCCCTAGTTTTAATGTTGACCAGCTGGACAAATCTGCATCAAAAAACTGTTGACCCCCCACCCCTCCCCGGCAAACAATAAAAATCTATATCTCCCACACCGGTACAGGTAGAGTCACCAAATTTGGCATACATACTAATGTTGACCCCTGGACAAATCTGCATCAAAAATTTTGGACCCCCACCCCTCCCCACAAAGGAGCAAAATCTATATCTCTCACACCTGTGCAGTTTTTTCGCGTTTCTTTCTGAACACACAAATAACCAAATTATATAGGACTGGGAACATAATATTCTGCAGTCGGGTGCATCCGACTGCAACGTTCTTACTTGTTACTCCCTGTACCCATAAAATGGGTAAAAAGGGGTTACTAGATCTGTGCAAATGTATGTAACAGGCAGAAGGAGACATCTCCGACCCTATAAAGTATATATATTCTTGATCAGTATCAAAAGAGATTTCGATTTGGCCATGTCTGTCTGTCTTTCCGTCTGTCCGTCTGTATGAACGCGTCGATCTCAGCAACTATAAGAGCTAGAGACACCAAATTTGAAATGTAGGTACCTGTATAGCATATGGAGATCAAGTTTGTTTCCAGTTTGAGATATATCCCTCCGTTCCTCCGCAATTCAATAAAAACGTTTTACAGGGACAATTTTCAAGATATAGCTTTTAGATTTGGCATGTGCAATACTTTAGTCTCTCTTAATCTACTGTCCAAATTTCAAGTCGATCATATAATAAGCACGGAAGTTATTCACGAATGAAGATTCAGTAATGCAGCGAGAGGGGGAAAGAAGAAGCACAGCCACCAATTAAAATACCTCGCTTGCGCTGTCGCTTTTGCCGCCTGTGTGCGTGCGTCTTTGTGTATGTGTGTGTGTATGTGTAAGTGGACGTAGATGTGATTAAATGTTTTAGACCTGGGTGGGAGTTTCGTAGTCGGGTATACTCGACTATAGCATTCTTACTTGTTATACTATGTTCCCGAAGGGAAAATAGTATATTGGGTTTGCGAAATGTACGTCTGTCCCTCTGGCCGTCTGTCCGTCTGTCCGTATGAACGCAATTTTGTTGCCTTTATCTTTAAGCTAGAGCAACCAAGCTTGGTACACCTGTTGGTGTATACCGTCAATTTATGAAGTGTCGAGATCGACCCCCCACCACCACCCCCTCCACCACAATTTGGGGAAAACCTGTATCTTCCTCATTTTTAAAGATATAGTCACCAAATTTGGCACACAGACTAATGTTCATATTCCCGACAGATATGCATCAAAAAAAATTTGACCCCCCAACCCCCACCCCCACAAATCGGCTTATGATATCCCCAAAACACGTTTTTCAAGGGGTATATCTCCTACAGTTTCAAAGATAGAGTTACCTAATTTGGCATGCAGACTAATGTTGACCACCTGGGAAAGTCTGCATCAAAAATTTTGGACCCCCACCCCCTCCTCCACAAAGGAGAAAAATCTATATCTCCCACACCTGTGCAGTTTTTTTCGCGTCTCTTTCTGAACACACAAATAACCAAATTATATAGAACTGGGAACATAGTATTCTGCAGTCGGGTGCGTCCGACTGCAACGTTCTTACTTGTTCTCATTGTAACTTTGAGGTAATCAATAATTGTATCTCTGCTATTAATTGGAATCAAGTCTTATCGCATGTCAGTTTGGAGACCTGTTATGATATTTTTGTCTCAGTAATTTACCGTATTCTAATTAATAATGTCCCTATTAAAAGGCATTACTCTCACAAATTGCCTTGGTACACAAAAGGGCTGAAAAAATTGAAAAACTTGCGAAATAAATTTTATAAGAGTTACGTTCGGCACCATAGACCCTCTGATTGGGATAGATATCGTCAATATAAGCGGGAATTTGATTATTTAAATAAATTTCTTTATAACCAATACATATTGAGCATCGAGCATGGGATCAAGAGTTGCCCCAAAATGTTCTGGACTTTTATCAAATCCAAGAAATCTTCGTCATCCACTACTTCTTCTATGACTTATGATTCATTTTCATCTAACTCTGATTTAGGTACTGCTAACCTCTTTGCTAGGTTTTTCAAATCGAACTTTGAGCCTCGGGTTGAGTGTGATGATGAAATTACCAACAGCTCCACTGAAACTCTTATAAATGTGGGAATTATCAGAGTATCAGAGTCAGATATTTTTGATGCGGCCCGTAATCTAAATACGTCAACGAAGCCAGACTGTGATGGTATATCTGCTGTTTTTCTTAAGTCGTGCATTAGTACACTCAGTGTACCTCTGCTGGTAATTTTTTCAAAATCTCTTGCTTCTGGCATTTTTATTGATAAATGGAAGCAAGCCACAATCACGCCAATATTTAAGAATAGCCATAAATGTGATATTAGGAATTATAGAGGAATTGCAAAACTTAGTAATGTTTCTAAATTATTTGAACGCATCATAGCTAAACACATCGCTTTCTTAATAAAACCATATATTGATCCTAGGCAACATGGGTTTTTACCAGGCAGATCTACTGTGACTAATCTATCGGTTTTTTACAATCTTTGTATCCAAAGTTTTTCCTGTCGCTGCCAAGTAGACACAATCTATACTGATTTTTCCAAAGCCTTTGATAAAGTTAGTCATAGTGTTCTAGTTATGAAATTGTCGAAGTTCGGGTTTCACTCGTCGATCTTGGAGTTTTAACTCATATCTGAGTAGTCGATCTTATCGAGTTGACATAAATAAAACTCTACCTTCTTCTTTTCTTGCTTCCTCTGGTGTTCCTCAAGGGAGCTCGCTAGTGGCAGTTGCTTTAAATCTGCAGACTATCTTTTATATGCGGATGACCTTAAAATATTTAGTCGCATTTCTTCAGTCAGAGATATTTTTAAATTACAGCAGGACTTATCTAATTTATCAGATTGGTGTATTCGTAACCAGCTAGCTCTAAACTTGTCCAAATGTTGTTATGTAACTTATAGTAAATGCATACTCTCATTTAATGCTTCCTATTTGCTAACGGGATGTGTGCTAACACGCAAATTTGAAGTTTTAGATTTAGGAGTACTATTCGACTCAAAATTTCTATTCGTTGAACATATAAATTATGTGTTGCCAAGAGCATATGCGATGGCAGGTTTTGTGAGGCGTAACTCCTCTCAATTTAACGACCCATATACTAGAGTGATCTTATATTCTGCTTTTGTCAGGTCAATTTTAGAATATGCATCTATTATTTGGAACCCTTCTGCAGTGGTTCACTGTAAGAGAATTGAGAGGGTACAAAAGCGTTTTCTCAAATTTGCATTAAGTCCCCTACATTTTTCGTTACCTTTCCCCTCATACAGAAGTCGAACTCGGTAAGTGCACCTGTCTACGCTAGAGGATAGGCGAAGGATTGCTGGTCTACTATTTATTAATAATATTATTACTGGTAATGTAGATTGCTCAGCCCTTCTTGCGAAGCTCAATTTTTGTGTGTCGGGTAGAAACATGCGAAACTTTTTACCATTTAATGTGGGTTTTCATAGGACTGTCTATGCTCTTAATGAGCCATTAACACGAGCCATGAAATCTTATAATGATTTGCCAACTGACATTAGGTTTGACTTCAGTCCAAATACATTTTTTATTAAGGAACTTCTCAAAGTTCTTTTTACTCCCTGTACCCATAAAATGGGTAAAAAGGGGGTATTACATCTGTGCAAATGTATGTAACAGACAGAAGGAGACATCTCCGACCCTATAAAGTATATATATCTTGATCAGTATCAAAGAGATTTCGATTTGGCCATGTCCGTCTGTCTGTCCGTCTGTCCGTCTGTCCGTATGAACGCGTCGATCTCAGCAACTACAAGAGCTAGAGACACCAAATTTGAAATGTAGGTTCCTGTAGCATACGCAGATCAAGTTTGTTTCATATTTCAGATATCTCCCCCGTTCCCCCGCAAATCGATTAACAGTAACAATTTTCAAGATATAGCTTTAAGATTTGGCATGTACAATACTTTAGTCTCTCTAATCTACTGTCCAAATTTCAAGTCGATCGGATAATAAACACGGAAGTTATTCACGAAAGAAGATTCAGTAATGCAGCGAGAGGGGGGAAGAAGAAGCACAGCCACTTTTGCCGCCTGTGTGCGTGCGTCTTTGTGTATGTGTGTGTGTATGGGTAAGTGGACTTAGATGTGATTGAATGTTTTAGACCTGGGTACAGGGAGATTCGTAGTCGGGTATACTCGACTATAGCATTCTTACTTGCTATAATATTCAAAATTAATTTTTAGATATTATTATTATAATTTTAACTTTAAGTATGTTAAGCTAGTTCTAGAATAACCAGAAAGTCTGTGTACATTGGTTTAATAATAATAAATAAATAAATAAATAAATAATTTAACACGTGTATCACCGATTTTGGAAAATTCGCCCCTACGCACAGTGGGCGAAACGTCGAATCAAGCGGCGCGAAAGTCCAATTTTCACTTTCTAAGTTACGGAAATTGTTTAATTCCATTGGATTTGCAATTCTTCAGAGAGCTTAAAAGCTTTAAAGAAAACTTTAACATGCAACTCTGTTTTGCTGTAAGCTTTTAAATTGGACGTATTTTTGGAGCACGTGGTTAACAGAAAATTGCTGGCAATTATAAGTGTTTTAAGCTCGATTTTAAAACCTAAAATATTAACTTGTATGTTTAAGTAGTCATTCATTACACTATTGTAAGATATGTATTAAGAAACAAGTAAGAATGCTATAGACGAGTATGACCGACTACCAAACTCCCTGTACCCAGGTCAAAAATTTCCGATCGCATCTTCGGAAACTTACATATACACACACACATACATAAGGACGCACACACACGAGCGACAGCACAAATGGGGGCTGTGCTTCTTCTTCCTCCCCTCGCAGCAACACCAAATCTTCTTTCGTGAATAACTTTCGTGTTTATTATCTGACCAACTTGAAATTTAGACAGTAGATTAAGAGTGACTAGAGTATTGTACATGCCATATATCTAAAAGCTATATCTTAACAAGTAAGAACGTTGGAGTCGGACGCACCCGACTGCAGAATACTATGTTCCCAGTCCTATATAATTTGGTTATTTGTGTGTTCAGAAAGAGACGTGAAGAAAACTACACAGGTGTGAGAGATATAGATTTTGCTCCTTTGTGGGGGAGGGGGTGGGGGGGTCCAAAATTTGTGATGCAGATTTGTCCAGGGGGTCAACATTAGTATGTATGCCAAATTTGGTGACTCTACCTGTACAGGTGTGGGAGATATAGATTTTTCTCGTTAGTTGGGGAGGGGGTGGGTGGTTCAATATTTTTTTGATGCAGATTTGTCCAGAAGGTTAATATTGGTCTGTGTGCCAAATTTGGTGACTCTACCTATAAAGGTGTGAGAGATATAAATTTTTCTCCTTTGTTGGGGAGGGGGTGGGGGGGTCAAAAATTTTTTGGTGCAGATTTATCTTGGTCGATCTCGACACTTCATAAATTGACGATATATACCAACATGTGTACCAAGTTTGGTTTTTCCCTTCGGGAACATAGTATAAAAATTGTTACTGTAAAACGGTATCTATCGATTTGCGGGAGAATGGGGGGAGATATCTTAAATATGAAACAAACTTGATCTGCGTATGGTATACAGAAACCGACATTCCAAATTTGGTGTCTGTAGCTCTTGAAGTTGCTGAGATCGACGCGTTCGTACAGACGGACAAACAGACGGACATGGCCAAATCGAAATCTCTTTTGATACTGATCGAGAATTTACATACTTTATAGGGTCGGAGATGTCTCCTTCTGCCTGTTACATACATTTTCGCAGATTTAGTACCCCCTTTTTACCCATTTTATGGGTACAGGGAGTAAAAAGTGGCACCCTTAGGTTAGGTTAGGTTTCGGTGGCTGAAGCAGAGGAAAAACTATAGTGCCCTAGGTGTTGGAACCTCCTCCTGCTAAGTGCGGGCCATTGACAGAGCAGATGTTCTACGCTCTCTTCCTCTTCTACTATACCACAACTTCTGCAGAAGTCATGGTGTGGTACGCCCAGTCTGTTGGCGTGAGTTCTTATTAGGCAGTGGCCTGTGAGAGCCCCTATGATTGTCGAGATGTGGGATCTCTTGTGTTTAATCAAAGCAGATGTGCGCTTTTGGTCAAGGGTGGGCCAAGTGAGTTTGGAGACCGTGCATGTAATGAGATTTCTCCAGCGTTCAGCGGTTTGACGCCTGGTGTACTCCTTACTATGCAGTCTGAAAGTGTGGACAGAGGCATGCCGACGTTGCTCCTTTCAGCGAGGAGTGTATCTGGTGCCTTGTCTGGCACGTTACCTTCGATATCACGGTGTCCAGGCACCCATACTGGGATGAGTGAGAGAGGCTGCATTGTTGGTGCATGAGTCGAGCGTCTTCAAGGCGGCTTGGCTATCTGAGTAGATGTAGAATATTCTACACTGATGTTATGCATGGGCAGGCAAAGGGTGGCTTCCTGGATGGCCCTCACCTCTGCCTGATACACGCTACAGTGATCGTGAAGACGAAACTAAATATGATTCCTAAATCGGGAGAGTATACACCACCGCATACTCGTTCATCCAGCTTCAACCCATCTGTAAAGATTCTGATCGAACCTGGTACGTGTTGAAGCGGCTTTTCCCAGTCTTGTCGACTAGGTATGCAGACCCTGTACAACTCTTCGAAAGTCAGTTTTGGTATGTAGTAGTCTGTTATAGGGAATCTGAGGTATGGACTCGAGAACTGTGGTGTGCCCCGTGTTGCCCGTCGTCCATTTATGGGATTCCCTGAGTCTAATAGCTTAGTTTCTAGCTAGTTCTTTGGATAGTAGGTCCAGTGGTATTAGAAGAAGCATGATGTTCAGGGCTTCTGTTGGTGTGGTGCGTAGGGCTCCACTAATGCAGATTTCTGCACTTCCTTGAACTTTATGGATTGTTTTAAGGTTGGATGGTAACTGAAGTGCGCGCCACCACGCTAGCACTCCATATAGTAGGATGGGTCGAATGACTGCTGTATAAGCTAACACGCGCAAGCTTGAGTTTGCTGACAACGCTGTTGCGCCGGATGCCGTCGCGACACATTTTGCAGCCGAAATCCGAAACTCGCACGCGCAAGCAGCCTGATCGCCCGCTGGAAACGCCGACTCAGCATTCAGCCGGCATTCCAGCCGGCAGCGGTGGCTTCATGGTTTAATGCAGCCTGCCCTAAGTTTTAGTTTTGAATTTGTTCTCTTATAGTTCTAACGAACTTGAATTAATAACGGATTACAAAATAAAGATACTTTAACTGAATATCAACGAGTCTTCTTTAATTATAAAATAAAGATACTTTAAATGAATATCAAAAGGTTTTCTATTATTTGGCGCCCAAACGGAAATAACCCAATTGTTTTATAAGCGATCGTTCAATCGCCCACCGAAATAACACTTTGAGCTAGACGCTAAGAGCCGCGGTGCAATAAAGTGAACAACAACAAGTAAGAACATTGCAGTCGGACGCACCCGACTGCAGAATACTATGTTCCCAGTCCTATATAATTTGGTTATTTGTGTGTTCAGAAAGAGACGCGAAAAAAACTGCACAGGTGTGAGAGATATAGATTTTGCTCCTTTGTGGGGGAGGGGGTTAACAATTTTTTGTGGCAGATTTATCCAGGTGGTCAACATTAGTCTGTATGCCAAATTAGGTAACTCTAACTTTGAAACTGTAGGAGATATACCCCTTGAAAAACGTGTTTTGGGGATATCATATGCCGATTTTTGGTCGATCTCGACACTTCATAAATTGACGGTATACACCAACAGGTGTACCAAGTTTGGTTGCTCTAGCTCAAAGATAAAGGCAAAAAAATTGCGTTCATACGGACAGACGGACAGACGGACATTTCGACATTAGTATAATAAAACCCCAGCCAATAGAGCTGAGCGAGTTACAACAACAACAACAACAAATCAACAAATACGAGCAGCCGGCAGTGTTCAACTGGAAAACAACATATCGCAGCGGCCACCACACCACTTGATTTAAGCGCATATTTCAAAATATAAGTGAGATGTACATTTGTTTACAATTCAAATAAATTTAATAAAATTCTAAGAGCTGTTTAGTATGAGATGTTATTATTTACAAAATAAACTTAAGCAAGATTCTGCCTGTTGCAGTAAAGTGTAAAGAGTGTAAAGTAGTTCTGGGGCTGGGGTGTATCTGAGTCACGCCCAGGGTCTTTTACAAAGAAATTTATAAAATGCCGAGACTCCGGGATGGGTGGGACATGTACATATCCGACCGCCACCGGGTTTCCCAGAGCACACACTGAGACGCTCGCGTGTGTGCATTGGAGTACCTGGGCGATCCCGGCGGAAGACCAGGTCAGCAGAGCACGTCGAGGACCCTCTTACGCGCCCAGCTGGCCCGGTTTCCCGTTGGGGGGAGCGGAAGGTATAGAAAGGGGAAAGGGGGGTAGTTGTTATACCACCAGGTCCACCCAGTACACACACTGAGACCCTCGAGTGTGTGCATTGGAGTTCCTGGGGCGATCCAGGCGGAAGACCAGGTCAGCAGAACACGTCGAGGACCCTCTTACGCGCCCAGCTGGTCCGGTTTCCCGTTGGGGAGAGCGGAAGGTATAGAAAGGAAAAAGGGGGTAGTTGTTATACCACCAGGTCCACCCAGTACACACACTGAGACCCTAGAGTGTGTGCATTGGAGTACCTGGGGCGATCCAGGTGGAAGACCAGATCAGCAGAGCACGTCGAGGACGCTCTTACGTGCCCGGCTGGTCCGGTTTCCCGCCAGGGAGAGCCGGAGAGAAAGAAAAAGAGGAAAACACCGCCAGATTTCCCCAACACGCACTGAGACGCTCTAATGCATATTGGGGAGGGCTCCGATGGTGGCCCAGGGTCGATAGAGTATGCTGAGACCCTCTAACATACACACCGGCTCTGCAACCCCGACCAATCGGAACGCACAACACTAATTTGGAAATAAGGAGAAGAAGCGAGATTTTTAGGCGTGTTCTCTAGACTTTTATTGAATCATTTGGTAAAAATTAACTTCCCTAACCGCACCAAGAACTCTTCCTAACTCGCTCCTTTGAGCACGCATTGCCAGCTTACCCACTCTGGGAAATCCTCCTCGCAGTATTCGTCCGGCTTTTAATGGTCGCGTTGCGCGCGGTTCAAAAATTTACAGTCTTGACGAGTCCCGTTACCGTACGGTGTGTTCCTGGTCTATGCTTTCCGATTTCGCGTACTTACACTTCCGTCTCGTTCTGTATTCCCCAGGCAACTGACTTGACCTCATTCCTCGACACGCTCTTGGGCCTCTTGCTGCCCAAGCGCTGCTCGATCGCTTGCTCTTTTCCCCAGACTCCTTTTCCTTTTCTCGCCTGTGCCCTAATTCCTAGGCAATTGGTGTGTGTGAGCGAGCGCGTATGTCTATTGTGGGTTTGTCGGCTGCTGTGAGCGCATCTCTATTTGGGGAGTCTGCGCAATGCACGCGTTTTCTCTCTGTGCTGCTGGTGTTGATCGTGTGCGTGTGGCTATGTGTTCTCTCGGTTTGGCACGCGCATTTGTTAGTGTTGGGTTTGTCGGCTGCTGTGAGCGCATCTCTATTTCGGGAGTCTGCGCAATGCACACCTTCTCTCTCTGCTTGGCGCGCGCATTTGTCAGTGTTGCCCGTGCCTATCAGTGATGCTCTGTTCTAATGTATGCCTGTCCGTGTTGTCCCTGCCTGTCAGTGATGTACTAGGGGTTTCTTGCTTAATTTAAATATTTTTTTAATAATCAAATTAACTCCGCGCTATTCTTTAAAATACTAAAAATTAAAATGTGGGGGAAGCGTTCTGCGCTCCTTCACACCCAATCCTTACTTTGGGGTGAGTTGAAAAATGGTCACCTCGCGTCGCGTGTTGACCTTCCAACGGAATGTCTAGGATCCGCTGTAGAACAGGTTCCGGGCCCGCGGCTTGGTGGCCAGGTCGGCTAAGTAGTGCTCCAAGTGGATTATTAGTGTCATTGGCAGCTTCCTCTCTGGGGCTGCCACGCTCCACGACAGCGGCGCGACGCCCCACTCCTCCTCATCCTCCTCGGTAGCATCCGGGGCCTCGTCCGCGTTGGGGACGCTGGGCTCGGGTGCCTGTTCCTCCAGCACGTCGCCCACCGTGTGAATCCAATTCGCCCAGCACCTCCGTTAGGGCATCGGGATCGAGGCTGAGGTCGAGGTTCTCTTCCGTGGACACGTCGGAGAGTGCGGTGGACCGGAGGACCTGGTCCAGTCCCATCATCCAGGAGCAATACGCCGGTGGGGGTGACGCTGGGTACGGTGGTGGCGGGTCCTCCCAGCGTCCGCACATGTCCTCGTCCTCCTCGGTGTCCTCGTCCTCCTCGGTGTCCTCCTCACCCTCTGACGCATACTCCTCCTCTTCTACCTCCGCCTCGCTACCGCCGTCGTCT
The DNA here is from genome assembly GCA_035043065.1 of Hirtodrosophila confusa. NCBI lineage: Eukaryota > Metazoa > Arthropoda > Insecta > Diptera > Drosophilidae > Hirtodrosophila > Hirtodrosophila confusa. The sequence continues at coordinate 283,035 of JAWNNI010000186.1, read as the reverse complement.
TCGTCCTCCATAGCCTCGGACTCCGCGGTGTGCTTGCGTCTTCTGACATCGGCGATATGTTGAGCGCGTCCGTCGTCCAATTGAGCGGCGCCCGGATGCCGTTGGCGCCAAATCGCCCGTCTGGTTCGACGTCGCTATCGTCGGAAGAGATGACGATAGGGTCAGTGAGGAGGCTTGCCGCGTCCTCTGGCGGCTCTTCATGTGTTGCCGGCCGGGTTTGGCACGCCATCCATTCCCAGATGGCTCCCATCTGATCCCGCGAGCCGTGAGCGGCCCACATTTCTTCGGTGATGCGTACCCGTCGGAGCATAACCCGGGGGTGCAGCCACTGGTCGAAGGGACGGTCCTCCTCTCCGTCGTCTGCCCCCATGGACCGTGTTGCCGAGTGCTCGTCTGTTGACATGTTGTCGCTATTGTTTGGATAAGAACAGATTCCTAAGATTACTAACCATCCTATCTATCCTAACAACTGGCCCTGCGGTGCGGTGTTCTATGTTTACTTAGTTTAACTTAATTAGGCTCGGAAGGAGCTTTTTGCATTCGTGTTTCTGATGGTAATCCATCAGGCTTGGCCTCGTGGACCTTGTTTGGCGAAACTCAACCGACTGCTGGTCACTTCGCTCCCGATGTCCTGTTCCTGCTCCTTGTCCTGCGTAGCGATTGCGGTTTTCCCCCCGTGGGGGCGGGGACGTTATGATGGCGAACCATCAAAAGTGGCCCCGTGAATCTTGCTGCCGTCTATGTGGCGCTGAGGCACTCCTGGTCGTCTGGTGCCCCTTGTCTTGTCTCGGTTGGCAGTAGCTCGCCTTCGTCTGTTCTGGCCTGGAACTCTTTTAAGTCCGCCAAGCTAGCGGTCCTCCGTTGTCGTCCAGGGTGGCTTTGCAGTCGCACTATGTTCGGGGATATAAACTTGATCACCTTGAACGGTCCCTCGTACTTAGGGGCTAACTTCGCCGCGAAGCCTTCGGTTGCTTTTGATAAATGGTGTTGGCGTAGGAGCACGAGAGATCCGAGAGTGGGCCTACACTCTCTTCTGCGGAGATTGTAGTTCTTGTTTTGTTCTTTCGAGGCCCGTTGGATGTTGTTCTGTACCACCTGGAAGATGTCTTTAAGGCGTGAGGCCTTCTCGGCTGGCTGCTCGGTGACCTCGCCCAGTCCCGGCGTGACTTCTTCGTAAAGCGCCCCCGGTAGTCGGGGCTCCCGTCCCTGTAGCAGAAACGCTGGGCTGAATCCCGTAGTGTCCGATGGGCTACTGTTGATTGCTAGACTCAGTTCCGGTAGCAACTCATCCCAGGTGTTTTGGACTTCCTCGATGTACTGGGCCACCATTGTCTTGATCGTCCGGTTTGCCCTCTCAGTCGGGTTCTGTTGCGGTGTGTATGGCGCCGTATGCTCTAAGTCCATGCCTGCTGTCTTGCAGAAAGTTCGAAAAGACTTACTCGTGAATTGCGTCCCGTTGTCGCATACGAATTTCCTGGGCACTCCGAACCGGCTCAGAATCCGCTCTCGAAATTACTTTTCCAATAGCGCCGTGGTGGCCTTCCGTAAGGGTACCAATTCTACCCATTTGGAGAATAAGTCGAAAAACACCAGCAGCGTTGTGTTCCCATGCTTGGAACGCGGTAACGGTCCCATGAAGTTGGCACAAAGGATGTCAAACGGGCCCTGTGCTTGCCGGGTATACATTTGTCCGGCTGGTCGGGTTTGGCTTACCTTGAATTTCTGGCACTTCTCGCACTGTCGGACGTATCGCGCTACGTCTCGGAAAAGTCCTGGCCAATAGTAACGCTGGGTTACGCGGGTCGCCGTTTTCCGGATTCCCAGATGTCCTGAGGTTGGATGATCGTGGCAGTTTTCTAGCACTCGACGCCGATGCTGGCCACCCACACAGAGCTTCCATGTCACATGCTCTTCCTCGGGGGGTCGCTGTCCTGGCTGCCGGTAGATCTGCCCATTTTCTTCGATGAACTCTGAGAACTTCTCCGGCTGTTCCCGCATCCGCTTTTGTAATCGTTGTATCCCCGGGGCACTTCGTAGTGTCTTCCTGCGCTCGTTGGAGGACTTCCATTGGTTGCCGAGAGAGCGCATCAGCAACTACATTCTGACTGCCGCGTCAGTAGACGATGTCGAACCTGTATTGCTGCAGTTCCAGTGCCCAGCGAGCGATGCGTCCTGTCGGATTCTCGATCGTGTTGAGCCACTTTAAGGCGAGATGATCTGTGATGATTACAAAGTGGTATCCTTCCAGGTAGCAGCGTAGCTTCCGAATGGCCCAAACGATGGCTAGGCATTCCTTTTCGGTCGCGGAGTAGTTTTCTTCTGCCTTGAGGAGACGGCGACTAGCGTATGCTATCACTCTTTTGCCACCTGCTAGATTCTGTGTCAATACTGCGCCCAGACCATAGTCACTAGCGTCAGTCTGCAGCGAAAAGGTCTCAGCGAAGTCTGGACACGCTAGTACCGGGGCCTGGGTTAACTTGGTCTTCAAGTCCTCGAACGCCGCCTTCCGCTCTTCGCTCCACTCCCACTTCGAACCTTTCCTTAGAAGGCTCGTCATCGGTTGCGATTGTGGCAAAGTTCGGCACGAACCGGCGGTATCACGATGCCATACCCAAACAACGCCTTAGTTCTTTCGTTGTCGTTGGTGGGAGCAGCTTCCGTACTGCCGCAATCTTGTCCGGGTCGGTGTGGATGCCCTCCTCACTGATGACGTGGCCTAGGTAGAATAGTCTCGTCCGGAAAAAGCTGCACTTTTTCTCGTTTAACTTCAGGTTGGCCTTGCGCAACCGACGGAAGACCTCGCGCAAGTTGTCCACGTGCTGCTCCAGGGTGGCTCCTATGACAACGATGTCATCCAAGTATGCGAAGGCGTGCGGCTCCATTTCTGGGCCGATAACGCTGTCCAGTGCTCGCTGGAAAGTGGCCGGAGCGGAGTGTAATCCAAACGGCATAACCTTCCAGTGGAAGAGACCCCGGCCCGGCACTGTGAACGCTGTGTATTCGCGGCTGTTTTTGGCCATTGGGATCTGCCAGTATCCACTCTTCAAGTCCAGCGTCGAAATGAACTTCGCATTTCTTAGCTTTTCTAAGATGTGGTTTATCCTGGGGAGAGGGTACGCATCTGGCACGGATCGAGCATTCAGGGCCTGATAGTCCACGCACATCCGCATTTCCCCCGTCTTTTTACCAACGAGAACAATGGGAGCGCTGTGTGGACTTATGGAAGGTTCGATCCGACCATCCTGCATTGGTCATTGATAATCTTCTGCATCGCCGGGTTCTTTGGGACGTACCTCTGCTTCACTGGCTTGTCATCTGTCATGACAATCGTGTGTTGAGCGATGTGGGAGACCCCCGTCAATCCTGTGAACTGGGCCAATTCGTGGTCCAGAAATTTCCTAACCCAAGGCACGAGTGGGGGTTCCGGCTGTTGCTCGTGAGAGATGGCTTCTTCCACCATTGCTGTTGTCATCACGGTTGCTAGGCCAACCAGATCGCCGCTTTCTAGCGCCTCTCGAGCATCTTGCTCTGGCCCGAGCGTTAGCCGAGGCTGGCCACTCCTGGTGGCTTTCCCAAACGAATTGTTCTTACGGGCAGCCGCGGCGTCTTCTAACGGCTCGAGCACATGTGTAGAATACGCCTTAGTCTGCCTTGGGCCCTCCCGGTTCCTTGTGGTCTGGTTCCTTTCCTCTACACCAGCCTTCTCGATCTCTACGAAGCTCACTGACCGCGACGGATCCCTATCGAGGATCTTGACAAATATCAAAGGACTCGGTTGTTGTTCTTGCAAGACTATCTGTGTCTATCACCAAGGATTTACTGCGATATTTGGGATTCGCGATTTGTTCACTTTGCGATGTTGACTTCTTGACCGGATGTCACTGACTGTCCCGTCCTCGTTCAGGTGCACTCCTTATATTGGCCGTGCACCGCTGTGTTCTGCCGCTGCCTCTGCCGCTGTCCTCGTGTGCTGCGCCGACGCTAACGCTGTCTTGCACTGCGTCGGCGTTCGTCTCTGGTGCTGCGCTCGGGTCCGGTGCTGTACTCTTTTTTTTTTCCTCCCAAGAAACAAAAATGGGTTAGTGGTAAACTAGCCTCTACTGTACTCCCAAAACGAATATCGGGAAGCTCCCACGTGCGGATGAAGAGAGAGGAAACGAAAACTATCATTGTCTCTGTCTGCCAGCCGTTTGGTTTGGATGGAATGGGAAAAAAAAACAAAATTTTGTCCGAAATGTCTGTTGGACGCGTACTCTCACGGATATTGTGACAAGGGAGGGGGAAAAAGAGACGGCTTTGCGGCGAGACACGTGCTTCAGGCTGTGCGTTCGCTCTCGCATGACGGGCGTAATGAGAAGAAAAAAAACGAATTCTAACGGTTCTCACCCGTTAGGTTTTGTTTGTCACATCGTGACTGTACTGTTGCGACCAGCCATACGCAGAAAAGTCTGTAACGGCTGGTGCGCGCTCTCGCCTGTCTGGCGTCAAAAAAAAAAACTCCTAACGGCTCTAAGCCGTTAGTCAGTAATTGTCACGTGGTGACTGTACGTTTTGGTGCCTCGTAACGGGGCGAAAAATGTATATAAAAAAACAAAACTCCTAACGGCTCTAAGCCGTTAGTCAGTAACTGTCACGTGGTGACTGTACTTTTGGTGCCTCGTAACGGGGCGAAAAATGTATGGGTACCCGATTGGGTTGGGACAAAAAGGGGTGTTTAAGGGGGCTCCTACCGTCGGACATGTACTCTATGAAAACACGAAATCTCGGAGTCCCTACTCGGGCGCCATTTGTAAAGTAGTTCTGGGGCTGGGGTGTATCTGAGTCACGCCCAGGGTCTTTTACAAAGAAATTTATAAAATGCCGAGACTCCGGGATGGGTGGGACATGTACATATCCGACCGCCACCGGGTTTCCCAGAGCACACACTGAGACGCTCGCGTGTGTGCATTGGAGTACCTGGGCGATCCCGGCGGAAGACCAGGTCAGCAGAGCACGTCGAGGACCCTCTTACGCGCCCAGCTGGCCCGGTTTCCCGTTGGGGGGAGTGGAAGGTATAGAAAGGGGAAAGGGGGGTAGTTGTTATACCACCAAGTCCACCCAGTACACACACTGAGACGCTCGCGTGTGTGCATTGGAGTACCTGGGCGATCCCGGCGGAAGACCAGATCAGCAGAGCACGTCGAGGACGCTCTTACGTGCCCGGCTGGTCCGGTTTCCCGCCAGGGAGAGCCGGAGAGAAAGAAAAAGAGAAAAACACCGCCAGATTTCCCCAACACGCACTGAGACGTTCTAATGCATATTGGGGAGGGCATATTGGGGACCAGGGTCGATAGAGTATGCTGAGACCCTCTAACAAACCCACCGGCTCTGCAACCCCGACCAGGCGGGACGCACAGCACTAAGCGCATCTCTATTTTGGGGAGTCTGCGCAATGCACGCATTTTCTCTCTGTGCTGTCGTATGTATGCCTGTCCGTGTTGTCCCTGCCTGTCAGTGATGTACTACTGTACTACTAATCAAATTAACTCCGCGCTATTGTTTAAAATACTAAAAATTAAAATGTGGGGGAAGCGTTCTGCGCTCCTTCACAAGAGAAAACCTTTAATATGTCAGAATTAAAAATTATTCCGGAACGGTCTGCTTTTTATGTTGCGCCCATTCCAATACCAAACCAAAGCGGACGACAGTAGTGGCGACGAACTGATAACTTCGTACTTACAGCAGCAGTCTTTAGAAAAAGCAAAACAAATGAATGCAGAACAAGTTGCCCATTTGGAGGCAAAGGTTCAGGCAGCCCTTGACCAACAAGCCCTCTTATTTGAACAATATATATTTGGTCTCTGACAGACCAACTTAATAAAACTAGAGTTTCTGCACCGCAGATAGAAATTTTCCACGAAATAGTAATCAAGCCAGGGGCGCGCTGCGACGAGCCCCTAAATATTATAAAGTCCGTCCCCGAGTTTGACGGGAAAATAGAAAACTATGTTTCATGGAGGCAAGCCGCTTCCGCAGCGTACAAAGTGTTCGAGCCATACAACGGCAGCTCAAGACACTATCAGGCAGTAGCTATAATCAGAAATAAAGTAAGGGGATCAGCAGATGCTGGGCTGGCCTCATTCAACACAGTGTTGAATTTTAAAGCCATTATTGCTAAGCTAGATTTTACATACGCCGACAAAACACCGGTGCATGTAAACCAGCAGCAACTAAACACGCTTCAGAATGGCAACCTGTCACTGCTACAATATTTCGACGAGGTCGAGAAAAAACTCACCTTGTTAACAAATAACTAATGACGCACGATTCCGCTGCAGCGGCTGTGTTAAATGAAAAATTTAGAAGCGACGCGCTCCATGTTTTCGTCTCAGGATTGAAAAAGTCACTGGAGTGGGCAGTCTTCCCGGCTTAACCCATAGACCTCCCCTCAGCCTTAGCTTTAGCCCAAGAGGCTGTAGTGTGCCTGGGCGGGGGTTTGAGTTTTGTTTGCCCTATTCGAATTTACGGAGATTTCGAGATAGTGCACTTCAAGCTATGCTCTTGCTAGCTCGCCGGCTTGTGTCGGGGTTCGTTCTACTCTCTCCTTATACGTCATACTCGCACGCACACCATCATAATATTTAAGTGCACTGTTTAAAAATGGGACGGAAATGTTATGAAAATTAAAGCAAGCTCCGAGAGACAATAGCTTACTCTAGCTATTACTACTCAGGCTGCATCCCGACTAAAGTGATATCCTGTAAATTAAGTGGAAGTATGTAGGGAACTCTGGTGGAATTGAGCCCCATGGTCTTTACCCACCCAACCAGCGCAGAAATAAATCTTTCTGCGCCCCAAAAAAAAAGTTATGTGAACTTCATGCGCTCTCCGAGTTCACCATGCTCTACTAAGGACGAATAGGTGATCAAATTAGAACATAACGAATCTCCCCTTTAAATTACAAATATATATTTACAACCTCTTCGTAGTTGCCTTTTTATAACTTCATACATTTTATATCTACATACATATTTTAAGTAAGACAAAAAGAAAGTAATAGCTCCAATTGGTTAGCAATATAATGGCAACGCAGGCCAACTTCAAACAGAAAAAAAAAATAGTTGGACAATTATTATTGGGTAGTTTTTTTAGGTGAGTAACCCCAAAGAGTCGGACAGTGATAAAGATTCTAAGGACTGAATGTGCATATCAGAGTATCAATATTCCAAAAAAATATAACCAGATTATTCGCGCAGCTTAAATTTAAGGTACGTTACCAAACTCTTAATCCTCGAAGTCGTTGAGCTCAAAGACGACGCAGGTAAGTATTGCTGTGAAAGAAAGTCGGATATACACATATAAGAAAATTTATCATGACTGCTATTCCAAATCCATACCCGTTATATATCCAACCACTTTCTGTACTATTAGCTAAATAGGAAATAAATTTATATTCTAAGTATTACTAACTTTAAATCTAAAAAAAAATTAATTATAGAGAATATGTCATGTGAAGACAGTAAATCAAGAGGCGTTGCCTTCGGTGCTTCATGTACATGGTTGATAAAAAAAAATTAAACCATTTCTTAAACAAAACGGTTGAATGACAACTATAAACACTTTTTCTTTTAAGTTTAACTGAACACTTCAAATTATAGATATCTGCCGCTTGATTCTTGCAATAGCTTTACAAGTCCATAGCCAATTTTAGCTCAACACACTGGCGGCCAGAATCACGTGCATGGCCCAAAAAAAAACTGAATTGCAGAGAAGTGTCCCCTCATTTAACTAGTACATTTTTTTTTTTTTTGTATGGATGGATATAGTTGATTTACGATGTGGTCGATCCGGTTGACTATCGCTGCTCCTGGAGTTGCCCTAGCCCTTCCTTGCAGGACTGTACGGCGTTCTGGCGAAGTCTCAAACCGCTTTTCAGGGACGGCCAGAGCCGCCCGCGGCCAAACAAATATATTCGCCAAGTGTTGCCGAATATAGTAAAAGGCTTCCTGGTCACCAGGGTGTACAAGAACTCTGGGTGACGTTGATCTTTTAACAAGACCAAAAATCTGCGATCACGTGCACCGGTACTATAATTAGATATATATATATATATATATATATATAAAGCATCAAAACTGACACTGAATCAATATACCTGACTCCTGGTTTTGGTTCACTTTTCACTTTTCGGTGAGATTTTTGGTCAACACCCGCGTGCAAAAATATATATATATATCTATATATACTTCAATTACTTTAACCGAGAATATTCCACGTCTGCTCGCCTTAAACTTCTCTTTGCATGTGATTCCTATTGAGTTCCCGATACTGTACCAGCCCATTGCCCTTGAGCTTTTAGTTTTTCTAGGTCATACTCTATTTGCCCTTCTTGCTCTTGAGTGCAGACATAGAGATCCACGTGGGCGCCTGACTAAATCGGCTTCATCAGGGGTTATTCTCTAAATCACTCAATACGATCGTGACTATTTGAGCTATTATGAAGAGAGAGTGAGAGAGCTTTAAAGTGCAGCTTGCGCTTTGGACTACTTGTGCACTGCTTGCGCACTGCTTTAACAGTACGGGGGTATTCTATAAGTCCTACCTACGATACAATTTAGTACTAAGTGTAAAACGAATACAAAAGAGTAGTACCATTTTTCCTGCGACAAAGTATATGGCCACTACAGCGCAGTTGAAGGCGGCTTGTATTTACCAGCAAGACTTAAACTGAAAAAGGCGATGATCAATGCTTTACCTGTATGTCTTTAAGATGATATACGCCTATACTTTTACCCTTGTCGTCCGCCAATTTATAATAAGACGCTCCTACTTTGGCTATTACAATCGCAGGAATAAATACGGGTGCTAACTTCGCGTTAAATTTCTTAAGAGCATTACTGTGACAGAAATTTCGAGCAAAAACCGAGTCGCCCACTTTAAGTTGTAATGTGCGAGTTCGCAAATTGTAGGACTTAGCATTATACTCGTGGGTGTCCGCTATCTTTTGTTGAGCTGCCTGTCTCATGACTTGTATGGCACTCTGGTGATCAATCCTGGTGTCGTCTGATAGCAAATTGAGACGCCTCAGTAGTTCGTAGTCCTGGCCATTGAGAATCATGTTCTGGCCAAAGGCTAAAAAGTAGGGGGAAAACCCAGTACTACGATGTATGCTAGTTCTCAAAGCCGCGCTAATTTCAGGCAACTTAACGTCCCAATTAGTGTGATCCTTACCTATATAAGCCCTAATAGCGGTTAAAATCGATCGATTAAGGCGTTCACTTGCGTTAGCCTGTGGCGAATATATCGCTGTGCACAAATGGGATACGCCAAATCTAGTGAGAAATGATTTGAAAATACCCGATACAAATTGCGAACCATTATCGGTCAGTATAGTCTCTGGCACTCCAAATGTACAAAACACCATATTTTCCAAAAATTCACAAATCCGGTTTGCGGTAAACTTTTTTAGCGGACACAGGAAATGGAACTTAGTGTTGTGATCTACTATGATCAACAAGCCTATATTTCCAGTTTTAGAACGTGGATAACGTCCTAAGATGTCCATGTATAGTTTCTGAAACGGTCGTTCCGACACCATTGGCTTTCCCATCGGAGGTTTCAGAACTATGTTTGGGCTTTTCGTTTGTCGGCAAACAGCGCACTGGGAAACATATTCGCGAATCTGTTTTACCATCTTAGGCCAAAATAAATATCGTTTAATCTTATCAATGGTTTTGCCAACGCCACTGTGAGCCGCGTTAGGAGGATCATGTGCTCTGGAAATTATATTGGTGGTAAGTCCAGAAGGTACCCAAAGCTTCCATGCTAACTTATCGCTAATATGATCATTTAAAATTGGCTCAGTTCTTTTAAAGATTAGGTCATTTTCTATTCGGAGATCAGGCAACTTGGATTGATTCCCCCGTGTCTGCTCTAATAGGTCCTTATACTCGCGAGACTTGAATTCATCGGATTTTAGATCTATGATAGGTCCGTGCTCCTCTAGATGTATCGCATTAAGTTCATTCTGACGAGAAAGTGTGTCCGCAACTACATTTTGAGAACCACGACGATGCGAAATCTTGAAAGTGAAACCTTGAAGCTTTATTGCCCATCGGGCCAATCTTCCCGTTAAATCTTTTTGACTCATAAGCCACTGTAAGGACGCGTGGTCAGTTATGACTTGAAAGTCCTGCCCTTCGACATATGCCCTAAACTTCTTAATTCCTTTTATTACAGCTAGACACTCCAGTTCGGTCACCGAGTAATTTCGCTGCGCCTTGGAAAGTTTTTCCGACATGAAGGCTATCGGCAATTCCTCCCCATCCTCGTTTAGCTGAGATAAAACACAACCTAATCCAAATGTGCTAGCGTCACAAACTAATATAAACGGCTTCTCAAAGTTAGGAGTAGATAAAATTGGAGCTGAGGTTAGACACAATTTCAATCTATTGAACGACTCTTCAGCCGACGCATTCCAAGCAAACGACTGACGCTTCTTCAACAATTCAGTCAAAGGACAGCTAACCGTAGCATAGTTATCGATAAAACGACGATACCATCCCGAAATACCAAGGAATCGTCTAAGCTGTTTCACTGTCTTTGGAACTGGAAAATCATTAATGGCCTTAATTTTATTAGGGTCAGTTTTCAATTGGCCATAACCAATGATGAAACCTAAATATTTGATCTCTTTAATGCAGAAGTGCGATTTCGCAATGTTAATCGTTAAATTCGCCCTGCGTAAATACAATGCAACTTCCTGCAACAACAACATATGGGAATCAAAATCGTCGGATAGAATCAATAAGTCGTCTAAATAGACGAAAACCCGAGTGCGTAAATTAGCAGGTATGACCTGGTCCATAAGACGACAAAGAGTCTGAGCTGCATTTGTTAACCCAAATGGCATTACCTTATACTGGTAAAGCGGTCGATTTGGGATGGTGAAGGCCGTGTAGTGGCGTGAACTTTCCTCTAACGGAATTTGCCAATATGCGTGCTTCATATCTAATCCGGTTATATATCTAGCAGGTGGTAACCGACTGAGAATACCATCGATATGGGGCAATGGATAAGCATCTTTGCGCGTGTACTTATTAATTTCTCTGGAGTCCAAACAGAGACGATTCTTAGTACTTTTCTGGACAAGCACGCAGTTGCTACTCCAAGAGCTGTTTGACTCCTCTATTACATCTAAGGCAAGCATCTTTTCGACCTCGTCGAACATTAGCTTTTCCTTTGCTGGAGAAATGGGCCAGAAACGTTGTTTAACCGGTGTAGTGCACTGCATTTCAATTTTATGCTGGATGACATGTGTGCGTCCTAAACCCTCGCGCTCGTAAGAAGCAAATGTATTAATGACTGAATTTAAACGGTCTCTTTCCTCTTCATTTAATGTATGCTTCTGCGGTAATTCCTCGATTTTATTATCGTTTCCGACATCCAATTCGCTGACTACTCGTCTATCAGTCAAAATATTTGTCAACAAACCGAAGTCCTTCCAGACATCTATACCCAAATAGACATCCTGTTTAAGACTAGGTATAATAAAGAATTCAACCTCTCTTGTTTGGTCACGGAACTCAATTGGTATAGTAAGTTTTGCTACGACTGGACATGACTCATTGTTGGCGGTCTTAACACGTCCAGAACACTTTTGTGTCTTGGAATGTTTCATAAAGATTTTGGCCGCTTCACGGCCGAAGCAGCTAATTGTAGCACCGGAATCCAATAGAGCCGTAAAATTATGACCATCCACAGTCAAGTCTGTATACAATCGGTGATCAGAGCTTAAAAAAATTGACGAAATTAGTTTCTTTCGCACTTCCTTCACTTTACGCCAAAAGTTTCTTAGCCGCACTGTAGAACGTTTGGGTCGACGAAAAGTATCGACCAATTGGGCGATGTTGTCGTTACTGCTAGTATTGTTATAATCTGTCTGAGTTTGTGTACTAACGTTTATTATTGATTTAGACAAGTAAGAGTTTGAACCCTTCAAGTATGAGTCTAGCAACCCGCTATGACTCGGTTTGGTGCTGATATCAGCATCTAATTCGCAGTTGTGGTCGGATGCGTCAAACTGGTGTTGGTTTGCGCATCCTTCTTGCGGTTTTCCGACGGGTTGCATTTATTGCATCTGGGCTTGAAAGTATTTTTAGCGCCACACCCGTAGCAAAACACGCGTCTTTCTGCCACACAGTCATCGAAACGATGACCAATTTTGTCACAATTCCAACAAACTAATTTCCGACGCTGTATCTCAGAGATACTTTCGTCATCTGGCTCTTCGTCTTCACTAAGAATCTCCGCAATATGGTGTCTCCCTGTCTTGGGCCTAAATGTCAAGTGATTATTGTCACGACAATAATTCTCATGTTTTCTAACCTCTTCTCTCAATTCACTTCTAGTATGTATTTTCAAATGTAGAAGTTCATAGCGAAGAGCCCGATTTGCGTTTCGTTTCAGAATCTCGATCAATTTGAGCTCACTAACGTCATGCGAGAGTCGAGATACTAACTCTTCAATCGCTGACTGAAAATCATCAAAAGGTTCATTGTCCTTTTGTTGGCGCTTCCTGATCATCTCCCACAAATCGAAGTCATCCTTAGCGTCATCAAATCTTTGTCTAAACGCTGAGCAAAATGATTGCCAAGTAAACTGGTGGTTTTTCCTGTGAAAATTCCAAAACCAATCACTAGCTTTGCCCGAAAAGAGTAAATGTAAATTATCGCACAACAACTGATAGTCACCGGCAAGATTTTGGGCAGTCAATGATCGAACGCGGTATAGGAATTCTTCTACATGCATTGAATCTTTAGATCCCTCAAATTTTATACGCCAGCTCATTAGAATATTTGCAGCCTTGACTGGTGCAAAGATTCCTGATGCATGACTAACCGCAGAATTCTCTGATGTATGGTTTTGAGAACCTATATTTCTCAAGTGATCGGGTGTGCCTGTGCTCGGATTACTTGCCGCCTCGGATGGCCTCTCTGTAACCGGCGCAACACTACCTCTAGTAAGACTAAGGCTGGCTAATTGCGTCTGTATAGCCTGTTCAATAGATGATTTTATAAAGGAACTCATATTGTCCATTAGGACTTTCTGCTGTTCTTGCATAACAGCGTTAACATAACCAGTGATACTATCGTTTGTTCCCTGTCCGATTGATATATTTCCAATACTATCAAGGGATAAACGACGTTCAGAAAAATCTTGACGTACATGAGATTGGGAACGGGTTTGCATCCCCTGTTTAGGAGTTGCTCCTCGGCTACTACCTCTTCCTTTTCCTGACCTCTTCCCCCTTCCAATGGATATGACCGTTTCTTGGAATCCGATGTTTCTGTTAAATGAGACCGCTCCTTTTTTAGTCGTTGTGCCACTTGCTTCCGCTATTAAAGCTGCTTGCTGTTCTGACTGCAATTCTGCTGCCAGTGTGTTGTTATCATAACGTAACCCGCCAGGGTCGCATTCTGCCTTGCAAACTGGACACGCATGACAACTTTTAAGTTGTTCTCTTATACAACTGCTATGAAATTTGTGGCGACAGGGAGTTGAGGCACTCAGCTGATCTTGTCTAATCACTTCCTGACAAATGCCACAAATGGATCTGCTTCATTTAGCGCAGCCGCTAAATTCTCATTACTATGTTGTACTGACATTTTGTATACTTTAAGTTCAACTAAATTAACTGTTTATCCAAAAGAATGGATATTTTTTTACAAAGTTACAATTATCTTTAAGGCAAAAAAAACTAAATACAGAGTAATGTTCGTCCTTTTCGAGCATGGTTCGCTCATGTGAGCAGCATACTTACTACCCCAGCTTAATATTACAGAATACAAATTGTTTTGAAGTTTTGTCATGTCTATTGCTAATTTGTGTTGAAAAAACGTCGGATATTGGACATTCTTTACATTATATAAGTAGCAGACTGTATTTCCTTACATCTGAACATTGTATCAACAACAACTTGATTTTCGGCACAGGAATTCTCTAGTACTATTGATTAATCATATTGATTATAAGATGGTCCGCATACTCATGTTTATGAATATTAGCTGCTAGTTCCTAAATTAACCTCAACATGTAACCTATGTGCGAGTCTGTTGCCTTTGGAATGGGATAATGGATAAGGCGTATCTGGTTTCGCTTATAAGCTCGCAAAAGATTATACAATGGTCGTTTTGCTCAAGCAGATGAATCAAATCGCTTATTCCTTATGTATTTTCTATTGTACTCACAACCGAAAGAGATTCTTCCCTACCATATTGTAAAACTATCTTGTTGCTTAGAAGAGCAATGGTGGAGCTTATCCAAGAGCTGTATGCTGTTGTTCTGCATACTAATGCATCGATGTTATATGTACATTTGGGCTTAATCGTTTTGTTGGGCTCACACGTTTGGGCGCCAATTATGTAGTGTGCCTGGGCGGGGGTTTGAGTTTTGTTTGCCCTATTCGAATTTACGGAGATTTCGAGATAGTGCACTTCAAGCTATGCTCTTGCTAGCTCGCCGGCTTGTGTCGGGGTTCGTTCTACTCTCTCCTTATACGTCATACTCGCACGCACACCATCATAATATTTAAGTGCACTGTTTAAAAATGGGACGGAAATGTTATGAAAATTAAAGCAAGCTCCGAGAGACAATAGCTTACTCTAGCTATTACTACTCAGGCTGCATCCCGACTAAAGTGATATCCTGTAAATTAAGTGGAAGTATGTAGGGAACTCTGGTGGAATTGAGCCCCATGGTCTTTACCCACCCAACCAGCGCAGAAATAAATCTTTCTGCGCCCCTTAAAAAAAGTTATGTGAACTTCATGCGCTCTCCGAGTTCACCATGCTCTACTAAGGACGAATAGGTGATCAAATTAGAACATAACGAATCTCCCCTTTAAATTACAAATATATATTTACAACCTCTTCGTAGTTGCCTTTTTATAACTTCATACATTTTATATCTACATACATATTTTAAGTAAGACAAAAAGAAAGTAATAGCTCCAATTGGTTAGCAATATAATGGCAACGCAGGCCAACTTCAAACAGAAAAAAAAATAGTTGGACAATTATTATTGGGTAGTTTTTTTAGGTGAGCAACCCCAAAGAGTCGGACAGTGATAAAGATTCTAAGGACTGAATGTGCATATCAGAGTATCAATATTCCAAAAAAATATAACCAGATTATTCGCGCAGCTTAAATTTAAGGTACGTTACCAAACTCTTAATCCTCGAAGTCGTTGAGCTCAAAGACGACGCAGGTAAGTATTGCTGTGAAAGAAAGTCGGATATACACATATAAGAAAATTTATCATGACTGCTATTCCAAATCCATACCCGTTATATATCCAACCACTTTCTGTACTATTAGCTAAATAGGAAATAAATTTATATTCTAAGTATTACTAACTTTAAATCTAAAAAAAAATTAATTATAGAGAATATGTCATGTGAAGACAGTAAATCAAGAGGCGTTGCCTTCGGTGCTTCATGTACATGGTTGATAAAAAAAAATTAAACCATTTCTTAAACAAAACGGTTGAATGACAACTATAAACACTTTTTCTTTTAAGTTTAACTGAACACTTCAAATTATAGATATCTGCCGCTTGATTCTTGCAATAGCTTTACAAGTCCATAGCCAATTTTAGCTCAACACACTGGCGGCCAGAATCACGTGCATGGCCCAAAAAAAAACTGAATTGCAGAGAAGTGTCCCCTCATTTAACTAGTACATTTTTTTTTTTTTTGTATGGATGGATATAGTTGATTTACGATGTGGTCGATCCGGTTGACTATCGCTGCTCCTGGAGTTGCCCTAGCCCTTCCTTGCAGGACTGTACGGCGTTCTGGCGAAGTCTCAAACCGCTTTTCAGGGACGGCCAGAGCCGCCCGCGGCCAAACAAATATATTCGCCAAGTGTTGCCGAATATAGTAAAAGGCTTCCTGGTCACCAGGGTGTACAAGAACTCTGGGTGACGTTGATCTTTTAACAAGACCAAAAATCTGCGATCACGTGCACCGGTACTATAATTAGATATATATATATATATATATATATATAAAGCATCAAAACTGACACTGAATCAATATACCTGACTCCTGGTTTTGGTTCACTTTTCACTTTTCGGTGAGATTTTTGGTCAACACCCGCGTGCAAAACTATATATATATATCTATATATACTTCAATTACTTTAACCGAGAATATTCCACGTCTGCTCGCCTTAAACTTCTCTTTGCATGTGATTCCTATTGAGTTCCCGATACTGTACCAGCCCATTGCCCTTGAGCTTTTAGTTTTTCTAGGTCATACTCTATTTGCCCTTCTTGCTCTTGAGTGCAGACATAGAGATCCACGTGGGCGCCTGACTAAATCGGCTTCATCAGGGGTTATTCTCTAAATCACTCAATACGATCGTGACTATTTGAGCTATTATGAAGAGAGAGTGAGAGAGCTTTAAAGTGCAGCTTGCGCTTTGGACTACTTGTGCACTGCTTGCGCACTGCTTTAACAGTACGGGGGTATTCTATAAGTCCTACCTACGATACAATTTAGTACTAAGTGTAAAACGAATACAAAAGAGTAGTACCATTTTTCCTGCGACAAAGTAATGGCCACTACAAGGCCGAATCAAGCAACGAAAGAGGCATCTTTGCAGCAAATTTTGCAAAACACCTTGAGGAGAAGCCCCAAAAACAGAATTCGCAAAATACGCAAAACTGGCGTCAGAACGCCCAGGGAAAGGAGGACAATTTTCAAAGCAAGAATCCCTACTTCGAGCAGAATCAAAGAGACAAAAACGACCAGCAAAAACCAAATAGCACGAAACAGCGCTATAACAACCAGAAGTCCCAAGAGCGGGGCCCGAGCCGATGAAAGTAGATCCATCCTCACGCACTAGGCAAACTGCACAAGGCTACGGAAACAACCAAGGTTACGGGGACCAATCTATGAGCACCCAACAAAACATAAATCATCTACCACAGGAAGAGAGTAACAGTGACTACGAGTCACAGTCACAGCAGGAAATGACACAAGTGGAAGACGAATTGTCCGAAAGTTGTAATTTTTTAGCGGAAGCTCCCTGCTTCCGTTTGTAAGACGAATGGTTGCAGGGCGAGTTATCAGACTTTTGATAGACACAGGGGCCTCGAAAAATTATATAAAACCCCTTCCCGAACTGGCACATTGGGTGTCAGTTGATTGCCCTTTTCAAGTCAAATCAATTCACGGCCACACTACGGTTGAGCAGAAATGCATCATCCACCTTTTCGGCATAGACTCCTACTTTTTCATACTGGAGTCACTTAATGACTTTGACGGCATAATTGGCCTTGATCTGTTAAAACATATTAATGCCCAAATAGATTTGACAAACAACGTCATTAAACATGACCATGGGGCTGAAGAAATCGAGTTCACTGGATACCAACAGGTGAACCATATCCAGAGTAATGACACGGATGACCCTCTTGCTGTCAGATCCACCTTTGATAGTATGAACAACAAAATGGTAAAAGCATTTGCGGACGTTAACGAATCCCTGCCGTACAACATAAATACGGTTGCCACTATACCAACGGATGACGAACCGGTTTACTCAAAACTTTATCCGTATTTTGTCAATGCAGAGTTAAACAACTTCTAGCGAATGGCGTAATACGACCGTCAAAGTCCCCTTATTATAACCCGATATGGGTTGTCGACAAAAACCATCGACGAAGCGGGGCACAAACAGAAGCGTCTGGTTATTGATCTTAGGAAACTAAATCAGAAGACAACCGACGACAAATACCCTATCCCATCCATTTCGACTATATTGTCAAACTTGGGCGAGGCTCAGTATTTCACTACGCTACACCTCGAGTCAGGGTTTCACCAAATTGAATTGGCTAAAAGAGACAGGAAAAAGACAGCATTCTCTGTCAACAACGGGAAGTATGAGTTCTGTAGACTCCCCTTCGGGCTGAAAAATGCCCCATGTATTTTTCAACGAGCCATAGATGATGTGCTCCGCGAACAAATTGGTGGGATGTGTTATGTTTACGTTGATGACGTAATAATCTTCTCCAAGTCCAAAGAAGACCATATCAGAGACATTGAGTGGGTCTTGAGAAACCTTAGGGACGCAGGACGAGTGTCTCAAGAAAAATCCAAGTTTTTCAAAAAAAGCGTGGAATATTTGGGATTTACAGTGTGCAGAGGCGGGATTCAATCCCCGCCCGATAAAGTGAAAGCTATTAAGGACTTTCCCC
The DNA here is from genome assembly GCA_035043065.1 of Hirtodrosophila confusa. Taxonomy (NCBI): domain Eukaryota; kingdom Metazoa; phylum Arthropoda; class Insecta; order Diptera; family Drosophilidae; genus Hirtodrosophila; species Hirtodrosophila confusa. The sequence continues at coordinate 264,791 of JAWNNI010000186.1, read as the reverse complement.
AACCGAAAACCCTATTCGCTCTTAGGTAATTTTTAGGTCTAGCACGCTATTATAGCTGCTTCATAACGGGTTTTGCCGGCATCGCAAGGCCCCTAACAGATATCTTGAAGGGCGAAAAAGGCAAAGTAAGTGCCAATTACTCAAGAAAAGTGATAATCGAATTGTCACCAGAGCAAAATGAAGTCTTCGATAGACTTAAAAATATATTGGCCTCCGAGGATGTAATGTTGTCCTACCCAAATTACAACAAGTAAGAATGCTATAGTCGAGTATACCCGACTACGAAACTCCCTGTACCCAGGTCAAATATTTCCGATCGCATCTTCGTTAACTTACACATACATACACAGATACGCACACGCACGAGCCACAGCGCAAGCCAGGCATTTTAAGTTGTGACTGTGCTTCTTCTTCCCCTTGCTGCAGCACTGAATCTTCTTCCGTGAATAACTTAGGTGTTTATTATCCGATCGACTTGAAATTTGGACAGTAGATTAAGAGGGACTAAAGTATTGGACATGCCAAATCTTAAAGCTATATCTTGAAAATTGTAACTGTAAAACGGTTTTTATCGAATAGCGGGGGAACGGGGGGAGATATCTCAAATCTAAAATAAACTTGACCTGCTCCCGCTATACACGAACCTACATTCCAAATTTGGTGTCTCTAGCTCTTATAGTTGCTGAGATCCTTGCGTTCATACATACGGACAGACAGACGGACAGACGGACAGACGGACAGACAGACGGACATGGCCAAATCGAAATATCTTTTGATACTGATCAAGAATATATATACTTTATAGGGTCGGAGATGTCTCCTTCTGCCTGTTACATACTTTTGCACAAATCCAATACCCCCTTTTTACCCATTTTATGGGTACAGGGAGTAAAAAAACCTTTTGACCTCACAACAGACGCGTCTGGCTACGGACTGGGTGTAGTACTGTCTCAAGACGGCCGCCCGATAACAATGATTTCGCGAACATTGCGAGGCAACGAGTTAAATTTTCACACAAATGAGCGTGAGCTTCTCGCCATTGTATGGGCACTCAAAAACCTCAGAAATTACTTGGACGGTGTTAAGAATCTTAACATTCATACAGACCACCAGCCATTAACTTTTTCGGTATCGGACAAAACCCGAATGCCAAAATAAAACGTTGGAAAGCCTTCATTGATGAGCACAACGCAAACATTATTTGTAATCCCGGAAAAGAGAATTTGGTAGCCGACGCTCTGTCTCGCCAAAATGTCAATGCGTTAGAGGATCCAGCAGACTCAGATGCTGCCACTATCCACAGTGAGGAATCCCTCACATATGCCATTGAAGCCACGGACAAACCGGTAAATTGCTTTCGGAACCAGATTATTCTAGAAGAAGGGACTATCCCCCAACAAAAGACATATATTTTGTTTAAGACGAAAACTCGTCACATAATTAATTTTTTCGATCGCAGCACATTATTACAAAGCATTAAAGATGCAGTAAACGCTGACGTAGCCAACGCAATTCATTGCGAGCTACCCATACTGGCTTTCATCCAACACGGACTAGTTGAGGCGTTCCCTTCTACCACCTTTAGATATTGCAAGAACTTGGTTACAGATATTGTGAACCCAGCAGATCAGAGGGAAATTGCGACAGCTGAACATAACCGCGTACACAGAGCAGCGCAAGAAAATGCAAAACAGATTCTTAGGGAGTATTTTTTTTCCAAAAATAGGTCACTTAACGTCGGAAATAGCTGCAAACTGTAGAATTTGTGTTATGAGTAAACATAACCGGCACCCAAAAAAACAGGAATTAGGGAAAACCCCGATACCATCGTATGCCGGAGAAATGTTGCATATAGATGTTTACTCCACTGCCAGTAAATACTTTCTAACTTGTATCGACAAGTTTTCCAAGTTTGCAGTAGTACAGCCTATACGGTCTCACGCAATCGTGGATATAAAAGCTCCACTTTTGCAACTTCTGAACATGTTTCCCAAAACAAAAGCGATTTACTGCGACAACGAGAAATCCTTGAACTCGGAAACCATTAAGTCAATGCTCCACAATAACTTTGGCATTGAGATTTCAAACGCTCCACCCTTGCATAGCTCCTCTAATGGACAAGTCGAGCGGTTGCAACCATAAAGTACAACAGGTCAATCCATTCGGTAACAAACGAGAGACCCATAGACGTAATTCACGCAGCCTCAAAAAACAGTACAGTGCAGATTAAGGAAAAAAACGCATAAGCACAGGAAAAAACACTAGACCAAATGAATAAAGACAAGATCTATAAGTCGTATTCGGCAGGCGATAGGGCTTGGATAAAGAACAATAGGAGATTGGGAAATAAACTATCACCCCTATACACAGAAGCTATAGTGGAAGCAGACCTAGGTACGACGGTTCTTATTAAAGGGAGGGTGGTCCATAAGGACAATCTTAAGTAGGTTTTGGACATTTGAAAAATCACGACAATTAAATTTTTAACAAATTTCTTTTTAGGTTCCGATATTTTTTCAGTTTAACAATAGCAGCCATGACTTTGACCGAAGCGACATTGAGACTCAACGACTACTCCCACGCGGAATACATACCTATAGTTGACGGAGACGTAACAATCTGGGACTCGTACACTTATATGGGACACACGACGAACTTGACATCTTTTGAAACTTACATCGACGAGACATGGAAATTGATAGACAATCTACCCAAGGACCCCATGAAACAGGTACTGAGAACTGACATACAACACATAGCCACCTTAATAGCTTCTTTGACCGTCCACCACCGACAAGTACGTAGCATAATAGCGGTAAATTCAAGGCAAGACTTAATGACATTTCAAGGGCCCTCAATGAAATTTTAAAACCAGATGCAGAGGTCGAACATTTTTATGCAACAATTTTGGCAAAAAATAGAATGATAATTACAAACCTTGAGGACATAATCCTCACTGTTACACTTGCTAAAATAAATTTAATAGACAGCATCGACATAAAAGAATTATTAAATGAACATCTCACCAATACTAGTATAACCGACCTTTTAGAAGTCTCCCATACAAAAGCTTTTCAAAATTCTGAATTATTGTTATTTCTGATCAAATATCCCAAACCTTTGTTAAATTGTAAGAAAATAGATATTCTTCCTGTTCAGCATAATAACATAATATTAGACCTAGAATAAGGAAATACGGTGGCCGACTGCGGAACAAAGACATTCGCTGTACGTGACTGCGCTGCCACTGTGAGCACCACTTTCTGCAGAAGACTACAAAATACTTCATGCGCCCAACAACTGGTATCTGGAACCGTCGCACAATGCGCCACACGCCCCGGACACCTAGCGCCCGTGGTAGTAATCGGCGAAGGCATTGCAGTAATAAACAGCGCAACCATGAATGTAGTGGACAGCACCGGTAACAGCCAGACAGTCGCGGGAACTTTCCTCGCAACTTACGACGATCACGTCTCACTGAATGGCACCCGTTACGTGAACCACCAAGGCATCCTGAAGAAGAAACCTGCTGTATCCACGTCAGCCGTGGTCAACGTCACCCTCTTCAGAGCACATCTGAGCCTCCCGTTCTTACATGACCTAACCATGTATTGGAGATCTTAGATCGGGATTATCATCACGATCATATGGCTGCTTGACACTCATCGCCCTATTCCTGCTCCTCGTGGTCACCTGGAAATTATACCAGCGCAGAATAAGAAAAAAGAAACCCGAGGACGCGTTTCAGCCTAGTAGGAGGAGTTAACACCCGCAAGCTTGAGTTTGCTGACAACGCTGTTGCGCCGGATGCCGTCGCGACAAAGTTGCAGCCGAAATCCGAAACTCGCACGCGCAAGCAGCCTGATCGCCCGCTGGAAACGCCGACTCAGCATTCAGCCGGCATTCCAGCCGGCAGCGGTGGCTTCATGGTTCAATGCAGATTGCCATAACTTTTAGTTTTGAATTTGGTCTCTTATAGTTCTAACGAACTTGAATTAAAAACGGATTACAAAATAAAGATACATTAACTGAATATCAACGAGTCTTCTTTAATTATAAAATAAAGATACTTTGAATGAATATCAAAAGGTCTTCTTTTAATTTATACAACCAATGGAATATGAGTAGAGAGAACCCCCATCTAGTGCCTATGGCCTTTTTGCAAGCAAGGAGATCAGTAGTTGCTTTACTTACTCTTTGCTTTATATTATCTTTCCAGTATAGTTTACTGTCCAAACTACATCTAGATATTTCGCTTGAAAGCTTTGGGTAAGAATCGTGTTATTGATTCTAGGGAGGTTTACATTTGGGGGCTTATATTTCCTAGTGAAAAGAACGAGCTCTGTCTTGCTCGGATTGATGCCTAGTCCACAGGTCTTGGTCCATTTTACTAAAGTGCTGAGCGCTAATTGCAATCTGTCTCAAAGGGTTTGCGGAAATTTACCTTGGGTTAGGATAGCAACATCATCCGCATAAGCTACTGCCACGTGCCCCTCCACCTCCAATGTACATAGCAGTTGGTTTTCCACAAGTACCCATAGAAGTGGAGATAGGAGACCTTCCTGGGGAGTGCTTCTTCTGACGCACCTACTGATCGAAGACTCTCCTAAGCAGGAGCTCACTGTCCTGCTGGTAAGCAACAGACTTATGAGCTCCACTAGGGGATCCTCTGGGAGAACGTTGTGGAAAGCCCCTTCTATGTCTAAGAAGGTAAACTGTATTCCTTAACACTTAGCGATCTCTCAATGCGAGAGACCAGGGAGTGCAGAGCTGTCTCAGTGGACATGCCGTTGGTATATGCGTGCTGTGTACGCGATAGTAGAGAGGGGTTAATAACGTTTCTGAGATGGGCGTCTAAAATTCTTTTTAGGGTTTGTAGTAGAAAGGAAGAAAGACTGATTGGTCTGAAGTCGTTCGGTTTAACGTGGGAAGGTTTACCTGCCTTGCGTTTGAAGACAACCTTTGTTTCCTCAAGCTAGAGGAATATGGTTCGTCGTAAGACAGCCTGTGAAGATTGCACGAAGCCACGCTATGATATAGCTGATACTGTGTTGGAGTTGAGCCGGATATATGTTGTCTGGACCCGGAGATTTAAAGGGCTTGAAGGTGCTGATAGCCCACCTGATCTTATGGTCGGTTATATTTTCAGTGGCCCTATTTAATGGGCTACAAGATATCTGAGTCGGTGGTCGTGGTGCTTGTGAGCACCCCGGAAAATAGGTATCTATCAGAAGTTTGAAGGTTTGCGAACTGGACTCTGTCCACGAACCATCGCTCCTTTGCAGAAGCCCTGGGAGGCTAAAATCGATACTACTGCAAAAGTTTGCCCACGAGATTCGCTATGCCTTTCTTAAAGCTGTTTTGTAGCTATTTAGCTCAGTCGCCGAGGTTGTTCCAAGCGTCGTACTTTTAGAGTGGTTAAAAGTTCTCCTACACTTACCCTTAATTGTCTCGAGATCCATGGACCAGCATGATGGTTTGAAAGATTCTTTAGGGGTTCTGTTCAGGCAATATTTGTCTAGGGCTTTGTTGCATACCTTAGGTAGGGTATCGACTCGGGAATCCACCCTACGGCATTTTCCGGAGTCAGGGGCGGGTTCTGTGCCAGATTTTTCTAAGAATACGAATGTATCCCAGTTGATTTTTGGGGTTTTGGGTTTTCTAGAGGGATGGGGGAGATTCGTTAATCTGAAATTCAATGTAGCGGTGGTCAGAGAAGGAGTGTTTTGGTTGAACTTTCCAGGACGCCACCCACTGAGAAATGCAGTCTCAGATAAGGGTAATATCCAAGACCTCACTTCTGTTTTTAATGATTAAGGTGGGGTCCTTACCTCTATTACATATATTTAAATTGGTGCCAAGTAGAAAGGCAAAAAGTAATTCACCCCCCTCGTTGGTGTTTGTACTTCCCCATAGTGTGTGATGAGCGTTTGCGTCTCCTCCCATAATCAGATTTATAATCGTGACCGTGCTATGTGTGAAAAGGTCACGGAAAATGGCTGACGGAATGCATCCCTCGGTATCATGAGGGAGGTAAAAAGAAGCCAGCCTGTACAAATTAGCCCCCAGTTCAAGGCTGGCTACCGTGATGTCGCCATCACTGAACTGGGAGAGTAGAAAAGCATTGTAACGTTTTTTGATTAATAAGCAGGTTCTTATTTTACCCCTACTGGTGCTATGAAGTAGGGTGTATTTGGGAGTCCGCAAGCCACAGACTCTGTCAGCAGCAATCCATGGCTCTTGGATCAACACCACATGCACCACGCCAGGTGCTAGGCGTAGCAGAAGCACAGCGGAGGCTGCTCTACTGTGATGCAGAGGTTTCGCCAAGCAGCTCCTTCTCCGTGTACAAGCGACTCAGTGTACCTGCGTTATCCGAGCCCGATGAGATGTAGCCGTCGATGCTGCCTTGTGGGGCAACATCTTCGGTTTCCATCTCCTCGGCCTCGCTCGGTAGTCCACTGATTCCGCTTCCACACAATTGACCAGTTCCGCCTGCGCTCCAGCGTCGGATTTGTACACCTTCACGCCTACTTTTCCAAACGAGTAGCAGATGCTACCGCCCTTATTCTCCAAATGTTTAGAACTTTCGTTATCTATTTTATAGACAACCTGCATCGAGGCGCGGCTTGTCTTCTCTATTTTCAAGACCCGCCAGTTGATGGCAGGCATGTCCGGGTTGCACAGCTTTATCATCTCGAGGATCTCCGCCGGCTCCGAATGTTCGCACGGTAGCCACGGTCTTGCCCTGGGTCTGGAGGGGATGTCCTCGGCATCCACTGCTGCAAGTTGCGCTCCGGGATATACCTTCCCTAGCTTACCTACCGTAGCTTTATACAGCTGCTGCGACATCTCGTCTCCGCAATCGATCATCTTGATGGTTCTTTGGAACCATTCTGCATCTCCGCAGATCGGTGGTGGGCCTGGTGTTTCGCGCAGCATTTTGAGGCAGATTGGCACTAAAGCCACCTGCACCCATAGCCACTGGTGTCGAGGAATACGACCTTCTGGGCAGCTTCTGTCGACGACCCCGATGAGGATCTTATCCTTCGCCACCTCTGCGAAGGATCTCGACAGCGGAGGGTAGGTTCGCGCTCTTTTGGCCGTTGTGCTCGGCTCCTCCATGGAGCGATCCCGTTTGGTTGCGGTGTGTTGCGCAGGATCCTCCAATTTAAAGTTGGGCAGGACGGCCTTTGGCCACTCCAGATCCTGTTGGATCTTGGCAAAATCCTCCTCAAACGCCTGCTCCCTGGTGATCGGAGCGGTTGCATTGCGCGTCAGAATTCTTTAAGCCGTCTGTATATCATTCAGACGGGCTTTTGACGGGTCCGGTGAAGTCGGCCGTCTTTTTGGGCTGCTCCAACATAGGAGCAGCCCGGGGCAGACACAGCACTATTTTGGTCATTAGCGCCGCTTATTACAGCAACCTTCACCATCGCCGCTTCCGTCTGTTTGCCAGCTGACACGCCAGAGACCAGGCGCCTGCTGGTAGCGTTAATGCCGGTGGAAGACGGGCGTGCTCCAGATGAAATGCCGGAGACTGCTGGCTTCTGCGTGCTTATTCGGGTTGGAGCACTCTTCTTACCGGAGCTGATTGCTCCTTCCGGTTTTCTTTGAGGACCAGGCTCTTTTTTATTTATGTTGTTTTTATTGTTGTTGTTCTTCTTGTTTGTATTCCCTCGAGTTGCGGAGAAGGGAAAAGATCCACCCGGTTAGAGGTCCGCAGTACCCGGGTAAGGCAAAAATAGAACAGGTGTTTGTCAAGCACCTGAGCCCTCCCTTCACGACTGAGATATATTTGTTGGGCCTGGGCCCCAGCCAGTCTGACCGTCAGCACGGGTCTGATGACACCTTGGTTCGGCCCAGGTGTGAGATGTGGGGGTAGGATTGGGTAGGAACACATGTAGGAAGAGCGGTGTGTGTAAGACTATAGTTTAAAAGGCGGTCAGACAAACGCCTCGTCAGTACAGTGGTAACGTCCGCAGGACCCTCTGGTTGTCCAGGACTGCTTATTTGAATATTCGCAGCTGACCCCCTACAGGAGGCCGTTCGCTATCCGCAACCTGCGATCTGTCCGGTGGCCTCATCTAGGCCGCCTTCAGAACCACCTCACCAGCACTTAAAGGATACTTCGGCAGTAGAAGAAATACCACGCGGTCAATTGATGGTGGCAACGAGCTCCAGCTTGTACAAGGCGGGAAAGCGAAGTGCGTCTAAAGTTTTTTTCAGTTTTGAATGCTGACGAGAATACTGGTGTAAGAATTCACAAATCGTTAGATTCTCAACCAAATCCGTATTCGCCCGAGCAAGCACTTTTTATTGACGTGGGCCATACGAAGCACACATTGAAACCGACGCAGGCCAGCGCAATAGGTCGAGTGAATTAGCTCGATCTGAAATTGAAAATATGAAAAGCCAAATTTCTGAAATTGTGCCAACACATATATTCAATTATGAAGTTAACCATCTTTTTACTCCCTGTACCCATAAAATGGGTAAAAAGGGGGTATTGGATTTGGGCAGAAGGAGACATCTCCGACCCTATAAAGTATATATATTCTTGATCAGTATCAAAAGAGATTTCGATTTGGCCATGTCCGTCTGTCTGTCCGTCTGTCCGTCTGTCCGTCCGTCCGTCTGTCCGTCTGTCTGTCCGTATGTATGAACGCAAGGATCTCAGCAACTATAAGAGCTAGAGACACCAAATTTGGAATGTAGGTTCGTGTATAGCGGGAGCAGGTCAAGTTTATTTTAGATTTGAGATATCTCCCCCCGTTCCCCCGCTATTCGATAAAAACCGTTTTACAGTTACAATTTTCAAGATATAGCTTTAAGATTTGGCATGTCCAGTACTTTAGTCCCTCTTAATCTACTGTCCAAATTTCAAGTCGATCGGATAATAAACACCTAAGTTATTCACGAAAGAAGATTCAGTGCTGCAGCAAGGGGAAGAAGAAGCACAGTCACAACTTAAAATGCCTCGCTTGCGCTGTGGCTCGTGCGTGTGCGTATCTGTGTATGTATGTGTAAGTTAACGAAGATGCGATCGGAAATTTTTGACCTGGGTACAGGGAGTTTCGTAGTCGGGTATACTCGACTATAACATTCTTACTTGTTTCTATATGACAATGACTGATGCAAAAATATTCAGTGATATTGAAGAAGCTCCTTCGCAAATATGTGGAATTTGTAAAGCAACGCCAATAATGATCAACGATTTAGCTTTGATTCAAAAACGTTCCAATAATGCTAATTTATTTGAATATGGCTTATAGCGCCTGGATTAGCTTCTTTGAGTGCGTTTTACACATTTCATATAGACTTCCAATACAGTAATGGCAAATCCGAAAGACTAACAGCAGCATTTTTGAAAAATTAAATCAAAAATATAGGACAAGTTAAGGAAGGAAATGGGCCTGTTGGTAGACATACCAATTGCTGTTAGTGGCAATACCAACAACGGTAATACAGCCAGGAGATTCTGCCAAAATCCAAACTTAGCTGCTCAGATAACAGGAGTGATTGAATCAATTATATATCGCTTTAGTGTTATTTTACGTGCAATGGCTTGTGGTTTCGATATAAATACGGAGGCGTTCGGCTCGTACTGCGCAGAAACAGCATCAATTTATGTGCAGCTTTATCCATGGTTTTACGTGCCTGCGTCAGTTCGTAGAATATTCTTGCATGGTGCAGACATTATGAGTCAAGTTTCTTTCCCAATTGGGATTATGTCAGAGGAAGCTCTTGAAGCCAGAAACATAGATTGCCGGAATATACGTGAACACCACACACGAAAAAACTCCAAGATAAATATAATGGAGGATGGTATAAACGCACTTTTTGTTTCCTCTGATCCTGTCAAAACTTCTTTATCCAAAAGTTCATCCAGATGTTCGGTGCAAATATTTTTTTGGGGAAAGATGTCAAGAACTTACTTATAATTTCCGGCATGCAAAGAGAAACCTCGCTTTCCGATATTTCGGACTTAGAATAATAATTTTCTTCTTGTTCTTTTAATATTAATCTCGTTTATGAAACGTTACATTGATATATGTATATATAAAATTAAGAGTACCGATAAAATATTTTTTATTATCATAATAAGTTATAGAATGTGTGTTTAGCGACGTATAATTTGTAAATGAAATATTTAACAGGCTCGACGTCAACAATTCAGGGTGAATATAGAAAGGTAGATATTTGAAAAGTATTGGCTGGTCATATAGCGCTATTTCGGATGCTGCCAAGCATCCTCATCAGTGACCTTATTGTTAGAAATTTTTGTCCAAACTTGTCCGTATATGAGTAGTAGTCGGCTAGATTCGAACCCGAGTGCTCCCGTCTGTAAGGCGGATGCCTTAACCTCTGACCCACTTGCTGCCCGATCCCGGCTTGAACTAATTACTGTCATCAACAGGTCCATTTGAAATTCTAAGTCCGCACCAAAGCTTAATCCATTTATCTAAGTTTCTAACCCTTACAGTTCTATTTTATTATTATTAGAACCACTTGTATTGAACTTTTTAATAACTTTGTAAAAGCTTCGCTATAATATCCCAGTGTAAGATCGGTACTAGCTGATCTATGCAGATAAGTCAGTTGGTTTTTGTTTCAATATGAGGTTGATACAATGAAGTTAGTTTGTCATAATGAATGGGCGTGCCTTCCCATTGATAGAATGTGTGTTTAGCGACGTATAATTTGTAGATGAAATATTTAACAGGCTCGACGACAACAATTCAGGGTGAATGTAGAAAGGTAGATATTGAAAAGTATTGGCTGGTCATATAGCGCTATTTCGGATACTGCCAAGCATCCTCATCAGTGACCTTATTGTTAGAAATTTTTGTCCAAACTTGTCCGTATATGAGTAGTAGTCGGCTAGATTCGAACCCGAGTGCTCCCGTCTGTAAGGCGGATGCCTTAACCTCTGACCCACTTGCTGCCCGATCCCGGCTTGAACTAATTACTGTCATCAACAGGTCCATTTGAAATTCTAAGTCGGCACCAAAGCTTAATACATTTATCTAAGTTTCTAACCCTTACAGTTCTATTTTATTATTATTAGAACCACTTGTATTGAACTTTTTAATAACTTTGTAAAAGCTTCGCTTTAATATCCCAGTGTAAGATCGGTACTAGCTGATCTATGCAGATCAGTCAGTTGGTTTTTGTTTCAATATGAGGTTGATACAATGAAGTTAGTTTGTCATAATGAATGGGCGTGCCGTCCCTTATTGATAGAATGTGTGTTTAGCGACGTATAATTTGTAAATGGAATATTTAACAGGCTCGACGTCAACAATTCAGGGTGAATATAGAAAGGTAGATATTTGAAAAGTATTGGCTGGTCATATAGCGCTATTTCGGATACTGCCAAGCATCCTCATCAGTGACCTTATTGTTAGAAATTTTTGTCAAAACTTGTCCGTATATGAGTAGTAGTCGGCTAGATTCGAACCCGAGTGCTCCCGTCTGTAAGGCGGATGCCTTAACCTCTGACCCACTTGCTGCCCGATCCCGGCTTGAACTAATTACTGTCATCAACAGGTCCATTTGAAATTCTAAGTCCGCACCAAAGCTTAATCCATTTATCTAAGTTTCTAACCCTTACAGTTCTATTTTATTATTATTAGAACCACTTGTATTGAACTTTGTAATAACTTTGTAAAAGCTTCGCTTTAATATCCCAGTGTAATATCGGTACTAGCTGATCTATGCAGATCAGTCAGTTGGTTTTTGTTTCAATATGAGGTTGATACAATGAAGTTAGTTTGTCATAATGAATGGGCGTGCCGTCCCTTATTGATAGAATGTGTGTTTAGCGACGTATAATTTGTAGATGAAATATTTAACAGGCTCGACGTCAACAATTCAGGGTGAATGTAGAAAGGTAGATATTGAAAAGTATTGTCTGGTCATATAGCGCTATTTCGGATGCTGCCAAGCATCCTCATCAGTGACCTTATTGTTAGAAATTTTTGTCCAAACTTGTCCGTATATGAGTAGTAGTCGGCTAGATTCGAACCCGAGTGCTCCCGTCTGTAAGGCGGATGCCTTAACCTCTGACCCACTTGCTGTCCGATCCCGGCTTGAACTAATTACTGTCATCAACAGGTCCATTTGAAATTCTAAGTCCGCACCAAAGCTTAACCCCTTTATCTAAGTTTCTAACCCTTACAGTTCTATTTTATTATTATTAGAACCACTTGTATTGAACTTTTCAATCACTTTATAAAAGCTTCGCTTTAATATCCCAGTGTAAGTTAGGTTCTAGCTGATCTATGCAGACCAGTCAGTTGGATTTTTTTTCAATATGAGGTTGATACAATGAAGTTAGTTTGTCATAATGAATGGGCGTGCCGTCCCATATTGATAGAATGTGTGTTTAGCGACATATAATTTGTAAATGAAATATTTAACAGGCTCGACGTCAACAATTCAGGGTGAATGTAGAAAGGTAGATATTGAAAAGTATTGGCTGGTCATAAAGCGCTATTTCGGATGCTGCCAAGCATCCTCATCAGTGACCTTATTGTTAAAAATTTTTGTCCAACAGGTCCATTTGAAATTCTAAGTCCGCACCAAAGCTTAATCCCTTTATCTAAGTTTCTAACCCTTACAGTTCTATTTTATTATTATTAGAACCACTTGTATTGAACTTTTTTAACCCTTTTAGCACTCGGGTTCGAATCTAGCCGACTACTACTCATATACGGACAAGTTTGAACAAAACTTTCTTACAATAAGGAAGGAATACATAGGACCCCAATGTTGTGGTGGGCTGGATCACTTTAATTTTCTGAAGACTTTAATTTTGAAGAATCACAAGATAAAACACTTATTTCCTTTTTTTTGTATAATTTTTGGTTTATTAGGCAACTTCTTTGCTTTCCAACAATACTTATAAGAGAGACCGGAAAAGAAAAGTAAGGCTTACGTTGGTCTTAGGAAAAAACAAGGTATCGCCCCTTTTTTCCTCGTGAAGGCCAATTTAATATGGGTATTCCCGCGATCACGTGAGTCACCTGACTGGTGTGAACATTCCGCCCCCTTGCAATACTGCAGAATTGCAATAAAGCAATGTGGACGGAAGGGGGCAGATCGAAGCTCACAGTGGACAAGTCCCGGACAGGATCCAGCCGAAAACGGTGCGTTGGGCCACAGGTAAACCGCCTTCGCTGGCTATGAACCCTGGTTGGATGATGGAGGGATACTGATCCGCTCCGAGTACCACGGAGACTGACCCGGGGAGAAAGAAACGGTCATCCGCGAGTTGGATGTCTTGCAGCTTGGTCCGTACCTCGTCCTTCACCGGTCTGCTCGGAGTATATATTCGAAGACCTGCTTCAGCCCTGAAGATTACGTCCAACCTCAGGTCCGGGTTGGTTTTGGAGCTGATAACGGCGCTGCAGATCTCTTCGCGGGGCGAAGCGTTCGCAACTATTTGCGGGGGATGGAGATCGTGAGCGCAATGTGCATTGTGTTGACTCAGTGCTAGATGGTGAGTTCAACCGATGCGGCGAGCGATTGGGTGCCTGGCATTGCGGTGACGGTCTTCGTCGTGTCTGCTCGCGGATATGCAGCAGCGTGTGGTGATCCTGCTGACAGATGCGGCATCGATCTCCGCTTCTACACGAGTCACCGGAATGTTGGTGCGCCAGGCAATTGGAGCAGTACTTATTGACGAGTACTGCTCGGAGACGCTTTTCGGCGCCCAATCGCAGGAAACGGCGGCACTTCCGTAGAGGATGTATGCCCCGGCAGATTCGGCAACGGAAGGATTGAATTCCTCGGGTACATCTGCGCTCGGGTGTCAGTGGTGCGGGTCAACGTGGTGCCATCTGGTTTGGAGCTATGTCAATGATAAAACAAACATTGTATTAATTTAAATGGACAAACTATAACATTGAACACGCCACTAGGTTAGGATTCGGGAGTCTCTGGTTTTTGGATCAGGAGATTGGATTCTATAGGAAGGAGTACAAGTTTGGCTACTGGCCTCTTGATGACTCCGCGTGTCGTCAGGATGTCAACCACGCGTACATTGGAATCCGATCCTGGATACGTGAGTTGGACACGTCCGAGACGCCATTCATTGGAGGTTATATTGTCTTCCTTGACAATAACCATATCGCCGACCTGGAGATTCCGCATAGACTCTTGCCATTTATTGCGTTTGTGCAATTCCATGAGGTATTCCTGTTTCCAACGCTGACAGAACTGTTGGTTCAGTGCCTTCAAGCGTCGCCACCGATTTAGGATTGACAGTGCTGGCTCACTTATTTCTGGCTCGGGAATGGAGAGCATGGGGGAACCGATCAGGAAATGACCGGGAGTTAAAGTGACCAAATCGGTAGGGTCCTCGGACATTGATGAAATGGGTCGGGAGTTAAGGCAGGCTTCTATCCGACAGAGAAGGGTGGAAAGTTCCTCAAACGTATATTTTAGGCTTCCCGTGGTTTTAAGGAAGAGAGTTTTGAAGCTCTTCACTCCCGCTTCCCAAAGACCGCCCATATGCGGTGCACTGGGAGGATTGAAATGCCAGGATATATTCTGGTGGCTGTAGGAGGAGGTTATCTGAGCTCGTGTAGCGTCCAAGAATTCCCGCGAGAGGATTTTGGAAGCGCCAACGAAATTTGTGCCGTTATCAGAGTGCATTTGAAGTGGGCAACCTCTCCTGGAAACGAAGCGAGCAAAGGCCGCAAGAAACTTTTCGGATGTCAGATCGGAGGTGGCTTCTAAATGGATCGCCTTCGTGCTGAAACACACGAATACACACACGTACCCTTTAGTTATGAGACAAGCTCGTCCCGTATAGTTTTTGATTTCAAATGGGCCCGAAAAGTCTACACCAGTGTAAGTGAACGGTCTGGAATATGTACTTCGTTCCCTGGGTAGTTGCCCCATTAGTTGATTTTGGAGTCTCTTCTTATGGACTGTGCAGACCCTGCAAGCATTGTGAATCTGCCTTGTCAGATTACGTAGCCTCGGAATCCAATACTTGGCGCGAATGAGGCGGACCATTAGCTGACTTCCCCCGTGTAGCGAGATGCTATGTGTAAATTGGATAAGGAGACGGGTGAAAACGCTGGAATATGGGAGGATTATCGGGTGCCGTTCATCATAGCTTAGCGAGGCGGACGCACTGATCCGTCCACACGCTCTTATGACT
The DNA here is from genome assembly GCA_035043065.1 of Hirtodrosophila confusa. NCBI lineage: Eukaryota > Metazoa > Arthropoda > Insecta > Diptera > Drosophilidae > Hirtodrosophila > Hirtodrosophila confusa. Next base: position 249,613 of record JAWNNI010000186.1, on the reverse strand, counting down.
CCGTGGCGATCAAGGTAAGGGTTTAAATTAAGGATGTTGCTTGACTTTGGAATGTTTTGTTTGTCGCGCAAGCATTTATATTCTTTTGGATACGCAAATCGTTGCGCATTAATTGCAAGAAGTTGCTGCGATTCAGCTAACTCACTATTGGTGAGTTCCGTTGGGAATTTCACAGCGGACCTTTGACAGCGTTTGAGAAACCGGCGTACGTATGAAATCACACTCAGCGCTCTATTGAACTTTGAGAAACGTTCAAGGAAATCGAATTGGAATGGACTCTTTGCCAGATGGGTTCTAATATGACGTTGTTCCTCATTTGTTTCAGGAACTAGCTCGTGCTGAGATGGCTATTGATCCTGCGGTAGTCGTAACCATTCTGGTCCCTGCCACCACAAAAGATTGGAAATTAAGTCGGAAGGTGACACTCCTCTACTAGCCAGATCTGCAGGATTATCCTCGGAGCGAACGTGACACCAAGTACCACCGTGTGTTGCTTGTGTGATCTTCGTCACTCGATTGGCAACAAAGGTTGTCCATGCACACGATGGCTTGTTCAGCCACGCTAGGACAATAGTGGAGTCTGTCCAAAAAAAAGAGTTTTGGATTGAACTAGGAAGTTGGGGAAGTAGTGCTGAGGATAATTCACCGAGTAGGACCGCTCCACACAGTTCTAAGCGTGGCAAGGAAATAGTTTTAACCGGAGCTACTCTGGTTTTTGCCGTAAGGAGGTGGACGGATATATGTTCATTCCATTCAATGCGAATGTAAATTGCAGCGCCATATGCTCGTTGGGATGCGTCACAAAAACCGTGATATTGCAGTTTTGCCTTTGGCTGAAAACGAATCCACCGGGGAATACGGACGTTTCCAATTGACGGATAACTGCTGGTGAAGTCTTTCCACTTTCGGTTAAGTTCCTCTGGCAATGAATCGTCCCAACCTATTCCGTGGAGCCATATCTCCTGCATAAAAATCTTCGCCCCGACGATGATTGGAGCCAGCCATCCTGCTGGGTCGAATAACTTCGCAATCTGTGACAGGACCTCTCGTTTCGTGAATGAGTGCTTTGAGAGTAAAGGAGAAGGGGCGATGAAGAATTCGTCAGTATCCGCTTGCCAGCGAATTCCCAACGTTTTGGCAACACTGGATTCTTTAATTTCGAGAAAGTCTTCTCGTAGCAGTTGATCCTTTGGAATATCTCTCAGTACACCTTTAGTATTTGCTGTCCATTTTCTGAGCGGAAAGCCAGCAGAGTCAAGCGCATCTCGGAGTTCCTTAATGGCGGAAACTGCTTCTTGCTGGGTGTGAGAGCCCGCTAAAACGTCGTCGACATACATACTGTTGAGCAGGATTTCACTATGAACGTCACTAGCAAGTTGTTGCAACACACGAATTGTGAGGAAGGGGGCACAGCTTACACCAAATGTGACTGTGCCGAGCTCATAGTCACTCAGCTCACCAGTTTTGTTGCGAAAAAGAATTCTTTGGAAGCGTGTATGTTGATGAGCCATTCGGATTTGCCGATACATCTTAGTGATGTCGGCATTAAAAACATAACGGAAAAAACGCCATTTTAGGATCAGCAGTGTGAGATCTGACTGGAGGACGGGTCCTGGATGTAACGTGTCATTTAGACTCTTGCCATTTGAGGATGGACTGGAGGCGTTAAATACAACGCGTACTTTCGTGGTGGTGCTGTCAGGTTTGAAGACAGCATGGTGCGGCAAATAGTAGCAATTCGGATCGTTTAGAGAATGAACTTGTTTCATATGACCCAAGTCCAAGTATTCCTGGATTATGGAATTATACTGCTCCTGTAACGGAGTATCTCTTTTCAAACGACTTTCGTTTTTTAGAAACTGAGCGAGCGCCATGGATCTGGAATGTCCAAGATTAATGTGATCTGGCTGTTTGAATGGTAAGGTAACCATGTACCTTCCATTGCTGCCTCTAGAGGTAGTGCGCATGAAGTTGTCTTCGCAAAAAGAATCTGACTCATTGGTCGGTTCGCTGGGATGTCCTCCACTTCCCAAAACTTTGTAATCAGATTTTCAAGCCTCTGCTCCACCTTTACTGATATTTTGGTTGTGAAAGCGGATATTGGTAGGTTGTTACCTTTGGCTATTGGGCCGGAAAGAATCCACCCGAAAATTGATTCTTGTGCTAACAATGTCCCACAAATATTAGACCGGGAGCTGCCGAGGAGTATTAATGGAAGGATATCTGCGCCTATCAGCACATCTATCTGCGAGCTCCGGTAGAAGGAAGGGTCAGCAAGTTGGAGAGTTGGCAGGTCTCTCATGAAATTGTCGGGGATCGAAACCGATGGTAGATTTCCTGCCAATTGGGGTAGGACGAAAGCGGTCGTTTCGACCTGGATCCTTGAATTTATTGGGGAGCCAATCGTGAAGTGACATAACTTCTCCGTTTTGGCTGTGACTGCTTGGTTCAAGCCGTCAATTTGTGCTTGAACCGATTGGAATGGAGGCCTCAGCAGGTTGAACATTCTTTCGGTGATGAATGTTGCTTTTGATCCGGAGTCAATTAGGGCTCGAGCCCTGTAATTTGTGCCCGAATGGCACACATTGATCATGGCAGTGCCTAAAAGAACTCCAGATATATTTGTTGTGCAATAGCTCTGGACATTGGCTTGTGGAATGTCGGAAGTGGACTGTACTGTTTGCGAGATTTGGGTAGGAGGAACTAACGCAGAGGCTGTCTGTGGCGAAGAACGATGCAAAAGCGTGTGATGGCGTCCTTTGCATGTGAAACAGCTATGGGCACTGCTACAATCTTTTATTTGGTGGCCTCTTGCGAAACAGTTCAAGCAGAGCTTTTGCTGTTTTATGCAAGTCGCGCGCTCATTAACGGGCATTTTAAGGAATCGGGGGCACAAACGGATAGGGTGGTTCTCTCTTGAACACACCTTGCAGGTTTGTGGTTGCACATTGACTTTACTTTCGAAAGAATTAATTTTCTTAAAAGGAAGCTCTTTTCGAGCTGGCTTTAAGTTGCTTTGAGTTTGGGCGGTGTTGGGTTTTACATCCTCAATTGCCTCTAGCGTACGATAACGCTCTAAAAGGAATGTATTCATCTGAAACCACGTTGGAATTGCGGACTTGTCAGTCAGTGATTGCTCCCACAATGATAGTGTGAGTTTGGGCAGTTTTGAGGAACACATGAATACTAGGAGGCAATCCCAAGTCTCAATAGGAATATCGAACAATCTTAATACCGTTAAACATCCTTGTATGGTGCTTTGGATATCTTTCAAAGAGAGTTTCTTGCGGAATCGGCGGGAGGTGGAACAGGACCTTAAGCTGACTGTTAACCAACAATCGCTTGTTTTCAAACCTATCCGTCAGATTCTCCCAGGCCGAAGCAAAACCACTATTTGTCAACGGCGCTTTGGACACTATAGCCTTCGCTTCACCACTAGTTTTAGCGTTAAGATGGAACAGTTTTTCGACTTCTGTTAACCTTGGATTGGTTATGTAAATAGCTGTAAAGAGGTCTCGGAACGTGGGCCAGCGGAGATAGTCTCCACTGAAAACCTCTGTCTCACAAGGCGGAAGGTTGCATCCTCTTGGCATGGAAGTGTTAATCTGAGGTTGCATTGCCGGTCTATTTGTTTCACTAGCCTTTTCTATATGCTCACTCAGTTGGGCAGAACAACGCTCATACACGGAGTAGGAATACTCATATTTTGCTTGCATTGCTGTAAGATCACTGCTACTGCTAGTATCTTGATACAGCGCCTTCGAACAGATCTCGTATTCTTGCTCAACTTTTTCCCACAAGGTCTTTATTTGATCACGACGGATTTTGAGGGCGAAAAGCGTTGCCTCGTCAATCGCTGCTTCTGTGGCTTTGGACTCAAACTGACAAAGTCTATCCGTAGCCGAAATGAAATCATTTAATGCCATCGCGACTATGTTTCGTGCTTTATGGACGGTCGATCTTGTGGTTAACGGACTAGCTTGCTTTGTTACGGATTGGCTGGTGCCTCGTTTTGCACCTGGTGCTGTCACCTCTATTTTAGGTTTGACTAGAGGCACCTTTGGAGTCCCAGAAGTTCTTTTCGGACCTCGATCACCACCGACTGGCATAATAGGCTCTAAATAGAGCCGAAGTTGTCACTGTCAAATGGAACGACGGAATCGGAGCAGTGTTATTGCAAAAAAAATGTCAACACTTTAGCACACAATATTATCATATTTCTAATAAAGGACAAATAAATATTAACCGATGAAATAATTTGTAACTGCAATGGAGATATTATTATATATATATTTTTTTATTTTATTTTTTATTGGTTTTTTTTTTTAATATTTAAATGGAATTTAATTTTTCGTAACGCATTCAGTGGACACGTCGAGTATGCGTTTGCTGCAGTTATCGCTGGATCAATAATCGTTGTTATTTGTGACGTAGGTAAGCATGTATGTAAATACAATGTTCGAATTAGCGATTGTTAATATTTTATATAAGAAATGGTTTTATTATGTGTTTGAAATGCGATTTGTGTGTATGAATTAAAGCTTACATTTGTATAAGGATTAGTTAATGTATGTATGTTTAGATGTGTGTACATATGTATGTGGATTAGTTAGTGTATGTATGTTTGGATGTGTGTACATATGTGGATTAGTTAGTGTATGTATGGTTGGATGTGTGTACATATGTATATGGATTAGTTAGTGTATGTATGTTTCGATATATGTGATTAAGTAAAAACAATATCATAAGAAGATTGGAACTTTTGGCGGAGGGTGTGATGGCTGTGTCACACGTGGGTTATAAAAATGGCCGCTTGGAGTTATGTACTTACATACGTATGTATGTATGTACATATGTACTTTCGAGGTGACCGGCTATTTTAGTATTTTTATTTATGTAGGTGGACCTTTGAAAAATAAAAACTCCGCCACTTTATGATATATGTAGGTATTTGGATGTGTGCCTTAACTTTTTATTTGTGTGGTTGCGTAGAAAAACTTGAACCAACATGCGAGCTGGGGCGAGCAGATATATATATCCGGCTCGAAGGACCAATGTTGTGGTGGGCTGGATCACTTTAATTTTCTGAAGACTTTAATTTTGAAGAATCACAAGATAAAACACTTCTTTCCTTTTTTTTGTATAATTTTTTGGTTTATTAGGCAACTTCTTTGCTTTCCAACAATACTTATAAGAGAGACCGGAAAAGAAAAGTAAGGCTTACGTTGGTCTTAGGAAAAAACAAGGTATCGCCCCTTTTTTCCTCGTGAAGGCCAATTTAATATGGGTATTCCCGCGATCACGTGAGTCACCTGACTGGTGTGAACATCACTGATGAGGATGCTTGGCAGTATCCGAAATAGCGCTATATGACAAGCCAATACTTTTCAAATATCTACCTTTCTATATTCACCCTGAATTGTTGACGTTGAGACTGTTAAATATTTCATTTACAAATTATACGTCGCTAAACACACATTCTATCAATAAGGGACGGCACACCCATTCATTATGACAAACTAACTTCATTGTATCAACCTCATATTGAAACAAAAACCAACTGACTGATCTGCATAGATCAGCTAGTACCGAACTTACACTGGGATATTAAAGCGAAGCTTTTACAAAGTGATTAAAAAGTTCAATACAAGTGGTTCTAATAATAATAAAATAGAACTGTAAGGGTTAGAAACTTAGATAAAGGGATTAAGCTTTGGTGCGGACTTAGAATTTCAAATGGACCTGTTGATGACAGTAATTAGTGCAAGCCGGGATCGGACAGCAAGTGGGTCAGAGGTTAAGGCATCCGCCTTACAGACGGGAGCACTCGGGTTCGAATCTAGCCGACTACTACTCATATACGGACAAGTTTGGACAAAAATTTCTAACAATAAAGTCACTGATGAGGATGCTTGGCAGCATCCGAAATAGCGCTATATGACCAGCCAATACTTTTCAATATCTATCTTTCTACATTCACTCTGAATTGTTGACGTCGAGCCTGTTAAATATTTCATTTACAAATTATACGTCGGTAAACACACATTCTATCAACAAGGGAGGGCACGCCCATTCATTATGACAAACTAACTTCATTGTATCAACCTAATATTGAAACAAAAACCAACTGACTGATCTGCATAGATCAGCGAGTACCGAACTTACACTGGGATATTAAAGCGAAGCTTTTACAAAGTGATTAAAAAGTTCAATACAAGTGGTTCTAATAATAATAAAATAGAACTGTTAGGGTTAGAAACTTAGATAAAGGGATTAAGCTTTGGTGCGGACTTAGAATTTCAAATGGACCTATCGATGACAGTAATTAGTTCAAGCCGGGATCGGACAGCAAGTGGGTCAGAGGTTAAGGCATCCGCCTTACAGACGGGAGCACTCGGGTTCGAATCTAGCCGACTACTACTCATATACGGACAAGTTTGGACAAAAATTTCTAACAATAAAGTCTCTGATGAGGATGCTTGGCAGCATCCGAAATAGCGCTTTATGACCAGCCAATACTTTTCAATATCTACCTTTCTATATTCACCCTGAATTGTTGACGTCGAGCTTGTTAAATATTTCATTTACAAATCATGCGTCGCTAAACACACATTCTATCAACAAGAGACGGCACGCCCATTCATTATGACAATCTAACTTCATTGTATCAACCTCATATTGAAACAAAAACCAACTGACTGATCTGCATAGATCAGCTAGTACCGAACTTACACTGGGATATTAAAGCGAAGCTTTTACAAAGTGATTAAAAAGTTCAATACCAGTGGTTCTAATAATAATAAAATATAACTGTAAGGGTTAGAAACTTAGATAAAGGGATTAAGCTTTGCTGCGGACTTAGAATTTCAAATGGACCTGTTGATGACAGTAATTAGTTCAAGCCGGGATCGGACAGCAAGTGGGTCAGAGGTTGAGGCATCCGCCTTACAAACGGGAGCACTCGGGTTCGAATCTAGCCGACTACTACTCATATACGGACAAGTTTGGACAAAAATTTCTAACAATAAAGTCACTGATGAGGATGCTTGGCAGCATCCGAAATAGCGCTATATGACCAGCCAATACTTTTCAATATCTATCTTTCTACATTCACTCTGAATTGTTGACGTCGAGCCTGTTAAATATTTCATTTACAAAATATACGTCGGTAAACACACATTCTATCAATAAGGGATGGCACGCCCAATCATTATGACAAACTAACTTCATTGTATCAACCTCATATTGAAACAAAAACCAACTGACTGATCTGCATAGATCAGCGAGTACCGAACTTACACTGGGATATTAAAGCGAAGCTTTTACAAAGTGATTAAAAAGTTCAATACCAGTGGTTCTAATAATAATAAAATAGAACTGTAAGGGTTAGAAACTTAGATAAAGGGATTAAGCTTTGGTGCGGACTTAGAATTTCAAATGGACCTGTTGATGACAGTAATTAGTTCAAGCCGGGATCGGACAGCAAGTGGGTCAGAGGTTGAGGCATCCGCCTTACAAACGGGAGCACTCGGGTTCGAATCTAGCCGACTACTACTCATATACGGACAAGTTTGGACAAAAATTTCTAACAATAAAGTCTCTGATGAGGATGCTTGGCAGCATCCGAAATAGCGCTTTATGACCAGCCAATACTTTTCAATATCTACCTTTCTACATTCACCCTGAATTGTTGACGTCGAGCTTGTTAAATATTTCATTTACAAATCATGTGTCGCTAAACACACATTCTATCAACAAGGGACGGCACGCCCATTCATTATGACAATCTAACTTCATTGTATCAACCTCATATTGAAACAAAAACCAACTGACTGATCTGCATAGATCAGCTAGTACCGAACTTACACTGGGATATTAAAGCGAAGCTTTTACAAAGTGATTAAAAAGTTCAATACAAGTGGTTCTAATAATAATAAAATAGAACTGTAAGGGTTAGAAACATAGATAAAGGGATTAAGCTTTGGTGCGGACTTAGAATTTCAAATGGACCTGTTGATAACAGTAATTAGTTCAAGCCGGGATCGGACAGCAAGTGGGTCAGAGGTTAAGGCATCCGCCTTACAGACGGGAGCACTCGGGTTCGAATCTAGCCGACTACTACTCATATACGGACAAGTTTGGACAAAAATTTCTAACAATAAGGTCACTGATGAGGATGCTTGGCAGTATCCGAAATAGCGCTATATGACCAGCCAATACTTTTCAAATATCTACCTTTCTATATTCACCCTGAATTGTTGACGTCGAGCCTGTTAAATATTTCATTTACAAATTATGCGTCGCTAAACACACATTCTATCAACAAGGGACGGCACGCCCATTCATTATGACAAACTTACTTCATTGTATCAACCTCATATTGAAACAAAAACCAACTGACTGATCTGCATAGATCAGCTAGTACCGAACTTACACTGGGATATTAAAGCGAAGCTTTTACAAAGTGATTAAAAAGTTCAATACCAGTGGTTCTAATAATAATAAAATAGAACTGTAAGGGTTAGAAACTTAGATAAAGGGATTAAGCTTTGGTGCGGACTTAGAATTTCAAATGGACCTGTTGATGACAGTAATTAGTTCAAGCCGGGATCGGACAGCAAGTGGGTCAGAGGTTGAGGCATCCGCCTTACAAACGGGAGCACTCGGGTTCGAATCTAGCCGACTACTACTCATATACGGACAAGTTTGGACAAAAATTTCTAACAATAAAGTCTCTGATGAGGATGCTTGGCAGCATCCGAAATAGCGCTTTATGACCAGCCAATACTTTTCAATATCTACCTTTCTACATTCACCCTGAATTGTTGACGTCGAGCTTGTTAAATATTTCATTTACAAATCATGCGTCGCTAAACACACATTCTATCAACAAGGGACGGCACGCCCATTCATTATGACAATCTAACTTCATTGTATCAACCTCATATTGAAACAAAAACCAACTGACTGATCTGCATAGATCAGCTAGTACCGAACTTACACTGGGATATTAAAGCGAAGCTTTTACAAAGTGATTAAAAAGTTCAATACAAGTGGTTCTAATAATAATAAAATATAACTGTAAGGGTTAGAAACTTAGATAAAGGGATTAAGCTTTGCTGCGGACTTAGAATTTCAAATGGACCTGTTGATGACAGTAATTAGTTCAAGCCGGGATCGGACAGCAAGTGGGTCAGAGGTTAAGGCATCCGCCTTACAGACGGGAGCACTTGGGTTCGAATCTAGCCGACTACTACTCATATACGGACAAGTTTGGACAAAAATTTCTAACAATAAGGTCACTGATGAGGATGCTTGACACCATTCGAAATAGCGCTTTATGACCAGCCAATACTTTTCAATATCTACCTTTCTACATTCACCCTGAATTGTTGACGTCGAGCGTGTTAAATATTTCATTTACAAATTAAATGTCGCTAAACACACATTCTATCAATAAGGGACGGCACGCCCATTCATTATGACAAACTAACTTCATTGTATCAACCTCATATTGAAACAAAAACCAACTGACTGATCTGTATAGATCAGCTAGTACCGAACTTACACTGGGATATTAAAGCGAAGCTTTTACAAAGTGATTAAAAAGTTCAATACCAGTGGTTCTAATAATAATAAAATAGAACTGTAAGGGTTAGAAACTTAGATAAAGGGATTAAGCTTTGGTGCGGACTTAGAATTTCAAATGGACCTGTTGATGACAGTAATTAGTTCAAGCCGGGATCGGACAGCAAGTGGGTCAGAGTTTGAGGCATCCGCCTTACAAACGGGAGCACTCGGGTTCGAATCTAGCCGACTACTACTCATATACGGACAAGTTTGGACAAAAACTTCTAACAATAAAGTCACTGATGAGGATGCTTGGCAGCATCCGAAATAGCGCTATATGACCAGCCAATACTTTTCAATATCTATCTTTCTACATTCACTCTGAATTGTTGACGTCGAGCCTGTTAAATATTTAATTTACAAATTATACGTCGGTAAACACACATTCTATCAATAAGGGATGGCACGCCCATTCATTATGACAAACTAACTTCATTGTATCAACCTAATATTGAAACAAAAACCAACTGACTGATCTGCATAGATCAGCGAGTACCGAACTTACACTGGGATATTAAAGCGAAGCTTTTACAAAGTGATTAAAAAGTTCAATACAAGTGGTTCTAATAATAATAAAATAGAACTGTTAGGGTTAGAAACTTAGATAAAGGGATTAAGCTTTGGTGCGGACTTAGAATTTCAAATGGACCTATCGTTGACAGTAATTAGTTCAAGCCGGGATCGGACAGCAAGTGGGTCAGAGGTTAAGGCATCCGCCTTACAGACGGGAGCAGTCGGGTTCGAATCTAGCTGACTACTACTCATATACGGACAAGTTTGGACAAAAATTTCTAACAATAAAGTCACTGATGAGGATGCTTGGCAGCATCCGAAATAGCGCTTTATGACCAGCCAATACTTTTCAATATCTACCTTTCTACATTCACCCTGAATTGTTGACGTCGAGCTTGTTAAATATTTCATTTACAAATCATGCGTCGCTAAACACACATTCTATCAACAAGGGACGGCACGCCCATTCATTATGACAAACTAACTTCATTGTATCAACAAAAACCAACTGACTGATCTGCATAGATCAGCTAGTACCGAACTTACACTGGGATATTAAAGCGAAGCTTTTACAAAGTGATTAAAAAGTTCAATACCAGTGGTTCTAATAATAATAAAATAGAACTGTAAGGGTTAGAAACTTAGATAAAGGGATTAAGCTTTGGTGCGGACTTAGAATTTCAAATGGACCTGTTGATGACAGTAATTAGTTCAAGCCGGGATCGGACAGCAAGTGGGTCAGAGGTTAAGGCATCCGCCTTACAGACGGGAGCACTCGGGTTCGAATCTAGCCGACTACTACTCATATACGGACAAGTTTGGACAAAAATTTCTAATAATAAGGTCACTGATGAGGATGCTTGGCAGCATCCGAAATAGCGCTTTATGACCAGCCAATACTTTTCAATATCTACCTTTTTACATTCACCCTGAATTGTTGACGTCGAGCCTGTTAAATATTTCATTTACAAATTATATGTCCCTAAACACACATTCTATCAATAAGGGATAGCACGCCCATTCATTATGACAAACTAACTTTATTGTATCAACCTCATATTGAAACAAAAACCAACTGACTGATCTGCATAGATCAGCTAGTACCGAACTTACACTGGGATATTAACGCGAAGCTTTTACAAAGTGTTTAAAAGTTCAATACAAGTGGTTCTAATAATAATAAAATAGAACTGTAAGGGTTAGAAACTTAGATAAAGGGATTAAGCTTTGGTGCGGACTTAGAATTTCAAGTGGACCTGTTGATAAGAGTAATTAGTTCAAGCCGGGATCGGACAGCAAGTGGGTCAGAGGTTAAGGCATCCGCCTTACAGACGGGAGCACTCGGGTTCGAATCTAGCCGACTACTACTCATATACGGACAAGTTTGAACAAAAATTTCTAACAATAAGGTCACTGATGAGGATGCTTGGCAGTATCCGAAATAGCGCTATATGACCAGCCAATACTTTTCAAATATCTACCTTTCTATATTCACCCTGAATTGTTGACGTCGAGCCTGTTAAATATTTCATTTACAAATTATACGTCGCTAAACACACATTCTATCAATAAGGGACGGCACACCCATTCATTATGACAAACTAACTTCATTGTATCAACCTCATATTGAAACAAAAACCAACTGACTGATCTGCATAGATCAGCTAGTACCGAACTTACACTGGGATATTAAAGCGAAGCTTTTACAAAGTGATTAAAAAGTTCAATACAAGTGGTTCTAATAATAACAAGTAAGAATGCTATAGTCGAGTATACCCGACTACGTAACTCCCTGTACCCAGGTCTAAGACATTCAATCACATCTACGTCCACTTGCACATACATACACACATACACAAAGAAGCACACACACACTGGCGGCAAAAGCGACAGTGCAAGCGAGGCAATTTAATTGGTGGCTGTGCTTCTTCTTCCCTCCTCTCGCTGCATCACTGAATCTTCTTTCGTGAATAACTTCCGTGTTTATTATCCGATTAGAGACCAAAGTATTGTACGTGCCAAATCTTAAAGCTATATCTTGAAAATTGTTACTGTAAAACGGTTTTAATCGATTTGCGGGGGAACGGGGGAGATATCTGAAATATGAAACAAACTTGATCTGCGTATGGTATACAGGAACCTACATTTCAAATTTGGTGTCTCTAGCTCTTGTAGTTGCTGAGATCGACGTGTTCATACGGACAGACGGACATGACCAAATCGAAATCTCTTTTGATACTGATCAAGAATATATATACTTTATAGGGTCGGAGATGTCTCCTTCTGTCTGTTACATACATTTGCACAGATGTGTTTAAGCAACTAAAGCTAAAACAGCTAAACCGGCATCACTGGTGCAAGTCTTGCACCAGTTACTCACCACACTTAAATTTAAGCGCCATTTTTCCAAGGCCTAGTTAATCTATGAGAACAAGTGAACACGTGAAGAATTACTTTTTTCAAGCGAATAAAATTTGAAGTTTAAATTAACTGCAAGTGCGTATTCTTTTTGGATTTCTACCGCCACGACAAAACATTGGTCCTTCGAGCCGGATTTTATTACTGGAAACTCGCCCCTACGATTCGGTAGAAGAAATAAAAGATAAATAATTCCATCTACAAGTCGCCATCTACACATGTTTGCATGCACCTCCATTTGCATTCCATTGCTTATGCATGCAAATATCACTCCAAATTTCCATAAAATTCTGATCACGGTATCCGCTAAATCGTGCATCAGCGCAACTTCCAACCCCAAAGTCATTGCCAGCGCTTGCAGCCTCTTTCAGTCGCTCCACTTGTTGCCACCACTTTTCACTGCCTTTCAAGATCAGCAGAAAGTGTTCCTGAATCCATCCTGTGCCTAAAATCCACAAATTGTTACAATAACTGGCCAATTGTTCAGTGCACTTTGTCACTTGCGTGCACACTTCCATACGTACATACATACATACATTTACATTATATGTGATTACAGTGTTCCTACTACATATCAATATTTCAGAAGTCCAAACAAGTTGACTTACTATTTTAATAATTATTAACAATATAATTAGTGCTACGATTATACATACATATGTATATATTTACATACATACATATGCCGGCAGTACAATACGCACATACCGACATACACACGTAAATACTTACAATGCTCTTATAAATTACACACTTTCAAATAAACACAATCACTGCCGCGCACCAATAACACTTTAAACGAACCACGAACACGTTCGTTTAGTTTATTTAAATAATTAAAACAATAAAATAAAATTAATTCGCGAACGAAAAGTAAACAACAGATATCGGTCAGCTGTTATCGATCGACTTCAACAAATATCGATTTAGACCGTTTACACTGCTCAACGTTGCCAACTTCATCGAACATTTCCACTGCGCACATCGATTCATCGATTCCGCGCATCCATGAAAACCAAAACACATATACACACATATTTAAATAAATAATAAATAATAAATAAATAAATAAATAAATAAAGAAATACAATTTTATTCGGAATTCCATTACTTCCTGTAATAAATATATTTTTTTAATACAATAATTTTTAATAATAAGCAATTATTTCCGCTGGCATTCTGCGTTTTCCTCCCAAATCAGAGTTTGTTTCCTTAGTTAAAAGGGAAGCGTATTATGCCCACCGGAGCCGTCCCGGATAATAAGAAACTTTTAAAGGTTCCTCCCGGTGTTGAAACGAGACGCAGTTCTACTCGTTCTCCAATTCAAAACCAAAGGCCCAGTCCAAGTTCAATCGGCACCCGATCCAAAATTCAGAATCAGTCCGTCAGCACCATGGCCATGTCCGAATTTATTTCTGTAAGTGACAGACTGAGTCTCTTTGAGGCAAAGATCAGCGGTCCAGCAGTTTCTGAAGAGGATCCATATGCACTCCAGGTCCGTCGGGACCGTATTAAAGATCTCTGAGAGAAGGTTGAGGCCGAATACGGTAGAGCTTCCAAAGCACTTAGCCAAGGGGAAGCGAGTAGTGATTTCCAAGTTCTGGAAGCTAAGTACGATCACTGCTATTCTGCATATGAGCGGGGTCTAGCTAAGCTAAATAGGCTAATAGACCAGGCCTCCGCTCCGAGAAATCTTCCCACTCCATCTGCGACGCGTCCATCCGAGTCAAGCGGCTGTCGTCTTCCTCCTTGCGACACCGAGGTGTTTCACGGCGATTATTTACGATGGCCAACGTTCAGGGACTTGTTCTCAGCCATTTATGTGAACAATCCGAGGCTCACCCCAGTAGAAAAGCTTTTCCATCTTAACGCTAAAACGGGGGTGAGGCCAAGGCAATTGTAGCCAAGTCTCCGCTCACCCATGAAGGTTTCGAGTCCGCATGGGCAGCGTTATCCGATCGCTATGAAAATAAGCGTCTGTTAGTAAACAGCCAGCTCAAGCTTCTTGCCAATTTGCCTGCTGCAACTTCCGAATCAGCTAACGCACTGAAAGAGCTCCAAACGACCATCCAAAGCGGTCTTGCAGCCCTAGCACAGGCAAAAATCTCCACCGAAAACTGGGACTGTTTAATAGTTTATTTCGTTTCCGGAAAGCTGCCGAAACTATCACGATCGCTATAGGAGCAGTCACTCGCCAACAAGTGCGACATTCCATCCTGGAGCGCAATGAACCAATTTCTTTGCGAACGTTATCGCACATTAGAAGCCATTGAAGATGGCAACCCTACTCCGACTCCTCCAGGAAATTCCAAGCCAACGCGAAACTCTTCAGCTCCAAGAAGAGTAAACGCGTTTGAAGCCAAAGTGGCTTCCAAGAGCAGAACGTGTGATCTCTGCTCCAAGGAAAACCACCCTGTTCGGGTGTGTCCACGTTTCCTTTAGATGACAGTTAATGACCGATCCAACTTTATTAAGCAAAGGAAACTCTGCCTCAACTGCTTCGCTAGAGGGCACCAACTTCGTGACTGCCCTAGTGCCCATAGTTGCTACACATGCAAGGGCCGTCACCACACTTTACTCCACCGCAATGACTCCGCTCATGTTGCCGCTCCGTCAAATCCACAATCGAACATACAGTCCACTCCTCAACAAGCGGCAAATGTCCAAAACTTTTTTGCGTCTAACACCCGAGGCGTGCTTTTAGGCACAGCCATCATCCAAGTTTCCCATCGAGGTGTTAACTACACAGCACGCGCTCTGATCGACTCCGGGTCAGAAGCAACGTTCATTTCCGAGCGAATGTTCAAGTTGACTAAGTTGCCTTACCAGACGGTACAGGCTCAAGTCTCTGGACTCAACCAAGCTGTTGCAGCCCAGACAAGCAAACTTTGCCACTTCCGAATTGGTCCGACAGATCGGCCAAGGCTGCAGATAGATGTATCTGCATATGTTCTGCCAAAACTGGCAGGCAATCTGCCATCCTGCTCCATACGCGATTGCGTCTTATCGGATCTACCCGATATTAAACTTGCCGATCCGTCATTTTCAAAGAGCTCTCAAATTGATGTGCTCATAGGTGCGGATATTCTTCCCTCAATCCTTATGAACGGATTCAGATCGAAAATTTGTGGCTCCCTTGTCGGGCAAGAGACCATTTTCGGCTGAATACTGACAGGTCCAATTCCGGCAAAAATGTCTAAGTCCATCTCGTCTTTCTCCACACAAGTTGCCGTCGGCCAAGATCCTGCACTTGACGAATTGCTCACAAAATTTTGGGAGGTGGAGGATATGCCGGCCAGTGTGCCGAAGGCGTCTGATACCTTTTGTGAGCAGAACTTCAAGAAGACGACGTGTAGATATAATAGCGGCAGATACATTGTGACTCTGCCATTTCGCGACCCAGAAAATATCCAGTTGGGTCATTCTAGATCCATCGCGATGGCTCAGTTCCTAAAAAATGAGCATCGATAAGGTAAAACTCCCCTGTTGAAACAAGAGTATGATACTGTCATACAGGAATACTTGGATCTAGGTCATATGACACAAGTTTCATCCACACTCCAAAGCTCAAATGTTTTTTATCTTCCTCATCATGCGGTCATTAAACCAGAAAGTACAACAACTAGAGTCCGTGTTGTTTTCAATGCTTCGAGCAAGTCCACGAACGGCGTGAGTCTTAACGACGTTCTACATCCAGGGCCAGTCCTCCAGTCCGACTTAACCCTTCAACTCCTGAAGTGGCGGCTATTCCAATTTGTTTTCAATGCCGATATTACGAAGATGTACCGGCAGATTATAGTCGACTCGAAGCACACTCCTTTCCAGCGTATTCTTTTTCGCAATTCCGAGGGGAACATATGCGATTTTGAATTAAACACCGTCACGTTCGGTGTCAACTGTGCTCCTTTCCTGGCTCTCCGTGTCCTTCAGCAACTAGCTAACGATATTTCAGCTCAGTATCCCCTGGCCAGTCACATCATATCACAGCACATGTATGTGGACGATGTCCTGGCGGGAGCGCATACGAAAGAGCAAGCAATCCTGGCCATCCAAGAGCTTCGCAAAGCGCTCGACTCCGCTGGGTTCCCTTTGAGAAAGTGGACATCCAATGAGAAGGGGGTGTTGAGCCAAATTCCAAAGGATCATCTCCTGCGAGCTGACTTCTTAGAGCTAGAAGAAGCTAGCATTGCAAAAACTCTTGGCATCCGATGGCAAGCAACCACGGATGAGTTCTTCTTTTCGCCCTCCGAGTTGCCAGCGAAGGAACTCTTTACAAAACGCGAGGTGCTTTCACAAATCGCTAGGCTATTTGACCCTGCTGGATGGCTAGCACCCGTCATAGTCCAGGCCAAGATTCTTATGCAAGAAATCTGGCTACACGATCTCTCTTGGGATGATCTCTTGCCAGAACCACTTCTACGACGCTGGCACGAGTTCCTACGAAATTACCCTCGTATCGGAGAAGTTCGTATTCCCAGATGGGTAAATTTCCGCCCTAATGCTAAAATGCAATTCCACGGCTTCTGTGATGCATCACAGCGGGCTTATGGAGCAGCGCTTTACGTGCGCATTACTGTAGACGGACAGATCTCTACGCATCTCCTCACATCCAAGACTAGAGTGGCTCCAATCAAGACGGTTTCCTTGCCACGGTTGGAATTGTGTGGCGCCGTACTTCTAGCCGAACGTTCGTCAGTCATAATTCCACATCTTTCGGTCAATTGCGTCGAGTCGTACTTCTGGACCGACTCGACTATAGTTCTTGCGTGGCTAAGTAAGCCCCCCTGCAGATGGACGACCTTCGTGGCGAATCGCGTCACCAAAATCACCCAATCCACGGGATCATCTGGCACCTGGTCGCATGTTCGTTCCGAGCAAAATCCAGCCGATTTGGCTAACCGAGGGGTAACCCCTTCTGAACTAATTAATAGCTCTTTGTGGTGGCATGGACCGGAATGGTTGCTGTCCCCACAGGACCAGTGGCCAGCCCCGAATGATGAAATCCCAGAAATCATTCCTGAGCAACGCACCGTGAAGTGCAATGTAGCTCAACTCCCTGAAGACAACATTTTCGACCACCTTTCCAGGTTTGATAAAGTTCTACGAGTCATAGCGTATGTGAGACGTTTCCTACATCGTTGCCGAAAAGTAAAGTCCAATTTTACAAGCGAACTCAGTACTAAAGAGCTCTCCGAAGCGCATGATGTATTCCTCTTGTATACACAGCGAAAGGAATATCCACTAGAGTGCAGTAGTTTGCTCAACAAGAAGCAAGTTGCGAGATCAAGTAGTCTCCTGAGCTTGAATCCTTTTCTTGACAAACACGGTCTCCTCCGGGCCTGTGGGCGGCTAAAAGCGTCGCAATCATTGAGCTATGATGAGCGACATCCAATTCTGGTCCCGTTTAATTGCCAATTCAGCCGCCTTCTAGTTCGTTTCGTCCATACTATATCCTTACATGGAGGGAACCAATTAATAATGAGGCTCATCCGAGCCAAGTATTGGATACCCAAATTAAAGACCCTGATTAAATCCGTCGCAAGTTCCTGCCGAGTGTGCATCGTCCACCGTAAGCAGCTCCAGACCCAGATGATGGGTGACCTTCCGGCCGAAAGGGCCACTTTCTCCAGAGCCTTTCAGCATACGGGTGTTGATTTCGCAGGTCCTTTCGAAATCAAAAACTACACTGGACGAGCGTGCCTAATCACGACGGGTTACGTCTGCGTCTTCGTGTGTTTCAGCACCAAGGCTATTCACTTGGAGCCCACTTCCGACTTAACGTCCGAAAAGTTCCTGGCAGCCTTTGCGAGGTTCATAGCAAGGCGCGGATATCCACTTCGAATGTACTCCGACAATGGCAAAAACTTTGTAGGAGCCTCCAAGCTGCTGACCCGCGACTTCCTCGAAGCAACCAAAGCTCTGGTGACCGTCAAATACAGTCATCACAAACTGTCTTGGCGCTTCAATCCTCCAGGTGCCCCACATATGGGCGGTCTTTGGGAAGCAGGGGTTAAAAGTTTTAAAACTTTATTCCACAAAGCGACGTCTTCCACAAAATATACATTCGAAGAACTCGCTACCCTACTAAGTAAAATTGAGGCGTGTCTAAACTCCACACCTCTTTCTCCAATGTCAGAAGATCCCACAGATCTTCTAGCACTCACTCCTGGACATTTTCTTGTTGGTGCCCCTCTCCTTTCCGTAGCCGAGCCTGAAATCCAAGAGCCTGCTATGTCCATCATCAACCGATGGCAGCGGCTCAAGGCTCTTAACCAGCAATTCTGCATGCGCTGGAAGGAAGAATACCTGAAAGAGCTGCACAAGCGCAACAAATGGCAATTTCCAAACCGAGATCTCCAAGTGGGAGATCTGGTTATCATCAAGGAAGAAAACCTTCCCTCGAACGAGTGGCGGCTCGGTCGGGTTCTCTCCGTGTATCCAGGAGCTGACGACAAGGTCCGTGTGGTCGACGTCCAGACTTCACACGGAGTTGTAAAACGGCCCATCGTCAAACTTCTACTCCTTCCTATCGATCAGGCTGCGGCTAGTCAGCAATAGATGCTGACGACGCGTCGCTCTCCAGAATCTAAACGCTCATTTAATGTTCATCCCGCATCTGTCCTTCCAGCACTTTATTGATTTCTGACAGCAAAGATGGCACCACGCAAGCACACCGCGCAATCGTTGGAGAGCAGACGTACTCGAGGAACTTCGTCCTTCCGTTGCCGAGTCTGCTCTGGAATCCATCCACTCCGCAAGTGTGGACGCTTTCTGCGCCTGAGTGCAGAAAAACGGCTCCGCGCAGTTCTGGTGAACAAGTACTGCTCCAATTGTCTGGCACACCAACACTCCGGCAAGTCTTGTATGAGCGGGGACACTTGCCGCCTATGTAACGAACGGCATCATACGCTGCTCCATTTCCACGAAAAGGCTCGTCCCTCCGCTGCAAGTCCGTCTCCGTCTCCATCTACGTCTACCTCCAGACATACTCCTACGCTATCCACGATCCTCCAGCACAAGTCGACGAATGTGCTTCCCACTGCCATGGTCCGTGTGGACAATGGGGAGAAAGCATTTGAAGTCAGGGCACTCATTGACTCGTGTGCCACCATGAGCTACATCGACGAGTCTCTCGCAGCCGCACTCAAGCTCCAACATATCCAGGTGGGAGAGGACCGAGTCTGCACGGCAATAATCCGCCCCACTACTACTCCGGATCCGAGCTTCGAAGTCCTGCTCAAGGCCGGAGCCGAGATGCAGGTGCGAACGCCACTGCGTGCGATCGGAGCAGGAGTCCGGGAGAAGTTCACGGACCTGAAACTGGCAGACGAGCGTTTCGATGAGCCAGGAAATACCTTCCTGGTGTTGGGGGCCGATGTGTACTCGCACATCATGCGAGAAGGATTCGTGCCCAGCCAAACCGGGTCCCCGATAGCCCAGCGCACCATCTTTGGCTGGATCGTGTCCGGACCATGTCCTATTTAAGACCGGTCCCCCCTCCCAAAAATCTTCTTGCAACTCCGTGCAAAGGGGGGGAGAATGTTTAAGCAACTAAAGCTAAAACAGCTAAACCGGCATCACTGGTGCAGTCTTGCACCAGTTACTCACCACACTTAAATTTAAGCGCCATTTTTCCAAGGCCTAGTTAATCTATGAGAACAAGTGAACACGTGAAGAAGTACTTTTTTCAAGTGAATAAAATTTGAAGTTTAAATTAACTGCAAGTGCGTATTCTTTTTGGATTTCTACCGCCACGACAAAACAGATGTAATACCCCCTTTTTACCCATTTTATGGGTACAGGGAGTAATAAAATAGAACTGTAAGGGTTAGAAACTTAGATAAAGGGATTAAGCTTTGGTGCGGACTTAGAATTTCAAATGGACCTGTTGATGACAGTAATTAGTTCAAGCCGAGATCGGACAGCAAGTGGGTCAGAGGTTAAGGCATCCGCCTTACAGACGGGAGCACTCGGGTTCGAATCTAGCCGACTACTACTCATATACGGACAAGTTTGGACAAAAATTTCTAACAATAAGGTCACTGATGGGGATGCTCGGCAGTATCCGAAATAGCGCTATATGACCAGCCAATACTTTTCAAATATCTATCTTTCTATATTCACCCTGAATTGTTGACGTCGAGCCTGTTAAATATTTCATTTACAAATTATGCGTCGCTAAACACACATTCTATCAACAAGGGACGGCACGCCCATTCATTATGACAAACTAACTTCATTGTATCAACCTCATATTGAAACAAAAACTAACTGACTGATCTGCATAGATCAGCTAGTACCGAACTTACACTGGGATATTAAAGCGAAGCTTTTACAAAGTGATTAAAAAGTTCAATACAAGTGGTTCTAATAATAATAAAATAGAACTGTAAGGGTTAGAAACTTAGATAAAGGGATTAAGCTTTGGTGCGGACTTAGAATTTCAAATGGACCTGTTGATGACAGTAATTAGTTCAAGCCGGGATCGGACAGAAAGTGGGTCAGAGGTTAAGGCATCCGCCTTACAGACGGGAGCACTCGGGTTCGAATCTAGCCGACTACTACTCATATACGGACAAGTTTGAACAAAAATTTCTAACAATAAGGTCACTGATGAGGATGCTTGGCAGTATCCGAAATAGCGCTATATGACCAGCCAATACTTTTCAAATATCTACCTTTCTATATTCACCCTGAATTGTTGACGTCGAGCCTGTTAAATATTTCATTTACAAATTATACGTCGCTAAACACACATTCTATCAATAAGGGACGGCACACCCATTCATTATGACAAACTAACTTCATTGTATCAACCTCATATTGAAACAAAAACCAACTGACTGATCTGCATAGATCAGCTAGTATCGAACTTACACTGGGATATTAAAGCGAAGCTTTTACTAAGTGATTAAAAAGTTCAATACAAGTGGTTCTAATAATAACAAGTAAGAATGCTATAGTCGAGTATACCCGACTACGTAACTCCCTGTACCCAGGTCTAAGACATTCAATCACATCTACGTCCACTTGCACATACATACACACATACACAAAAAAGCACACACACACTGGCGGCAAAAGCGACAGCGCAAGCGAGGCAATTTAATTGGTGGCTGTGCTTCTTCTAACCTCCTCTCGCTGCTTCACTGAATCTTCTTTCGTGAATAACTTCCGTGTTTATTATCTGATCGACTTGAAATTTGGACAGTATATTAAAAGAGACTAAAGTATTGTACGTGCCAAATCTTAAAGCTATATCTTGAAAATTGTTACTGTAAAACGGTTTTAATCGATTTGCGGGGTAACGGGGGGAGATATCTGAAATATGAAACAAACTTGATCTGCGTATGGTATACAGGAACCTACATTTCAAATTTGGTGTCTCTAGCTCTTGTAGTTGCTGAGATCGACGCGTTCATACGGACAGACGGACAGACAGACGGACATGGCCAAATCGAAATCTCTTTTGATACTGATCAAGAATATATATACCTTATAGGGTCGGAGATGTCTCCTTCTGTCTGTTACATACATTTGCACAGATGTAATACCCCCTTTTTACCCATTTTATGGGTACAGGGAGTAAAAAAAGAACTGTAAGGGTTAGAAACTTAGATAAAGGGATTAAGCTTTGGTGCGGACTTAGAATTTCAAATGGACCTGTTGATGACAGTAATTAGTTCAAGCCGGGATCGGACAGCAAGTGGGTCAGATTTTAAGGCATCCGCCTTACAGACGGGAGCACTCGGGTTCGAATATAGCCGACTACTACTCATATACGGACAAGTTTGAACAAAAATTTCTAACAATAAGGTCACTGATGAGGATGCTTGGCAGTATCCGAAATAGCGCTATATGACCAGCCAATACTTTTCAAATATCTACCTTTCTATATTCACCCTGAATTGTTGACGTCGAGCCTGTTAAATATTTAATTTACAAATTATGCGTCGCTAAACACACATTCTATCAACAAGGGAGGGCACGCCCATTCATTATGACAAACTAACTTCATTGTATCAACCTCATATTGAAACAAAAACTAACTGACTGATCTGCATAGATCAGCAAGTACCGAACTTACACTGGGATATTAAAGCGAAGCTTTTACAAAGTGTTTAAAAGTTCAATACAAGTGGTTCTAATAATAATAAAATAGAACTGCAAGGGTTAGAAACTTAGATAAAGGGATTAAGCTTTGGTGCGGACTTAGAATTTCAAATGGACCTGTTGATGACAGTAATTAGTTCAAGCCGGGATCGGACAGAAAGTGGGTCAGAGGTTAAGGCATCTGCCTTACAGACGGGAGCACTCGGGTTCGAAAAACATGTCCTATTTAAGACCTGTCCCCCCTCCCAAAAATCTTCTTGCAACTCCGTGCAAAGGGGGGGAGAATGTTTAAGCAACTAAAGCTAAAACAGCTAAACCGGCATCACTGGTGCAGTCTTGCACCAGTTACTCACCACACTTAAATTTAAGCGCCATTTTTCCAAGGCCTAGTTAATCTATGAGAACAAGTGAACACGTGAAGAAGTACTTTTTTCGAGTGAATAAAATTTGAAGTTTAAATTAACTGCAAGTGCGTATTCTTTTTGGATTTCTACCGCCACGACAAAACAGATGTAATACCCCCTTTTTACCCATTTTATGGGTACAGGGAGTAATAAAATAGAACTGTAAGGGTTAGAAACTTAGATAAAGGGATTAAGCTTTGGTGCGGACTTAGAATTTCAAATGGACCTGTTGATGACAGTAATTAGTTCAAGCCGAGATCGGACAGCAAGTGGGTCAGAGGTTAAGGCATCCGCCTTACAGACGGGAGCACTCGGGTTCGAATCTAGCCGACTACTACTCATATACGGACAAGCTTGGACAAAAATTTCTAACAATAAGGTCACTGATGGGGATGCTCGGCAGTATCCGAAATAGCGCTATATGACCAGCCAATACTTTTCAAATATCTATCTTTCTATATTCACCCTGAATTGTTGACGTCGAGCATGTTAAATATTTCATTTACAAATTATGCGTCGCTAAACACACATTCTATCAACAAGGGACAGCACGCCCATTCATTATGACAAACTAACTTCATTGTATCAACCTCATATTGAAACAAAAACTAACTGACTGATCTGCATAGATCAGCTAGTACCGAACTTACACTGGGATATTAAAGCGAAGCTTTTACAAAGTGATTAAAAAGTTCAATACAAGTGGTTCTAATAATAATAAAATAGAACTGTAAGGGTTAGAAACTTAGATAAAGGGATTAAGCTTTGGTGCGGACTTAGAATTTCAAATGGACCTGTTGATGACAGTAATTAGTTCAAGCCGGGATCGGACAGAAAGTGGGTCAGAGGTTAAGGCATCCGCCTTACAGACGGGAGCACTCGGGTTCGAATCTAGCCGACTACTACTCATATACGGACAAGTTTGAACAAAAATTTCTAACAATAAGGTCACTGATGAGGATGCTTGGCAGTATCCGAAATAGCGCTATATGACCAGCCAATACTTTTCAAATATCTACCTTTCTATATTCACCCTGAATTGTTGACGTCGAGCCTGTTAAATATTTCATTTACAAATTATACGTCGCTAAACACACATTCTATCAATAAGGGACGGCACACCCATTCATTATGACAAACTAACTTCATTGTATCAACCTCATATTGAAACAAAAACCAACTGACTGATCTGCATAGATCAGCTAGTATCGAACTTACACTGGGATATTAAAGCGAAGCTTTTACTAAGTGATTAAAAAGTTCAATACAAGTGGTTCTAATAATAACAAGTAAGAATGCTATAGTCGAGTATACCCGACTACGTAACTCCCTGTACCCAGGTCTAAGACATTCAATCACATCTACGTCCACTTGCACATACATACACACATACACAAAAAAGCACACACACACTGGCGGCAAAAGCGACAGCGCAAGCGAGGCAATTTAATTGGTGGCTGTGCTTCTTCTAACCTCCTCTCGCTGCTTCACTGAATCTTCTTTCGTGAATAACTTCCGTGTTTATTATCCGATCGACTTGAAATTTGGACAGTATATTAACAGAGACTAAAGTATTGTACGTGCCAAATCTTAAAGCTATATCTTGAAAATTGTTACTGTAAAACGGTTTTAATCGATTTGCGGGGTAACGGGGGGAGATATCTGAAATATGAAACAAACTTGATCTGCGTATGGTATACAGGAACCTACATTTCAAATTTGGTGTCTCTAGCTCTTGTAGTTGCTGAGATCGACGCGTTCATACGGACAGACGGACAGACAGACGGACATGGCCAAATCGAAATCTCTTTTGATACTGATCAAGAATATATATACCTTATAGGGTCGGAGATGTCTCCTTCTGTCTGTTACATACATTTGCACAGATGTAATACCCCCTTTTACCCATTTTATGGGTACAGGGAGTAAAAAAAAGAACTGTAAGGGTTAGAAACTTAGATAAAGGGATTAAGCTTTGGTGCGGACTTAGAATTTCAAATGGACCTGTTGATGACAGTAATTAGTTCAAGCCGGGATCGGACAGCAAGTGGGTCAGATTTTAAGGCATCCGCCTTACAGACGGGAGCACTCGGGTTCGAATATAGCCGACTACTACTCATATACGGACAAGTTTGAACAAAATTTTCTAACAATAAGGTCACTGATGAGGATGCTTGGCAGTATCCGAAATAGCGCTATATGACCAGCCAATACTTTTCAAATATCTACCTTTCTATATTCACCCTGAATTGTTGACGTCGAGCCTGTTAAATATTTAATTTACAAATTATGCGTCGCTAAACACACATTCTATCAACAAGGGAGGGCACGCCCATTCATTATGACAAACTAACTTCATTGTATCAACCTCATATTGAAACAAAAACTAACTGACTGATCTGCATAGATCAGCAAGTACCGAACTTACACTGGGATATTAAAGCGAAGCTTTTACAAAGTGTTTAAAAGTTCAATACAAGTGGTTCTAATAATAATAAAATAGAACTGCAAGGGTTAGAAACTTAGATAAAGGGATTAAGCTTTGGTGCGGACTTAGAATTTCAAATGGACCTGTTGATGACAGTAATTAGTTCAAGCCGGGATCGGACAGAAAGTGGGTCAGAGGTTAAGGCATCCGCCTTACAGACGGGAGCACTCGGGTTCGAATCTAGCCGACTACTACTCATATACGGACAAGTTTGAACAAAAATTTCTAACAATAAGGTCACTGATGAGGATGCTTGGCAGTATCCGAAATAGCGCTATATGACCAGCCAATACTTTTCAAATTTCTACCTTTCTATATTCACCCTGAATTGTTGACGTCGAGCCTGTTAAATATTTCATTTACAAATTATACGTCGCTAAACACACATTCTATCAATAAGGGACGGCACACCCATTCATTATGACAAACTAACTTCATTGTATCAACCTCATATTGAAACAAAAACCAACTGACTGATCTGCATAGATCAGCTAGTATCGAACTTACACTGGGATATTAAAGCGAAGCTTTTACTAAGTGATTAAAAAGTTCAATACAAGTGGTTCTAATAATAACAAGTAAGAATGCTATAGTCGAGTATACCCGACTACGTAACTCCCTGTACCCAGGTCTAAGACATTCAATCACATCTACGTCCACTTGCACATACATACACACATACACAAAAAAGCACACACACACTGGCGGCAAAAGCGACAGCGCAAGCGAGGCAATTTAATTGGTGGCTGTGCTTCTTCTAACCTCCTCTCGCTGCTTCACTGAATCTTCTTTCGTGAATAACTTCCGTGTTTATTATCTGATCGACTTGAAATTTGGACAGTATATTAAAAGAGACTAAAGTATTGTACGTGCCAAATCTTAAAGCTATATCTTGAAAATTGTTACTGTAAAACGGTTTTAATCGATTTGCGGGGTAACGGGGGGAGATATCTGAAATATGAAACAAACTTGATCTGCGTATGGTATACAGGAACCTACATTTCAAATTTGGTGTCTCTAGCTCTTGTAGTTGCTGAGATCGACGCGTTCATACGGACAGACGGACAGACAGACGGACATGGCCAAATCGAAATCTCTTTTGATACTGATCAAGAATATATATACCTTATAGGGTCGGAGATGTCTCCTTCTGTCTGTTACATACATTTGCACAGATGTAATACCCCTTTTACCCATTTTATGGGTACAGGGAGTAAAAAAAAGAACTGTAAGGGTTAGAAACTTAGATAAAGGGATTAAGCTTTGGTGCGGACTTAGAATTTCAAATGGACCTGTTGATGACAGTAATTAGTTCAAGCCGGGATCGGACAGCAAGTGGGTCAGATTTTAAGGCATCCGCCTTACAGACGGGAGCACTCGGGTTCGAATATAGCCGACTACTACTCATATACGGACAAGTTTGAACAAAAATTTCTAACAATAAGGTCACTGATGAGGATGCTTGGCAGTATCCGAAATAGCGCTATATGACCAGCCAATACTTTTCAAATATCTACCTTTCTATATTCACCCTGAATTGTTGACGTCGAGCCTGTTAAATATTTAATTTACAAATTATGCGTCGCTAAACACACATTCTATCAACAAGGGAGGGCACGCCCATTCATTATGACAAACTAACTTCATTGTATCAACCTCATATTGAAACAAAAACTAACTGACTGATCTGCATAGATCAGCAAGTACCGAACTTACACTGGGATATTAAAGCGAAGCTTTTACAAAGTGTTTAAAAGTTCAATACAAGTGGTTCTAATAATAATAAAATAGAACTGCAAGGGTTAGAAACTTAGATAAAGGGATTAAGCTTTGGTGCGGACTTAGAATTTCAAATGGACCTGTTGATGACAGTAATTAGTCCAAGCCGGGATCGGACAGAAAGTGGGTCAGAGGTTAAGGCATCCGCCTTACAGACGGGAGCACTCGGGTTCGAAAAACATGTCCTATTTAAGACCGGTCCCCCCTCCCAAAAATCTTCTTGCAACTCCTTGCAAAGGGGGGAGAATGTTTAAGCAACTAAAGCTAAAACAGCTAAACCGGCATCACTGGTGCAGTCTTGCACCAGTTACTCACCACACTTAAATTTAAGCGCCATTTTTCCAAGGCCTAGTTAATCTATGAGAACAAGTGAACACGTGAAGAAGTACTTTTTTCAAGTGAATAAAATTTGAAGTTTAAATTAACTGCAAGTGCGTATTCTTTTTGGATTTCTACCGCCACGACAAAACAGATGTAATACCCCCTTTTTACACATTTTATGGGTACAGGGAGTAATAAAATAGAACTGTAAGGGTTAGAAACTTAGATAAAGGGATTAAGCTTTGGTGCGGACTTAGAATTTCAAATGGACCTGTTGATGACAGTAATTAGTTCAAGCCGAGATCGGACAGCAAGTGGGTCAGAGGTTAAGGCATCCGCCTTACAGACGGGAGCACTCGGGTTCGAATCTAGCCGACTACTACTCATATACGGACAAGTTTGGACAAAAATTTCTAACAATAAGGTCACTGATGAGGATGCTTGGCAGTATCCGAAATAGCGCTATATGACCAGCCAATACTTTTCAAATATCTACCTTTCTATATTCACCCTGAATTGTTGACGTCGAGCCTGTTAAATATTTCATTTACAAATTATACGTCGCTAAACACACATTCTATCAATAAGGGACGGCACACCCATTCATTATGACAAACTAACTTCATTGTATCAACCTCATATTGAAACAAAAACCAACTGACTGATCTGCATAGATCAGCTAGTATCGAACTTACACTGGGATATTAAAGCGAAGCTTTTACTAAGTGATTAAAAAGTTCAATACAAGTGGTTCTAATAATAACAAGTAAGAATGCTATAGTCGAGTATACCCGACTACGTAACTCCCTGTACCCAGGTCTAAGACATTCAATCACATCTACGTCCACTTGCACATACATACACACATACACAAAAAAGCACACACACACTGGCGGCAAAAGCGACAGCGCAAGCGAGGCAATTTAATTGGTGGCTGTGCTTCTTCTAACCTCCTCTCGCTGCTTCACTGAATCTTCTTTCGTGAATAACTTCCGTGTTTATTATCTGATCGACTTGAAATTTGGACAGTATATTAAAAGAGACTAAAGTATTGTACGTGCCAAATCTTAAAGCTATATCTTGAAAATTGTTACTGTAAAACGGTTTTAATCGATTTGCGGGGTAACGGGGGAGATATCTGAAATATGAAACAAACTTGATCTGCGTATGGTATACAGGAACCTACATTTCAAATTTGGTGTCTCTAGCTCTTGTAGTTGCTGAGATCGACGCGTTCATACGGACAGACGGACAGACAGACGGACATGGCCAAATCGAAATCTCTTTTGATACTGATCAAGAATATATATACCTTATAGGGTCGGAGATGTCTCCTTCTGTCTGTTACATACATTTGCACAGATGTAATACCCCTTTTTACCCATTTTATGGGTACAGGGAGTAAAAAAAGAACTGTAAGGGTTAGAAACTTAGATAAAGGGATTAAGCTTTGGTGCGGACTTAGAATTTCAAATGGACCTGTTGATGACAGTAATTAGTTCAAGCCGGGATCGGACAGCAAGTGGGTCAGATTTTAAGGCATCCGCCTTACAGACGGGAGCACTCGGGTTCGAATATAGCCGACTACTACTCATATACGGACAAGTTTGAACAAAAATTTCTAACAATAAGGTCACTGATGAGGATGCTTGGCAGTATCCGAAATAGCGCTATATGACCAGCCAATACTTTTCAAATATCTACCTTTCTATATTCACCCTGAATTGTTGACGTCGAGCCTGTTAAATATTTAATTTACAAATTATGCGTCGCTAAACACACATTCTATCAACAAGGGAGGGCACGCCCATTCATTATGACAAACTAACTTCATTGTATCAACCTCATATTGAAACAAAAACTAACTGACTGATCTGCATAGATCAGCAAGTACCGAACTTACACTGGGATATTAAAGCGAAGCTTTTACAAAGTGTTTAAAAGTTCAATACAAGTGGTTCTAATAATAATAAAATAGAACTGCAAGGGTTAGAAACTTAGATAAAGGGATTAAGCTTTGGTGCGGACTTAGAATTTCAAATGGACCTGTTGATGACAGTAATTAGTTCAAGCCGGGATCGGACAGAAAGTGGGTCAGAGGTTAAGGCATCCGCCTTACAGACGGGAGCACTCGGGTTCGAATCTAGCCGACTACTACTCATATACGGACAAGTTTGAACAAAAATTTCTAACAATAAGGTCACTGATGAGGATGCTTGGCAGTATCCGAAATAGCGCTATATGACCAGCCAATACTTTTCAAATATCTACCTTTCTATATTCACCCTGAATTGTTGACGTCGAGCCTGTTAAATATTTCATTTACAAATTATACGTCGCTAAACACACATTCTATCAATAAGGGACGGCACACCCATTCATTATGACAAACTAACTTCATTGTATCAACCTCATATTGAAACAAAAACCAACTGACTGATCTGCATAGATCAGCTAGTATCGAACTTACACTGGGATATTAAAGCGAAGCTTTTACTAAGTGATTAAAAAGTTCAATACAAGTGGTTCTAATAATAACAAGTAAGAATGCTATAGTCGAGTATACCCGACTACGTAACTCCCTGTACCCAGGTCTAAGACATTCAATCACATCTACGTCCACTTGCACATACATACACACATACACAAAAAAGCACACACACACTGGCGGCAAAAGCGACAGCGCAAGCGAGGCAATTTAATTGGTGGCTGTGCTTCTTCTAACCTCCTCTCGCTGCTTCACTGAATCTTCTTTCGTGAATAACTTCCGTGTTTATTATCCGATCGACTTGAAATTTGGACAGTATATTAACAGAGACTAAAGTATTGTACGTGCCAAATCTTAAAGCTATATCTTGAAAATTGTTACTGTAAAACGGTTTTAATCGATTTGCGGGGTAACGGGGGAGATATCTGAAATATGAAACAAACTTGATCTGCGTATGGTATACAGGAACCTACATTTCAAATTTGGTGTCTCTAGCTCTTGTAGTTGCTGAGATCGACGCGTTCATACGGACAGACGGACAGACAGACGGACATGGCCAAATCGAAATCTCTTTTGATACTGATCAAGAATATATATACCTTATAGGGTCGGAGATGTCTCCTTCTGTCTGTTACATACATTTGCACAGATGTAATACCCCCTTTTACCCATTTTATGGGTACAGGGAGTAAAAAAAAGAACTGTAAGGGTTAGAAACTTAGATAAAGGGATTAAGCTTTGGTGCGGACTTAGAATTTCAAATGGACCTGTTGATGACAGTAATTAGTTCAAGCCGGGATCGGACAGCAAGTGGGTCAGATTTTAAGGCATCCGCCTTACAGACGGGAGCACTCGGGTTCGAATATAGCCGACTACTACTAATATACGGACAAGTTTGAACAAAAATTTCTAACAATAAGGTCACTGATGAGGATGCTTGGCAGTATCCGAAATAGCGCTATATGACCAGCCAATACTTTTCAAATATCTACCTTTCTATATTTACCCTGAATTGTTGACGTCGAGCCTGTTAAATATTTAATTTACAAATTATGCGTCGCTAAACACACATTCTATCAACAAGGGAGGGCACGCCCATTCATTATGACAAACTAACTTCATTGTATCAACCTCATATTGAAACAAAAACTAACTGACTGATCTGCATAGATCAGCAAGTACCGAACTTACACTGGGATATTAAAGCGAAGCTTTTACAAAGTGTTTAAAAGTTCAATACAAGTGGTTCTAATAATAATAAAATAGAACTGCAAGGGTTAGAAACTTAGATAAAGGGATTAAGCTTTGGTGCGGACTTAGAATTTCAAATGGACCTGTTGATGACAGTAATTAGTTCAAGCCGGGATCGGACAGCAAATGGGTCAGAGGTTAAGGCATCCGCCTTACAGACGGGAGCACTCGGGCTCGAATCTAGCCGACTACTACTCATATACGGACAAGTTTAAACAAAAATTTCTAACAATAAGGTCACTGATGAGGATGCTTGGCAGTATCCGAAATAGCGCTATATGACCAGCCAATACTTTTCAAATATCTACCTTTCTATATTCACCCTGAATTGTTGACGTCGAGCCTGTTAAATATTTCATTTACAAATTATACGTCGCTAAACACACATTCTATCAATAAGGGACGGCACACCCATTCATTATGACAAACTAACTTCATTGTATCAACCTCATATTGAAACAAAAACCAACTGACTGATCTGCATAGATCAGCTAGTACCGAACTTACACTGGGATATTAAAGCGAAGCTTTTACAAAGTGATTGAAAAGTTCAATACAAGTGGTTCTAATAATAATAAAATAGAACTGTTAGGGTTAGAAACTTAGATTAAGGGATTAAGCTTTGGTGCGGACTTTGAATTTCAAATGGACCTGTTGATGACAGTAATTAGTGCAAGCCGGGATCGGGCAGCAAGTGGGTCAGAGGTTAAGGCATCCGCCTTACAGACGGGAGCACTCGGGTTCGAATCTAGCCGACTACTACTCATATACGGACAAGCTTGAACAAAAATTTCTAACAACAAGGTCACTGATGATGAGGATGCTTGGCAGTATCCGAAATAGCGCTATATGACCAGCCAATACTTTTCAAATATCTACCTTTCTATATTCACCCTGAATTGTTGACGTCGAGCCTGTTAAATATTTCATTTATAATAAGTTATATTGAACCAAAAAAAAAATAAAATAAAATAAATGTTGTTAAAAAATTAAAAAATAATTATTTAAAAAAAAAAAATCAAAAAATATCAATGTTGTCTTATCGTTATTTCAGAAAAATTATCATTCTTAAGAAAACGTTATATTTTTTTGAGTCCGCCGTTTCGCCCACTGTGCTACGGTCGGAAAAACTAATTTTCAAGGTTCACACAAGTGGTGCTCAAAGATTTTGAAAATCTACCGTTTTATGAAACTTTTTTGATTAGCGTCCGATTTTCTTTAAACTCATTTTCAAGGCTCCTCCACATTAAATAATTCGACACATGTGGCACTCATTTTGGAAACAGTCAGAAAAGTAGTCGAAAACTCTGGCATTCAGCATTTTAATTTCTCATGCGAATGACTTTATACTAATTGCTAAATCTAAACACAAAAGGTTCGGTTCTTTGGCTGTCAACACAACTGGGGGAAAGAAGATGGAAAGCTTTTGTCTGGTAACATTATTCTTGCAACGGGCTTGAAACTCATATTCAAAACGATACTATAATTAACTATAATTTAAGAGTGTGCTAACCAATGTTAGAAATTGTATCCCAGACCGTCGCCACGGGCGGGAAAGTGGAATCAAGGTGAAATTGTTTGTTTTTACTCCCTGTACCCATAAAATGGGTAACAAGAAAGGATGGCTATCTACAGAGTGCCGAAGCTATTCGAGCCCTAACAACTATAAATTGGAACGGCATGTTGTTTTATGATAGTTCAAACTTCAATGCTTCTTTTCTTATCTATGTGATACTTGATCATACAAACTTGTACTTTTTGGAAAGGTTATTTAATTACCTTGAATTTGATATCAATTCTCTTTTCCATAGTTTTTATTAATTTTAGGCAAACTTCTGGAGTTATGCAGTCCCAAATGTCCTTTTCATGTATTATTGAGTTGATGAATTTACCCATATTTTGATCAGAAGTGACGAGAACAACATCTTTCCCATGGATGTGGTTCCTTCTGACCCCAAAGAGGTTCCTGATTCGGTAATTGTTAGCACTGTTGATGCAGGTCAACAACCTAGTATCAATAGTGCCAGTCAATCAGTCGAATTATCTGGTCAATCAACCATTTCCATGGCTCCATTGGATGCTCATAATATGGTTGGTAATACGACCCTTGAAGGTGTTCCACCACGGAAACAAATCTGTCTTTCGCGGCTTGTCCCTGACACTACATCTGATGATGTCAAGGCCTTTATACAGCCCAAGTCATAAGCCCATATTACAGTGGAGAAATTTAAATTTGCTTATCCTTGGGTAATATCCTTTAAAATAGGTGTTTTGACTGAACATTTCAACAATATCTGTTGCACGGAATTCTGGCCAGACCACTTAGTTATTAAAGAACATACTGTTAATAAGAAAAATTCGCCTGCGGCTTGCTTCCTTCTTCTGGTGGTAGTTTTAATCCACCTCTTGGCATCTTTTAGAGCACAAAAACTAACAACCTCCCTTTCACTTGGCTATCAGAGTGTAAGAGGTCTTTGTAGTAAACTTAGTAATCTCTACCTAAATAGCCTAGCTTTTCCTTTCCATGTCGTTGCATTTTCTGAAACATGGTTAATGCACGACATCGTTAATTCTGAAATCCTGTCTAGCAAATTCTCCGTTTATAGATAAAATCACACTCCTCGTTGCGGTGGTAGTGTACTCATTGCTGTTGACGTTGATTTGTCTTCTGAGATAGTAATAACCGATAGTTCTGTAGATATTGAATTTGTTGCTGTAAAATTGAGTATCTCTCGTGTTTGCTTTTTTATAACTTGTTCTTATATTCCTCCTTTTTCCGGTATTTCCTTATATTATTTGCATTCTTCTGCTATACAATCTGTCTACTCTATGGTTTCTGATCATGACTTTCTTGTAGTTCTTGGTGACTTTAATATTGCCGGAATTACCTGGACTTCAAGTCCTGACTCCAGCGTGTTGCTTCCCACATCTAAGCACGTTTTTTTTTTGACAATTTATTTGGGATGTCATTGTATCAAATCAATGGTATTTCAAATTCTTTACATAAAATGCTTGATTTTATTTTTGTCTTGGATCCCTCCTTCTTATCTGTCTCCCGTACTGACCCTATATCCTTTACTGAAGATCCCTATCACCCAACTTTGGAAGAGTTGATTGACTAACCAGCCTGGGTGCTAATCCCAGGTAGTAAACCTGCAGAGCGAGTTCGTCAATTTTGGAAAACCGAGTTTACTAAACTCTCTCAGGTTTTATCCACACTGACTGGTCCCAGCTTTACTTGTGTAGAGTTATGGATGGAACAATTAAATATTTTTGCACTACTTTAAACTAATTATTTTACAAGCCTGTGTGGCTTATGCGGGATAAAATAAACGTATAAAATAGAAAGTCGAGATTGTACAAGAATTTTTAGGAATCTGGCTCTTTCTTGGATTTCTTTCGCCATTTGATTGCCTGATCTAGCATCTCTGTACTTAATATACATTACTACAATAACTACCTCAGAAGCTATAGGTTACAGTTTCAGCGGGATCCTAAAAGGTTTTATGGCTTCGTTAATGCGAAGTGTAGGTCATCAACACTTCCATCAACCGTATTTTTGGAAAATCGACGGATGACTCTTATCAGACTATTGCTGAGTTTTTTCAAGCGACTTATAGTTTACAACCTTATCAAATGGTTTCGCCTTATCCTTATCATGTAAATAACTCCAATTGCATTTCTGGGACAATAATAACTGAAAGTACGCTGAAGGCCATTAAGCCCATATTTTCAGCAGGACCTGATGGAGTACCAAGCTGCGTGCTCAGGTACTGTGCTGAAGATATTTTAAAGCCATTATTTATTTTTTTTAAACTGTCCGTGGAGTTGTGCTCTTTTCCCAACATTTGGAAAGAATAATTTACTATTCCTCGAACTAGAGAGGTAATTCTAAGTTGTCTGCTATTCTTAACATTTTTGAGATATTAATAACTTCTCAACTTCAACATCTGTGTAGTTCCATAATTTCACCCTGCAAGCATGGTTTTGTAAAATATAGCTCTACTATTGGAAATGACTTCTTTTGTCATTAAGGGATTTCAATCTTAAATGCAAACAGATGTTATTTACACTTATTTCAGTAAGGCTTTTGACTCTGTTAATCATTCTCGTTTACTTCACAAACTTCATCGCCTGGGATTTCCAAATAACTAATTCTTTGGATTTCTAACTATTAAACTCTTAGAACCCAAAAGGTTTATTTCAATGGCTTAATCTCTAAGTCTGTTCAAGTTACTTCCAGAGTACCATAAGGAAGTCTTCTCTCATAAATCACTCTCAGGTACTGATAAATGCCGATGATGTTAAATTTTGTCTGTCATCTACTGATTTCTTATCTGGTCAAAGGGTGCAAACTGATCTTGATAGTTTTCAAGCCTGGTGTCGGGTAAATTTATTAAATCTTAATTGTGGTAAGTGTTACGTAATGTCCTTTTACAGGCGAGTGCCCTTTCTTAATAATTATATTCTTAATGGTAAGCCGCTTGCTCGAATTGAGTCGGTTGATGATTTGGGTATCCTCTTAGATCCCAAGCTTAAGTTCGACAAGCATATCTTTTCCACCGCTAATCGTGCCTTTGGTGTCCTGGGTTTCATTAAGCGTTGGTCGAAGGAATTTAACGATCCCTACATTACTAAAACTCTTTATACTTCTCTTGTGCGACCTATTCTTGAATATGGTTCTTGTACTTGGTGTCCCCAGTACAAGGTTCATCAGGATAGAATAGAATCGGTACAAAAACAATTTCTGCTCTTTGCACTTCGTGGTCTTAACTGGAATCCTAATGCTCGCTTGCCTTCTTATCGTAGTATTTTATTAATAAATCTTCCTTCTCTTTCTGATCGTAGAACCATGCTTGGTGTAATTTTTTTACACAAACTAATTAATAGGGAAATTGATTCTTCTGAGTTGATAAGCTAAATTAGTTTTGCAGTTCCGATCAGAAATTCTAGAAACTTTCTTCCTCTTTCTTTTCAAGCTTGTAATACTAACTATGCTATCCATAACCCTTTTCGTATTCTATGTTCTAATTATAACAACCTTTTTTATTTAATATGTAATGCTACTTCTATCTCCTTACTCAGAACTTCACTTTGATGTTATCTGTGTAATCCATAGTTACTTTTTGTCTATTGTTTAATTTATGTAGATCTTCTATTCAGTTTGTACCTATGCATCTGTTCCGCGATCTTCGTTACCGCACGTTATGCGGCGCGCGTTAACAAGACCGTGCTTGGTGTTGTTGGGCCACTTAAATGTACTGCCCATTATAGTACATCAACGTCCAAAAATATACCATACGCAGATCAAGTTTGTTTCCAATCTCAGATAGCTCCCCACGTTCCCCCGCAATTCGATAAAATCGTTTTGTACCAACAGTTTTAAAGATATAGCTTCGGAATGTAGCAAGCATTATACTTTGGTAATCTTAATCTACTATCCAAATTTCAAGTCGATCGCATGGAAATTATTCACAAAAGAAGATTCAGTGTTGCAGCGCGGAAAGGAAGAAGATGCACAGCCACCACTTAAAATGCCTCGCTTGTGCTGTCGCTTGTGTGTGTGTGTGTGCGTGATAGCTTATGTGTGTGTGTATGTGTAGGTGTACGTAGATGCGATCGGAAATTTTTGACCTGGGTACAGGGAGTTTTGTAGTCGGGTACAATCGACTATGGCATTCTTACTTGTAATTGCACTTAGGCATAGGCGAGCAATGCGCATACATATGCACTAGCTGGAAATAACTCGGCCTTGCCTGGCGAAATATTTGATAAAGGTACATTATATTGAATTTAACTACTTTCATCAACCTTTAGAAATACACAAAAATAGATTATCACAATTTTCCTTCCAGTGGGAACCAAATAGTTGAGTCAAATTCCTCATGATTTGTTGTCTAGGGCTGTGCCAATGACTTTAAAGCCAATCTAACTAAACAAATAATCTCACTCATTTGATTTTGACCCCCATTTCCCGCCTGTGGCGACGGGTGGGCGTTGTCCTTTAAAATATTTTTGATGAAGCTAGAAGAATAATACTAACATCCAAAAATAGCGGAAGGGTGGTAAAAAGTCTGTACTTAATTGAAGTTAAAACTTTTAAAACAATTATTTCCATTGTTGAAACATAGTGCATTCCTACATTTATCGCATTGTGTTTGCGTAAGTCCCGTGCACTGTGAAAATGTGCACCGCTGTCAGCAAAAAATCAAAAGTCCGCAAATTGGCGGCAAACTTATTACATGTTGGTACTAACAAATATCAACCGACCGCCACATTTATGAAAAATCGATCATCAATCGATAATGCGAATGCAGCTGTTCCGATCTAATAATAATAATAATGTTACTATGTAGTAAATCGGCCCAGCAGCATTCACCTTTTATTAACTAAAAAGGTACATAATTAATTAATAAACTTAAATGATTAAAATTAACCATATCATGGTTTTTCAAAAATAATTGACTCCAGCAGCAGCGCGCCATATACCGTAGATCGATAGCAAAGCAGAGGCAGAGGCCAAGACATACATATAGCCAATATGGCGATATCAGTCGCACTTATTTTTAATACTTATCAAGAATATGTATACTTTGTAGGGTTGGAGATGTCTCCTTCTGCCTGTTACAAACATTTGCACAGATTTAGTACCCCCTTTTTACCCATTTTATGGGTACAGGGAGGAAAAACAAAACTAGCTAGATGACCAATGAGGCTGGGTACTTTTGGTATATATGAATATATATAAATCTGTAAAATCTGACTGACTAACCTAACAAGAGATATGAAATGGTCGAAATGTGGCTTCGAGAAAGCGACGTCGTCTGCCTGCTGCTCTAAAAACTACAGTTCGTTTGTTTTGTCAAGTAGCGTCACTATTTTAGTGGTTAACGCATTGTCAAGCTAAATCCATTTTTATTATTTTTATTGTAATTTATAAAATTTTCCTCTCTGCTAACGTCAAAGGGTATAATATATGTTGGATGCTGTCATTGTGAATCGGTGTTTCACATCCACCGTCATTCCCATGCGTTTCCCGATGATGTACTCAGTGGGAATGGGCTTTCACTTTCAAGCTCACTGCTGATCAGCTATTGATATAAATCCCAAACGATGCTTATTTATAAAATCAATGGGATATAAGTTATAAAAAAAAATGGCGCTAATCTCCACTTTGAAATTTGAATTAAATGCAGCTAAATCGACCTTTTCGACCACTATGCGGGGGTATGCTAACCTGACGACGCGCAGCGTTGTGTCTATCATGTTATGGCAACAGTTTCTTCATTAGTTCTTAATCTTGGCCTCACTCGATATACTCGTATGTAAGAGAAATTGATTGTTTTTACTGCCCATAAAGTAGCTGGCTAAAAAGAGTTACTTTAAGTGTCAATAGTTGGACATAAAGTTGTATTGTTTGTTATCGTCCTGGGGAGAATTTTGTTAAAGCCGCTGGCCAAAACTCGTAGGAGTATAATAATAAATTTCATCAAGTCACCACGTTTTGCAATATGCCACACGTACGTCATTAATCTTCAGTTTTCAGCTAAATTTGATGAATTAATGGTGCATGTATTGGCCGAGCACACAATAACAAGCAAACAAACAAACATACGAACAGATGGACAAGCCGACGTATAGTTGAACAGCATTAAGTTTGCTAGACGGTTGTGCCAGAAGCTGACGAACTTGGCAGCTGCCGAAAGCGGCTCTCTGACAAGATATCAATAAGGCCAAGGCAGACAGGCTAAAAGCCACACACACGTGTGGTTACTTACGTACTTACATACATATGTATATACCGGAAAGATTTTCCGTGCATGTCCAGCATTGGATTTGGACTTAGATGTGTGAGCCATGAGGTTAAGGGGCTGGCTAAAAGAAGTTTAACTAAAATAATAAAAGTCAAACAGTGTAGAAAAAACTTTGGCCATAACGACATGTGCATATTTATAAGGGTTTTTCCGTTTGTATGTTTGTCCGTGTGTGATGGCAAAGTTTCATCAAGCAAGGGCGCAAACTTGGCCTAATATAGGAATCGCTTACGTGTTGTGTTTAATTGATATGGTAGAGCAAATTCGCAATTTCACTTTAACCTCAGTTCTTACTATAATTTCGAAGGTTTGCTACAAAAGTTAAAGTCTATTCTGCCAGCGCCTTTATTCATGGTAGCGAAGTCATTCATATCAGACAGGTCATTCTTTGTCAAAGTGGAGGATGAGTGCTCCAGCATTAAGTCCATGAGTGCAGGCGTTCCCCAAGGAAGCGTCCTTGCCCCGGTGCTCTACACCATATTTACGTCAGATATGCCTTCTCCAGCAACAGACAGCTTTAGCGAAATCTTAGTATCTACTTATGCCGATGACACCGCCATCTTATCTACTTCGGCTTGCAACTACACAGCCACAGATAACCTGCAAGAATTCCTACAAACGGTAGAATCCTGGGCGAGCTCTTGGAATATCACAATAAACCACGAAAAGTCAGCAAATATAATGTTTACGCTCAGACATGGGGACTGTCCAGGTGTATTCTGGAATGGAGAGCGCATCTCCCAGAAAAACTCTCACTGTTATTTAGGCGTCCATCTTGATAGGAAACTCCTTTGGGCCAAACACACAGAAGAAGCGAAAAAGAAGTCCAACATTAAACTGGCGAGGATAAACTGGTTACTCCTGCCAAACAGCAAGCTAAGTTTGGCAAATAAAGTCTTGATTTACAAATCAATAGTGGTCTCCACTTGGACATATGCACTAAAAATATGGGGATCTGCCGTTAAGACACACCTCAACAAATTTCGCATTCTTCAGGCTACTACGCTTCGAAGAATTACATATGCGCCGTATTACGATCGGACCCGAAATTTGGAGAACGACCTCCACGTCACACTGATTGGCGAACAGCTTGATAGACACAGTATGCCGATAGACTGCTGTCGCACCCAAATAATACAGCCA
Source organism: Hirtodrosophila confusa (assembly GCA_035043065.1). Classification (NCBI taxonomy): domain Eukaryota; kingdom Metazoa; phylum Arthropoda; class Insecta; order Diptera; family Drosophilidae; genus Hirtodrosophila; species Hirtodrosophila confusa. The sequence continues at coordinate 209,251 of JAWNNI010000186.1, read as the reverse complement.
GGACCCTACGGAGCCCAGCCAACATCCGACGTCTCAAACGTTTCCATCCCGTCGACCTTCGGGAAAGACTGTTATAATTATCATTTATGTTTTCTTCTTTCTTTCTAAATTACTACTTATAATTTTTGCGAATTTCTATAATTATTATTATTTCTCCCTCCATATTCATATGTTTAAAACTACATACCGCCATCATAAGGCTGATAACTATTATAAACAAATACATCTTTAAAAAAAAAAAACTTCAATTTTACTTCCTATACCTATAAAATGGGTGAAAAGGCGGAATAAAATCTGTGCAAATGTATGCCGCAGACAGAAGGAAACATTTCCGCCCCTATAAAGTATGGTATATTGTTGATCAGAAACAATAGACGAGTCGATCCAATAGAAAAGAACCAGTGCGCCAACAGAAAACAAGTATTCAAGTATTCTCGACTACGAAACTCCCTGTACCCAGGTCTAAGATTTTCAATCACAACAAGTAAGAATGCTATAGTCGAGTATATCCGACTACGAAACTCCCTGTACCCAGGTCAAAAATTTCCGATCGCATCTTTGTACACATACACACACACACATACACAAAGACGCACACACACAAGCGACAGCACACGCTACAGCGCGAGAGTGGTGGCTGTGCTTCTGAACCTTCTTTCAGGAATAACTTCCGTGTATGTTATCCGATCGACTTGAAACTTACACAGTAGATTAAGAGTGACCAAAGTAATATACATGCCAAATTCCAAAACTATATCTTCAAAGATGTTGGTATAAAACGTTTTTGTCGAAATGCGGGGGAACGGGGGGAGATATCTGCGTATGGTATACAGGAACCTACATTCAAAATTTGGTGTATATAGCTCTAATAGTTGCTGAGATCGACGCGTTTATACAGACGGACAGACAGACGGACATGGCCAAGTCAAAATTTCTTTTGATACTGATTAAGAATATATATACTTATACGGTCGGAGATATCTCCTGGCTGTTACATACATTTGCACAGGTTCAGTTCCCCATTCTTACCCATTTTATGGGTACGGGGAGTAACTATAATAGCTAAAGACACCAAATTTGGAATGTAAGTTCTTGTGTACTATACGCAGATCAAGTTTGTTTCAGATTTCAGATATCTCCCCATGCTCCGCCGCAAATTAATAAAAAACGATTTTTTAAGGACAATTTTAAAGAAAAGTCTTTGGACTAAGCATGTATATTACTTGGGTCAGTCGTTATGTACTACAACAAATAAATATTCAGTACAGCAGAGCGGGGAGAATCAACAGCGCTGCCACCACTTTCGTCGCTTGCGCTATCGCTTGCTTGCGTGCGTATTTGTGTATGTATGTGTACGCGTACGCTTACAGAAATGCTTAGAAATTTTAGATTAAGGTACAGGAAATTCTATGTTTTAACTCCCGTATAGAAAGAGGGCACGGAGAATATTGGCCTTAGGCTCAAAAAACGCGGAAAAATCCAAGAACCGATTTCAGGTGGGGGAGCTTAACTTTATTGCACAATTAATTAAAAACAAGTAAGAACGTTGCAGTCGGACGCACCCGACTGCAGAATACTATGTTCCCAGTCCTATATAATTTGGTTATTTGTGTGTTCAGAAAGAGACGCAAAAAAACTGCACAGGTGTGGGAGATATAGATTTTGTTCTTTTGTGGGGGAGGGGGTGGGGGGTCCGAAAATTTTTGATGCAGATTTGTCCAGGGGGTCAACATTAGTATGTATATCAAATTTGGTGACTCTACCTGTAAAGGTGTGGGAGATATAGATTTTTCTCATTTGCGGGGGAGGGGGTGGGGGGGTCAACATTTTTTGATGCAGATTTGTCCAGAAAGTTAAGATTAGTCTGTATGCCAAATTTGGTGACTCTACCTGTAAAGATGTGGGAGATATAGATTTTTCTCCCTTGTGGAGGAGGGGGTGGGGGGTCCAAAAATTTTTGATGCAGACTTTCTCAGGTGGTCAACATTAGTCTGCATGCCTAATTAGGTAATTCTATCTTTGAAACTGTAGGAGATATACCCCTTGAAAAACGTGTTTTGGGGATATCATAAGCCGATTTGTGGGGGTGGGGGTTGGGGGTCAAATTTTTTTGATGCAGATCTGTTGGGAATCTCAACATTAGTCTGTATGCCAAATTTGGTGACTATATTTCTTTAAAAATGAGGAAGATACAGGTTTTCCCCAAATTGTGGTGGATGGGGTGGTGGTGGGAGGTCGATCTCAAATCTTCATAAATTGACGATACATACCAACAGGTGTACCAAGTTTGGTTGCTCTAGCTCAAGGATAAAGGCAAAAAAATTGCGTTCATACTGACAGACGGACAGACGGACATTTCGCAAACCCAATATACTATTTTCCCTTCGGGAACATAGTATAAAAACAATTATTTAAGCATGTCCCATACAAGCGATTGCCGACCCGCTGTTGTATACTAACAGAGCACGGTTGCGTGTGCCGATAACTCTCTGTTATTAACAGAGCCCAGTGCTGGTAAACGAGCTTCTGTTATTGGAGTAGTGTTGGTAAGTAGCGGAAACTAAATGGACCTGCCACCTTGTTGGAGGCGCGCATATTTTATTTTTACTCCCTGTACCCATAAAATGGGTAAAAAGGGGGTACTAAATCTGTGCAAGTGTATGTAACAGGCAGAAGGAGACATCTGCGACCCTATAAAGTATATATATTCTTGATCAGTATCAAAAGAGATTTTGATTTGGCCATGTCCGTCTGTCAGTCTGTCCGTCCGTATGTATGAACGCAAGGATCTCAGCAACTATAATAGCTAGAGACACCAAATTTGGAATGTAGGTTCGTGTATAGCGGGAGCAGGTCAAGTTTATTTTAGATTTGAGATATCTCCCCCTGTTCCCCCGCTATTCGATAAAAACCGTTTTACAGTTACAATTTTAGAGATATATCTTTAAGATTTGGCATGTCCAATACTTTAGTCCCTCTTAATCTACTAAGTTATTCACGAAAGAAGATTCAGTGCTGCAGCAAGGGGAAGAAGCACAGTCACAACTTAAAATGCCTGGCTTGCGCTGTGGCTCGTGCGTGTGCGAATCTGTGTATGTATGTGTAAGTTAACGAAGATGCGATCGGAAATTTTTGACATGGGTACAGGAAGTGTAGTCGGGTATACTCGACTATAGCATTCTTACTTGTTTAAATATACATTTTAAACAAGTAAGAATGCTATAGTCGAGTATACCCGACTACGTAACTCCCTGTATCCAGGTCTAAAACATTCAATCACATCTACGTCCACTTGCACATACATACACACATACACAAAGACGCACACACACACTGGCGGCAAAAGCGACAGCGCAAGCGAGGCAATTTAATTGGTGGCTGTGCTTCTTCCCTCCTCTCGCTGCATCACTGAATCTTCTTTCGTGAATAACTTCCGTGTTTATTATCCGATCGACTTGAAATTTGGACAGGTTATTAAGAGAGACTAAAGTATTGTACGTGCCAAATCTTAAAGCTATATCTTGACTTTTTGTCTCGTTTTGTGAAGTGCGTATCTATATGGACGCGCTGCTCTGATCTCGGTGTACATATGTACATATAGACATACTCTCTTATTGTCGTTATCATCACATATGTGCATATATATTCGCAAACACATCTTTATGTATTTGTGCATGTGTGATATTTTGAAGATCAACCCCAAAGCGCATTGTTGTCATAGGTCAGTTAGTGGTTTATTATTGTTGCATAGAGAGAAAATTAATATTACAAACTAGAGGAGAAGCGCGCAAGCATCTGCAATGTTGTAAATCAGAGCCACAGGCTTATTTGGACAATAAAATAAAAACAAAAAATTTAATTTTTTATAATTTTTTAATAAATAAATAAAGTATAAACAGCTTATATTATATGGAATATGTTCTTAATATCAATTTAAAACTACATACTTGAATAAAGATAATGTATGTATACAAAAAGTTCCTTATTAAAACTACATTTAATTATAATAAAATAAACAAGTAAGAATGCTTTAGTCGAGTATACCCGACTACAAAAGACGGAATTGGATAAAAAAATGTTGCTCCAACAGTGAAACATGGTGGCGGGGGAGTTTTGGTGTGGGGCTGCATGTCGGCTGCAGGCGTGGGCGAGCTTGTGTTCATTGAAGGAATAATGAACAAAACAGTTTATATGGAATGCTTTAGTCGAGTATACCCGACTACAAAACACGGAATTGGAAAAAAAAAATGTTGCTCTAACAGTGAAACATGGTGGCGGGGGAGTTATGGTGTGGGGCTGCATGTTGGCTGCAGGCGTGGGCGAGCTTGTGTTCATTGAAGGAATAATGAACAAAACAGTTTATATGGATTAAGGAAAACCTAAAACAAAGTGCTGAAAAGCTAAGCCTCCCTGAAAAGTTTATTTGTCAGCAGGACAACGATCCAAAGCATACGGCCCACGACGTAAAAATGTGGCTAGCCTATAATGCGGCACACATATTGCCACACCCCCCGCAATCACCAAACCTCAATCCAATTGAGCATCTGTGGGATGAGCTCGACAGAAGGGTAAAAAAACGGGCCATTTCTACAAGAAATGAACTGAAAACAGCTCTACTTGAGGAATGACAGAATATTGGAATGGAGACAACCAAAAAATTAGTCTCTTCCATGCCAAGACGCTTAGAAGCCGTTATTAAGCAAAAAGGCTTACCAACAAAATATTGAATTGTTATATTTTTGAGTTTTTATAGTTAATAAGTTAAGTGTGCCAATACTTTTGTGCACTGAAAAAGTGACCTTTTTTGATTTTGAAAATAAAATAAAATAATTTAAGCATAATTTTAAAAATATTTTTTCTGATTTTCGTAGTTAATTAGTTGGCTTATACAGGAAAAATGTGTGACACATAAATATGTTAGCGACATCGGCGCTAATAAGCCCCAAATGTAAAAAGGCTTGCTGTGCCAATACTTTTGTGTGCCTCTGTATATTTATATATTAGTTATATTAGAAAAAGCAGCATCATCATAAGTAGCTTCAAATATGTAGTTAAGGTTGAGAATGTAATTAATTTTATTACTTGCTTATTAATGTATTAGCTTCTTACACACTTCTTCAAACATTCATACATACATTCCAATTCATATCATGATTACATTTATGAGTTAATTATCAAGCCTAAATAGTTTTTTAGTGCCTAAATTGGGTTTCCTATTGGGTTGAGCATAACGAAAACATACATTTAATGATTATTTTTGGTTTTTATATCTGTATTTTAACATATGTATATATAAATATATATATAAAATATATAATATATATAAACACGGAAGTTATTCAACAAACAAGATTCAGTGCTGCAGCGTGTGGGGGAGGCACAGCCACCACTTAAAATCATAGCTCGCAAATAAGTGTTGACCGTTTTTTTCCTTACACTCTTCTCGAGAACAACCGAAACAAGTAAGAACGTTGCAGTCAGACGCACCCGACTGCAGAATACTATGTTCCCAGTCCTATATAATTTGGTTATTTGTGTGTTCAGAAAGCGACGCGAAAAAAACTGCACAGGTGTGGGAGATATAGATTTTTCTCGTTTGCGTGGGAGGGGGTGGGGGGGTCAAAATTTTGTTGATGCAGATTTATCCAGGTGGTCAACATTAGTCTGTATGCCAAATTAGTTAACTCTATCTTTGAAACTGTAGGAGACCCCTTGAAAAACGTGTTTTGGGGATATCATATGCCGATTTGTGGGGGTGGGGGTGGTGGGGTCAAAATTTTTTTGATGCAGATCTGTCGGGAATCTCAACATTAGTCTGTATGCCAAATTTGATGACTATAGCTTTAAAAATAGGGGAGATACAGGTTTTCCCCAAATTGTGTGGGAGGGGGTGGGGGTGGTTGGTCGATCTCGACACTTCATAAATTGACGGTATACACCAACAGGTGTTCCAAGTTTGGTTGCTCTAGCTTAAAGATAAAGGCAAAAAATTGCGTTCATACGGACAGACGGACAGACGGCCAGACGGACAGACGGACATTTCGCAAACCCAATATACTATTTTCCCTTCGGGAACATAGTATAATAATTCCAGACGCACAATCCAAACACCAAATGTACGCGTACAAAGCACATACAAACACACGAAATTTGTTTACGAAGAAGAAAGACAAAATACAACAAGTAAGAATGTTTTAGTCGAGTACACTCGACTACGAGACTCCCTGTACCCAGAGTTGTCGATGACGAACGACGACGATGACGAACGACGGTAGAGTGAAAGAAATACTAGCAGCACAATGCAGAGATGAGCGAGACTGATCGAAGAGCTGATACTTATCGATATTTTATCGAAGAGGCCAATTGGCTGCGCGCCAACAGTCAATTTTTGAATTTTGATGCATAGTCTGCACTATGCAGAGCATTGATAACAATATGTTTCAAGAAAATAAAGTCATGCAGATGGCGCATGTCTCACAAAGAAAAATGTCAAGCAGATCAGGTGCTTAAAATTTGTCGTATGGTTTGCGTACCGATAAGCAATTATGAAACCATATGGGCTTGTGTTGCTTAAAAGCGACATGTGCATCAGCTGATGCCGTGTGTTTTGGTATGTCGTGACGTCACGAGTACAAGACCCGCTGCACTTTCGCGCTCGCTCGCACACATGATTAAGCCTTAAGTACTTAATACATACGGACAGACAGACGGACAGACAGACGGACATGGCCAAATCGAAATCTCTTTTGATACTGATCAAGAATATATATACTTTATAGGGTCGGAGATGTCTCCTTCTGCCTGTTACATACTTTTGCACAAATCCAATACCCCTTTTTACCCATTTTATGGGTACAGGAGTAAAAAGACAACAACAACACGTCATATATGAGATCAAGTGCAATGGAAAAGAAGGTAAAATATGCAACGGAGTATATGTATATAGGAACAACGAAACGCGCGCTAGGCACAAGAATTGCAGAACATAAGGGAGACGCAAACAAAGGGAAAATGACAACAGCACTTGCGCAGCATATCACAACAACAGGACACAGCTGATTTCGACAACACAAAAATATTAGACATTGAGAGAAGAGAACGAACAAGACTGACGCTAGAGAGCCTACGAATACAACAACAAGGGGAGAACGCTGTAAACCACAAAGACGACATTGAAAAGACAAACTTTATTTACGCGGCAGCAATAGCAGTTGACAAACTAAACTTGACGCGCAAAGAAACAAACAAAATAAACGAAATAAACAAAAGTGCAATTTAGACGTAGGAACAATGACGACACTGTAGGAAATACTACAATAAGTTTAATGTATGTATTTTAAAGTAACTCGAAATGTTTGATAAAATCTTTAAATGTATGTATGTAAATGTCTTTTATTTGCATGTAAAACCAGACTCCCTGAGGAAGGCGTAACAAACGCCGAAACGCGTAGGAGAATTTTAATAAAGAATGTAATATACTTATTAAAATGAACTACAACGGCCTTATCAACTCGCTTTAGGATATACGAAAATACATTTTCTTAAACCAAGGATCGAGCAGTGTTGCTTTGGCTAAAATATTGTTTTTTTCAATATTTTGAAAACGGTTAGCCGTTTCTTTTGATAAAATGTTCCTTGTCTCCTCTCTCTCACTTTGTCAGCAAATTTGTTAACGGTATAACCAATGTCTGTTACAAATTTTCCCCGCTTATATTTTCCGTTGCTTCCTTAAATGGTTGCAAAAGGCTGATAAGGTCTCGCGTAAAATTTAAATTTGTTGCAGTCAACATTTGGGGCATGCACCCTCCTGGCTCCTATTTAGTGAAACATTCGAGACTATGGTGGATAGCTTTACAAATGATTTCATCATATCCTGGCATGAGTTTCACCGCGTGTCAATGTTTTGGACCTATGTTTGCACCGACCCCTCGCGGGTCGTTCATTGCGAGTGTGCTCTGCTTAAAGTACTTTACAAAAGCCTTAATGCTGCTCACCACATCGGTGAAAGGCTTAATACTTTCAAGAGATTTTTCAACGATTAAGTTTATAGCATGTGCCATGCAACCAATGTGTTGCTTTTGGCTCATCACTAGCGAAGTATGTAGCTGCCACCATGGTGCTGCGATGGTTCGTGGTTAAGCTGACCCACTTTTTATTGTCAATTTTCAACTTTTCTGCTTTTTCTTTAGACAAATCTGCAATATTTACCGCAGTATGTGCCTGTACAATTTTGAATGATATAGATGAATATTAATATTTAAATTTTAAATACATACATTGCTGACTCTAGCTGCTGCCAGACAAATTGAATCTAAATTCATATTGTGGAGAAATTGGTAATAGGTTCAAAATCGCTCGTGAAGGCGACATATTCAACTTGTGCCAATGCCTCAATTATTTGATCGACGGAACCCTTATATTTTTCTCGATCAAAGATGTAATCTGTATATGTATAATAAACAGAAAAAATACAGTTTAATGCTTAAATTGTACGAGTACAATGAAAAAATTAACCTAACGGCTTTTAATCGTATACTAACAGTAGACCTGCTTGGCAGCTTAAATTTTGGATTGAGCGTTGAAGTAAATTTCTTCAATCCAGATTTCTCTACTCAGCGTACAGGCATGTTGTCTTTGCACACCATATATACAAGTGCCGCCGTAATATATTGATCCGTTTTCTTAAAGAAATTAATTTGATTACGATTTTTAAAAGTAATAAAGCATTTTTAGTTCTTACCTGTCATTGACAAGACCGTGGTAAAAGCGTTATCTATGGACGGCTGGGATAGATATTTGTTTAAATAATATAATATGCAATAGACATTGTAATAGTGTTACTGATCAGTTATATTACTTACTTGATTCCTTTTTTTGGCGGCCTGAGGCTCGTCCACATTGGTAACAGTCAAGTTGCACTTCACTGCTGCATCCAAATAATTATTTTTAAGGTGCGTTTTTAAATTGGAAGTGTTGCCACTAGTTTTAACATTCTTATTGCATATTCTGCAAGTTGAATTACGCGCATCAACCTCATAAAAGTAAGATTTAAAATCGGTCATATTGGCTTAAGGAAAATATTTTTTGACGCGAATATTTGCCCGGCCTTTCCCCGATATATCGTCTTGAAATATGGATTTTTATAATATCGTTCGACAAAATATCGCCCCAAAATATCGTATCGTAATTTTTCAAATATCGATATATCGTTATATCCATACGATATCAACATATGTGGTCGAGAGCAGCAATTAATGTATGTGCTGTTCTGTATTTGCATGCGTGAATACATACATACATATACATATATATATACATATATGTATATACATATAAGTGCACACTAAGAAGGGATTTTGGAAAATTTCACACACAAGCGTGGAAAATCGCGGAAAACTGTTGTATGAAACATTTTTGTTTACAATCCAATCGGCTTCAAACTCATTTTCAAAGATCTACACAAAAATTAATTTGACACATATTTCACCGATTTTGGAAAATCCACCCCCTGGGCGGAAAATGGGGGTCTCAAGGTTGTATAGGCGGAAGTCTAATTTTAGTCCGATCACACATTAAATAATTCGACACGTGTACCACCGATTTTGGGAAATTCAACCACATGGTCGGAAAATCGGTGGAAGACTCTGGCATTCGACATTTTAAGTTTTCATGCGATTGGCTTCAAACTCATTTTGAAGACTCTATGCGAAAAAATAAAAGGCGCGGTGCCCAAAGATTTTGGAAAATCTACCCCAAGTTCGGAAAATTCGCGGAAAACTGTTGTATGCAACTTTTTTTAGTATTATTCGTTGAATTGGTTTCAAATGCCTAATGATTTTGAAAAATTTACTCCGCTTCGCAACGGGCGGTAAATGGAAGTCAAGGACAAATGAGTGGGATTATTTGTTTAGTTAGATCGGCTTCAAAGACAATTTCATAGCCCTACTAAAGAAACATTAGTCACGTGGCACAACTATATAGTTTCCTACCCCCACGGGAAGGAAAACTGTGATGCGTTATTTTTGTGTATTTATTACGGTTGACGAGAGTAGTCAAATTCAACATAATGCATTTTAATCTAAATATTTCGCCGGGCAACGCTGGCGTTCTACCAGCTAGTAATCTATATATATAAAAGAGTTCATGCTGACTGATTGGCAATCATCGCACAGCCTAAACCGTAAGAGCGAGGATGCTGAAATTTCACAGTAGGTTCCATCTATGATGAAAGTGCACACTAAGAAGGGATTTTGGAAAATTTCACCCACAAGCGTGGAAAATCGCGGAAAACTATTGTATGAAACTTTTTGTTTACCATTCAATCGGCTTTAAGCTCATTTTCAAAGATCTACAGAAAAATTAATTTGACACATATTTCCCAGATTTTGGAAAATCCACACCCCTGGACGGAAAATGGGGGTCTCAAGGTTGTAAAGGCGGAAGTCTAATTTTAGTCCGATCACCTTCAAACTCATTTTCAAGGTTCTATGCGAAAAAATAATAGGCGCGGTGCCCAAAGATTTTGGAAAATCTACCCCCAAGTTCGGAAAATTTGCGGAAAAATGTTGTGTGAAACTTTTTTGATTATCGTCCGATTGACTTCAAGCTTATTTTCAAACTTTTCTGTTTATCATCCAATTATTTTGAAACTAATTTTCAAAGCCCCTCACTTTAAATAATTCGACACATGTGCTACCGGTTTTGAAAAATGCAGGCCCACGGTCCGAAAAGGGTGAAGTCAGGAATTCAGCTTCATAATAATTTCCAAATATAAATTAAAAAATACTCGGTACTTTGCGGGCAACACAACGGGCGGAAAATAGTTGGAAAGCTTTAGTCTGGATTTTTAGTATTATTCGTTGAATTGGTTTTCAAATGCCAAATGATTTTGGAAAGTCTACTCCGCGTCGCCACGGGCAGGAAATGGAAGTCAAGGACAAATGAGAGGGATTATTTGTTTAGTTAGATCGGCTTCAAAGACATTTTCATAGCTCAACTCAAGAAACATTAGTCACGTGGCACAACTATATAGTTTCCTACCCCCACGGGAGGGAAAACTATGATACGTTAGTATTGTGTATTTCTTACGGTTAACGAAAGTAGTCAAATTCAACATAATGCATTTTAATTTAAATATTTCGCCGGGCAACGCTGGCGTTTTACCAGCTAGTAATCTATATATATAAAAGAGTTCATGCTGACTGATTGGCAATCATCGTACAGCCTAAACCCTAAGAGCGAGGATGCTGAAATTTTCACAGTAGGTTCCATCTATGATGAAAGTGCATACTAAAAAGGGATTTTGGAAAACTCCACCCACAAGCGTGGAAAACTGCGGAAAACTGTTGTATGAAACATTTTTGTTTACCATCCAATCGGCATCAAACTCATTTTCAAGGTTCTACACAAACTCATAATCGGCGCGGTGCCCAAAGATTTTGGAAAATCTACCCCAAGTTCGGAAAATTCGCGGAAAACTGTTGTATGCAACTTTTTTGATTATCGTCCGATTGGCTTTAAACTCATTTTTAAACTTTTCTGTTTATCATCTGATTATTTTGAAACTAATTTGCAAAGCACCTCACATTAAATAATTCGACACATGTGCTACCGGTTTTGAAAAATGCACGCCCACGGTCCGAAAGGGGTGAGGTCTGGAATTCACCTTCTTAATAATTTCCAAATATAAATTAAAAAATACTCGGTACTTTGCGGGCAACACAACGGGCGGAAAATAGTTGGAAAGCTTTAGTCTGGATTTTTAGTATTATTCGTTGAATTGGTTTTCAAATGCCAAATGATTTTGGAAAGTCTACTCCGCGTCGCCACGGGCAGGAAATGGAAGTCAAGGACAAATGAGTGGGATTATTTGTTTAGTTAGATCGGCTTCAAGGACATTTTCATAGCCCTACACAAAAAGCATTAGTCACGTGGCTCAACTATATAGTTTCCTACCCCCACGCGAGGGAAAACTGTGATACCTTAGTTTTGTGTATTTCTTACGGTTGACGAAGGTAGTCAAATTCAACATAATGCATTTTAATCTAAATATTTCGCCGGGCAACGCTGGCGTTTTACCAGCTAGTTATCTATATCTATATATATAAAAGAGTTCGTGCTGACTGACTGACTGGCTGACTGATTGGCAATCATCGCACAGCCTAAACCGTAAGAGCTAGGATGCTGAAATTTTCACAGTAGGTTCCATCTATGATGAAAGTGCACACTAAGAAGGGATTTTGGTAAATTCCACCCACAAGTTCGGAAAATTCGCGGAAAACTATTGTATGAAACTTTTTGTTTACCATTCAATCAGCTTTTAACTCATTTTTAAAAATCTACACAAAAATTAATTTGACACATATTTCACAGATTTTGGAAAATCCACCCCCTGGGCGGAAAATGGGGGTCTCAAGGTTGTATCGGCAAAAGTCTAATTTTAGTCCGATCACCTTCAAATTCATTTTCAAAGCTCTACACATTAAATAATTCGACAAGTGTATCAGCGATTTTGGAAATTTCAGCCCCATGGTCGGAAAATTAGCGGTAAACTTGGCATTCGACATTTTAAATATTCATGCGATTGGCTTCAAACTCATTTTCAAGGTTCTACACAAACTCATAATCTGCGCGGTGCCCAAAGATTTTGGAAAATCTACCCCCAAGTTCGGAAAATTCGCGGAAAACTGTTGTATGCAACTTTTTTGATTATCGTCCGATTGACTTTAAACTCATTTTTAAACTTTTCTGTTTATCATCTGATTATTTTGAAACTAATTTGCAAAGCACCTCACATTAAATAATTCGACACATGTGCTACCGGTTTTGAAAAATGCACGCCCACGGTCCGAAAGGGGTGAGGTCTGGAATTCACCTTCTTAATAATTTCCAAATAAAAATAAAACAAGTAAGAATGTTATAGTCGAGTATACCCGACTACGAAACTCCATGTACCCAGGTAAAAAATGAATCTTCTTTCGTGAATAACTTCCGTGTTTATTATCCGATCGACTTGAAGATTTAACAGTAGACAAAGAGTGACTAAATTATTGTAGTACATGCCAAATCCCAAAACTATACCTTGAAAATTGTTACTGCAAAACGGCATTTATTGAATAGCGGGGGAATGGGGAAGAATATCTCGGATCCAAAATAAACTTGACTTGCTCCCTCTATACACGAACCTACATTCCAAATTGGGTGTCTCTAGCTTTTATAGTTGCTGAGATCGACGCGTTCATACATACGGACAGACAGACGGACATGGCCAAATCGAAATCTCTTTTGATACTAATCAAGAATATATATACTTTATAGGGCCGGAGATGTCTCCTTTTGCCTGTTACATACTCTTGTAAAAATCCAATAGCCCCTTTTTACCCATTTTATGGGTACAGTGAGTAAGAACCTCGGTATTTTGTTGTAGTTGGAAACCTTTACACAAGAAACATTAGTCACGTTCTCAACTATATAGTTTCCTACCCCCACGGGAAGGAAAACTGTGATACATTATTTTTGTGTATTTATTACGGTTGACGAAAGTAGTCAAATTCAACATAATAAATAAATAAATCTAAAAATTTCGCCGGGCAACGCTGGCGTTTTACCAGCTAGTAAGTATATAAAAGAGTTCATGCTGACTGATTGGCAGTCATCGCACAGCCTAAACCGTAAGAGCTAAGATGCTGAAATTTTCACAGTAGGTTCCATCTATGATGAAAGTGCACACTAAGAAGGGATTTTGGAAAATTCCACCCACAAGAGTGGAAAGGCGCGGAAAACTGTTGTATGAAACATTTTTGTTTACCATCCAATCGGCGTCAAACTCATTTTCAAAGATCTACACAAAAAATCATTTGACACATATTTCACAGATTTTGAAAAATCCACACCCCTGGACGGAAAATGGGGGTCTCAAGGTTGTATAGGCGGAAGTCTAATTTTATTCCGATCACCTTCAAACTCATTTTCTAAGCTCTACACATTAAATAATTCGACACGTGTATCAGCGATTTTGGAAATTTCAGCCCCATGGTCGGAAAATTAGCGGAAAACTCTGGCATTCGACATTTTAAATATTCATGCGATTGGCTTCAAACTCATTTTCAAGGTTCTACACAAACTCATAATCGGCGCGGTGCCCAAAGATTTTGGAAAATCTACCCCCAAGTTCGAAAAATTCGCGGAAAACTGTTGTATGCAACTTTTTTGATTATCGTCCGATTGACTTTAAACTCATTTTTAAACTTTTCTGTTTATCATCTGATTATTTTGAAACTAATTTGCAAAGCACCTCACATTAAATAATTCGACACATGTGCTACCGGTTTTGAAAAATGCACGCCCACGGTCCGAAAGGGGTGAGGTCTGGAATTCATCTTCTTAATAATTTCCAAATAAAAATAAAACAAGTAAGAATGTTATAGTCGAGTATACCCGACTACGAAACTCCATGTACCCAGGTAAAAAATTTCCGATCGCATCTTCGTAAACTTATACATACACAAGGACGCATACACACGAGCCACAGCGCAAGCGAGGCATTTTAAATGGTGGCTGTGCTTCTTCTTCCCCTCGCTGCAGCACTGAATCTTCTTTCGTGAATAACTTCCGTGTTTATTAGCCGATCGACTTGATGATTTAACAGTAGACAAGAAGGGATTTTGGAAAATTCCACCTACAAGTTCGGAAAATTCGCGGAAAACTATTGTATGAAACTTTTTGTTTACCATTCAATCAGCTTTAAACTCATTTTCAAGAATCTACACAAAAATTAATTTGACACATATTTCACAGATTTTGGAAAATCCACCCCCTGGGCGGAAAATGGGGGTCTCAAGGTTGTATCGGCAAAAGTCTAATTTTAGTACGATCACCTTCAAATTCATTTTCAAAGCTCTACACATTAAATAATTCGACACGTGTATCAGCGATTTTGGAAATTTCAGCCCCATGCTCGGAAAATTAGCGGAAAACTCTGGCATTCGACATTTTTAATATTCATGCGATTGGCTTCAAATCATTTTCAAGGTTCTACACAAACTCATAATAGGCGCGGTGCCCAAAGATTTCTGAAAATCTACCCCCAAGTGCGGAAAATTCGCGGAAAAATGTTGTGTGAAACTTTTTTGATTATCATCCGATTGACTTCAAACTTATTTTCAAACTTTTCTGTTCATCATCCAATTATTTTAAAACTAATTTTCAAAGCACCTCACATTAATAATTCGACACATGTGCTACCGGTTTTGAAAAATGCAGGCCCACGGTCCGAAAAGGGTGAAGTCAGGAATTCAGCTTCGTAATAATTTCCAAATATAAATTAAACAAGTAAGAATGTTATAGTCGAGTATACCCGACTACGTAACTCCCTGTACCCAGGTCTAAAACATTCAATCGCAAATTTATCAAAATCGGAACTCGATGACGAACGATGACGATGACTAACGACGGTAGAGTGAAAGAAATACTAGCAGCACAATGCAGAGATGAGCGAGACTGATCGAAGAGCTGATACTTATCGATATTTTATCGAAGAGGCCAATTGGCTGCGCGCCAACAGTCAATTTTTGAATTTTGATGCATAGTCTGCACTATGCAGAGCATTGATAACAATATGTTTCAAGAAAATAAAGTCATGCAGATGGCGCATGTCTCACAAAGAAAAATGTCAAGCAGATCAGGTGCTTAAAATTTATCGTATGGTTTGCGTACCGATAAGCAATTATGAAACCATATGGGCTTGTGTTGCTTAAAAGCGACATGTGCATCAGCTGATGCCGTGTGTTTTGGTATGTCGTGACGTCACGAGTACAAGACCCGCTGCACTTTCGCGCTCGCTCGCACACATGATTAAGCCTTAAGTACTTAATAGAAAATGCACGCGCTTCGCGCTCGCTCGCCCATATGTACATACATATGCTGAAGCCTTCATGTTGCTGCTTGCCAAGCCTGCAGTACTGAATCTTGTTTGTTGAATAACTTCCTTGTTTATTATCCGATTGATTTGAAATTTGGACAGAAGATTAAGAGTGACTTAAGTAATATACATGTCGAATTCCAAAGCTATATCTTTAAAAGTGTGGCTGTAAAACGTTTTTATCGAATTGCGGGGGAACGGGGGAAGATATCTAAGATCGGAAACAAACTTGATCTGCGTATGGTATACAGGAAGCTACATTCCAAATTTGGTGTCTCTAGCTATTATAGTTGCTGAGATCGACGCGTTCATCCGGACAGACGGACAGACGGACAGACAGACGGACATGGCCAAATCGAAATCTCTTTTGATACTGATCAAGAATATATATACTTTATAGGGTCGAAGATGTCTCCTTCTGCCTGTTACATACTTTTGCACAAATCCAATACCCCCTTTTTACCCATTTTATGGGTACAGGGAGTAAAAATACTCGGTACTTTGCGGGCAACACAACGGGCGGAAAATAGTTGGAAAGCTTTAGTCTGGATTTTTAGTATTATTCGTTGAATTGGTTTTCAAATGGTTTTCAGTTGTCAACTAGCATTTGATGCGTACGGACGCTTTCTTGCTTATTTCGCTATGTCGTTTCGCTTTTGCGTTGAGTGCAAGACTGAGGTTTCGGCAACCCAGCTTCTGAACTTTGATGCAATTCAATGCTCTTCAATCTGCCGCCGTGTTTATCATATTGCTTGTATTGATATATCGTCGGACGCAATCAATCTTTTAACGCATTTGCCTAATCTATTATGGCAGTGCGACTACTGCGTGGTATCGAATGACTCTCATTTCAATATTGATGAATTAAGTGCTAAAGTGCAGAAACTTGAACTTCTATATGAAGAGCTAAAGACTAGTGTAAAGGAGACGTGTCCTACCAAAACTAGCCACGTTGCCAATCAAAACAATAACATCGTTAATTGTGCTATTCCAAATTCTGTTGCTGAAGTTCCCGAGGTCATTGACCCATATCAGTTGCCGGCCACTGCAGTTGATCTTCATCCTCAGGAAACCAACAAAAACTTTGTGACAGTGCGGAAAAAGCAAGCCATGAAGCGTGCAAACAATAACATAAAGCATGTTGTTGGTGTTGCCTCTAACTGTACTGGTCTGGAGGTAAAGCACAGCCTAAAGTATTTGCATGTTGGTAAATTTTCAACGCAAACGGATCCAGAGGCGGTGTTAAAATATGTTAAAATAATGTGCTCACTTGCTTTAAGCTGGTAAAGCGTGATGCTGATTTGGCCACAATGCGCTTTGTCAATTTTAAACTTGGAATTCCTGAGCCTTTTTATTCAGACGTTTTCTGTGATTCATTCTGGCCTTTATCTGTGAAAGTTGCCAGATTTGTACACAGACCAAGGGCTGATCCTGAAACTACGGCCATTAATCTACAAGCCTCCAACCATCCCCGCACATCATCGCCGATCCGGGATTGCTTCCAAAACGTTTCGCCAATTCCAAAAAAACCCCCATTGAGTGACGCCAGTGGCGTCAATACTAATCTTGTTGTAGCAACTAGCTACCGATTATGCGTTAGAGAGTCAAGCTTCTCTCACGCACTCTCTCCAACTTCGGATCTACAACAACAATTTTATCGACTGCTGTCGACTTCTACTCTAAGTATCAATTGCTGTGCTGCCGAGATGGTAAACTTGTCGTATACTGCTGCAGCTCGGCTCTTCTCCTCATCGTCGCACCGCTGCCCTTACCTAAGAGTGGCACTTTCATCACCCGCTCTCGTTTTGCATATCGCCAAAACGCTTTATTACTTTCTGATAAGGCCTTTGCTCTCCGCGCCGTTGCACTTGTCATCGCTTGGATTGTTTGGTGCTCTGGAACTCTTCGCTGCTGCTACAGTGCATACTACGCTCTCTACGCCAGTTTGGCCTCTCGTCCAACGCTCACTCTGGTTTTCGCATAACTTAATGGTGCCATTTACATTGCCGTCACTCCCGTGTGTACCTGCACCTGCTGCACATCAGATGGACGATCAATTAAGCCTTCGCATCTATTATCAAAATATATCCGGAATGCGAACCAAGTCGCAATTGGTTCGATTGGCAACTTCCGTTTGTGATTTTGATGTCATAGTCCTAGTTGAGACGTGGCTCAACTCTAATTTCTATGATGCTGAGTTTTTTGACATCAACACCTTTCATGTCTTTCGTAAAGACAGAGACGCTGTTAAACTTCAGCGCTCGAGAGGTGGAGGTGTTATTGTGGCTGTGCGGCGAAATTTGCGAAGTTGGCTCGCACGCCTTGCCAATAATGATTCAACACTTGATCAGTTGGCTGTCTTTGTGAAGGGTGACATTGACACTATTTGCATCTGCGTCTCATACATACCTCCAAGCAGCGCTTTTGGTCTGTATAAGGAGCATGTGGACAACGTTATTAATCTTCACCAAGGACTGGAAGCCCACCAATTTCTCTGTGTTATGGGAGATTTCAACCTTGGCAAAATTATATGGTCTCCGTTTCCTAATAACTCTACTTATTTAGCTTCTAATGTACATCACCCTCATGAAATGTTGGTGGTTGATGAATTTTGTAGTATGGGATTAACCCAAATTAATTCTAACTTCAATTTCTTGCATAAAATATTAGACCTTGTTTTTCTAAGTACAGATATTAATTACAGCATAATTCATTGCTTAAATTCACTTTCTAATTGTGACATGCACCATCTTCTCCTTTTACTTACAATTAAATTTTACTCGTTTTTACCTACTTTACGGCCTCTCATTGTAACTTTGAGGTAATCAATAATTGTATCTCTGCTATTAATTGGAAGCAAGTCTTATCGCATGTCAGTTTGGAGACCTGTTATGATATTTTTGTCTCAGTAATTTACCGTATTCTAATTAATAATGTCCCTATTAAAAGGCATTACTCTCACAAATTGCCTTGGTACACAAAAGGGCTGAAAAAATTGAAAACTTGCGAAATAAATTTTATAAGAGTTACGTTCGGCACCATAGACCCTCTGATTGGGATAGATATCGTCAATATAAGCGGGAATTTGATTATTTAAATAAATTTCTTTATAACCAATACATATTGAGCATCGAGCATGGGATCAAGAGTTGCCTCAAAATGTTCTGGACTTTTATCAAATCCAAGAAATCTTCGTCATCCTTACCTTCTTCTATGACTTATGATTCATTTTCATCTAACTCTGATTTAGGTACTGCTAACCTCTTTGCTAGGTTTTTCAAATCGAACTTTGAGCCTCGGATTGAGTGTGATGATGAAATTACCAACAGCTCCACTGAAACTCTTTTAAATGTGGGAATTATCAGAGTCAGATATTTTTGATGCGGCCCGTAATCTAAATACGTCTAATTTATCAGATTGGTGTATTCGTAACCAGCTAGCTCTAAACTTGTCCAAATGTTGTTATGTAACTTATAGTAAATGCATACTCTCATTTAATGCTTCCTATTTGCTAACGGGATGTGTGCTAACACGCAAATTTGAAGTTTTAGATTTAGGAGTACTATTCGACTCAAAATTTCTATTCGTTGAACATATAAATTATGTGTTGCCAAGAGCATATGCGATGGCAGGTTTTGTGAGGCGTAACTCCTCTCAATTTAACGACCCATATACTAGAGTGATCTTATATTCTGCTTTTGTCAGGTCAATTTTAGAATATGCATCTATTATTTGGAACCATTCTGCAGTGGTTCACTGTAAGAGAATTGAGAGGGTACAAAAGCGTTTTCTCAAATTTGCTTTAAGTCCTATACATTTTTCGTTACCTTTCCCCTCATACAGAAGTCGAACTCGGTTAGTGCACCTGTCTACGCTAGAGGATAGGCGAAGGATTGCTGGTCTACTATTTATTAATAATATTATTACTGGTAATGTAGTTTGCTCAGCCCTTCTTGCGAAGCTCAATTTTTGTGTGCCGGGTAGAAACTTGCGAAGCTTTTTACAATTTAATGTGGGTTTTCATAGGACTGTCTATGCTCTTAATGAGCCATTAACACGAGCCATGAAATCTTATAATGATTTGCCTACTGACATAAGGTTTGACTTCAGTCCAAATACATTTTTTATTAAGGAACTTCTCAAGAAGTTCTTTTTATAATATTCAAAATTAATTTGTAGATATTATTATTATAATTTTAACTTTAAGTATGTTAAGCTAGTTCTAGAATAACCAGAAAGTCTGTGTAAATTGGTTTAATAATAAATAAATAAATAAATAAATGCCAAATGATTTTGGAAAGTCTACTCCGCGTCGCCACGGGCAGGAAATGGAAGTCAAGGACAAATGAGTGGGATTATTTGT
The DNA here is from genome assembly GCA_035043065.1 of Hirtodrosophila confusa. Taxonomy (NCBI): domain Eukaryota; kingdom Metazoa; phylum Arthropoda; class Insecta; order Diptera; family Drosophilidae; genus Hirtodrosophila; species Hirtodrosophila confusa. The sequence goes on along the minus strand of JAWNNI010000186.1, from coordinate 188,969 downwards.
TTAGTTAGATCGGCTTCAAAGACATTTTCATAGCCCAACTCAAGAAACATTAGTCACGTGGCACAACTATATAGTTTCCTACCCCCACGGGAGGGAAAACTATGATTCGTTAGTTTTGTGTATTTCTTACGGTTGACGAAAGTAGTCAAATTCAACATAATGCATTTTAATTTAAATATTTCGCCGGGCAACGCTGGCGTTTTACCAGCTAGTAATCTATATATATAAAAGAGTTCATGCTGACTGATTGGCAATCATCGCACAGCCTAAACCGTAAGAGCGAGGATGCTGAAATTTTCACAGTAGGTTCCATCTATGATGAAAGTGCATACTAAAAAGGGATTTTGGAAAACTCCACCCACAAGCGTGGAAAACTGCGGAAAACTGTTGTATGAAACATTTTTGTTTACCATCCAATCGGCGACTCATTTTCAAAAATCTACACAAAAAATCATTTGACACATATTTCACAGATTTTGGAAAATCCACCCCCCTGGGCGGAAAATGGGGGTCTGTCCCAAGGTTGTATCGGCAAAAGTCTAATTTTAGTCCGATCACCTTCAAATTCATTTTCAAAGCTCTACACATTAAATAATTCGACACGTGTATCAGCGATTTTGGAAATTTCAGCCCCATGGTCGGAAAATTAGCGGAAAACTTGGCATTCGACATTTTAAATATTCATGCGATTGGCTTCAAACTCATTTTCAAGGTTCTACACAAACTCATAATCTGCGCGGTGCCCAAAGATTTTGGAAAATCTACCCCCAAATTCGAAAAATTCGCAGAAAACTGTTGTATGGAACTTTTTTGATTATCGTCCGATTGACTTTAAACTCATTTTTAAACTTTTCTGTTTATCATCTGATTATTTTGAAACTAATTTGCAAAGCACCTCACATTAAATAATTCGACACATGTGCTACCGGTTTTGAAAAATGCACGCCCACGGTCCGAAAGGGGTGAGGTCTGGAATTCATCTTCTTAATAATTTCCAAATAAAAATAAAACAAGTAAGAATGTTATAGTCGAGTATACCCGAATACGAAACTCCATGTACCCAGGTAAAAAATGAATCTTCTTTCGTGAATAACTTCCGTGTTTATTATCCGATCGACTTGAAGATTTAACAGTAGACAAAGAGTGACTAAATTATTGTAGTACATGCCAAATCCCAAAACTATACCTTGAAAATTGTTACTGCAAAACGGCTTTTATTGAATAGCGGGGGAATGGGGAAGAATATCTCGGATCCAAAATAAACTTGCTCCCTCTATACACGAACCTACATTCCAAATTGGGTGTCTCTAGCTTTTATAGTTGCTGAGATCGACGCGCTCATACATACGGACAGACAGAAGGACATGGCCAAATCGAAATCTCTTTTGATACTAATCAAGAATATATATACTTTATAGGGTCGGAGATGTCTCCTTTTGCCTGTTACATACTTTTGTAAAAATCCCATAGCCCCTTTTTAGCCATTTTATGGGTACAGTGAGTAAGAACCTCGGTATTTTGTTGTAGTTGGAAACCTTTACACAAGAAACATTAGTCACGTTCTCAACTATATAGTTTCCTACCCCCACGGGAAGGAAAACTGTGATACGTTATTTTTGTGTATTTATTACGGTTGACGAAAGTAGTCAAATTCAACATAATAAATAAATAAATCGAAATATTTCGCCGGGCAACGCTGGCGTTTTACCAGCTAGTAAGTATATAAAAGAGTTCATGCTGACTGATTGGCAGTCATCGCACAGCCTAAACCGTAAGAGGATGCTGAAATTTTCACAGTAGGTTCCATCTATGATTAAAGTGCACACTAAGAAGGGATTTTGGAAAATTCCGCCCATAAGCGTGGAAAAGCGCGGAAAACTATTGTATGAAACTTTTTGTTTACCATTCAATCAGCTTTAAACGCATTTTCAAAGATCTACACAAAAAATCATTTGACACATATTTCACCGATTTTGGAAAATCCACACCCCTGGACGGAAAATGGGGGTCTCAAGGTTGTATAGGCGGAAGTCTAATTTTATTCCGATCACCTTCAAACTCATTTTCAAAGCTCTACACATTAAATAATTCGACACGTGTATCAGCGATTTTGGAAATTTCAGCCCCATGGTCGGAAAATTGGCGGAAAACTCTGGCATGCGACATTTTAAAGTTTCAAGTGATTGGTTTCAAAATCATTTTCAAGGTTCTATGCGAAAAAATAATAGGCGCGGTGCCCAAAGATTTTGGAAAATCTACCCCCAAGTGCGGAAAATTCGCGGAAAAATGTTGTGTGAAACTTTTTTGATTATCGTCCGATTGACTTCAAACTTATTTTCAAACTTTTCTGTTTATCATCCAATTATTTTGAAACTAATTTTCAAAGCACCTCACATTAATAATTCGACACATGTGCTACCGGTTTTGAAAAATGCAGGCCCACGGTCCGAGAAGGGTGAAGTCAGAAATTCAGCTTCATAATAATTTCCAAATATAAATTAAACAAGTAAGAATGCTATAGTCGAGTATACCCGACTACGAAAGTCCCTGTACCCAGGTCAAAAATTTCCGATCGCATCTTCGTTAACTTACACATACATACACAGATACGCACACGCACGAGCCACAGCGCAAGCCAGGCATTTTAAGTTGTGACTGTGCTTCTTCTTCCCCTTGCTGCAGCACTGAATCTTCTTTCGTGAATAACTTAGGTGTTTATTATCCGATCGACTTGAAATTTGGACAGTAGATTAAGAGGGACTAAAGTACTGGACATGCCAAATCTTGAAAATTGTAACTGTAAAACGGTTTTTATCGAATAGCGGGGGAACGGGGGAGATATCTCAAATCTAAAATAAACTTGACCTGCTCCCGCTATACACGAACCTACATTCCAAATTTGGTGTCTCTAGCTCTTATAGTTGCTGAGATCCTTGCGTTCATACATACGGACAGACAGACGGACAGACGGACAGACGGACAGACAGACGGACATGGCCAAATCGAAATCTCTTTTGATACTGATCAAGAATATATATACTTTATAGGGTCGGAGATGTCTCCTTCTGCCTGTTACATACTTTTGCACAAATCCAATACCCCCTTTTTACCCATTTTATGGGTACAGGGAGTAAAAATACTCGGTACTTTGCGGGCAACACAACGGGCGGAAAATAGTTGGAAAGCGTTAGTCTGGATTTTTAGTATTATTCGATGAATTGGTTTTCAAATGCCAAATGATTTTGGAAAGTCTACTCCGCGTCGCCACGGGCAGGAAATGGAAGTCAAGGACAAATGAGTGGGATTATTTGTTTAGTTAGATCGGCTTCAAAGACATTTTCATAGCTCAACTCAAGAAACATTAGTCACGTGGCACAGCTATATAGTTTCCTACCCCCACGGGAGGGAAAACTATGATACGTTAGTTTTGTGTATTTCTTACGGTTGACGAAAGTAGTCAAATTCAACAAAATGCATTTTAATTTAAATATTTTGCCGGGCAACGCTGGCGTTTTACCAGCTAGTTATCTATATCTATATAATTAAAAGTCAAGCTCGGGGACTTTAGAAAAAAATATAATTTTATTCTTAAGGCGAACTTTAACAGTGAGTCAAGAAATGTTGTTCTTATTAATTCTATTATCAAATTAAGACTAAAGGCTTGCACCGATGCTGTCGCAAATGTAAGCTCGGTGTAAGAGATTTTGGATAAGCTTTTAAACGAGCTTTTGCTCTTCGTACAGAAAAGAGATTGGGCAAAAGTGCTCTCATTGATCAAATGCAATTATTGCTTACGTTAACATTTTGGTGGGTGTGGGAATATCTCGCGAGACAGGTTCTCAGCGGATGTTTATATTAGTGGCTGTTTATGTTATCAGGCTTGAGCCTGTGGCTGTTTATGTTATCAGGCTTAGGCCTGTGACTTATGTATTGCTTATATGCTATGACATTCTTATGATCATGTTGCCAAGTGCGAAGTTACTAGGCAAGGGTTCTGAGTTTACGTTACTAGGCAAGATTTTGTGTGTGCGTGGGAGGTATGGATATATCACTTCCCCATCCTTTAGAAATTTGCCAGACCTCAGGCTGTTATTTTCGGGTACAAAATCGGGTTATTTTCATTTTGAGGATTTACAATTATTTGATTTTCTATGTTTTCATTTTGAGGTGGATTTACAATATTTTCAACTTGATTTTCTTGCTTTTTATATTTTATAATAAATTTTTTCGGAATGCCTTTATACTTATAAATAACAAATAGTATAAAAATAATTATGATTACAATAAGTGTTGTTAATATTATTATTTGGAAGGTATTATAATTTTTTGTGTGCTCGTTGATTATTTCTTTAGTTTGTATATAAGATAAGGGTTCTAATTTGGTTACATTATTATTGATATAAATAGTTTGTGTATAATCAGATATTGAGCTTGTAATTATTATTTCATTTAGTTGAATAGTACAATTCAGTGCTTTAATAATGTTTTTTCCTTCGATAATAATATTTCTATTGATGCAATTTTGATTTAGTGTCAATTTAGGCAAACTCCAAGTTAGGATTATGTTAGGCTCTACAAAAATTACTTCAAAATTTTTATGTGTTTTAATGCATCTGCATTCTGTGGTTACTTGGTTTAAAATACCTGTTATGCATTTGTTCTGAACTATGGTTTTTGAAGTTGCTGAGTAAACTAGGTTGTTTTGAATAAAATATTTGTCATGAATAACTTCCGTTAGGATTATATTATCGTTATCTGGGTATGGTATTATCTCGTAAATAGGTGTCTTGATAACGTCTTTTGGAATATGGGAAATAATCAATATTTCATTTGTTGTGGTTTTTAGCCAAGTTGAAGTTTTAATATTTAATAATTTTTCAGCATTTACATGAGTGAGTGAGTCATGTCTCAGGAGCTTGGGATTGAATATTCCTAATCTGGTTAGTTGCATTCCTAACTCTATGGCTTCGATATATTCTGTAAATTGTTGGAGGTTAAATATGAGAAGTGCTTTTCTTTCATCATTTTCGTTTATGATGCTTAGGTGATTTATTTCATCAATACCCTTATTGATAGTTTCTATAACTAAGTTGAGTTCGTTGACCTGTATACTATTTTCGGCTATATTCTCGATTTTTGATTGTAATTCTTCTTTATCATTCTGGTCTAATGTTCCGAAAAGGTATTTGTAAATTGTGCCCATAAAATTAGCAAGGCCTCTTTTATTTCTCTTTTAAGTTTTTCTTTTAAGTAAACAATTTGGTTGTGATATTCGTATGTATCAGCTTGCTTAATTAAATCGTTGTAAGTTTGCTCGGTTTTAGTTAGATTGACGGACAAGTAGTGGTATTCAAAATTTATTGGCAGATCTATGAATCCGGACTTAAATATTAGGTATCCATTCTTAGCTTGAATGGGATTTACTTCAATACTTTGACAATTGATAAATCGGACAGAATTAATGATAAGTAACATTATTATAAGAAATGTGTACTCAAGTGGGGCTCCATTAATTCGCTTGGTTAACGGCTGCTGAGCTGGAATTATTGTATTTGCTTGCATTAATTTTCTTCTTTTTCTTAAATTTTGATTTATAATGTGTTATTTTTCTACCTCTGTTTGTCTCTTCGAAATGTGTATCGTCAACTTGTTTTATTTCACCTGTTTCTTTTAATGGGTTTGTTGCTTTTGACTTTACGAGAGGGGCTTGTCTGTATTTTGTGTCTACCTCATATCTTGTGCGCTTGTCATTTAGTTTGTTAACTTTATTTGTTTTTATTAATTGCATATCATACGCAGGGGTACCTGCATATAGAAATATGTCGGCTGGTGTTCTACCAGTTGTGCTATGTTTTATTTTATGATTATAAGTGTAAAGTATAGTTTCGAATTTTGTTATTTTGTTTTCCATATTTGAATCGCTGTTGATTATTCTAAGCTTTTCGTTTATGGTTTTGTGAAGTCTTTCTACGTCAGAAACTCCATTTTTACTAGTTGTTATATTAATTATTACGCCTTCTGATCCAAGCCAGTTTCGTAGGCCAATGCTCATGAAAGCTGAATCTTTGTCGGCTTTTATTTCCAATGGTTTTCCTATGTCATTGAAAATTCTAACTATTGCTTTTCGTTTCGAGCCAATCTCTGCTATTTATTTCTATTAAAGTGGCGAACTTGGAATAGAGATCTATACAAGATAGAAATTGTTTGTTATCAATCATGTAAAATTCCATAACATATTTATCCCTTATGTTATAAGTTTCTGGTGTTATTTCGAATTCCATTTTTGTATTTCGATGCTCAGTTTTAGCTATATTACAAACAGTGCATTCGTTAAGAATGTTTTGGATTAACCTTTGGTAATCTGGATAGTAGTATTTTTGTTTGAAGCAATCGATGGTTTTGTCAATACCTGGGTGTAAGAGTTCAATATGTTTTTTCAGAATTTTTTCTTTGAAGTCTGCATATGTTTGAATGTCTTCTAATTTTTTACTAGATTTCATGGCTTTCGTCAATTGGTCTGAACTTATTATTTCTAAGTATACTTGTTGGAAAGTAGGGAAATCAGCTTCATTGTGGATATATACTACACTTTTTTTCGTGCAGAGATATTCTTGGATCAATTGCTTAGCATATTGATTTGTCATTTTCTTATAGGTAATTTTTATATTTGTTTTATGAAAGTAACTAGTTACATCAGTTTTGTTTTCATTACCTTTTAGAAACTCAATTTGTCTACTATAGTAGTTGATGGGCTTCTCCGTGATTTGGATGTACCTTAAGTTATCTTCTTGAGCACTGTGGCAAGTAGCTGCAAGACTGCTTGAGGTTTCTCCCAAGAAATTTTCGTTTATTTTAACCCTAGATAGTGCGTCAGCAACGGTATTTTCTTTACCGGGCAAGTATTTAATGTGGTTATCAAATTCATTTAACTTGATTTTCCATCTCTGGAGCTTCATGTTTGGTTCTTTTATGTTATCGAGCCAAACTAAGGGTCGGTGATCGCTAAGGATCTCAAATTTTCTGCCAAAAAGATAGGACCTGAAGTATTTCGTAGCCCAGACAATAGCAAGGAGTTCTTTTTCTATTGCCGAATAGTTAATCTCATGCTCGTTTAGAGTTCTGCTGGCATAGCAGATTGGTTTGTGACCTTGAGATAATACCGCTCCTATAGCAATATTACTTGCGTCTGTAGTTAATGAGAATTGTTTCTCGAAGCTTGGATATACTAATATTGGGTCGGACATTATTAGCATTTTTAATTTTTCGAAAGCTAATACATATTCATCATTATTAGCCTGAATTACTGCACCCTTTTTTAGTTTGAGTGTCATTGGTTTTGCTATTTTAGCGAAATTTTGAATGAACTTTCTGTAGAAGCCACACATTCCAAGAAATGATTTTATTTCTTTAGGCGTTTTGGGAATTGGAAACTTGACGATTGCGTCTAATTTGTTTGGGTTTGGTTTAATACCTTCAGTTGTGACAACGTGACCGAGAAACTCTGTTTCTTTTCTCATAAATTCACACTTGTCTAACTGCAATTTTAAGTTTGCTTCTCTGAGCTTAGTGAAGACTTTTCTTAGAGAGGACAAGTGTTCTTCCAATGATGTAGAGAAGATTATTATGTCGTCTAAGTATACTAGACAGTCTGTATAAATTAGATCTTCTAAGAGATTATTCATACAACGTTGAAATGTTGCGGGGGCATTTTTAAGCCCAAATGGCATACGAGTATATTCGTAGTGGCCATGTTTAGTTGAAAATGCTGTTTTCGAAATTGAATTGGGGTCCATTTGTATTTGATGGAAGCCCTTTGCAAGGTCGATAGTAGTGAAATACTGACATCTTCCAAGCTTGTCTAATATTTCATCCATAATTGGAATTGGATATTTGTCATCAACGGTTACTTCGTTAAGACCACGGTAGTCTATGACTAACCGGAACTTCTTTTTACCTGAAGCATCACGTTTCTTTGGAACTATCCAAATTGGAGAACAATAAGGACTGTTTGATTTTCTAATTATTCCTTGTTCTATCATTTCATTTACTTGTTTGTTTACCTCTTCGTCATATGCTTGTGGGTATTTGTATGGTTTTCTATAGATTTCGTTATCAGTTTTTGTTGTGATGACATGCTTAATTGTACTGGTAAAGGTCAAATTTTCACCTTCTTTGTACTGAATGTCCCTAAATTCTGATAGGATTTTGGTGAGGGTTTTCCTCTCTTCATCGTTTAGATGATCGAACCTGAATTCATTGAATTCTATTAACTCATTGTTAATTGAAAAATTAAACTCCTCGTCGTTTGACGATGGCGGACCAAGGAATTTGGATGCGGTCTTGTCCTGAAGTACTTTTTCATGTTGATCTTGTATATCAAACTTTATTTTATTTATTGCAATTGCCTTTTTGGCATAATCTATTGTGGAATAAGAGTCTTCCAAGAATTCTCTTCCTAATAGAATATCATAATTTTCAGAAAAATTATGAATATAAAATTTTTGATAGGTTGGGCAAAGCTTACTAGGTTTTAGATAAATACTTTGCTTTAGTTGCACAATACCGTTTATGGTATGCACATCTAAATTGGTGTCTTTGACTGGGAACTTTAAAAAATTTTGCTTCATAATGTTAATTGATGATCCCGTATCGATTATACATTTAAGCTGAATATTATTCATAGTAATTATTATGAATGGGTTTCCTGATTTTCGTCCTCTGTTTCTGAATCCGAGGCAGCTTGATGAAAATTTTCTACATCCATTTTCACCTGACCGCTAGTACTTTCGCGTTGTCTTTTAATGGGTTGGTTAGGGGCAGCAGAGTTATGCCCTTGCTGATAATTAAGTGGATTTTGGTTCCTACTCTGGTCAAGTTTCTGTTTAAACTCTTGATGTAATTGCTGATTGCTTTCTGTTTGATGAGGTTTTGTATTGTTATAATTATTTTTGGGATTTGAATTTGGGTAATTATTTCCCTTATTTCCACGATTGTCATTATTGTTATATTTCTGTGAAGTTGACGGACTGTTGGAATTGTTTTGCGATTTGGACTGATTAGAATTACTTGGATTTTTTGTTCTATCGGACATAATGATTTCATACACTCCTTCTTGTTGGGCAGTGTGTTTTAAATTTGAGATTGTAGTTATGTCGTGCCTAGCTTAAGTCATAAATAGCCTATCTGGAAGTTTGCGCATAATTACATCTTTAATGGTGTTTCTCATTGCATTTGTATACAATGTTGTGTTCATTTGATTGTTTTCTAACAATAACTTGTTTGCAATAATTTGTGATTTAAATTCTAATTCTTCTACAAACTTACGAATACTTCCGTGGAATGGTGTATTGTAGAGTCTTCTCAGCAGTTCTTCGAATGGTGTTTGGATTTTGAATTCCTCTATTAAGGTTGTCCTTAGTTCTTCCCAGCTGTTGACGGCGCGCATCTGTGAAATCCGTTGGGCATCTTCGCTGATCTGCATGTCAATTGCGCTAAAGAATACCAGCTTCTGGCGAGCGTCTTCTGTAGGGTAAAGTTGCATAATGTAGTCCACTCTTCTGATGAACGCACTTAGATCTTAGCTGTTTCCGTTGAAGGTAGGCACCTGCCTAATTTGACCAAGGGCCTGGTTTAGGTGGGCCTCTGATAAGCAAAGGATTGGTATTTGTCCTTGAGCCATTGTGTTTTTGTTGTTTAGTTGTTGTTGATTTGAATTTTTGATGATTTGTAAGTCTTGTAACTTTTTTGTTTCTTGTAACTTTTTGATGATTTGTAAGTCTTGTAACTTTTGATGATTTGTAAGTCTTGTAACTTTTTTGGTTGGGTCTTTGAGCTATTCAGCTCCCAATGGATATTGATTGCAGGGATCAGAGATATGCAATGCCCAGGAATAACCACTGTTGTGTAGTGAAAAAATATTTCACTACCAAGTATTCAAGTTGTTCAGAGGATCAACCTTAACTGAGATACTTGATTTGTTGTTGTTAGTTTATTGAACCTAGAACTCAATCGTTCTTGAATGGTTCACACAGCACTGTTCTGGTAATATAATTACACTTGTGACCTGGAACTCGATTGTTCTTTAGTGGTCAACACAGCACTTTGCAATCGCACGTATGAACTTTTTTGCGGATCTGTATTAGGAATTAAGCACTTTGGTATACTCGATTGCAACCAAGCACTCCTCGAAATATCTTGAACTTAAGTCGTTCTTAGCGATATTACTTGTTCACGAACAGATCCTACCGGCTGCGCCAATTAAAAGTCAAGCTCGGGGACTTTAGAAAAAAATATAATTTTATTCTTAAGGCGAACTTTAACAGTGAGTCAAGAAATGTTGTTCTTATTAATTCTATTATCAAATTAAGACTAAAGGCTTGCACCGATGCTGTCGCAAATGTAAGCTCGGTGTAAGAGGTTTTGGATAAGCTTTTAAACGAGCTTTTGCTCTTCGTACAGAAAAGAGATTGGGCAAAAGTGCTCTCATTGATCAAATGCAATTAATGCTTACGTTAACATTTTGGTGGGTGTGGGAGTATCTCGCGAGACAGGTTCTCAGCGGATGTTTATATTAGTGGCTGTTTATGTTATCAGGCTTGAGCCTGTGACTTATGTATTGCTTATATGCTATGACATTCTTATGATCATGTTGCCAAGTGCGAAGATACTAGGCAAGGGTTCTGAGTTTACGTTACTAGGCAAGATTTTGTGTGTGCGTGGGAGGTATGGATATATCACTATATATATAAAAGAGTTCGTGCTGACTGACTGACTGACTGACTAACTGACTGATTGGCAATCATCGCACAGCCTAAACCGTAAGAGCTAGGATGCTGAAATTTTCACAGTAGGTTCCATCTATGATGAAAGTGCATACTAAAAAGGGATTTTGGAAAACTCCACCAACAAGCGTGGAAAACTGCGGAAAACTGTTGTATGAAACATTTTTGTTTACCATCCAATCGGCATCAAACTCATTTTCAAGGTTCTACACAAACTCATAATCGGCGCGGTGCCCAAAGATTTTGGAAAATCTACCCCCAAGTTCGGAAAATTCGCGGAAAACTGTTGTATGCAACTTTTTTGATTATCGTCCGATTGACTTTAAGCTGATTTTTAAACTTTTCTGTTTATCATCTGATTATTTTGAAACTAATTTGCAAAGCACCTCACATTAAATAATTCGACACATGTGCTACCGGTTTTGAAAAATGCACGCCCACGGTCCGAAAGGGGTGAGGTCTGGAATTCATCTTCTTAATAATTTCCAAATAAAAATAAAACAAGTAATAATGTTATAGTCGAGTATACCCGACTACGAAACTCCATGTACCCAGGTCAAAAATTTCCGATCGCATCTTCGTAAACTTATACATACACAAGGACGCATACACACGAGCCACAGCGCAAGCGAGGCATTTTAAATGGTGGCTCTGCTTCTTCTTCCCCTCGCTGCAGCACTGAATCTTCTTTCGTGAATAACTTCCGTGTTTATTATCCGATCGACTTGAAGACTTAACAGTAGACAAAGAGTGACTAAATTACTGCAGTAGTTGCTGAGATCGACGCGTTCATACATACGGACAGACAGACTGACTGACTGACTGACTAACTGACTGATTGGCAATCATCGCACAGCCTAAACCGTAAGAGCTAGGATGCTGAAATTTTCACAGTAGGTTCCATCTATGATGAAAGTGCACACTAAGAAGGGATTTTGGAAAATTCCGCCCACAAGCGTGGAAAATAGCGGAAAACTATTGTATGAAACTTTTTGTTTACCATTCAATCAGCTTTAAACTCATTTTCAAAGATCTACACAAAAATGAATTTGACACATATTTCACCGATTTTGGGAAATCCAAACCCCTGGACGGAAAATGGGGGTCTCAAGGTTGTATAGGCGGAAGTCTAATTTTAGTCCGATTACCTTCAAACTCATTTTCAAAGCTCTACAAATTAAATAATTCGACACGTGTATAAGCGATTTTGGAAATTTCAGCCCCATTGTCGGAAAATTGGCGGAAAACTCTGGCATGCGACATTTTAAGTTTTCATGTGATTGGTTTCAATCTCATTTTCAAGGTTCTACACAAACTCATAATAGGCGCGGTGCCCAAAGATTTTGGAAAATCTACCTCCAAGTGCGGAAAATTCGCGGAAAAATGTTGTGTGAAACTTTTTTGATTATCGTCCGATTGACTTCAAACTTATTTTCAAACTTTTCTGTTTATCTTCCAATTATTTTGAAACTAATTTTCAAAGCACCTCACATTAATAATTCAACACATGTGCTACCGGTTTTGAAAAATGCAGGCCCACGGTCCGAAAAGGGTGAAGTCAGGAATTCAGCTTCATAATAATTTCCAAATATAAATTAAAAAATACTCGGTACTTTGCGGGCAACACAACGGGCGGAAAATAGTTGGAAAGCTTTAGTCTGGATTTTTAGAATTATTCGTTGAATTGGTTTTTCAATGCCAAATGATTTTGGAAAGTCTACTCCGCGTCGCCACGGGCAGGAAATCGAAGTCAAGGACAAATGAGTGGGATTATTTGTTTAGTTAGATCGGCTTCAAAGACATTTTCATAGCTCAACTCAAGAAACATTAGTCACGAGGCACAACTATATAGTTTCCTACCCCCACGGGAGGGAAAACTATGATACGTTAGTTTTGTGTATTTCTTACGGTTGACGAAAGTAGTCAAATTCAACATAATGCATTTTAATTTAAATATTTCGCCGGGCAACGCTGGCGTTTTACCAGCTAGTAATCTATATATATAAGAGAGTTCATGCTGACTGATTGGCAATCATCGCACAGCCTAAACCGTAAGAGCGAGGATGCTGAAATTTTCACAGTAGGTTCCATCTATGATGAAAGTGCATACTAAAAAGGGATTTTGGGAAACTCCACCCACAAGCGTGGAAAACTGCGGAAAACTGTTGTATGAAACATTTTTGTTTACCATCCAATCGGCATCAAACTCATTTTCAAGGTTCTACACAAACTCATAATCGGCGCGGCGCCCAAAAATTTTGGAAAATCTACCCCCAAGTTCGGAAAATTCGCGGAAAACTGTTGTATGCAACTTTTTTGATTATCTTCCGATTGACTTTAAACTCATTTTTAAACTTTTCTGTTTATCATCTGATTATTTTGAAACTAATTTGCAAAGCACCTCACATTAAATAATTCGACACATGTGCTACCGGTTTTGAAAAATGCACGCCCACGGTCCGATAGGGGTGAGGTCTGGAATTCATCTTCTTAATAATTTCCAAATAAAAATAAAACAAGTAATAATGTTATAGTCGAGTATACCCGACTACGAAACTCCATGTACCCAGGTCAAAAATTTCCGATCGCATCTTCGTAAACTTATACATACACAAGGACGCATACACACGAGCCACAGCGCAAGCGAGGCATTTTAAATGGTGGCTCTGCTTCTTCTTCCCCTCGCTGCAGCACTGAATCTTCTTTCGTGAATAACTTCCGTGTTTATTATCCGATCGACTTGAAGATTTAACAGTAGACAAAGAGTAACTAAATTATTGTAGTACATGCCAAATCCCAAAGCTATACCTTGAAAATTGTTACTGCAAAACGGCTTTTATCGAATAGCGGGGGAATGGGGAAGAATATCTCGGATCCAAAATAAACTTGACTTGCTCCCTCTATACACGAACCTACATTCCAAATTGGGTGTCTCTGGCTTTAATAGTTGCTGGGATCGACGCGTTCATACATACGGACAGACAGACGGACATGGCCAAATCGAAATCTCTTTTGATACTAATCAAGAATATATATACTTTATAGGGTCGGAGATGTCTCCTTTTGCCTGTTACATACTCTTGTAAAAATCCAATAGCCTCTTTTTACCCATTTTATGGGTACAGTGAGTAAGAACCTCGGTATTTTGTTGTAGTTGGAAAGCTTTAGTCTGGATTTTTAGCATTATTCGTTGAATTGGTTTTCAAATGCCAAATGATTTTGGAAAGTCTACTCCTCGTCGCCACGGGTGGGAAGTCAAGGACAAATGAGTGGGATTATTTGTTTAGTTAGATCGGCTTCAAGGACATTTTCATAGCCCTACACAAAAAACATTAGTCACGTGGCTCAACTATATAGTTTCATACCCCCACGCGAGGGAAAACTGTGATACGTTAATTTTGTGTATTTCTTACGGTTGACGAAGGTAGTCAAATTCAACATAATGCATTTTAATCTAAATATTTCGCCGGGCAACGCTGGCGTTTTACCAGCTAGTTATCTATATCTATATATATAAAATAGTTCATGCTGACTGATTGGCAATCATCGCACAGCCTAAACCGTAAGAGCAAGGATGCTGAAATTTTCACAGTAGGTTCCATCTATGATGAAAGTGCACACTAAGAAGGGATTTTGGAAAATTCCGCCCACAAGCGTGGAAAATAGCGGAAAACTATTGTATGAAACTTTTTGTTTACCATTCAATCAGCTTTAAACTCATTTTCAAAGATCTACACAAAAATGAATTTGACACATATTTCACCGATTTTGGGAAATCCACACCCCTGGACGGAAAATGGGGGTCTCAAGGTTGTATAGGCGGAAGTCTAATTTTAGTCCGATCACCTTCAAACTGATTTTCAAAGCTCTACACATTAAATAATTCGACACGTGTATAAGCGATTTTGGAAATTTCAGCCCCATTGTCGGAAAATTGGCGGAAAACTCTGGCATGCGACATTTTAAGTTTTCATGTGATTGGTTTCAAACTCATTTTCAAGGTTCTACACAAACTCATAATAGGCGCGGTGCCCAAAGATTTTGGAAAATCTACCTCCAAGTGCGGAAAATTCGCGGAAAAATGTTGTGTGAAACTTTTTTGATTATCGTCCGATTGACTTCAAACTTATTTTCAAACTTTTCTGTTTATCTTCCAATTATTTTGAAACTAATTTTCAAAGCACCTCACATTAATAATTCAACACATGTGCTACCGGTTTTGAAAAATGCAGGCCCACGGTCCGAAAAGGGTGAAGTCAGGAATTCAGCTTCATAATAATTTCCAAATATAAACAAGTAAGAATGCTATAGTTGAGTATACCCGACTACGAAACTCCTGTACCCAGGTCTAAAACATCCAATCACATCTAAGTCCACTTACCCATACACACACACATACACAAAGACGCACGCACACAGGCGGCAAAAGTGGCTGTGCTTCTTCTTCCCCCTCTCGCTGCATTACTGAATCTTCTTTCGTGAATAACTTCCGTGTTTATTATCCGATCGACTTGAAATTTGGACAGTAGATTAAGAGAGACTAAAGTATTGTACATGCCAAATCTTAAAGCTATATCTTGAAAATTGTTACTGTAAAACGGTTTTAATCGATTTGCGGGGGAACGGGGGAGATATCTGAAATATGAAACAAACTTGATCTGCGTATGCTATACAGGAACCTACATTCCAAATTTGGTGTCTCTAGCTATTATAGTTGCTGAGATCGACGCGTTCATCCGGACAGACGGACAGACAGACGGACATGGCAAAATCGAAATCTCTTTTGATACTGATCAAGAATATATATACTTTATAGGGTCGGAGATGTCTCCTTCTGCCTGTTACATACTTTTGCACAAATCCAATACCCCCTTTTTACCCATTTTATGGGTACAGGGAGTAATTAAAAAATACTCGGTACTTTGCGGGCAACACAACGGGCGGAAAATAGTTGGAAAGCTTTAGTCTGGATTTTTAGTATTATTCGTTGAATTGGTTTTTCAATGCCAAATGATTTTGGAAAGTCTACTCCGCGTCGCCACGGGCAGGAAATGGAAGTCAAGGACAAATGAGTGGGATTATTTGTTTAGTTAGATCGGCTTCAAAGACATTTTCATAGCTCAACTCAAGAAACATTAGTCACGTGGCACAACTATATATTTTCCTACCCCCACGGGAGGGAAAACTATGATACGTTAGTTTTGTGTATTTCTTACGGTTGACGAAAGTAGTCAAATTCAACATAATGCATTTTAATTTAAATATTTCGCCGGGCAACGCTGGCGTTTTACCAGCTAGTAATCTATATATATAAGAGAGTTCATGCTGACTGATTGGCAATCATCGCACAGCCTAAACCGTAAGAGCGAGGATGCTGAAATTTTCACAGTAGGTTCCATCTATGATGAAAGTGCATTCTAAAAAGGGATTTTAGAAAACTCCACCCACAAGCGTGGAAAACTGCGGAAAAATGTTGTATGAAACATTTTTGTTTACCATCCAATCGGCTTCAAACTCATTTTCAAGGTTCTACACAAACTCATAATCGGCGCGGTGCCCAAAGATTTTGGAAAATCTACCCCCAAGTTCGGAAAATTCGCGGAAAACTGTTGTATGCAACTTTTTTGATTATCTTCCGATTGACTTTAAACTCATTTTTAAACTTTTCTGTTTATCATCTGATTATTTTGAAACTAATTTGCAAAGCACCTCACATTAAATAATTCGACACATGTGCTACCGGTTTTGAAAAATGCACGCCCACGGTCCGAAAGGGGTGAGGTCTGGAATTCATCTTCTTAATAATTTCCAAATAAAAATAAAACAAGTAATAATGTTATAGTCGAGTATACCCGACTACGAAACTCCATGTACCCAGGTCAAAAATTTCCGATCGCATCTTCGTAAACTTATACATACAAAAGGACGCATACACACGAGCCACAGCGCAAGCGAGGCATTTTAAATGGTGGCTGTGCTTCTTCTTCCCCTCGCTGCAGCACTGAATCTTCTTTCGTGAATAACTTCCGTGTTTATTATCCGATCGACTTGAAGATTTAACAGTAGACAAAGAGTGACTAAATTATTGTAGTACATGCCAAATCCCAAAGCTATACCTTGAAAATTGTTACTGCAAAACGGCTTTTATCGAATAGCGGCGGAATGGGGAAGAATATCTCGGATCCAAAATAAACTTGACTGGCTCCCTCTATACACGAACCTACATTCCAAATTGGGTGTCTCTAGCTTTAATAGTTGCTGAGATCGACGCGTTCATACATACGGACAGACAGACGGACATGGCCAAATCGAAATCTCTTTTGATACTAATCAAGAATATATATGTATACTTTATAGGGTCGGAGATGTCTCCTTTTGCCTGTTACATACTCTTGTAAAAATCCAATAGCCCCTTTTTACCCATTTTATGGGTACAGTGAGTAAGAACCTCGGTATTTTGTTGTAGTTGGAAAGCTTTAGTCTGGATTTTTAGCATTATTCGTTGAATTGGTTTTCAAATGCCAAATGATTTTGGAAAGTCTACTCCTCGTCGCCACGGGTGGGAAATGGAAGTCAAGGACAAATGAGTGGGATTATTTGTTTAGTTAGATCGGCTTCAAGGACATTTTCATAGCCCTACACAAAAAACATTAGTCACGTGGCTCAACTATATAGTTTCATACCCCCACGCGAGGGAAAACTGTGATACGTTAATTTTGTGTATTTCTTACGGTTGACGAAGGTAGTCAAATTCAACATAATGCATTTTAATCTAAATATTTCGCCGGGCAACGCTGGCGTTTTACCAGCTAGTAATCTATATATATAAAAGAGTTCATGCTGACTGATTGGCAATCATCGCACAGCCTAAACCGTAAGAGCGCGGATGCTGAAATTTTCACAGTAGGTTCCATCTATGATGAAAGTGCATACTAAAAAGGGATTTTGGAAAACTCCACCCACAAGCGTGGAAAACTGCGGAAAACTGTTGTATGAAACATTTTTGTTTACCATCCAATCGGCGACTCATTTTCAAAAATCTACACAAAAAATCATTTGACACATATTTCATAGATTTTGGAAAATCCACCCCCCTGGGCGGAAAATGGGGGTCTGTCCCAAGGTTGTATCGGCAAAAGTCTAATTTTAGTCCGATCACCTTCAAATTCATTTTCAAAGCTCTACACATTAAATAATTCGACACGTGTATCAGCGATTTTGGAAATTTCAGCCCCATGGTCGGAAAATTAGCGGAAAACTTGGCATTCGACATTTTAAATATTCATGCGATTGGCTTCAAACTCATTTTCAAGGTTCTACACAAACTCATAATCTGCGCGGTGCCCAAAGATTTTGGAAAATCTACCCCCAAATTCGAAAAATTCGCAGAAAACTGTTGTATGGAACTTTTTTGATTATCGTCCGATTGACTTTAAACTCATTTTTAAACTTTTCTGTTTATCATCTGATTATTTTGAAACTAATTTGCAAAGCACCTCACATTAAATAATTCGACACATGTGCTACCGGTTTTGAAAAATGCACGCCCACGGTCCGAAAGGGGTGAGGTCTGGAATTCATCTTCTTAATAATTTCCAAATAAAAATAAAACAAGTAAGAATGTTATAGTCGAGTATACCCGACTACGAAACTCCATGTACCCAGGTAAAAAATTTCCAATCGCATCTTCGTTAACTTATACATACACAAGGACGCATACACACGAGCCACAGCGCAAGCGAGGCATTTTAAATGGTGGCTGTGCTTCTTCTTCCCCTCGCTGCAGCACTGAATCTTCCTTCCTGAATAACTTCCGTGTTTATTATCCGATCGACTTGAAGATTTAACAGTAGACAAAGAGTAACTAAATTACTGTAGTACATGCCAAATCCCAAAACTATACCTTGAAAATTGTTACTGCAAAACGGCTTTTATCGAATAGCGGGGGAATGGGGAAGAATATCTCGGATCCAAAATAAACTTGACTTGCTCCCTCTATTCACGAACCTACATTCCAAATTGGGTGTCTCTAGCTTTTATAGTTGCTGAGATCGACGCGTTCATACATACGGACAGACAGACTGACTGACTGACTGACTAACTGACTGATTGGCAATCATCGCACAGCCTAAACCGTAAGAGCTAGGATGCTGAAATTTTCACAGTAGGTTCCATCTATGATGAAAGTGCACACTAAGAAGGGATTTTGGAAAATTCCGCCCACAAGCGTGGAAAACTGCGGAAAACTATTGTATGAAACTTTTTGTTTACCATTCAATCAGCTTTAAACTCATTTTCAAAGATCTACACAAAAATGAATTTGACACATATTTCACCGATTTTGGGAAATCCACACCCCTGGACGGAAAATGGGGGTCTCAAGGTTGTATAGGCGGAAGTCTAATTTTAGTCCGATCACCTTCAAACTCATTTTCAAAGCTCTACACATTAAATAATTCGACACGTGTATAAGCGATTTTGGAAATTTCAGCCCCATTGTCGGAAAATTGGCGGAAAACTCTGGCATGCGACATTTTAAGTTTTCATGTGATTGGTTTCAAACTCATTTTCAAGGTTCTACACAAACTCATAATAAGCGCGGTGCCCAAAGATTTTGGAAAATCTACCTCCAAGTGCGGAAAATTCGCGGAAAAATGTTGTGTGAAACTTTTTTGATTATCGTCCGATTGACTTCAAACTTATTTTCAAACTTTTCTGTTTATCTTCCAATTATTTTGAAACTAATTTTCAAAACACCTCACATTAATAATTCAACACATGTGCTACCGGTTTTGAAAAATGCAGGCCCACGGTCCGAAAAGGGTGAAGTCAGGAATTCAGCTTCATAATAATTTCCAAATATAAACAAGTAAGAATGCTATAGTTGAGTATACCCGACTACGAAACTCCCTGTACCCAGGTCTAAAACATCCAATCACATCTAAGTCCACTTACCCATACACACACACATACACAAAGACGCACGCACACAGGCGGCAAAAGTGGCTGTGCTTCTTCTTCCCCCTCTCGCTGCATTACTGAATCTTCTTTCGTGAATAACTTCCGTGTTTATTATCCGATCGACTTGAAATTTGGACAGTAGATTAAGAGAGACTAAAGTATTGTACATGCCAAATCTTAAAGCTATATCTTGAAAATTGTTACTGTAAAACGGTTTTAATCGATTTGCGGGGGAACGGGGGAGATATCTGAAATATGAAACAAACTTGATCTGCGTATGCTATACAGGAACCTACATTCCAAATTTGGTGTCTCTAGCTATTATAGTTGCTGAGATCGACGCGTTCATCCGGACAGACGGACAGACGCACAGACAGACGGACATGGCCAAATCGAAATCTCTTTTGATACTGATCAAGAATATATATACTTTATAGGGTCGGAGATGTCTCCTTCTGCCTGTTACATACTTTTGCACAAATCCAATACCCCCTTTTACCCATTTTATGGGTACAGGGAGTAATTAAAAAATACTCGGTACTTTGCGGGCAACACAACGGGCGGAAAATAGTTGGAAAGCTTTAGTCTGGATTTTTAGTATTATTCGTTGAATTGGTTTTTCAATGCCAAATGATTTTGGAAAGTCTACTCCGCGTCGCCACGGGCAGGAAATCGAAGTCAAGGACAAATGAGTGGGATTATTTGTTTAGTTAGATCGGCTTCAAAGACATTTTCATAGCTCAACTCAAGAAACATTAGTCACGAGGCACAACTATATAGTTTCCTACCCCCACGGGAGGGAAAACTATGATACGTTAGTTTTGTGTATTTCTTACGGTTGACGAAAGTAGTCAAATTCAACATAATGCATTTTAATTTAAATATTTCGCCGGGCAACGCTGGCGTTTTACCAGCTAGTAATCTATATATATAAGAGAGTTCATGCTGACTGATTGGCAATCATCGCACAGCCTAAACCGTAAGAGCGAGGATGCTGAAATTTTCACAGTAGGTTCCATCTATGATGAAAGTGCATACTAAAAAGGGATTTTGGAAAACTCCATCCACAAGCGTGGAAAACTGCGGAAAACTGTTGTATGAAACATTTTTGTTTACCATCCAATCGGCTTCAAACTCATTTTCAAGGTTCTACACAAACTCATAATCGGCGCGGTGCCCAAAGATTTTGGAAAATCTACCCCCAAGTTCGGAAAATTCGCGGAAAACTGTTGTATGCAACTTTTTTGATTATCTTCCGATTGACTTTAAACTCATTTTTAAACTTTTCTGTTTATCATCTGATTATTTTGAAACTAATTTGCAAAGCACCTCACATTAAATAATTCGACACATGTGCTACCGGTTTTGAAAAATGCACGCCCACGGTCCGAAAGGGGTGAGGTCTGGAATTCATCTTCTTAATAATTTCCAAATAAAAATAAAACAAGTAATAATGTTATAGTCGAGTATACCCGACTACGAAACTCCATGTACCCAGGTAAAAAATTTCCGATCGCATCTTCGTAAACTTATACATACACAAGGACGCATACACACGAGCCACAGCGCAAGCGAGGCATTTTAAATGGTGGCTGTGCTTCTTCGTCCCCTCGCTGCAGCACTGAATCTTCTTTCGTGAATAACTTCCGTGTTTATTATCCGATCGACTTGAAGATTTAACAGTAGACAAAGAGTGACTAAATTATTGTAGTACATGCCAAATCCCAAAGCTATACCTTGAAAATTGTTACTGCAAAACGGCTTTTATCGAATAGCGGGGGAATGGGGAAGAATATCTCGGATCCAAAATAAACTTGACTTGCTCCCTCTATACACGAACCTACATTCCAAATTGGGTGTCTCTAGCTTTAATAGTTGCTGGGATCGACGCGTTCATACATACGGACAGACAGACGGACATGGCCAAATCGAAATCTCTTTTGATACTAATCAAGAATATATATACTTTATAGGGTCGGAGATGTCTCCTTTTGCCTGTTACATACTCTTGTAAAAATCCAATAGCCCCTTTTTACCCATTTTATGGGTACAGTGAGTAAGAGCCTCGGTATTTTGTTGTAGTTGGAAAGCTTTAGTCTGGATTTTTAGTATTATTCGTTGAATTGGTTTTCAAATGCCAAATGATTTTGGAAAGTCTACTCCTCGTCGCCACGGGTGGGAAATGGAAGTCAAGGACAAATGAGTTGGATTATTTGTTTAGTTAGATCGGCTTCAAAGACATTTTCATAGCCCTGCACAAAAAACATTAGTCACGTGGCTCAACTATATAGTTTCCTACCCCCACGCGAAGGAAAACTGTGATACGTTAATTTTGTGTATTTCTTACGGTTGACGAAGGTAGTCAAATTCAACATAATGCATTTTAATCTAAATATTTCGCCGGGCAACGCTGGCGTTTTACCAGCTAGTAATCTATATATATAAAAGAGTTCATGCTGACTGATTGGCAATCATCGCACAGCCTAAACCGTAAGAGCGAGGATGCTGAAATTTTCACAGTAGGTTCCATCTATGATGAAAGTGCATACTAAAAAGTGATTTTGGAAAACTCCACCCACAAGCGTGGAAAACTGCGGAAAACTGCTGTATAAAACATTTTTGTTTACCATCCAATCGGCTTCAAACTCATTTTCAAGGTTCTACACAAACCCATAATCGGCGCGGTGCCCAAAGATTTTGGAAAATCTACCCCCAAGTTCGGAAAATTCGCGGAAAACTGTTGTATGCAACTTTTTTGATTATCGTCCGATTGACTTTAAGCTGATTTTTAAACTTTTCTGCTTATCATCTGATTATTTTGAAACTAATTTGCAAAGCACCTCACATTAAATAATTCGACACATGTGCTACCGGTTTTGAAAAATGCACGCCCACGGTCCGAAAGGGGTGAGGTCTGGAATTCATCTTCTTAATAATTTCCAAATAAAAATAAAGCAAGTAAGAATGTTATAGTCGAGTATACCCGACTACGAAACTCCATGTACCCAGGTCAAAAATTTCCAATCGCATCTTCGTTAACTTTTACATACACAAGGACGCATACACACGAGCCACAGCGCAAGCGAGGCATTTTAAATGGTGGCTGTGCTTCTTCTTCCCCTCGCTGCAGCACTGAATCTTCTTTCGTGAATAACTTCCGTGTTTATTATCCGATCGACTTGAAGATTTAACAGTAGACAAAGAGTAACTAAATTACTGTAGTACATGCCAAATCCCAAAACTATACCTTGAAAATTGTTACTGCAAAACGGCTTTTATCGAATAGCGGGGGAATGGGGAAGAATATCTCGGATCCAAAATAAACTTGACTTGCTCCCTCTATACACGAACCTACATTCCAAATTGGGTGTCTCTAGCTTTTATAGTTGCTGAGATCGACGCGTTCATACATACGGACAGACAGACTGACTGACTGACTGACTAACTGACTGATTGGCAATCATCGCACAGCCTAAACCGTAAGAGCTAGGATGCTGAAATTTTCACAGTAGGTTCCATCTATGATGAAAGTGCACACTAAGAAGGGATTTTGGAAAATTCCGCCCACAAGCGTGGAAAATAGCGGAAAACTATTGTATGAAACTTTTTGTTTACCATTCAATCAGCTTTAAACTCATTTTCAAAGATCTACACAAAAATGAATTTGACACATATTTCACCGATTTTGGGAAATCCACACCCCTGGACGGAAAATGGGGGTCTCAAGGTTGTATAGGCGGAAGTCTAATTTTAGTCCGATCACCTTCAAACTCATTTTCAAAGCTCTACACATTAAATAATTCGACACGTGTATAAGCGATTTTGGAAATTTCAGCCCCATTGTCGGAAAATTGGCGGAAAACTCTGGCATGCGACATTTTAAGTTTTCATGTGATTGGTTTCAAACTCATTTTCAAGGTTCTACACAAACTCATAATAGGCGCGGTGCCCAAAGATTTTGGAAAATCTACCTCCAAGTGCGGAAAATTCGCGGAAAAATGTTGTGTGAAACTTTTTTGATTATCGTCCGATTGACTTCAAACTTATTTTCAAACTTTTCTGTTTATCTTCCAATTATTTTGAAACTACTTTTCAAAGCACCTCACATTAATAATTCGACACATGTGCTACTGGTTTTGAGAAATGCGGGCCCACGGTCCGAAAAGGGTGAAGTCAGGAATTCAGCTTCATAATAATTTCCAAATATAAATTAAAAAATACTCGGTACTTTGGGGGCAACACAACGGGCGGAAAATAGTTGGAAAGCTTTAGTCTGGATTTTTAGTATTATTCGTTGAATTGGTTTTCAAATGCCAAATGATTTTGGAAAGTCTACTCCGCGTCGCCACGGGCAGGAAATGGAAGTCAAGGACAAATGAGTGGGATTATTTGTTTAGTTAGATCGGCTTCAAAGACATTTTCATAGCTCAACTCAAGAAACATTAGTCGCGTGGCACAACTATATAGTTTCCTACCCCCACGGGAGGGAAAACTATGATACGTTAGTTTTGTGTATTTCTTACGGTTGACGAAAGTAGTCAAATTCAACATAATGCATTTTAATTTAAATATTTCGCCGGGCAACGCTGGAGTTTTACCAGCTAGTAATCTATATATATAAGAGAGTTCATGCTGACTGATTGGCAATCATCGCACAGCCTAAACCGTAAGAGCGAGGATGCTGAAATTTTCACAGTAGGTTCCATCTATGATGAAAGTGCATACTAAAAAGGGATTTTGGAAAACTCCATCCACAAGCGTGGAAAACTGCGGAAAACTGTTGTATGAAACATTTTTGTTTACCATCCAATCGGCTTCAAACTCATTTTCAAGGTTCTACACAAACTCATAATCGGCGCGGTGCCCAAAGATTTTGGAAAATCTACCCCCAAGTTCGGAAAATTCGCGGAAAACTGTTGTATGCAACTTTTTTGATTATCGTCCGATTGACTTTAAGCTGATTTTTAAACTTTTCTGTTTATCATCTGATTATTTTGAAACTAATTTGCAAAGCACCTCACATTAAATAATTCGACACATGTGCTACCGGTTTTGAAAAATGCACGCCCACGGTCCGAAAGGGGTGAGGTCTGGAATTCATCTTCTTAATAATTTCCAAATAAAAATAAAGCAAGTAAGAATGTTATAGTCGAGTATACCCGACTACGAAACTCCATGTACCCAGGTCAAAAATTTCCAATCGCATCTTCGTTAACTTATACATACACAAGGACGCATACACACGAGCCACAGCGCAAGCGAGGCATTTTAAATGGTGGCTGTGCTTCTTCTTCCCCTCGCTGCAGCACTGAATCTTCTTTCGTGAATAACTTCCGTGCTTATTATCCGATCGACTTGAAGATTTAACAGTAGACAAAGAGTGACTAAATTATTGTAGTACATGCCAAATCCCAAAGCTATACCTTGAAAATTGTTACTGCAAAACGGCTTTTATCGAACAGCGGGGGAATGGGGAAGAATATCTCGGATCCAAAATAAACTTGACTTGCTCCCTCTATACACGAACCTACATTCCAAATTGGGTGTCTCTAGCTTTTATAGTTGCTGAGATCGACGCGTTCATACATACGGACAGACAGACTGACTGACTGACTGACTAACTGACTGATTGGCAATCATCGCACAGCCTAAACCGTAAGAGCTAGGATGCTGAAATTTTCACAGTAGGTTCCATCTATGATGAAAGTGCACACTAAGGAGGGATTTTGGAAAATTCCGCCTACAAGCGTGGAAAATCGCGGAAAACTATTGCATGAAACTTTTTGTTTACCATCCAATCGGCGTCAAACTCATTTTCAAAGATCTACACAAAAATTAATTTGACACATATTTCACCGATTTTGGAAAATCCACACCCTGGACGGAAAATGGCGGTCTCAAGGTTGTATAGGCGGAAGTCTAATTTTAGTCCGATCACCTTCAAACTCATTTTCAAAGCTCTACACATTAAATAATTCGACACGTGTATAAGCGATTTTGGAAATTTCAGCCCCATGGTCGGAAAATTGGCGGAAAACTCTGGCATGCGACACTTTAAGTTTTCATGTGATTGGTTTCGAACTCATTTTCAAGGTTCTATGCGAAAAATTAATAAAACTGTTGTATGAAACTTTTTTGTTTACCATCCAATCGGCGTCAAACTCATTTTCAAAGATCTACACAAAAATTAATTTGACACATATTTCACCGATTTTGGAAAATCCACACCCCTTGACGGAAAATGGGGGTCTTAAGGTTGTATCGGCAAAAGTCTAATTTTAGTCCGATCACCTTCAAATTCATTTTCAAAGCTCTACACATTAAATAATTCGACACGTGTATACGCGATTTTGGAAATTTCAGCCCCATGGTCGGAAAATTGGCGGAAAACTCTGGCATGCGACATTTTAAGTTTTCATGTGATTGGTTTCAAACTCATTTTCAAGGTTCTACACAAACTCATAATAGGCGCGGTGCCCAAAGATTTTGGAAAATCTACCTCCAAGTGCGGAAAATTCGCGGAAAAATGTTGTGTGAAACTTTTTTGATTATCGTCCGATTGACTTCAAACTTATTTTCAAACTTTTCTGTTTATCTTCCAATTATTTTGAAACTAATTTTCAAAGCACCTCACATTAATAATTCAACACATGTGCTACCGGTTTTGAAAAATGCAGGCCCACGGTCCGAAAAGGGTGAAGTCAGGAATTCAGCTTCATAATAATTTCCAAATATAAATTAAACAAGTAAGAATGCTATAGTCGAGTATACCCGACTACGAAACTCCCTGTACCCAGGTCTAAAACATCCAATCACATCTAAGTCCACTTACCCATACACACACACATACACAAAGACGCACGCACACAGGCGGCAAAAGTGGCTGTGCTTTTTTTTCCCACCTCTCGCTGCATTACTGAATCTTCTTTCGTGAATAACTTCCGTGTTTATTATCCGATCGACTTGAAATTTGGACAGTAGATTAAGAGAGACTAAAGTATTGTACATGCCAAATCTTAAAGCTATATCTTGTAAATTGTTACTGTAAAACGGTTTTAATCGATTTGCGCGGGAACGGGGAGATATCTGAAATATGAAACAAACTTGATCTGCGTATGGTATACAGGAACCTACATTCCAAATTTGGTGTCTCTAGCTATTATAGTTGCTGAGATCGACGCGTTCATCCGGACAGACAGACAGACGGACAGACAGACGGACATGGCCAAATCGAAATCTCTTTTGATACTGATCAAGAATATATATACTTTATAGGGTCGGAGATGTCTCCTTCTGCCTGTTACATACTTTTGCACAAATCCAATACCCCCTTTTTACCCATTTTATGGGTACAGGGAGTAAAAATACTCGGTACTTTGCGGGCAACACAACGGGCGGAAAATAGTTGGAAAGCTTTAGTCTGGATTTTTAGTATTATTCGTTGAATTGGTTTTTCAATGCCAAATGATTTTGGAAAGTCTACTCCGCGTCGCCACGGGCAGGAAATGGAAGTCAAGGACAAATGAGTGGGATTATTTGTTTAGTTAGATCGGCTTCAAAGACATTTTCATAGCTCAACTCAAGAAACATTAGTCACGAGGCACAACTATATAGTTTCCTACCCCCACGGGAGGGAAAACTATGATACGTTAGTTTTGTGTATTTCTTACGGTTGACGAAAGTAGTCAAATTCAACATAATGCATTTTAATTTAAATATTTCGCCGGGCAACGCTGGCGTTTTACCAGCTAGTAATCTATATATATAAGAGAGTTCATGCTGACTGATTCGCAATCATCGCACAGCCCAAACCGTAAGAGCGAGGATGCTGAAATTTTCACAGTAGGTTCCATCTATGATGAAAGTGCATACTAAAAAGGGATTTTGGAAAACTCCACCCACAAGCGTGGAAAACTGCGGAAAACTGTTGTATGAAACATTTTTGTTTACCATCCAATCGGCTTCAAACTCATTTTCAAGGTTCTACACAAACTCATAATCGGCGCGGTGCCCAAAGATTTTGGAAAATCTACCCGCAAGTTCGGAAAATTCGCGGAAAACTGTTGTATGCAACTTTTTTGATTATCGTCCGATTGACTTTAAGCTCATTTTTAAACTTTTCTGTTTATCATCTGATTATTTTGAAACTAATTTGCAAAGCACCTCACATTAAATAAGTCGACACATGTGCTACCGGTTTTGAAAAATGCACGCCCACGGTCCGAAAGGGGTGAGGTCTGGAATTCAACTTCTTAATAATTTCCAAATAAAAACAAGTAAGAATGCTATGGTCGAGTATACCCGACTACGAAGCTCCCTGTACCCAGGTCGCAAATTTCTGATCGCATCTTCGTAAACTTACACATACACACACATACATACACAAGGGCGCACACACACAAGCCACAGCGCAAGCGAAGCATTTTAAATGGTGGCTGTGCTTCTTCTTCCCCTTGCTGCAGCACTGAATCTTCTTTCGTGAATAGCTTCCGTGTTTATTATCCGATCGATTTGAAATTTGAACAGTAGATTAAGAGGGACTAAAGTATTAGACGTGCCAAATCTTAAAGCTATATCTTGAAAATTGTAACTGTAAAACGGTTTTTATCGAATAGCGGGGGAACAGGGGGAGGTATCTCAAATCTAAAATAAACTTGACCTGCTTCCGCTATACACGAACCTACACTCAAAATTTGGTGTCTCTAGCTCTTATAGTTGCTGAGGTCCTTGCGTTCATACGGACAGACAGACGGAAGGACGGACAGACAGACGGACATGGCCAAATCAAAAACTCTTTTGATACTGATCAAGAATATATATACTTTATAGGGTCGAAAATGTCTCCTTCTGCCTGTTACATACATTTGCACAGATTTAGTACCCTCTTTTTACCCATTTTATGGGTACAGAGAGTAATAAAACAAGTAAGAATGTTATAGTCGAGTATACCCGACTACGAAACTCCATGTACCCAGGTAAAAAATTTCCGATCGCATCTTCGTAAACTTATACATACACAAGGACGCATACACACGAGCCACAGCGCAAGCGAGGCATTTTAAATGGTGGCTGTGTTCTTCTTCCCCTCGCTGCAGCACTGAATCTTCTTTCGTGAATAACTTCCGTGTTTATTATCCGATCGACTTGAAGATTGTCTACTAAGTTTGTCTACTGTTAACAAAGAGTAACTAAATTATTGTAGTACATGCCAAATCCCAAAGCTATACCTTGAAAATTGTTACTGCAAAACGGCTTTTATCGAACAGCGGGGGAATGGGGAAGAATATCTCGGTTCCAAAATAGACTTGACTTGCTCCCTCTATACACGAACCTACATTCCAAATTGGGTGTCTCTAGCTTTTATAGTTGCTGAGATCGACGCGTTCATACATACGGACAGACAGACTGACTGACTGACTGACTAACTGACTGATTGGCAATCATCGCACAGCCTAAACCGTAAGAGCTAGGATGCTGAAATTTTCACAGTAGGTTCCATCTATGATGAAAGTGCACACTAAGGAGGGATTTTGGAAAATTCCACCCACAAGCGTGGAAAATCGCGGAAAACTATTGTATGAAACTTTTCGTTTACCATTCAATCAGCTTTAAACTCATTTTCAAAGATCTACACAAAAATTAATTTGACACATATTTCACCGATTTTGGAAAATCCACACCCCTGGACGGAAAATGGGGGTCTCAAGGTTGTATAGGCGGAAGTCTAATTTTAGTCCGATCACCTTCAAACTCATTTTCAAAGCTCTACACATTAAATAATTCGACACGTGTATAAGCGATTTTGGAAATTTCAGCCCCATGGTCGGAAAATTGGTGGAGAACTCTGGCATGCGACATTTTAAGTTTTCATGTGATTGGTTTCAAACTCATTTTCAAGGTTCTATGCGAAACAAGTAAGAATGCTATAGTCGAGTAAACCCGACTACAAAACTCCCTGTACCCAGGTCAAAAATTTCCAATCGCATCTTCGTACACATACACACACACATACAGACACATATACAAACACACATACACAAAAGACGCACACACACGAGCGACAGATCGAGCGCAGCGCAAGCGAGGCATTTTAAGTGGTGGCTGTGCTTCTTCTTCCCCTTGCGCTGAAGCACTGAATCTTCTTTCGTTAATAACTTCCGTGTTTAGTATCCGAACGAATTGATATTTGGACAGTAGATTAGGAGTGACTAAAGTATTGCACATGCCAAATCTTAAAGCAATATCTTAAAATTTGTTCCTGTAAAACGGTTTTTATCGAATTGCGGGGGAACGGGGAGATATCTCAAATCTAAAATAAACTTGACCTGCTCCCGCTATACACGAACCTACATTCCAAATTTGGTGTGTCTAGCTCTTATAGTTGCTGAGATCCTTGCGTTCATACATACGGACGGACAGACAGACGGACGGACATCGCCAAATCAAAATCTCTTTTGATACTGATCAAGAATATATATACTTTATAGGGTCGGAGATGTCTCCTTCTGCCTGTTACATACATTTACACAGAATTAGTACCCCATTTTTAACCATTTTATGGGTACAGGGACTAAAAATAATAGGCGCGGTGCCCAAAGATTTTGGAAAATCTACCCCCAAGTGCGGAAAATTCGCGGAAAAATGTTGTGTGAAACTTTCTTGATTATCGTCCGATTGACTTCAAACTTATTTTCAAACTTTTCTGTTTATCATCCAATTATTTTGAAACTCATCTTCAATGCACCTCATATTAATAATTCGACAAATGTGCTACCGGTTTTGAAAAATGCAGGCCTACCCCCACGGGAGGGAAAACTATGATACGTTAGTTTTGTGTATTTCTTACGGTTGACGAAAGTAGTCAAATTCAACATAATGCATTTTAATTTAAATATTTCGCCGGGCAACGCTGGCGTTTTACCAGCTAGTAATCTATATATATAAGAGAGTTCATGCTGACTGATTGGCAATTATCGCACAGCCTAAACCGTAAGAGCGAGGATGCTGAAATTTTCACAGTAGGTTTCATCTATGATGAAAGTGCATACTAAAAAGGGATTTTGGAAAACTCCACCCACAAGCGTGGAAAACTGCGGAAAACTGTTGTATGAAACATTTTTGTTTACCATCCAATCGGCATCAAACTCATTTTCAAGGTTCTACAAAAACTCATAATCGGTGCGGTGCCCAAAGATTTTGGAAAATCTACCCCCAAGTGCGGAAAATTCGCGGAAAACTGTTCAATGAAACTTTTTTGTTTACCACCCGATTGACTTCAAACTTATTTTCAAACTTTTCTGTTTACCATCCAATTATTTTGAAACTAATTTTCAAAGCACCTCACATTAATAATTCGACACATGTGCTACCGGTTTTGAAAAATGCAGGCCCACGGTCCGAAAAGGGTGAAGTCAGGAATTCAGGTTCATAATAATTTCCAAATATAAATTAAAAAATACTCGGTACTTTGCGGGCAACACAACGGGCGGAAAATAGTTGGAAAGCTTTAGTCTGGATTTTTAGTATTATTCGTTGAATTGGTTTTCAAATGCCAAATGATTTTGGAAAGTCTACTCCGCGTCGTCACGGGTGGGAAATGGAAGTCAAGGACAAATGAGTGGGATTATTTGTTTAGTTAGATCGGCATCAATGTCATTTTCAGAGCCCAACTCAAGAAACATTAGTCACGTGGCACAACTATATAGTTTCCTACCCCACGGGAGGGAAAACTATGATACGTTAGTTGTGTGTTTTTCTTACGGTTGACGAAAGTAGTCAAATTCAACATAATGCATTTTAATTTAAATATTTCGCCGGGCAACGCTGGCGTTTTACCAGCTAGTAATCTATATATATAAAAGAGTTCATGCTGACTGATTGGCAATCATCGCACAGCCCAAACCGTAAGAGCGAGGATGCTGAAATTTTCACAGTAGGTTCCATCTATGATGAAAGTGCATACTAAAAAGGGATTTTGGAAAACTCCACCCACAAGCGTGGAAAACTGCGGAAAACTTTTGTATGAAACATTTTTGTTTGCCATCCAATCGGCATCAAACTCATGTTCAAGGTTCTACACAAACTCATAATCGGTGCGGTGCCCAAAGATTTTGGAAAATCTACCCCCAAGTTCGAAAAATTCGCGGAAAACTGTTGTATGCAACTTTTTTGATTATCGTCCGATTGACTTTAAACTCATTTTTAAACTTTTCTGTTTATCATCTGATTATTTTGAAACTAATTTGCAAAGCACCTCACATTAAATAATTCGACACATGTGCTACCGGTTTTGAAAAATGCACGCCCACGGTCCGAAAGGGGTGAGGTCTGGAATTCATCTTCTTAATAATTTCCACGCACACACACGAGCGACAGATCGAGCGCAGCGCAAGCGAGGCATTTTAAGTGGTGGCTGTGCTTCTTCTTCCCCTTGCGCTGAAGCACTGAATCTTCTTTCGTTAATAACTTCCGTGTTTAGTATCCGAACGAATTGATATTTGGACAGTAGATTAGGAGTGACTAAAGTATTGCACATGCCAAATCTTAAAGCAATATCTTAAAATTTGTTCCTGTAAAACGGTTTTTATCGAATTGCGGGGGAACGGGAGATATCTCAAATCTAAAATAAACTTGACCTGCTCCCGCTATACACGAACCTACATTCCAAATTTGGTGTGTCTAGCTCTTATAGTTGCTGAGATCCTTGCGTTCATACATACGGACGGACAGACAGACGGACGGACATCGCCAAATCAAAATCTCTTTTGATACTGATCAAGAATATATATACTTTATAGGGTCGGAGATGTCTCCTTCTGCCTGTTACATACATTTACACAGAATTAGTACCCCATTTTTAACCATTTTATGGGTACAGGGACTAAAAATAATAGGCGCGGTGCCCAAAGATTTTGGAAAATCTACCCCCAAGTGCGGAAAATTCGCGGAAAAATGTTGTGTGAAACTTTCTTGATTATCGTCCGATTGACTTCAAACTTATTTTCAAACTTTTCTGTTTATCATCCAATTATTTTGAAACTCATCTTCAATGCACCTCATATTAATAATTCGACAAATGTGCTACCGGTTTTGAAAAATGCAGGCCTACCCCCACGGGAGGGAAAACTATGATACGTTAGTTTTGTGTATTTCTTACGGTTGACGAAAGTAGTCAAATTCAACATAATGCATTTTAATTTAAATATTTCGCCGGGCAACGCTGGCGTTTTACCAGCTAGTAATCTATATATATAAGAGAGTTCATGCTGACTTATTGGCAATTATCGCACAGCCTAAACCGTAAGAGCGAGGATGCTGAAATTTTCACAGTAGGTTTCATCTATGATGAAAGTGCATACTAAAAAGGGATTTTGGAAAACTCCACCCACAAGCGTGGAAAACTGCGGAAAACTGTTGTATGAAACATTTTTGTTTACCATCCAATCGGCATCAAACTCATTTTCAAGGTTCTACAAAAACTCATAATCGGTGCGGTGCCCAAAGATTTTGGAAAATCTACCCCCAAGTGCGGAAAATTCGCGGAAAACTGTTCAATGAAACTTTTTTGTTTACCACCCGATTGACTTCAAACTTATTTTCAAACTTTTCTGTTTACCATCCAATTATTTTGAAACTAATTTTCAAAGCACCTCACATTAATAATTCGACACATGTGCTACCGGTTTTGAAAAATGCAGGCCCACGGTCCGAAAAGGGTGAAGTCAGGAATTCAGGTTCATAATAATTTCCAAATATAAATTAAAAAATACTCGGTACTTTGCGGGCAACACAACGGGCGGAAAATAGTTGGAAAGCTTTAGTCTGGATTTTTAGTATTATTCGTTGAATTGGTTTTCAAATGCCAAATGATTTTGGAAAGTCTACTCCGCGTCGTCACGGGTGGGAAATGGAAGTCAAGGACAAATGAGAAGGATTATTTGTTTAGTTAGATCGGCATCAATGTCATTTTCAGAGCCCAACTCAAGAAACATTAGTCACGTGGCACAACTATATAGTTTCCTACCCCACGGGAGGGAAAACTATGATACGTTAGTTGTGTGTTTTTCTTACGGTTGACGAAAGTAGTCAAATTCAACATAATGCATTTTAATTTAAATATTTCGCCGGGCAACGCTGGCGTTTTACCAGCTAGTAATCTATATATATAAGAGAGTTCATGCTGACTGATTGGCAATCATCGCACAGCCCAAACCGTAAGAGCGAGGATGCTGAAATTTTCACAGTAGGTTCCATCTATGATGAAAGTGCATACTAAAAAGGGATTTTGGAAAACTCCACCCACAAGCGTGGAAAACTGCGGAAAACTTTTGTATGAAACATTTTTGTTTGCCATCCAATCGGCATCAAACTCATGTTCAAGGTTCTACACAAACTCATAATCGGTGCGGTGCCCAAAGATTTTGGAAAATCTACCCCCAAGTTCGAAAAATTCGCGGAAAACTGTTGTATGCAACTTTTTTGATTATCGTCCGATTGACTTTAAACTCATTTTTAAACTTTTCTGTTTATCATCTGATTATTTTGAAACTTATTTGCAAAGCACCTCACATTAAATAATTCGACACATGTGCTACCGGTTTTGAAAAATGCACGCCCACGGTCCGAAAGGGGTGAGGTCTGGAATTCATCTTCTTAATAATTTCCAAATAAAAATAAAACAAGTAAGAATGTTATAGTCGAGTATACCCGACTACGAAACTCCATGTACCCAGGTAAAAAATTTCCGATCGCATCTTCGTAAACTTATACATACACAAGGACGCATACACACGAGCCACAGCGCAAGCGAGGCATTTTAAATGGTGGCTGTGCTTCTTCTTCCCCTCGCTGCAGCACTGAATCTTCTTTCGTGAATAACTTCCGTGTTTATTATCCGATCGACTTGAAGATTTAACAGTAGACAAGGAGTGACCAAATTATTATAGTACATGCCAAATCCCAAAGCTATACCTTGAAAATTGTTACTGCAAAACGGCTTTTATCGAATAGCGGGGGAATCGGAACGAATATCTCGGATCCAAAATAAACTTCACTTGCTCCCTCTATACACGAACCTACATTCCAAATTGGGTGTCTCTAGCTTTTATAGTTGCTGAGATCGACGCGTTCATACATACGAACAGACAGACGGACATGGCCAAATCGAAATCTCTTTTGATACTAATCAAGAATATATATACTTTATAGGGTCCGAGATGTCTCCTTTTGCCTGTTACATACTTTTGTAAAAGTCCAATAGCCCCTTTTTACCCATTTTATGGGTACAGTGAGTAAGAACCTCGGTATTTTGTTGTAGTTGGAAACCTTTACACAAGAAACATTAGTCACGTTCTCAACTATATAGTTTCCTACCCCCACGGGAGGGAAAACTGTGTTACGTTAGTTTTGTGTATTTCTTACGGTTGACGAAGGTAGTCAAATTCAACAT
This sequence comes from Hirtodrosophila confusa, assembly GCA_035043065.1. Classification (NCBI taxonomy): domain Eukaryota; kingdom Metazoa; phylum Arthropoda; class Insecta; order Diptera; family Drosophilidae; genus Hirtodrosophila; species Hirtodrosophila confusa. Next base: position 153,779 of record JAWNNI010000186.1, on the reverse strand, counting down.
AATGCATTTTAATCTAAATATTTCACCTGGCGTTTTACCAGCTAGTATGATATAAATTAATTCCATTAAAAGGAAACAAGGAGTTAGAATTTATAAACTTTATTAGCGGGCGATATACCTCACTTTGTTGAAGCAAAAACTAAAACTAACTATTACAATTCTTCAAACTTAAAGCTAGCCCTCAACCATGCAGCCAGCGCTGCCGCCAGGCTGCCGTCGCTGACAGAAAACTCTGCGTTAGCGCCTCGTGCACGGCGTTGTATTACCGTCGCGGCGCGCAACATTGTCGCGGCAAATCCGCCGCGCTCATGACTCCAGTCATTGACTTCTCAAAATCGCTGGGTCAGCCAATTCCGAGTGTCCTCCTCTCGAAGACCGACCGTCCTCGGTCGTGTTGTAGCTTTTTTATCAGTTCGGCGATCTGCTGGGCATCTCGACGTTTCTTCACGAGCAGAACCATTCCCATAGCACATGCTAGCAGAACTATGATTAGGGAGACTGTAGACGTAGTTCCGGTCGTGACTTTGTTCCTTATTTCATTGATGAAATTTAGGTTGTCTTCACTCAGATGGTGGATGTACGGGAGGTTGAGTATCGTGTCGTGGCCGCTGATATTTAATAGCGGGGATGCTGCGAGGTGGCTTGGCTGCGTTTGACAATGAGCTGTGCCCCCAGAGTGGAGGCCTTGTGTGCAAGTACTGCCCTCAGGTTGCCTGCAGAATGTGGCTGTTGCCGTTTGTGAATAGTTTGTCACGGCCAACATTTGACCATCGCAATCGGCCACCCAGTTAGCCTGTAGCTGCAGAACCATACCGTTGTAGGCGACTGGAAAAACTGATATTTTCTTGCACAGCTTGATTTCTATAGTATGATGAGACTAATTATATTACTTTTACGATCTATCTTAATGTTAGACACTTTCAATATGTCAGTAACAGTGGTCCCTGTGATTTGGTCAGTGAGAATTGACGTAAGATCAGAGTGATCTATTATAGCTGGATTTACTTTGTTTAATTTCTCAAGAGTTAAAGTAAGCATTAGCTTCCCAAATTCGGTGATCAGAATCCTATTGCGCATTGCGAGAGTCTTGAATAGGTGACCAGTATTGACTTGACCTTCCTTTGCCACTTTCAGAATCTTGTCCACAGTGTGTCAGCTGGTTGATTTTCTCCTGATTTCTAAAATTTATTAAAATTTGCCTATTGCTTGCAGTGACCAGCTTCGTCTGTGTCAGTTCTATCTGTCTCAGGTCGTCCGCGTCAGTGTAGTCCATTATTCATGCTGCCGTCACGGTCAGTATTGAAAGCATCACCAAGGTAATCCTAGAGCGTTGATTAATTTTAAACGTACTAGTAGATACAAAATTTTAAAGTTTCTCTTTCAACGGAGATTTTCCTTGTGGACCACCCTCCTCTTAATGAAGACCGTTGTCCCCAAGTCCGCTTCCACCTTTTTTCCGATACAAAGGGAAGACAACTTGTTCCCCAACCTGCGATTTGTTTTTACTAGTACTTTTTCGTCTACCTCGAACACCCTATTCTGACGTTTCTTGTTGAGACTGGTATTCTGTTCGATCTGAGCCCCTTCTATTTACTCCCTGTACCCATAAAATGGGTAAAAAGGGGGTACTAAATCTGTGCAAGTGTATGTAACAGGCGGAAGGAGACATCTTCGACCTCATAAAGTGTATATATTCTTGATAATTATCAATAGAGATTTCGATTTGGCCATGTCCGTCTGTCTGTCCGTCCGTATGTATGAACGCAAGGATCTCAGCAACTATAATAGCTAGAGATACCAAGCTTGGAATATAGATTTGCGGGAAAAGATCAAGTTTATTTTAGATATAGGTATAGATATATTAGATATCTCATCCCGTTCCCCCGCAATTCGATAAAAACGTATCATACCAACATCTTTAAAAATATACCTTTGGAATTTGGCATGTACAATTCTTTAGTCACATTTAATCTACTGTCCAAATTGTAAGTCGATCGCATAATAAACACGGAAGTTATTGAACAAACAAGATTCAGTAATGAAGCGCAGGGTGGGGGGGGGAAGAAGAAGCACAGCCACAACTTAAAATGCCTCGCTTGCGCTGCGCTTGTGCTGTCGCTCGTGTGTGTGCGTCTTTTGTGTATGTGTGTGTGTATGTGTAAGTGTACGTAGATGTGATCGGAAATTTTTGATCTGGGTACAGGTAGTTTTGTAGTCGGGTATACTTGACTATAGCATGCATACTTGTTATTCCCTAACGTCGGATGCATTCCTGCAATATTTCATTCGGCTTTTTGTCGACCACTGAGTGAATGGACGCGTTGCCTGTAAGATTAGGTTAACCGTGCCGACAATTTTTCTTTGGCACCTCAGGCATCTGGCTATTTCCAGCAGGGTGCCATGGAACCGTTCAACTTGGCCATTCGACGTGCTGTGGAGCGGTGGCGCATTCACAATGCTTACACCGTAATTGTTCATTAGCAGGGACCTAATAATCTCCGACTTGAACGCGAGCTCGTTATCGCAATATATCTGCTTTGCCAGTGGGAAGATGTTCATCAGCACCAGCAAGGGGGGCATTGTGTCTTCTATTGTACGGGATGCGATGGGCTGCACGACCGCAAAGTTAGAGAACTTGTCCAAGAAGGTAAGGAAGTATTTCTTGTCGGTGGAGAAAATGTCGATACGCACCATTTCTCCAGTTTGTGAAGGAATTGGCGTCTGGCCGAGCTCCTGTTTCTTCGGGTGCCTATCGTACTTTTTACTGGCGCAAATTGTACAGTTAATGACCACCTCGTTTGCCAATATTGTCATTTTCGGGAAGTAGTATTCCCGCATGACCTGCTTTATGTTCTCTTGAGCGGCCCTATGGGCTCTATAATGCGGTTTTGACTGTCTCGAACAGTGTTTCTTTATCAGTGTAACTTATCAAATGTCGAGTTTTTTTAGCGTATATGATGAAATTTCTCTTTAAGGGAAAACGAGCTTCATCTAGAACAATTTTATACGGAACAGCTGCGAAAACCCACCTGGAAAAAATCCGCATATTTCAAGCGAAAACCCTACGAATAATTTGTGCTGCTCCCTGGTACGTGAGGACTGCAAACATCGAAAAAGATCTGGGAGTGCCTAAAATTGGAGATGTTCTGCAAAATCAGTCTGCGCAGTACGTTCAGCGACTAGAAAATCACGTGAACCCCTCGCTCGGCGTCTTCTAAACCGCCGCAGCAGAAGACTAAAGCGACATCACCCAATAGACCTAGCAAGAAGACAATTATACTAATTTTGTAAATATGTTTATATAACTTATTTAATAATTATCATTACCTAGCCTTTGACTAAGTTGTTTTTAGAATTTATCGCATAAGTTTAATTTAAGTTGTTGGAAATAATAACAGAATAATTAAATAATAAACTTAAAAAAAAAAAAAAAAAAAAGAACAATTTGATTTCGGAAACAGTTCAACGGCTTGTCAGTCGACTCCAGAGTATAAGTCAGTGACAACTCACTATGGATCGTGGCTGCGTCAGATTCTGGCTCATTTTTGATGCCTTGCAAGGCATTCAAGTTTTGGCGCGATAGCGCGCCGGCCACAAGATTCTCTTTGCCTGGCTTATAAAAAAGTTTAGCTCCAGTTTCGTCAATCCGTGCTTTCCAACGCTTGATTTTGGGATTGCTCTCGGATACAGCGAACGTAAGTGGCTGGTGGTCGGTGAATATGTTAATATCCCTGACCCCGTAGAGAAAGTGCCGAAGCTTTGCCAAGGCCCAGACGATAGCTAGCAATTCCCGCTCGTTAGTAGCGTAGTTTGTAATGCCGTAGGCGGAGGCATCCGTGGTCAAATCGAATGGCTCTTTATAGTTTGGGTACATTAATATCACGTCTTCCGACGCCAATATATTTCCTAATTTTTCGATCGCGTTGCGTTGAGAATCGTTAGGCTGTACCTGAATTTTTCTCGACCTATACTTGCTCACTGAGCTATTTTCCCCCTTGAGGATGTCAGAGAGACATAAAAATTTACCCATAAAATGGGTAAAAAAGATGTAATACTGTGCAAATGTATGTAACAGGCAGAAGGAGACATCTCCGACCCTATAAAGTATATATATTCTTGATCAGTATCAAAAGAAAATTCGATTTGGACATGTCCGTCTGTCTGTCCGTCTGTTCGTATGAACGCGTCGATCTCAACAACTACAAAAGCTAGAGACACCAAATTTGGAATATAGGTTCCTGTATACCATACGCAGATCATATTATTGTTTCATATTTTAGATATCTCCACCCGTTCCCCCGCAAACCGATAAAAACTGTTTTACAGTAAAAATTTTCAAGATATAGCTTTAAGATTTGGCATGTACAATACTTTAGTCTTTCTTTATCTACTGTCCAAATTTCAAGTCGATCGGATAATAAACACGGAAGTTATTCACGAAAGAAGATTCAGTAATGCAGCGAGAGGGGGAAGAAGAAGCACAGCCCCCGTTTAAAATCCCTCGCTTGCGCTGGCGCTTGCGCTGTGTCTCGTGCGTGTGCGTCCTTGTGTATCTGTAAGCTTACGAAGATACCATCGGAAATTTTCGAACTGGATACAGGGAGTTTCGTAGTCGGGTATACTCGACTATAGAATTCTTACTTGTTCCTCTTGCCCCCTAGCAAAACTCACTGCGAAGGCGTACCTCTCATAATCGGTTTCGACTTCTTGAGCCAGCGCGAGTGACGTAGGTAATTCCGACGGGTGAGCCACAAACAACACGTCGGTTAGGGCTGAACAGACGAAGCGCGTCACCCCTAAACTTTTCACACAAACCCGTTGCCCGTTGCATAGAACTGCCGAAATTTTTGTATGCACGCTACATGTGTTTCCTGTGTGCCGTGAAACTCAGGCAGGCATTTAACAGCGTCGAGGTGCTCATCACATTTGACCCCGTCTCTAATTTCGAAATCCCTATACACTTTCACCTCTGTTACCGACAACTGAGTGTTGTTTAACCTAGAAGACACCTTTGAAATTTGTTGTTCCAACTCTTGCCTAAGGCTCGCCTCTCTTGCAAGGTATTGTTGGTCTCGCGCCGCTACTGCTGGCGGCATCAATTATTGCGCGCAATTGTTCAGATTCCATTTTAAAATTTATTTCATCCTTCGGAACACACGAACCAACGCTCCCGGATACCTGCAACGTATCAAATCCCTCAAGTAATTGATCAAAAATACTATCGTTGCTGTCGCAGTGTGTCCGTCTGTTTTAGTACGCGTAACTGTCACTGTCACTCATTCGACTGAAAACACACTGCACAAATGACCCTGTTCTGGCCCGAAAATAGATTCCCTTCGCCTTCTGATTTTTATTTTATTAACAAAATAATCACAAATCTCGCTTTGCAAATCACTTACATGCTTCTCCTTATTATACTATGTTCCCGAAGAGAAAAATAGTATATTTGGTTTGCGAAATGTCCGTATGAACGCAATTTTTTTGCCTTTATCTTTAAGCTAGAGCAACCAAACTTGGTACACCTGTTGGTGTATACCCTCAATTTATGAAGTGTCGAGAAAAATCTATATTTCCCACACCTGTACAGGTAGAGTCACCAAATTTGGCATACATACTAATGTTGAACCCCTGGACAAATCTGCATCAAAAATTTTTGGACCCCCCACCCCTCCCCCACAAAGGAGCAAAATCTATATCTCTCACACCTGTGCAGTTTTTTTCGCGTCATCTTCCGAACCCACATATAACCAAATTATATAGGACTGGGAACATAGTATTCTGCAGTCGGGTGCGTCCGACTGCAACGTTCTTACTTGTTTTTTATTGTAAATAAAATAAAAAAAATTATGGTGTGCGGTACTCAGCATCCAACGCCGCAGTCACAATTTATCGTCGCTGGCAACAGCGCCCGAAGAGCGCCCGCGGCTTTCGGTGAGTTTGTTAATTATTCGTTTTGCAAATGCACGCACCTCACAATTTACTTGCGGCTACGTAGTTGCCAATAATTACTCTCAGTGCAGTTTCTTGCACTGGGGTCTTATTTTTACACTATGTTCCCGAAGGAAAAATAGTATATTGGGTTTGCGAAATGTCCGTCTGTCCGTATGAACGCAATTTTTTTTTGCCTTTATCTTAAAGCTAGAGCAATCAAACTTGGTACACCTGTTGGTGTATACCCTCAATTTATGAAATGACGAAATCGACACCCCATCCCGACCCCCTCCCCCACAATTAGGGGAAAACCTGTATCTTCCCCATTTTTAAAGCTATAGTCACCAAATTTGGCAAACCAAATTTTTATCAGTGTGCCCCTTTTGCGCAGAGCGCATTATTGTGTCAATTAAATTATTGTTATCTTGTTTTTGTTTTGCTCGCCAACATTACACTAACTGGGCAATCGGCGAAAACCAACCGCGTGTTGGTTGACGCCGGGCAGTTGGATAGCACTGTGGCTCCTGCTTCCTCCGCTCCCCCGAGGCACCCCTCACTGTAATGGAATGGCAAGCCCCCGCACGGAAGGCAAGAACCGCATGCAGCAAAGCGAAGAAGGCCAATCTGCAATCCAACTCCGATTCTGACGATTCCAGCTCAGGTACTGAGACTGGAGAGCTTAAGAGGAAGTCTGCTTGCAAGCAGACTGCAGCTACTCGAGTCCGCGATGGGCCTAGTACTAGCCCAGCAGCAAGGGCCATGCTTGGCAGCAATAGGTTTGCGAGGAAGATGATGATAGCATGAATGATGACAGCTCTAATGACGACGGCAACATTATTCCTAAAAAGCAGGCACCTGAACCCAGAGCCATCAAGCGGCCTCCTATATTCATCCCTGATGTTACAAACATCAAGGTATTTACTAGCGCCATTACCCAGGTCCTTGGAAAGGGCAATGAATTCTCTTAGAAGGCGACCAGTGGTAACAATGACGCAGGATAAGGCCAGCTACACCAAGCTGAAGAAATACCTTGACGACAGCAACAAGAGATACCAGACTTTTCAGCCGCGAGACGAAAGGCCATATCGCATCGTCGTCAAAGGGCTACATTTCTCCACTGAAATAGGCGACATCAAGGCGGCATTCAGCACCCATGGCCACCATGCCAGATCCCCTAGCCCGAGCCGACACTGGGAGGTGCAATGGAAGCGATGGTTGCTCGAATGGAAAACATGATGGAGAAAATCTTCACTCAAATGACGCAGATGCTTGCCACTTTGGTCGGTAAACTATGCAAATAAGACTTTATGCCACCATATGGAATGCGAACGGCCTGTGCAAGAACATGCCCGAGGTCGAGCATTTTGTGAAGACCAATCATATTGACATCCTACGGATCTCCGAAACCCACCTGTCCAACAGATCCCACTTCGCCATTAACGGTTATGATTAGATCCATATCAACCACCCGAATGGAAGAGCCCGCGGAGGTGCCGCTGTGCTCATCAGAAGTTTCATCCACTGTATAGAACTGCCCGGATTTCAAGAAGACTGGGCCCAATGTGCTCAAGTACGTCTACCTAACCCGATGGGTGACATCACGATCGCTGCAGCATACTTGCCACCACGCTACAACGTCAAGGATGACGAACTCGGACAACTACTGGATAGCCTTGGATACAGGTTCATCGTTGGCGGGGACTTCAATGCTAAGCATTCGTGGTGGGGCTCTAGATCAAATAACCCCAAGGGACAGGCACTGTTCAGATGTATCCAGCGCAGAGGACTAGATTGCCACTCCCCGGGTGAGCCTACATACTGGCCCACTGACCAGCATAAACAATCTGATATCCTCGACTTTGCCATCTCCAAAGGCATTGACTCCTGTCAGATACAATGCATCGGCAATGCTGAACTGCTGTCGGACCACAGTGCTGTCTCGTTGCTGATCAACCACCCTGTGGAAAGGAAGGCGCTGCGCAGAAGGCTCATCAGGGACAGTACCGACGCCTCTGCGTATAAATCGTGGCTACAGTCGAATATGGATTCAACCGTTGCACTAAACTCTCCCAGCGATATCGACAGCGCAGTTGAACACCTAAGGCAAAGAATTCACCAAGCTGCTGCGGCTGCGTCTCCGAGGTACACCTCCTCCCCCAGGACTCCTTCGGGGGACCTCTTTTTATGGACACCAGAGGTAGCTGCAATGGTCGCTGAGAAGAGGCGACTTCGACGTACATGGTTCTCCACGCGCAGCCCACATGACAAGAACCTGCTCAACAGAGAAACCAAACACCATAAGGAGCTGCTCCAAAGTCTAAGGAGGAGTGCTTTTGACAGGTTCCTCGAAGATGTCGAGCCCGGAGACCTGCACCACAATCTCTGGCAGGTCACACGCCACATTAAAAAGCCAGCTAGAAGAGCAGCCGCGGTTCTTGACGGCAACGGGGTCTGGTGCAGAACCGACTTGGAGAGAGCAGAGGCGTTCGCAGAGCATCTGTATGACACATTCACACCGCTTGATCGTTGCTCCGCGGAGGACGTAGAAGACTCCATCAGGTTTCTGGAAGCTCCTAGCCAAAACGACTCGCAGATTCCTCCAGTAGTCGCTGAAGAGATTGAGCAGGAAATATGTAACCTTAGTAACAAAAAGGCACCAGGATACGATGCCATCGATGCTACGGCTCTAAAGTTGCTCCGCCATAACTGCACCCTTTTGCTGACCAACATATTCAACGCATGCTTCAAGCTTGGCCACTTCCCCAAACAATGGAAGCGCGCTGAGGTGATCCTCATTCCAAAGCCTGGCAAACCTGAGGCCAATCTCGCTTCCTACCGTCCGATAAGTTTGCTGGCGACACTCTCCAAATTACTCGAAAGAGTATTTTTGAGTAGAATGCTAATATTGGACGAGGCTGGTTTGATTCCCGATCACCAGTTTGGCTTCAGACGCTCCCACGGAACACCAAAGCAATGCCACAGGCTAGTGGAGCGCATACTGGACGCGTTTGAAGAAAGAAAATACTGCTGTGCTGTCATGCTCGATGTGAAGCAAGCGTTCGACCGAGTTTGGCACCTCGGCCTGCTTCATAAAATCAAGGCAAGCCTGCCACAAGCTTTCTTCGCGTTCGTCCAAAGCTACATCAGCGACAGGCACTTTTACATCAAATGCGGCGATGCAACATCATCAACATCATCATACGAGCTGGAGTGCCGCAAGGCAGTGTACTTCGGCCGATCCTTTATACGGTCTATACAGCTGACATGCCTGTTAGCCCACAACGAAGTCTGTTAACTGCCACCTACGCCGGCACCCCCAGGAAGCTTCAGAGGCCATCCAATGTCAATTGGACAGCCTGAGCATTTGGCTAAAAAGGAGGAACATTTCTGTCAACGCAGAAAAGTCTTCCCAGGCTACCTTCACCCTCCGCAAGGGTAACTGTCCACCTGTCCGCCTCGATGCTGCCCTAATCCCTATTGAAGCATACCCCAAATATTTGGGCATGACGTTGGATAGAAGGCTGACTTGACGAGCCCACCTTCTCCGCAAGAAGAAGCAAGCTGAGGAAAGGCTCCGGAAGTTCTATTGGCTCATCGGCAGGCAGTCTAAGTTGAAGCTGCGAGTAAAAATCTTGGCCTACAAAACTATACTTAAGCCAATTTGGACGTACGGCATCCAGCTGTGGGGCACCGCCAGCAAAAGCAGCGTTTCCAAAATAAAGAATTGCGCATAATGTCCAATGCCCACATTTACCATGACAACGCTACGATCCACAATGAGCTGCGCATACCAAAGACGAGGTGACCAGAATCAGCGATCGCTACACCGATAGACTTCTGAGCCACCCCAATCCGCTAGCTTTGAGTCTAATGGACAATAGCATAAACACAAGACGGCTCCGAAGGAAGCAACCTCTTGACCTCCCGCTGGACTCATAAACATCCTCATACTCCCATAATGAACAAACCCTCCCCTCCCCTCCCCCAACCCAACCCCTTGAATATGATAAATGAAATTATGAATTGTTAATGTTTTGTTATAAAATTTAATTATTGCCTTCTATTCGGGCAGATTTTAAATAAAATTCGATCCAGATTGAGAAAAAAAAAAAAATCTGTGCAGTTTTTTCCCGTCTCTTTCTGAACACACAAATAATCAAATTATATAGGACTGGGAACATAGTATTCTGCAGTCGGGTGCGTCCGACTGCATCGTTCTTACCTGTTTGTTTTTATTGTGCGGCGTTTTTTTCGTAATGAGAAAAGGCACGCATGTGTTTTTTATGTGTCTGTTATATGTTGCAACACTACATTTCAACGCGTTAATATTTTGGCGATATGTCACCTTATTGTTCGCACTAAGTTGCACACAAAACTGTATTTTGGTATTAAGCACTACTGTTGGCTTTTTATAACCGAGTTAGTTGCTGTTGTGTTTTTTACAAAAGGAAAAGCGCACACAAAACTGTTGTCACTCACTACTGTGGGTTTATTAAAACCGAGTTGGGCGCCAATTAATTCCTTTAAAAGGAAACAAGAGAGAGTTAGAATTTATAAACTTTATTAGCGGCGATATACCTCACTTTGTTGAAGCAAAGACTAAAACTAAATATTACAATTCTTCAAACTTAAAGCTAGATCTCAACCATTAACAAAGCAATTAGATAGATGTGCCAAATAAGCCTTTTTCTGAGGCCAAATGTGATGCTGACCGCACAACCCCAGACTCTTCGGCAAAAAAGCCGAACTCCCACAACCCCAGTCGGGTTGCCAGCTCAGCAAAAACAAAAAAGCCGAGCTACTTACGCCTTTGCTCCGAACAAATATTTAGTCTTGGATCGACACCAGAACGATGAGCACGGCTTATGTCGCTTGCGCTCTTATTTCGTTTCTATGTGTGGGTTCAAGTACGCACATGCGCTTGCTTCTTAGTATGCGTGAGCAATGAAAAAATGCAACAGCGCATGGCAATATGAAATCTGAATTCAGAAATGGAAATGGAAGCGACCAAGCGCACAACACATGCCCTGTTATCTGCACATAGGTTGATTTTGTCGGCATTGGAATTCATGATGCTGTGGCGGTGTGGATAGAGTGCTTGTTTGAAAAGTGGCTTTTTGCAGGTTCGATCCCCAGTTGATCCATTTTTTTGATAATGGAAAGCAATATTTATTTTTTATTTTCTTTTGATTTTCTAATATTGTTTAAATGTTATTATTATTTTTTTAGACCAGTTATTATCTAATAAATTACATTGGCTAATTATAATAAATTTATCTTCTTCGGTGGCAGCTCACAGCTGACCGAAAGTATGTGAGATGTATTTAACTACCATTTTATATATGTATATATATGTATACAAATAGATTATGTATACATATATATGTACATAGATATATATTTATACATTATTAAGCAAAACAAGTCGCCGCTCGAATTCGCTTCCGATTATAATGCACAATGTGTGAATCGGTATCCAGGGAACACCACGGGGAGGCCATTGCAACAGCAATGGGGTCATTAGAGAATGACCTTCGAGTCGACTTGAGATGTTTAAATGCTTATCATTTAAACATCCCCATGTTCCCCACCTACACAAACCTATATTTTTACTTTACTCAAAATAAATACTACCTACACAAACCAATTGTTTAATTTTACCCCAAATTAGCACTTCCTACACAAACCTATTTTATTTTAAAGTTCCATGCACCTACAACTACACCACCTACCTCCCATGGCAATATCAACTCTGTTGTCTTTTGTGATGGTGCTTCACTTGCATTTAAGATTTTAAAATTTCTATTTTCCGTAAATTTTTCTCCTTCTGAGATGCACCACATAACTTCTCCGTGAGCCATATACTATTTTTTCTGGATACCGATTCACACATTGTGCATTATAATCGGAAGCGAATTCGAGCGGCGACTTGTTTTGCTTAATAATGTATAAATATATATCTATGTACATATATATGTATACATAATCTATTTGTATACATATATATACATATATAAAATGGTAGTTAAATACATCTGACATACTTTCGGTCAGCTGTGAGCTGCCACCGAAGAAGATAAATTTATTATAATTAGCCAATGTAATTTATTAGATAATAACTGGTCTAAAAAAATAATAATAACATTTAAACAATATTAGAAAATCAAAAGAAAATAAAAAATAAATATTGCTTTCCATTATCAAAAACATGGATCAACTGGGGATCGAACCTGCAAAAAGCCACTTTTCAAACAAGCACTCTATCCACACCGCCACAGCATCATGAATTCCAATGCCGACAAAATCAACCTATGTGCAGATAACAGGGCATGTGTTGTGCGCTTGGTCGCTTCCATTTCCATTTCTGAATTCAGATTTCATATTGCCATGCGCTGTTGCATTTTTTCATTGCTCACGCATACTAAGAAGCAAGCGCATGTGCGTACTTGAACCCACACATAGAAACGAAATAAGAGCGCAAGCGACATAAGCCGTGCTCATCGTTCTGGTGTCGATCCAAGACTAAATATTTGTTCGGAGCAAAGGCGTAAGTAGCTCGGCTTTTTTGTTTTTGCTGAGCTGGCAACCCGACTGGGGTTGTGGGAGTTCGGCTTTTTGCCGAAGAGTCTGGGGTTGTGCGGTCAGCATCACATTTGGCCTCAGAAAAAGGCTTATTTGGCACATCTATCTAATTGCTTTGTTAATGTCTCAACCATGCAGCCAGCGCTGCCGCCAGGCTGCCGTCGCTGCCAGAAAACTGCAGCGCTAGCGCCTCGAGCACGGTGTTGTATTACCGTCGCGGCGCGCAACATAGTCGCGGCACATCCGCCGCGCTCATGACTCCAGTCATTGACTTCCCCAAAACGCTGGGTCAGCCGTTGCGTCGATGCATACCATGGAAGTTTTATATTATTTTTATACAATTGTACATATAATAGAATTATATATTTAAATGGACACAATTAATTTTTTGTATATTGGGGAACCTGGAATTATTTAAGTTATTTTTACTATTTTTATTTAACATAAAAGCCGTTATGCCTGTGCTATTTAAATGGACACTGTCAATTTATGTTATTTTAAGGACTATCTATATTTTTAAACAATTGTACCCATAATACTAGGTACTAAAAAAACAATTTGATGTACAGGGTATTTTTTAATTCGGACGTTGATGTACTAAACGGGCAGTACATTCAAGTGTCCCAAACGACACCAAGCACGGGCTTGTTAACGCGCGGACCCAGGCAAAGTGCAACCCACCTCCCACCCAACCGACCGAGGGGCGCGCCGCATTACGTGCGGTAACGAAGATCGCGGAACAGATCAATAAGAACAAACTAAATAAAATTTCTACATAAATTATAACCTAAATAGATAGACAAAGAACTATAGATTACATAGATAACATAAAAGAGAAGTTCTGAGTAAGGAAATAGAGCTAGCACTAGATATTAAATGATAAAGGTTGTTATAATTAGAACATAGAATACGAAAAGGGTTATGGGTAGCATAGTTAGTATTACAAGCTTGAAGAGAAAGAGGAAGAAAGTTTCTAGAGTTTCTGATCGGAACTGCAAAACTAATTTGGCTGATTAATTCAGAAGAATCAATTCCTCCTTTAATTAGTTTGTGTAAGAAAATTACACCAAGCATGGTTCTACGATCAGAAAGAGAAGGAAGATTTATTGGTAAAAGTCTACTACGATAAGAAGGCAAGTGAGTATTAGGATTCCAGTCAAGACCACGAAGTGCAAAGAGCAGAAATTGTTTTTGTACCGATTCTTTTCTATCTTGATGAACCTTGTACTGTACACCAAATACAAGACCCATATTCAAGAATAGGTCGAACAAGAGAAGTATAAAGAGTTTTAGTGATGTAGGGATCGTTAAATTCTTTAGACCAACGCCTTATGAAACCCAGGACACCAAAGGCACGATTAACGGTAGAAAAGATACGTTTGTCAAACTTAAGCTTGGAATCTAAAAGGATACCCAAATCATCAACCGACTCAATTCGAACAAGCGGCTTACCATTAAGAATATAACTGTTAAAAAAGGCATTCGCCTGTCAAAGGACATTACGTTCCATTTACCACAATTAAGATTTAATAAATTTACCCGACACCAGGCTTGAAAACTGTCAAGCTCAGTTTGCAACCTTTAACCAGATAGGAAATCAGTAGATGACAGACAAAGTTTAACATCATCGGCATACATCAGCACCCGAGAGTGATTTACAATAGAAGGAAGGTCATTTATGAACAGAGTAAATAATAAGGGGCCAAGATGACTTCCTTGTGGTACTCCGGAAGAAACTTGAACAGACTTAGAGATACAGCCTTTGAAATAAACTTTTTGGGATCTAAGAGTTAAATAATTGGAGATCCAAAGAATTAAGTTATTTGGAAATCCCAGAAGATGAAGTTTGTGAAGTAAAAGACAATGATTGACAGAATCAAAAGCCTTACTGAAATCAGTGTAAATAACATCTGTTTGCAGTTTGGTTTGAAATCCCTTTATGGCAAGAGAAGTGAATTATAATAGGTTAGTGGTAGTAGATCTATATTTCACGAACCTGTGCTGGCAGGGTGAAATTATGGATCTACATAAATGTTGAAGTTGAGAAGTTATTAATTTCTCAAAAATCTTAGGAATAGCAGACAATTTAGAAATACCTCTATAGTTTTCAACATTAGACTTGTTTCCTTTTTCATGGAGTGGAATTATAAATGATTCTTTCCAAATAATGGGGAAAGTTCACAACTCCACGGACAGTTTAAAGAGAAGAAATAATGGCTTAAAAATACCTTTAGCACAGTACTTGAGCACGCAGCCTGGTACTCCATCAGGTCCCGGTGAAAATACGGGCTTAATGGCTTTTAGCTCACGTAGAAGCGAACTTTTAGTGATTAAAGGCCAGAAAATGCAATTGGAGTTATTTACATGATATGCATAAGGCGAAACCAATTGATAAGGCTGTGAACTATAAGCCGTTTGAAAAAATTCAGCAAAAAGATCGGCGATAGCCGACTCAATGATCTTCGCATTCATGCCCGTCGTGGCTTATGTATGCACGCATGCAAATACAGAACAGCACATATGTATGTACATTCATTGTTGCTCTCGACTGGGCGGTCGCTAAGCATCTGCGACAAAGCCACGAACTTGGTGCGATCTGCCGCACAGTGTGACCGATTGTTCAAAGCAAAAATATACAATTTTCTTACGAAAATATACCAAAATATAACATCCCAGTGCTCCAAATAAATCATAAATATATCGTGTTTTGTATTTGGGCCCTCTTGTGCGTCAATATTTGTGTATCCATTTTAATAAGTTTATTGCATTCTTTATTAAAATTTATTAAAATTTTAACAAACATTTCGATTTACTTTAAAATACATACATTAAACTTATTGTAGTATTTCCTACAGTGTCGTCATTGTTCCTACGTCTAAATTGCACTTTTGTTTATGTCTATCCATCGTCGTTTTATTTCTATCGTCTCTGCGCGTCAAGTTTTGTTTGTCAACTGCTATTGCTGCCGCGTAAATAAAGTTTGTCTTTTCAATGTCTTCTTTGTGGTTTACAGTGTTCTCCCCTTGTTGTATTAGTAGGCTCTCTAGCGTCAGTCTCGTTCGTTCTCTTCTCTCAACGTCTAATATTTTGGTGTTGTCGAAATCAGCTGTATGTCCTGTTGTTGTCATATGCTGCGCAAGTGCTGTTTGCATTTTCCTTTTGTTTGCGTCTCCTTATGGTCTGTAATTCTTGTGCCTAGTGCACGTTTTGTTGTTCCTATATATACTCCGTTGCATCTTTCACCTTCTTTTCCATTGCACTTGATCTCATATATGACGTGTTGTTGTTTGTCTTTTTGTATTTTGTCTTTCGTGTTCGTAAACAAATTTCTTGTGTTTGTATGTGCTTTGTATGCGTACATTAGGTATGTGCTTTGTACGCGTACATTAGTGTTATTTTTTAATCTTAGAGGCCAAATATCCAAGAACACACAAACAGAACAAACAGCTTGTATTGTAATTCATGTTCACATTCGCAACGGACGTGTTTTTTTCTTGCGCATCGCTTTTGTGTATTTTCCTCGTTATATCAACTGATAACTTGTGCTATTTTGTTCTTGTGACGTGTGTTATACATCGGTTGTGTGAAACACATTGTTGGACATTAAATTGCAATTCAATTTATTAAACTTTTCTAATATTTGTTCAAATACAACAACAAACAACATCACAAGCAAGCTGGTGGTTGATTTGTGCAGGCAAGTGCTTATATTTGTTTTTGTATTTCTACTAATCCGCGCTCTCAACGCTTGCTTAACGCTCTCGCGCACTTCTATCGTTGGTGTTGGTTACGGTTTCTCTCTTTACTTTGTATTCCGTTGTGCTGATTTCGGTGAACGCGCCCGCGCTTAATATTTTCTTTTTGGTGTTGTTGTGCGTAAGTACAAATCAGCGTCAACAGTTTTAACCCTAGTGTGCCTTCTTTATTGTTCGTACTTTTTATTTTTTGTGCAGTTGTTCGTTTTTAATTTATTTTTCATCTTTTTAAATTATTTCTTTTAATATAATGGTTGTCTGCTATAAAAAAAATTGCCAGGTTCGTGTAAACGTAAAAATGGGTTTTGTTTGCTGCTGGCTGTGTGACAACGTTTCACACGAAGAATGTGAAGTCCTTAACGGCAGAATAATCAACCAGATTGAGTCCAAGTCTGGCTTAAAGTGGACTTGTGAATCATGTAGGGAGGTTGAAAAAGATATTATGGCATTTATGAGGCAGTCTAAGAAAGGCTTTGGAGACATATTCGCTAGGTTTAAAAAACTGTTTGATGGTTTCTCTGATTTGGAAAGCGAGTTTAAGAGTATGAAACTCTTAAATGAGTCTCCCAAACGGAAAAAGGCTAATCTTAGACTGTCCATTGGCCCTAATGGACTTTCGCTCCCTACTCACTTACCCACTACATCCACCAAACAGTTAGAGTTGATTAATTTATCATCCCCTTCATCCCATATTTTGATCAGAAGTGACGAGTACAACATCTTACCCATGGATGTGGTTTCTTCTGACCCCGAAGAGATTCCTGATTCGGTGATTGTTAATACTGTTGATGCAGGTCAACCACCTAGTATTGATAGTGCTAGGCTTTCAGTCGAATTATCTGGTCAATCAACCATTAGCATGGCTTGGATGGATGCTTATACTATGGTTGGTAATACGACCCTTGTAGGTGTTCCACCACGGAAACAAATCCTTGTTTCGCGGCTTGCCTCTGACACTACATCTGATGATGTCAAGGCCTTTATACAGGCCAAGTCAAAAGCCCATATTACGGTGGAGAAATTTAAATTTGCTTATCCTCGGGAAATCTTGTCTTTTCAAATAAGTGTTCCGGCTGAATATTTCAACAATATTTGTTGTAAAGAATCCTGGCCTGACCACTTAGTTATTAAGGAATATACTGCAAAAAAGAAAAATCGGCCTACTTCCTACTTCCGGTGGTAATTCCAATCCACCTCTTGTAGTCTCTGATAGTTCAAAAAACTAACATCTTCCCTCTCACTGGGCTATCAGAATGTAAGAGGTCTTTGCAGTAAACTTAGTAATCTTTACTTAAATAGCCAACTTTTCCTTTCCATGTCGTTGCCTTTACTGAAACATGGTTAAGGCCTGACATCCTTAGCTCTGAAATCCTGTCTAACAAATTCTTCATTTACAGAAACGATCGCACTCCTCGTCGTGGTGTCCTAATTGCTGTTGACGCTGATTTATCTTCGGAGATAGTAATTACCGATATTTCTGTAGCTATTGAATTTTTTTGCTGTAAAATTGATTATCTCCGGTGTTTGCTTTTTTATAACCTGTTCTTATATTCCGCCTTCTTCCGATATTTCCTTATATTATTTGCATGCTTCTGCTATACAATCTGTCTCCTCTTTGGTTTCTGATCGTGACTTTCTTGTAGTTCTTGGTGACTTTAATATCGCCGGAACTACCTGGATTTCAAGCCCGGATTCTAGCGTGTTGACTCCCACATTTCAGCACGATTTTATTGAAAGTTTATTTAGGATGTCATTGTATCAAATCAATGATATCCCAAATTCTTCACATAAAATGCTTGATCTTGTTTTTGTCTTGGATTCCTCATTCTATTCTGTCTCCCGTACTGAACCTATATCCACTCCTGAAGATCCTTATCACCCAACTTTGGAGGTGTTGATTGACCTACCAGCCAGTGTGCCAAGCCCTGGTAGAGAACCGGCTGAGCGAGTTCGTCAATTTCGGAAAACCGATTTTACTAAACTTGCTCAGCTCCTATCCCAGACTGACTGGTCCCAGCTGTACATGTGTAGAGACATGGATTGTGCAATCAATTACTTTTATTCTACCTTAAATTCATTATTTGATTGTTGTGTCCCGTTTTGTAACCCTCGTAGGTCTAACAAACCTGTGTGGTTTACACGTGAATTGATAAACTTAAAAAATAGAAAGTCGAGATTGTACAAAAAGTTCAAGGAATTTGGCTCTTCCTCGGATTTCTCTCGCTATTTGATTGCCCGATCTAACTTCTCTGCACTTAATTTACACTGTTATAACAACTACCTCAGGAGCTGTAGGTTACAGTTTCAGCGGGATCCTAAAAGGTTTTATAACTTCGTTAATGCGAAGAGTAGGTTATCAACACTTCCATCAACTGTATTTTTCGAAAAAGACAGTTGACTCAGATCGGGCTATTGCCGATCTTTTTGCAGAGTTTTTCGAACGACTTATAGCTCACAAGTTTATCAAATGGTTTCGCCTTATCCTTATCATGTAACTAGCTCCAATTGCATTTTTGGACCTTTAATAACTGAAATTCGCTTCTACGTGATTTAAAGGCTATTAAGCCCGTATTTTCACCGGGACCTGATGGAGTACCAAGCTGTGTGCTTAGGTACTGTGCTGAAGGTATTTTAAAGCCATTATTTATTCTTTTAAATTGTCCGTGGAGTTGTCCTCTTTCCCTAACATTTGGAAAGAATCATTTATTATTCCCTCCATAAAAAAAGGAAACAAGTCTAACGTCGAGAACTATAGAGGTATTTCTAAGTTGTCTGCTATTCCAAAGATTTTTAAAAAATTAATTACTTCTCAACTTCAACATTTATGTAGATCTATAATTTCACCCTGCCAGCATGGGTTTGTGAAATATAGATCTACTACCACTAACCTTTTGGAATTCACTTCTCTTGTTATTAAGGGATTCCAATCTAAAATGCAAACATATGTTATTTACACTGATTTCAGTAAGTCTTTTGTATCTGTTAATCATTCTCTTTTACTTCACAAACTTCATCTTCTGGGATTTCCAAATAACTTAATTCTTTGGATCTCCAATTTTTTAACTCTTAGAACCCAAAAGGTTTATTTCAAAGGCTTAGTCTCTGAGTCTGTTCAAGTTACTTCCGGAGTTCCACAAGGAAGTCATCTTGGCTCCTTATTATTTACTCTGTTCATAAATGACATTCCTTCTGTCATAATTCACTCTCGGGTTCTGATGTATGCCGATGATGTTAAACTTTGTCTGTCATCTACTGATTTCCTATCTGGTCAAAGGTTGCAAGCTGATCTTGACAGTTTTCAAGCCTGGTGTCGGGTAAATTTATTAAATCTTAATTGTGGTAAATGTAACGTAATGTCCTTTTACAGGCGAGTGCCCTTTTTAAATAATTATATTGTCAATGATAAGCCGCTTGTTCGAATTGAGTCAGTTAATGATTTGGGTATTCTTTTAGATTCCAGGCTGAAATTTGACAAACATATCTCTTCCACCGCTAATCGTGCCTTTGGTGTCCTGGGTTTCATAAAGCGCTGGTCTTAAGAATTTAACGATCCCTACATTACTAAAACTCTTTACACTTCTCTTGTTCGACCTATTCTTGAATATGGGTCTTGTATACGGTGCCCCCAGTACAAGGTTCATCAGGATAGAATAGAATCGGTACAAAAACAATTTCTGCTCTTTGCACTTCGTGGTCTTAACTGGATTCCTAATGCTCGCTTGCCTTCTTATCGTAGTAGACTTTTATTAATAAATCTTCCTTCTCTTTCTGATCGTAGAACCATGCTTGGTGTAATTTTTTTACACAAACTAATTAATAGGGAAATTGATTCTTCTGAGTTGATTAGCCAAATTAGTTTTGCAGTTCCGATCAGAAATTCTAGAAACTTTCTTCCTCTCTCTCTTCAAGTAAGTAATACTAACTATGCTATCCATAACCCTTTTCGTATTCTATGTTCTAATTATAACAACCTTTATCATTTAATATCTAGTGCTAGCTCTATTTTCTTACTCAGGACTTCACTTTTATGTTATCTGCGTCATCTATAGTTAGTTTTTGTCTCTTGTTTAATTTATGTAGAGCTTTTATTTAGTTTGAACCTATACATCTTTTCCGCGATCTTCGTTACCGCACGTTATGCGGCGCGCCCCTCGGTCGGTTGGGCGGGAGGTGGGTTGCATTTTGCCTGGGTCCGCGCGTTAACAAGCCCGTGCTTGGTTTCGTTTGGGCCACTTGAATGTACTGCCCGTTTAGTACATCAACGTCCGAAAAATATAAAAAATGAAATTAAAAAATTAACATTTCAACAAAACAATAAAATATAAAAATAAGTGATTCAATTAATAAGACATTTTTTCATTGGATGGATTATTCAAATTGTAATCTTGCTTAAATACCTAATATTTGATTGGCATGTGTCTTTCCCATCACTCGACTCATCTAAACTTATACTAAATTTTTCACTCAACATTTTTGAGTCTGGCTTAAAATCAATCTAAAATAAATAAACAATTAATGTACAAGTTAACACGCGCAAGCTTGAGTTGCTGTTGCGCCGGATGCCGTCGCGACAAAGTTGCAGCCGAAATCCGAAACTCGCACGCGCAAGCAGCCTGATCGACCGCTGGAAACGCCGACTCAGCATTCAGCCGGCATTCCAGCCGGCAGCGGTGGCTTCATGGTTCAATGCAGCTTGCCCTAAGTTTTAGTTTTGAATTTGTTCTCTTATAGTTCTAACGAACTTGAATTAAAAACGGATTACAAAATAAAGATACTTTAACTGAATATCAACGAGTCTTCTTTAATTATAAAATAAAGATACTTTAAATGAATATCAAAGATTTTCTTTTAATTGGCGCCCAAACGGAAATAACCCAATTGTTTTATAAGCGATCGTTCAATCGCCCACCGAAATAACTCTTTGAGCTAAGCGCTAAGAGCCGCGGTGCAATAAAGTGAACAACAAAAACAACAGTGAATAGATCTCACTATCTCAACGAGAACAATTTTGTGACCTGATAACAACAATTAAAACAGAACACAGAGAATAACTCTGAGCAAACGCGAAAAGTCGCGATATCAAACAACAAAGTGAATATTATAACAAAAACAATAGTGAACTTAACCCACGATGTCAATGAAAACAATTTTGTGACTTAAACATCAACAAATTAAACAGAAACAACAACAACAACAGAGTGCTACAACAAAAACAGTGGATAATAAAAACACTCACGCACCACAAAACTTAAAACAAAAATATAACACCCCAGCCAAATTTAATAAAATTCTAAGAGCTGTTTAGTATGAGATGTTATTATTTACAAAATAAACTTAAGCAAGATTCTGCCTGTTGCAGTAAAGTGTAAAGAGTAAACCTTTAATAAGTCAGAATTAAAAATTATTCCGAAACGGTCTGCTTTTTATGTTGCGCCCATTCCAATACCAAACCAAAGCGGACGACAGTAGTGGCGACGAACTGATAACTTCGTACTTAGAGCAGCAGTCTTTAGAAAAAGCAAAACAAATGAATGCAGAACAAGTTGCCCATTTGGAGGCAAAGGTTCAGGCAGCCCTTGATCAACAAGCCCTCTTATTTGAACAATATATATTTGGTCTCTGACAGACCAACTTAATAAAACTAGAGTTTCTGCACCGCAAATAGAAATTTTCCACGAAATAGTAATCAAGCCAGGGGCCCGCTGCGACGAGCCCCTAGATATTATAAAGTCCGTCCCCGAGTTTGACGGGAAAATAGAAGACTATGTTTCATGGAGGCAAGCCGCTTCCGCAGCCTACAAAGTGTTCGAGCCATACAACGGCAGCTCAAGACACTATCAGGCAGTAGCTATAATCAGAAATAAAGTAAGGGGATCAGCAGATGCTGTGCTGGCCTCATTCAACACAGTGTTGAATTTTAAAGCCATTATTGCTAAGCTAGATTTTACATACGCCGACAAAACACCGGTACATGTAAACCAGCAGCAATTAAACACGCTTCAGCAGGGCAACCTGTCACTGCTACAATATTTCGACGAGGTCGAAAAAAAACTCACGTTGTTAACAAATAAAACACTTATGACGCACGATTCCGCTGCAGCGGCTGTGTTAAATGAAAAATTTAGAAGCGACGCGCTCCATGTTTTCGTCTCAGGATTGAAAAAGTCACTGAAGTGGGCAGTCTTCCGGCTTAACCCATAGACCTCCCCTCAGCCTTAGCTTTAGCCCAAGAGGCCGAATCAAGCAACGAAAGAGGCATCTTTGCAGCAAATTTTGCAAAACACCCCAAAAACTGGTGTCAGAACGCCCAACAGGAAAGGAGGACGATCTCAAAGCAAGAATCCCTACATCCAGAAGAATCAAAGAGACAAAAACGACCAGCAAAAACCAAATAGCACGAAACAACGCTATAACAACCAGAAGCCCCAAGAGCGGGGGCCCGAGCCGATGGAAGTAGATCCATCCTCACGCACTAGGCAAACTGCACAAGGCTACGGAAACAACCAAGGTTACGGGGACCAATCTATGAGGACCCAACAAAACATAAATCATCTACCACAGGAAGAGAGTAACAGTGACTACGAGTCACAGTCACAGCAGGAAATGACACAAGTGGAAGACGATTTGTCCGAAAGTTGTAATTTTTTAGCGGAAGCTCCCTGCTTCCGTTTGTAAGACGAATGGTTGCAGGGCGAGTTAACAGACTTTTGATAGACACAGGGGCCTCGAAAAATTATATAAAACCCCTTCCCGAACTGGCACATTGGGTGTGAGTTGATTGCCCTTTTCAAGTCAAATCAATTCACGAATTGAGCAGAAATGCCTCATCCACCTTTTCGGCGTAGACTCCTACTTTTTCATGCTGGAGTCACTTAATGACTTTGACGGCATAATTGGCCTTGATCTGTTAAAACATATTAATGCCCAAATAGATTTGACAAACAACGTCATTAAACATGACCATGGGGCTGAAGAAATCGAGTTCACTGGATACCAACAGGTGAACCATATCCAGAGTAATGACACGGATGTCCCTCTTGCTGTCAGATCCACCTTTGATAGTATGATCAACAAAATGGTAAAAGCATTTGCGGACGTTAACGAATCCCTGCCGTACAACATAAATACGGTTGCCACTATACCAACGGATGACGAACCGGTTTACTCAAAACTTTATCCGTATCCAAAGGGCGTCCCTGATTTTGTCAATGCAGAGGTTAAACAACTTCTAGCGAATGGCATAATACGACCGTCAAAGTCCCCTTATAATAACCCGATATGGGCTGTCGACAAAAAAACCATCGACCAAGCGGGGCACAAACAGAAGCGTCTGGTTATTGATTTTAGGAAACTAAATCAGAAGACAACCGACGACAAATACCCTATCCCATCCATTTCGACTATATTGTCAAACTTGGGCGAGGCTCAGTATTTCACTACGCTACACCTCAAGTCAGGGTTTCACCAAATTGAATTGGCTAAAAGAGACAGGAAAAAGACAGCATTCTCTGTCAACAACGGGAAGTATGAGTTCTGTAGACTCCCCTTCGGGCTGAAAAATGCCCCATGTATTTTTCAACGAGCCATTGATGATGTGCTCCGCGAACAAATTGGTGGGATGTGTTATGTTTACGTTGATGACGTAATAATCTTCTCCAAGTCCAAAGAAGACCATATCAGAGACACTGAGTGGGTCTTGAGAAACCTTAGGGACGCAGGCGAGTGTCTCAAGAAAAGTCCAAGTTTTTCAAAAAAAGCGTGGAATATTTGGGATTTACAGTGTGCAGAGGCGGGATTCAATCCTCGCCCGATAAAGTGAAAGCTATTAAGGACTTTCCCCAACCGAAAACCCTTTTCGCTCTTAGGTAATTTTTAGGTCTAGCACGCTATTATAGCTGCTTCATAACGGGTTTTGCCGGCATCGCAAGGCCCCTAACAGATATCTTGAAGGGCGAAAAAGGCAAAGTAAGTGCCAATTACTCAAGAAAAGTGATAATCGAATTGTCACCAGAGCAAAATGAAGTCTTCGATAGACTTAAAAATATATTGGCCTCCGAGGATGCCATGTTGTCCTACCCAAATTACAAAAAGCCTTTTGACCTCACAACAGACGCGTCTGGCTACGGACTGGGTGTAGTACTGTCTCAAGACGGCCGCCCGATAACAATGATCTCGCGAACATTGCGAGGCAACGAGGTAAATTTTGCCACAAATGAGCGTGAGCTTCGCGCCATTGTATGGGCACTCAAAAACCTCAGAAATTACTTGTACGGTGTTAAGAATCTTAACATTCATACAGACCACCAGCCATTAACTTTTTCGGTATCGGACAAAGCCCGAATGCCAAAATAAAACGTTGGAAAGCCTTCATTGATGAGCACAACGCAAACATTATTTGTAATCCCGGAAAAGAGAATTTGGTAGCCGACGCTCTGTCTCGCCAAAATGTCAATGCGTTAGAGGATCCAGCAGACTCAGATGCTGCCACTATCCACAGTGAGGAATCCCTCACATATGCCATTGAAGCCACGGACAAACCGGTAAATTGCTTTCGGAACCAGATTATTCTAGAAGAAGGGACTATCCCCCAACAAAAGACATATATTTTGTTTAAGACGAAAACTCGTCACATAATTAATTTTTTCGATCGCAGCACATTATTACAAAGCATTAAAGATGCAGTAAACGCTGACGTAGCCAACGCAATTCATTGCGAGCTACCCATACTGGCTTTCATCCAACACGGACTAGTTGAGGCGTTCCCTTCTACCACCTTTAGATATTGCAAGAACTTGGTTACAGATATTGTGAACCCAGCAGATCAGAGGGAAATTGCGACAGCTGAACATAACCGCGTACACAGAGCAGCGCAAGAAAATGCAAAACAGATTCTTAGGGAGTATTTTTTTCCAAAAATAGGTCACTTAACGTCGGAAATAGCTGCAAACTGTAGAATTTGTGTTATGAGTAAACATAACCGGCACCCAAAAAAACGAGAATTAGGGAAAACCCCGATACCATCGTATGCCGGAGAAATGTTGCATATAGATGTTTACTCCACTGCCAGTAAATACTTTCTAACTTGCATCGACAAGTTTTCCAAGTTTACAGTAGTACAGCCTATACGGTCTCACGCAATCGTGGATATAAAAGCTCCACTTTTGCAACTTCTGAACATGTTTCCCAAAACAAAAGCGATTTACTGCGACAACGAGAAATCCTTGAACTCGGAAACCATTAAGTCAATGCTCCACAATAACTTTGGCATTGAGATTTCAAACGCTCCACCCTTGCATAGCTCCTCTAATGGACAAGTCGAGCGGTTGCAACCATAAAGTACAACAGGTCAATCCATTCGGTAACAAACGAGAGACCCATAGACGTAATTCACGCAGCCTCAAAAAACAGTACAGTGCAGATTAAGGAAAAAAACGCATAAGCACAGGAAAAAACACTAGACCAAATGAATAAAGACAAGATCTATAAGTCGTATTCGGCAGGCGATAGGGCTTGGATAAAGAACAATAGGAGATTGGGAAATAAACTATCACCCCTATACACAGAAGCTATAGTGGAAGCAGACCTAGGTACGACGGTTCTTATTAAAGGGAGGGTGGTCCACAAGGACAATCTTAAGTAGGTTTTGGACATTTGAAAAATCACTACAATTAAATTTTTAACAAATTTCTTTTTAGGTTCCGATATTTTTTCAGTTTAACAATAGCAGCCATGACTTTGACCGAAGCGACATTGAGACTCAACGACTACTCCCACGTGGACTACATACCTATAGTTGACGGAGACGTAACAATCTGGGACTCGTACACTTATATGGGACACACGACGAACTTGACATCTTCTGAAACTTACATCGACGAGACATGGAAATTGATAGACAATCTACCCAAGGACCCCATGAAACAGGTACTGAGAACTGACATACAACACATAGCCACCTTAATAGCTTCTTTGACCGTCCACCACCGACAAGTACGTAGCATAATAGCGGTAAATTCCAGGCAAGACTTAATGACATTTCAAGGGCCCTCAATGAAATTTTAAAACCAGATGCAGAGGTCGAACATTTTTATGCAACAATTTTGGCAAAAAATAGAATGATAATTACAAACCTTGAGGACCTAATCCTCACTGTTACACTTGCTAAAATAAATTTAATAGACAGCATCGACATAAAAGAATTATTAAATGAACATCTCACCAATACTAGTATAACCGACCTTTTAGAAGTCTCCCATACAAAAGCTTTTCAAAATTCTGAATTATTGTTATTTCTGATCAAATATCCCAAACCTTTGTTAAATTGTAAGAAAATAGATATTCTTCCTGTTCAGCATAATAACATAATATTAGACCTAGAATAACGAAATACGGTGGCCGACTGCGGAACAAAGACATTCGCTGTATGTGACTGCGCTGCCACTGTGAGCACCACTTTCTGCAGAAGACTACAAAATACTTCATGCGCCCAACAACTGGTATCTGGAACCGTCGCACAATGCGCCACACGCCCCGGACACCTAGCGCCCGTGGTAGTAATCGGCGAAGGCATTGCAGTAATAAACAGCGCAACCATGAATGTAGTGGACAGCACCGGTAACAGCCAGACAGTCGCGGGAACTTTCCTCGCAACTTACGACGATCACGTCTCACTGAATGGCACCCGTTACGTGAACCACCAAGGCATCCTGAAGAAGAAACCTGCTGTATCCACGTCAGCCGTGGTCAACGTCACCCTCTTCAGAGAACATCTGAGCCTCCCGTTCTTACATGACCTAACCATGTATTGGGGATCTTAGATCGGGATTATCATCACGATCATATGGCTGCTTGACACTCATCGCCCTATTCCTGCTCCTCGTGGTCACCTGGAAATTATACCAGCGCAGAATAAGAAAAAGAAACCCGAGGACGCGTTTCAGCCTAGTAGGGGAGGAGTTAACACGCGCAAGCTTGAGTTTGCTGACAACGCTGTTGCGCCGGATGCCGTCGCGACAAAGTTGCAGCCGAAACCCGAACTCGCACGCGCAAGCAGCCTGATCGCCCGCTGAAACGCCGACTCAGCATTCAGCCGGTATTCCAGCCGGCAGCGGTGGCTTCATGGTTCAATGCAGCTTGTCCTAACTTTTAGTTTTGAATTTGTTCTCTATAGTTCTAACGAACTTGAATTAAAAACGGATTACAAAATAAAGATACTTTAACTGAATATCAACGAGTCTTCTTTAATTATAAAATAAAGATACTTTAAATGAATATCAAAAGGTTTTCTTTTAATTTACATATACATATATATGCATATGAATGTAAATATACATACATATGTGACATTACCTTGGATTTGCTGCAAAAGAACTTAATCTTGTCCTTATGTTTCTGTGTCGCCGCATGCTGCCTTATTGACGCAAGCCGGCTCATAATATTGCATTCACATGCCTTGCAGTAAGCATCAACTTTATTTATGCTTCTGCCTAGCCACCTACTATTTTCTGGGAGAGTCTCCCACTCTTCTCGATATTTTTGTTAACACTACGACACTTCGTAAATTGAGGGTATACACCAACATGTGTACCAAGTTTGGTTGCTCTAGTTTAGAGATAAAGGCAAAAAAATTGTGTTCATACGGACAGACGGACAGACGGACATTTCGCAAACCCAATATACTATTTCTTCGGGAACATAGTATAATTATGGCAATGCCTCAAACGGGTACTAAGGTATCAAAAAAGCAATGTTGATCTAAATTCCACATTTGAAAAAAATTTTAAGTTTGACAATATCCTTGTGGTACGTCGATTCCGATTGGGCAGGGAATGAGACTGACAGAAGAAGCACTACTGGATATTTATTTAAAATGTTTGAAAATTGTCTAGTTTCATGGTGTACTATGAAACAAAAATCTGTTGCTGCTTCGTCCACCGAAGCAGAATACATGGCTTTATTTGAAGGTGTTAGAGAAGCATTGTTTCTCAAGTCGTTAGTGAATGAAATTAAACTTGACTTGGGTGGTCCAATAGTAATATATGAAGACAACCAAGGTTGTATTAGTATTGCCAACAATCCTACTTGCCACAAGAGAGCAAAACACATTGACATTAAATACCATTTTAGTAGAGAACAGATTAAAAAGAAACTTATTTGTATAAAGTATATTTCCACAGATTATCAATTGGCTGATATTTTAACAAAGTCATTACCAACAGCAAGATTCATCGCCTTGAGCAACCAGGTGGGACTTTCGGAATAAAAAACAAGTAAGAATGCTATAGTCGAGTATACCCGACTACGAAACTCCCTGTACCCAGGTCAAAAATTTCCAATCGTATCTTCGTAAGCTTACACATACACACACATACATACACAAGGGCGCACACACACGAGCCACAGCGCAAGCGAAGTATTTTAAATGGTGGCTGTGCTTCTTCTTCCCTTGCTGCAGCACTGAATCTTCTTTCGTGAATAACTTCCGTGTTTATTATCCGATCGACTTGAAATTTGGACAGTAGATTAAGAGAGACTAAAGTATTGTACATGCCAAATCTTAAAGCTATATCTTGAAAATTGTTACTGTAAAACGGTTTTAATCGATTTGCGGGGGAACGGGGGAGATATCTGAAATATGAAACAAACTTGATCTGCGTATGGTATACAGGAACCTACATTTCAAATTTGGTGTCTCTAGCTCTTGTAGTTGCTGAGATCGACGCGTTCATACGGACAGACGGACAGACGGACAGACGGACAGACGGACAGACAGACGGACATGGCCAAATCGAAATCTCTTTTGATACTGATCAAGAATATATATACTTTATAGGGTCGGAGATGTCTCCTTCTGTCTGTTACATACATTTGCACAGATGTAATACCCCCTTTTTACCCATTTTATGGGTACAGGGAGTAAAAAATTAAAACAAACAAACAAAAACCAAACAAAAAAACAAACAAAAAATGAATTGAACAAATATTGAAATAATTGAATTTAATTTAGTATACTTTTTTATTTTTAAATAGAACGTTAGATAAAAATGAATGGAACAAGTATTGAAATAATTTAATTTAATTTTGTATACATTTTTATTTTTAAATAGAACGTAAGATAAAAATGAATTTAACTGAATTTAATTTAGTATACCTTTGTTAAATATGAATAGTATGTAAAAATAGAATGGATATCATGTATGTATATATTATGATCTGGATTGGTTTTACTGGGTTTCCCCTTTTCACTCCTCTTCCACTCCCTTGCAGCAAGTGCTGGATCAAAGAATTACCCCCAGAAAATGAAAAGAAAAACAAGTAAGAACGTTGCAGTCGGACGCACCCGACTGCAGAATACTAATATGGTTATTTGTGTGTTCAGAAAGAGACGCGAAAAAAAACTGCACAGGTGTGAGAGATATAGATTTTGCTCCTTTGTGGGGGAGGGGGTGAGGGTCAAAAATTTTTGATGCAGATCTGTCCAGAATGTTAACATTAGTCTGTGTGCCGAATTTGGTGACTCTACCTGTAAAGGTGTGGGAGATATAAATTTTCTCCTTTGCGGGGGAGGGGTGGGGGAGCCAACAATTTTTTGATGCAGATTTATCAGGTGGTCAACATTAGTCTGTTTGCCAAATTAGGTAACTCTATCTTTGAAACTGTAGGAGATATACCCCTTGAAAAACGTGTTTTGGGGATATCATATGCCGATTTGTGGGGGTGGGGTGGGGGGGTCAACATTTTTTGATGCAGATCTGTCGGGAATCTCAACATTAGTCTGTCTGCCAAATTTGGTGACTATAGCTTTAAAATTGGGGAAGATACAGGTTTTCCCCAAATTGCGGGGAGGGTGGGGGTGAGTGGTCGATCTCGACACTTCATAAATTGACGGTATACACCAACAGGTGTACCAAGTTTGGTTGCTCTAGCTCAAGATAAGGGCAAAAAATTGCGTTCATACGGACAGACGGACATTTCGCAAACCCAATATACTATTTTCCCTTCGGGAACATAGTATAATCACCACGCTGAATAATACAAATATAATATAATAAATGAATGTACAAACTTGCCAGACATATCAATGTAACTTTTGAGGTGGTGTGTTGTAAATCGCATAGCACAAGTAAAAGTGTTATACTTACAGAACAACAGAAATCGAATAATGTTAAATCGGAACTGGTTTCAATTGTTAGTTCCGTGAGTTGGTTCCATGAGCATTCCTCATAAGTTAAGTTGGTTGTGATCTGACATTCAGTGCGTGCAGAAATAAGGAAGTGCTCTACACAAAGAAATTATCCAAGTGTTTTATTATATTTCATTATATATCAAGCTTGTCTGATAAAATACTATAACGTATTGTATTAAAACTAATATTTTATTTTAAAATGTGCAAACACGCATCACAAAAGCATATGAAGAGAATGCTTGCCAGTATAATCTGCGATTGGCCAAGAAGTGTTTCGGCGTAATTTCACGCAAAGCAACTTTGAGAAAGACAAGGGTAGCCCTTGAAGCCAGTTTCGTGCCGCCGCACATTTTCTTATTGAGCAGCAAGCGCTCCTGCCGCGCAACAGCAAGCGCACCAGTGCGAATACTGCTCGCGTCCGCCAGCGGTGGAGTTCGTCCCGCTTGGTAGGCGTCAGCACCGTTATGAAGTGGCTGAGTGACTGACAACACCGGAAAGCGGATCGGGTGCTGCTTTTGTATTAAAATCACATAATTATTATTATTATTTTTTTAAAAATTTTTTTTGTTTTTTATATTGGAGCCTTCTTTTTATATTTAACTCTCCTTCTTAAAATATACTTGTACTATGTCTCATCACAGAATAAAATCAAGTTTTCTAGATTCCTTGCACAATTCATCTACAACTTCATCCCCTGTAATTCCAATATCTTGATAAATTGCCAAAGCAGCCAAGCCATTTAAACGGCTCTACAACAAAAAAAAAAATGTACAAATATCAATATCATCGTATATTCAGAAGGCTGTAAGAAACTTACTTCTTTTATAGAGTTTCGTTGAATTGTTTTAATTCGCTTTAAGCTAGAAAATGTTCTCTCTGGAGTTGCGGTTGTTATTGGCAGGGTGGCTAATATACTCAATAAAATAAATATATTAGGAAAATTTTCCTTCGGGCAGTTATCTAGTGCTTCCAATGAACTTTCGGGCTTAGCATAACCTCTCCACTTTAAATACATTTGCCACATTTTTAGTTTGACGAGAAGAGCAGGTGGTCCAGCCTCTAGAAATTTTTGGTAGAATTCAATTGTTTTAACAAATTTACTGTCGTCTTTGTCAGTATCGGCAGAATCGTTCATAAAGAGCCCTGAAATCCTTCCAAAATAAGATCGTGATCGGTAAAGCGCTCTTCAAGATCCATAATATATACGTCCATAAATGGATTAAAAATCGTCACCCGAAAGTAATCTTCTGTGCTTTGAACCTCTGGATTCGCACGATTTCTGTGCCTGCCCACAATTCGTTTGTGTTTGGTTTCAATGTCCACAGTTCCAGCTGTTTTTTTTTAAGCTTCGTAGATTTTGGAAAACATACCTTCATTTGCTCGAATCTCCAATAGTTCATTGTGCAAATTTTTGGCGAGATCCATGGCTTGAAGTAAATCTAAATTAAGTTTCTGGAATTCACGACTTAACGGCAACGAAAGCCGGTACACAACATTAATGACTTCTAAACTTATCAAAAATTCAAAGTCCATCGCGTTAATTAAATTTGTAGAGTCTTTTTCTGTAGCTCTCATTTCAATCAAGGCTTCATACGCAAATGGAAATAATTCTTGAAAGTCTTCTACTGCTTGATATTTTGAGACCCATCAAGTCAGATTCAGCTCTTGGGTTGTCATCGGATTCGTCGATAATACTTTCCAAAATTGACTTCCTTTTAGGTGTGTTGAAGAAATTGTAAATTGTTTCTATCGTGCTAAGGCAATCTCTGACAGCTGGAACGTTGTTAGTGGCAGATATAGCAAGATTAAGAGAATGTGCGTCACAATTGATACATAAAGCATGGGGCGCATATTTATTACGAATAATTGCTTGAGCACCATTATATTTTCCGGACATATTCCTTGCCCTATCGTACCCTTGACCAACCAAAAAAGAAATATCTAGTCCAAAACGTTGAAGATTTTCGACCACCAGCTTGGCAAGAACATCACCTATTAATACGCGCATCATATACAGTTGCTGTGATTATTCATTGGGAAAAATCCCAAAAAACCTTCACGCAGAGCATACTTGACGCCATCTTTCTTGCTTATGTAACGTCAACTTATAGACACTTGCTCAATCGTTGCCACATCTTGCGTTTCGTCTGTCAATACAGAAAAGAATTTGGCTGCTTTGATCTTGCCTACAACTTTTTGAGTTAGTATCTTGTAACAAGCATCGATGATCTCGTTTTGTACGGTAGGACTTTTATATTTATCACGCTTTCCTGGACCTTCTAAATGGCTTAGAAAAAGTGGGTCTCCCCTGGCTCTATACTGCAATAAAGCTCTTAAATTTCCATCAGTTGTTCCCGAGAAATCCTTTTGCAAAACAAATTTTCCGCTTTCTCGATGACCACGCAAAGCAAACTCTTGTCGTCCAAGAACAATAACGGCTTCAATAACAGGAATAATGTTTCGTCTGTTCTTTAATATTTGCTGCATCCGTGACTCGTCAATTAAGTTTTCAACGGATTCACTTTTATTTTTAATAACGTGCAGAAAATTATTACGATCGTCTATTGCATTCATGTGATAAATTGTTTTCTAATGCTCTTCAAAACTCTGTGAAAGTATGAATTTTATACATTATCAAGTGTCTATGTCATAAAATTCCACGTACTTCTTTTGCCTTTTTCCAATTGTCGAATTTTGTTTTTACAAATTGTCCCAATGGCTGCGATCCTCTGCAACCGCTTTTTGCAAATGCAACACATGGTAAACAAAATGCACCATTGTACATTTTAGAATACGCTAACCAGTGATATTCTTCCAGCCATTTATGGCAAAACTTTAACCTTCTAGCCTCGAACTTTTCGAGTATTGGAAAATGAAATGCGCGATCTTCGTATACACGGCTTTCCCTGCATTGAGGGAGAGAAACTGAGGAGTATTTTTAACTCCTTATATTTTTCACTAAATCTTAGCCCGGCACCAAAGATTAGGGATATTTTCAGGGTCAAGCAGTCGATCCATACGCGCACTGTACTTGACCCAATAATAATTACAAGGTTGGAGAACTTGCACGAAAAAGCTGGACTTTTGAGAGCAATTGCTGCTTACCGTCGCGAGACGAAACAACAACTTAGCTTACAATTGCAATGACTCTCCCGCTCTGTTTTACATAAACGAACAGCTCACAAAAGATAATTACGCTATTTTCAACGATGCATTGAAGCAAATAAACGGTAAGCTTTTGCACGCTGTCTTTACGCGTAGAGGGTTTGTGCATGTAAAGCTTTCGGAGAAATGTTGTCTGCGTGGAAAGCATACTAGAGCCTTTGCAGCTGCAGCGGGACGGCGAAGCAGCTTTGGCACAGGGAGAACTATGATTCAATTATACAAGATTAGCTCATGCGGACCAGACCGGACCAGTTGATTACAAAGTCTTAGTGGAAAAGAGACAGTACAAATGTTCTCTTGACTTTGCTCTCTTTGGCTTGTTCCGCTTATATTTTGTGAGTAGAAAAGAGATATTGTTTGTGTTTTGTATGCGCTTTGTTGTTTGCTGTCAAGGAACATTTAATAGAAACAATAAACAACAAAATAAATGTTTAAATTTAATGATTCGATTAAAACATTTCTTATTTCCCCATGCATGGGGAGAACCGTCGGCAGCTGATCTGACATTAGCACACAACTCTCCCGCTGGTCCCGGTGCGCTCGCTGCCAGTAATTCGTTTCGCTCTTGATAAGTGGAGCTTTTATAAACATCTATGTATCTCAGCTTACTAGTTTTAAAATAATCGATGTTAGGTACTCTATTATAACCATTGATTTTAAGATAAGTATTAATTCACATCAAATTTATGTTTTTTCCTTTAAGGTGTGTTGTCTTATAGGTGTAAATTTTAGCAAACTGTGTGTGCCAGGATGGTATTTCTTATTTTTTAAATACAAGCTGAAATGTAGTTTTCAGTGCGAATAGCTATGCCATGTTCAGGGTTCTTGTAAGGCAGAAGTCAGGCTTACATATTTTTCATATAAATGCTCAAAGTTTAGCCAAGAAAATTGATGAGTTTCGATATATGTTTGTAAACTCTAATGTAGACGTGACTTGTGTGTCTGAAACGTGGTTTATGTCTGGTATTTGTGATTCGTTAATTGGCTGTAATGGTTGTAATGTCTTTCGTTCTGATCGTGTAGGTCATGCTGGTGGGGTTGCAATTTATATTAACAAAAAACTTAATGCTAAAGTTATGTGTGGAAATTCTGTGGAAAGTGCAACAGAGTCTTTATTTATTCAGATTAATAATAATAGAACAAGAAACAAAATACTAATTGGCTGTGTATATCGACCCAATCGCTATATTGACTTTTCAAAATTGACGAATCTTTTATCGACTCTTTTTTTGACGTATACTGATATAATTTTGACGGGAAACTTTAACAGTAATGTATTTAATGAAACTCATATCATTGATTGCACGGACCTTAAGCTGGTAAACTCCACAATGGCTACACATTTTACAAGAAGCAGAAACACCTTATTAGATTTATTCTTTGTGAATATGCCAAATAAAGTTTTAAAATACGAACAGCTATCAGTACCAGTGTATTCTAAACATGACCTAATATTTTTGACTTATGACCTTTACCTAGACTTTAATGACCATTATGTAGAATTTCGTGACTTTAAAAATATTGACTATACCAAATTAAATACTGACTATAACTCACTTGACTGGAATGACATCTACCGTATACCTTCAGTTAAGTTGTCAACTTGAACGACTGCAGTCTAATATTAATTATCGTTTCAACCGCTGGGTACCCATTAAAACGAAAAGAGTTAAATATGGTGAAAATATATGGTTTAACATGGACATACAGAGCTCGATATTATAAAGAAACAAGGCTTTTCGGAAATGGAAACGCTTTAAAACAGATTTCCATCTCCGCAAATACCAAGCACTAAGAAGAGCAGCGGCCAATCTTATTTTTAATTCCAAGCGCAATTACTTCTGCGCGAAGTTTAGTACGGCATTAAATCCAAAGGAAAAATGGAAAGAAATTAAAAATCTTTGCATAAGTAAACAGAAATCTGTAATAAAAAACGATATCGACGTAAATGAACTCAAATGTAAACTGTACCTGAACCTACACAAAACGTATACCTGAACTGTCGATCCTATAGAAACTGTGATATTAGTTTTAGTTTTATGTGTGTTAGTCCAAGTGATGTACTTGAGTGTATACTAAAAATTACGTCAAATGCTATTGGTTTTGATGACCTCAATCCTAAATTTATTAAAATTCTACTTCCCAAAATACTAAGCTACTTAACACATATTATAAACTTCGCCTTCACTACATCTACATTTCCTGACAAATGGAAAGAAGCAAAAAATTTACCAATACCAAAATCGAACAGTGGCGCATACAGACCAATATCCATTTTAACATTTCTGTCAGAGGCTTTTTAAAATTTAATGGCAAAACAAATAAACCAATTTTTGGAAAACAACCAACTTCTTAATGATAAACAATCCGGCTTTCGAAAAGATAGAAGCTGTACTACAGCCATAATTAAAATAGCTGAAGATATTAGGGAACGACTTGACAATAATGATGTAACGTTTTTGACACTACTTGACTACAGCAAAGCATTTAACACAGTTGACCACAATATACTTTGTACTAAACTCTTTAATTTATATAATTTCTCCAGTACAGCTGTAAGTCTCTTGTCTTCGTTCCTTCTTGATAGATGTCAAGCTCTCGTCTCGTCAAATATATGTTCGTCCTTTGTGTCAAATAGGCGTGGTGTTCCACAAGGATCAGTTCTTGGAACCTTACTGTTTGCCATTTATGTAAATGACCTGCCCGATTCTGTGACTAACTGTAGTGTTCAAATGTATGCTGATGATGTCCAAATGTATGTAAGCCATCCTTTGTGTGAAATTAATGAATGTGTTAATATTTGCAACAGAGATTTAGAAAAAATTAGTGTTTGGGCAAATAATAATGGATTTGGCCTTAATCCACGAAAATCCAAATGTATAGTCATCCATAAAAAAACCTCTGCACTGCACCGTTGCTAAGCCTTATGATAGATGGCATACCAGTAACTTACACGGGATATGCAAATAATTTAGGCTTCACCTTTAATAAAATGCTTACATGGAGCAATCATACCAATAAGGCTGTTGGGAGAACTTATGGATTACTAAGAACATTATGTTTAACACAGCACTTCTTGCCTATCGAAATAAAATTATCAATTGCCATGACGTTATTAATACCGACCCTTTTATATGGCGTAGAAGTATTTGCAAACTGTGATGCGGCTAGCAATCGAAGAATTAATGTTTGTTATAACAATATAGCGCGCTTTGTCTGAAGCCTGAAGCGATATGACCACGTTTCATGTTATGCCCTTAAATTAGCTGACCTAAATATGATAACTTGATGATTTTTAAAACATTAATTTACTATTTACTAAAGAACCCGCATATCTGCACGAAAAAATTAGATTTGCTACGTCCACGAGGACAAACAATCTAGTATGCAATAGGCATAAGACATTAAATTCAGAAAGACAATTCTTTATACATGCTATTCGCATCTGGAATCAACTTCCCCATCCTTTAACAAGTAAGAATGCTATAGTCGAGTATACCCGACTACGAAACTCCTGTACCCAGGTCAAATATTTCCGATCGCATCTTCGTTAACTTACACATACATACACAGATACGCACACGCACGAGCCACAGCGCAAGCCAGGCATTTTAAGTTGTGACTGTGCTTCTTCTTCCCTTGCTGCAGCACTGAATCTTCTTTCGTGAATAACTTAGGTGTTTATTATCCGATCGACTTGAAATTTGGACAGTAGATTAAGAGGGACTAAAGTATTGGACATGCCAAATCTTAAAGATATATCTTGAAAATTGCAACTGTAAAACGGTTTTTATCGAATAGCGGGGGAACGGGGGAGATATCTCAAATCTAAAATAAACTTGACCTGCTCCCGCTATACACGAACCTACATTCCAAATTTGGTGTCTCTAGCTCTTATAGTTGCTGAGATCCTTGCGTTCATACATACGGACAGACAGACGGACAGACGGACAGACAGACGGACATGGCCAAATCGAAATCTCTTTTGATACTGATCAAGAATATATATACTTTATAGGGTCGGAGATGTCTCCTTCTGCCTGTTACATACTTTTGCACAAATCCAATACCCCCTTTTACCCATTTTATGGGTACAGGGAGTAAAAACTATTTATGGCGCCACGCAATTTAAGACAAAACTAAAGGCTCACCTTCAGAACAACACCCATTCCTACAATTAATAATAATAATAATTTTACTGTTAATGATAACTTTAAATTTAAATAATATGAACTATGTACTTATATATGTTAAATCTAAGAGACTAAATGTAAAATTATGTTATAAAATATGTATAATTATAGTGACTAGTGCCCTAACTTATAAGCTTTAGCTTGTAGCACTAGGAATGATCAAATAAATAAATAAATAAATGTTTTTGGTGGAATCCACACATTTGAGAGTATTTCTAGCCTCTGAGATTCACTCAAGTGTTTTTCTACGAAGTTTCCAACATCATTGTTTCCTCCAATGTCGCTCTCTCTCGCGAAAATTCAAATTTAAATTTTAAAATATCTAGATATAATTTTTTTATTATCTCGATGGGGGGATTGATCCCTTAAACCCCCCCCCCCCTATCAACGCCACTGGTGTACAAAAATTCTATGCCACCAATGGAGTAAATTTTATTTTATAACAAACATACCCAATATCACGACAATACACTACACAACACAATCCAGCATGGAGGTTTTCATCGGATTATTGTAAAGGTAAGTGAAATAAGTAAAAACAACCATAGTGTATGTGTATTAAACTGTTTTAAATGCATGCTCGATCCAAAGCTATTTTGTGTAAGTGAATCCATCTACTCTAAACCAGTATGTGTATATCTTGAAAATTGCAACTGTAAAACGGTTTTTATCGAATAGCGGGGGAACGGGGGGAGATGCGCCGATTGAGGCGCACGTGAATTTAACTTTTGTGTGGCAAATTTGCAGTCAGAGTAACGGCATAAAATTACTTTGTTTGAGTCTTGGTGATAAATTTTAGTCATGGTATGCCAACATTAACGTAGTCTACACAAGATATATATTCCATTTGTGTCTTCTGCATTGAATATGAGGCGTGAACGCCCAGCTTAATTTTGTGTAGTTGTTGTAAAAACAATACCAATATCAGGGCCAACAACTGATTCCAATGCGTGTTGAGTTTTAGGGCACTGATAAGTCAGCGGCAAATGTTTAAACTGTATACCCGTTTGTTCCACTTTGGAACACCAGTGTCGTCCGGTTGACGTAAGTGGTCTTTTTGTAATTTTTAAGTTTAATGGTAGATGTAGAATAATTACCTTACGCTTATATTCAAGATTTAAAAGTGTAGCAAGTCCTTAAACTTAAAACTTGAAGTCAATTTAAATATACTGTATCTGTTGAATATATTTGACTTGTTTTAAATAAAGATGAATACTTAAATTCAATAAGTGTTTCCTGATGGTAAGGTGAGAAGGTGACGTAAGACTAAAATTTAGGAAGTTTCCCACAACATACAACCGAAAACTCATGGGAAGGGTGGGTAAAGAATGGAGCTACGATAACAGCTAGAAGCTCCGTCAAGTCAGATTAAGCGT
Organism: Hirtodrosophila confusa; assembly: GCA_035043065.1. Taxonomy (NCBI): domain Eukaryota; kingdom Metazoa; phylum Arthropoda; class Insecta; order Diptera; family Drosophilidae; genus Hirtodrosophila; species Hirtodrosophila confusa. The sequence continues at coordinate 114,592 of JAWNNI010000186.1, read as the reverse complement.
TAGGCGTCTGTCCGTTCTCATCCTGAGAAATCTTATTTTTCTTGATTTTCCTCTCTATCTCGATCTTATTGTCTATTGGCAACGGAATCATCACTCTTTAAATTATATATGCTTGGGAGTAGGTTACCAGATAAGCTGTTTGAACCCCCACAGGCTGTTTGCTAGTCGTTTCCGATGATCCCGGATGACGCCATACTCTGAAACTAAGGCTTTTTACCCATTTTATGGGTACAGGGAGTAAAAAGGGTCTGTGCCAAGTTTCATTACGATAGCTTTAAAACTGAGAGGCTAGGTCGCATAGAAACAGACGGACAGACGGACACGGTCTGTCCGTCTGTCCGTCTGCTGTATGAACGCGTCGATCTCAGCAACTACAAGAGCTAGAGACACCAAATTTGGAATGTAGGTTCCTGTATACCATACGCAGATCAAGTTTGTTTTATATTTCAGAAATCTTTCCCCGTTTCCCCGCAAATCAATAAAAACCGTTTTACAGTAACAATTTTCAAGATATAGCTTTTAGATTTGGCATGTACAATACTTTAGTCTCTCTTGATCTACTGTCCAAATTTCAAGTCATGAAAGAAGATTCAGTAATGCAGCGAGAGGGGGGAAGAAGAAGCACAGCCACCAATTAAAATGTCTCCTGTTGTGCCTCCTGTTGTCCTCTCCTGTTGCCTCCTGTGTGCGTGCGTCTTTGTGTATGTGTGTTTGTATGTGTAAGTGGACGTAGATGTGATTGAATGTTTTAGACCTGGGTACAGGGAGTTTCGTAGTCGGGTATACTCGACTATAGCATTCTTACTTGTTTTTGCTGCAGGCAGTACATATGTCAGAACCGGCCGGATCGGACTTCTATAACATATAGCTGCCATAGAAATGATCGATCGACAAATAAGTTTTTGTATGAAAAACTTTTTTGTTTATTAATGTATCCTTACGAAACTTTCCCAAGCCGAGTCTCTAGACAGTTTATACAATCTAGTCAAATTTGGTCAAAATCAGACCACTATTTCACTATATCAAACTTTTTGTTTATACAAATATTTCATCCAAACTTACTGAGAGTTTTATAATACTTCAAAAAGTTTCCTATAATTTGGTCAAAATCGGACCACATGTCTTCCATAGGAACAATCAACCCACAGGACCTACTGCATCGTAACGTCCTCTAGACAAATTAAAATTTTCATAACTTATTGTATGTATGTATATAGTAAAAACTACAACCTCATTCTAGGTCTTCATACGCAAATTTAAGTGTATATATGTATATATTTATTTCTCAATTTTATAATTATGTAAATATTATATAGTTAATAAGCAATTTGGAAAAAAATTAACAACTAGTTTAAGCTGCCAAAATTGTAGTAGTACACAAGTTAAATAAATAAATATGCAAAATTTAAAAAAAAAAATAAAAATAGGAACAATCAGACGACAATTAAGTTTTGTAAACAAATTAATTGCTGCTATGGTATATAGCTGCGGCACCCGAAGATAGCCGCTCTTTCTTGTTTTTGGTTTCACTTGGGCCCAAGTAGAACCCATTTCTGCCCGGCGCATTGAAATCCATTTTTAAGGGCCAGTCTAATATACATATGCACCTTATTGAGTCGGAGATGTCTCCTGCCTGTACATAGATTTGCACAGATTTAAAACACCCTTTTTACACATTTTATGGGTACAGAAAGTAAATAATTTAACGGAGTAGAAAGACTGATAGCTATAAATAAGGATTGTGGAATCAAATTCAAGTGCTGCAAAACAGCGGAAAATTATAACAAACAGCAACTGGCAAAAATAAACTGGCAGCGAAAATTGCTGACAGCATAAAGGATATTTGCACAGAAAGAAACCAAGCACAAGCATATGCACATGGCTACAAACACACATACACACACTGGGAAAGTGTGAAACGTAAAACGACGACAGACTGGCGACATGGTGTAGTAGCAACGGCAAATGCCGAGAGCGTCGCGTTATATAAAAAATTCAGAAAACCCGCCAGCGCACTATAGAGAAAATTAAAAAATTTACTGACATAAAAGTATGTACATATGAAGTACTAGCTGGTAGAACGCCAGCGTTGCCCGGCGTTATATTTAGATTAAAATGCATTATGTGTAATTTGACTACTTTCGTCTTTTTTTTAAATATTTTTTTTATTTGTGACGTATCACAGTTTTCCCTCCCGTGGGGGTAGGAAACTAAATAGTTGAGCCACGTTACTAATGTTTCTTGTGTAGCGCTATGAAAATGTCTTTGAAGCCGATCTAACTAAACAAATAATCCCACTCATTTGTCCTTGACTTCCATTTCCCGCCCGTGGCGACGCGGAGTAGATTTTCCCAAATCATTTGGCATTTGAAAACCAATTCAACGATTAATACTATAAGTCCAGACTAAGTTTTCCAACTATTTTCCGCCCGTTGTATCGCCCGCAAAGTACCGAGGTTTTTACTCCCTGTACCCATAAAATGGGTAAAAAGGGGGTATTGGATTTGTGCAAAAGTATGTAACAGGCAGAAGGAGACATCTCCGACCCTATAAAGTATATATATTCTTGATTAGTATCAAAAGAGATTTCGATTTGGCCATGTCCGTCTGTCTGTCCGTCTGTCCGTCTGTCTGTCTGTCCGGATGAACGCGTCGATCTCAGCAACTACAAGAGCTAGAGACACCAAATTTGGAATGTAGGTTCCTGTATAGCATACGCAGATCAAGTTTGTTTCATATTTCAGATATCTCCCCCCGTTCCCCCGCAAATCGATTAAAACCGTTTTACAGTAACAATTTTCAAGATATAGCTTTAAGATTTGGCATGTACAATACTTTAGTCTCTCTAATCTACTGTCCAAATTTCAAGTCGATCGGATAATAAACACGGAAGTTATTCACGAAAGAAGATTCAGTAATGCAGCGAGAGGGGGGAAGAAGAAGCACAGCCACTTTTGCCGCCTGTGTGCGTGCGTCTTTGTGTATGTGTGTGTGTATGGGTAAGTGGACTTAGATGTGATTGGATGTTTTAGACCTGGGTACAGGGAGTTTCGTAGTCGGGTATACTCGACTATAGCATTCTTACTTGTTTTTATTTATATTTGGAAATTATTATGAAGCTGAATTCCAGACTTCACCCCTTTCGGACCGTGGACGTGCATTTTGCAAAACCGGTAGCACATTTGTCGAATTATCGGACGATAATCAAAAAAGTTGCATACAATATTTTCCGAACTTGGGGTATAATTTCCAAAATCTTTGGGCACCGCGCCTACTATAAGCTTGTGTAGAACCTTAAAATGAGTATGAAGCCAATCGCATGAAAATTAAAAATGTCGAATGCCAGAGTTTTCGGCCAATTTTCCGACCATGGGGCTGAAATTTCCGAAATCGCTGATACACGTGTCGAATTATTTAATGTCTAGAGCTTTTTCAAGTGCTGAAATAATTTTTATTAACTTTAACATGGCAAGGCATTTTTACTCCCTGTACACATAAAATGGGTAAAAAGGGGTACTAAATCTGTGCAAATGTATGTAACAGGCAGGAGACATCTCCGACCCTATAAAGTATATATATTCTTGATCAGTATCAAAAGAGATTTCGATTTGGCCATGTCCGTCTGTCTGTCCGTCTGTCCGTCTCTATGAACGCGTCGATCTCAGCAACTTCAAGAGCTAGAGACACCAAATTTGGAATGTCGGTTTCTGTATAGCATACGCAGATCAAGTTTGTTTCATATTTCAGATATCTCCCCCGTTTCCCCGCAATTCAATAAAAACGTTTTACAGGAACAATTTTGAAGATATAGCTTTTAGATTTGGCATGTACAATAATATAGTCTCTCTTAATCTGCTGTCCAAATTTCAAGTCGATCGGATAATAAACACGGAAGTTATTTACGAAAGAAGATTCAGTAATGCAGCGAGAGGGGGGAAGAAGAAGCACAGCCACCAATTAAAATGCCTCGCTTGCGCTGTCGCTTTTGTGTATGTGTGTGTGAATGTGTAAGTGGACGTAGATGTGATTGAATGTTTTAGACCTGGGTACAGGGAGTTTCGTAGTCGGGTATACTCGACTATAGCACTCTTACTTGTTTAATGATATTTCTGGGATGCGGGTGCGCACTCTGCGAAGTGCACAGAGTTTACTGCTCCTTAGAGGCCCATTTCGATAGTGCACCACCGAACACTCCTTTCTCTTTAATCTCATCATCCCTACAAAATACAGAAATATACAAATAGAAACATTTTACTATTTATTCAAAAAAATATTATTGGCGCACAAAATATGCTCTTGCACACAATAGCTGATCAACTAGTAAATTACGAAGGTGGAATTACGAATCATTTTAGCTGTTTCGAACTCGTCAAAACGACAAACTTTTCCGTTTTGAAAACGTATTGCATGTACATATGTAAGTCGTCGGAATTGCAAGTAATTGCCAGATTACATAGGAAAATAAAAAAAAATCATTCAAAAGCACAATCTTCTTAAATTCTTCATCATGTTAGGAAAGGAATTAGCTCATTCATTCAGTTCGTTGAAGACAAATTTTTGTCGTACAGACAAACTGAGAAACAAAGCAGCTGTTCTCAGTGAATCATACGGTTTGCTTATCGATAACAAACTTAAGAAACTATCAGTGCTTGTGTTGCTTCAAAGAAACATGTACATTGTTAACAAAAAATTGTATTCAATTACATGGGTAAACAGGGCTGCGCAGGAGAGAATATTGTCTTGGATTATTGCAATGTTTATTTTCCATTTTAAATACGCAACTTAGTAGCTATGATTATTATTTTTTGTGGAACAGCTGATACCATCGAATACTTATTGCTATTGCTTTGTGAAAAATTTGCATTGTTTTTTTTTAATTTATACCAGAAAAATTATTCATTTGCCCTATGGTGGTATTGTAGTGTAAGGGCGAGGCGACAGAAACGGCACGGTAAATACACCAGCAACTGCAAGTTATTCAGCATACAGGACACACAGGACACACAGGAGTAAACGCTACCGCGAGCTCATTGAAAACATCTTGCATTCGGATTAAAAGCAAAACTCATTAAAATTATGTTGGACCATGCATTAACTGCAATTCAATGCTGGCAACTTGGTTGCTCGTCCTGTGCCCTTTTCATTACCTTGTATCGTAGGTTGCTTTAATGATTTTCCTGGTTTTGCAGAAAATAAGATTTTTTTAAGAGGTAAACACAGTTCTGGAAAAGGAAGCAAGCCAAATTTGTTTTGACATTTAAATATTTAAGTGTATTTAACTGAAAAACTTGAAAGTTGGCCATTCTTTACCAAAATATTGATCTTTCGTTTGATGTTAGATACTTTGAAAGCAATTCAAAAGGTGATCAGAACATATAAATATTTGCATGTGCCATATGATCTTAATGGACGACAAAGTAACAAAGCGTGCCAAAAATGCCAAGTTAAGTCATATGGTCCATTTTGTATAGTCTGTTCCCGAAGGGAAAAAGAGTATATTGGACTTGCGAAATTTATCCCCCTTGTCACCCTCAATTTATGACGTGTCAAGTGCTTGACCCTCCCACCCCCTCCCCAACAAATGAGCAAATGGTTATAGTTGTTTGTGTATCCTTTAATGTTCCATTGGATAACCTTTAATCACATTCTTTATATTAAGTGTTTTATACCTAAGTTAATACCAAAATCAGACATTTTGACGCAGTCTTTATATGAGGGCGCCTTTCTAAAGAATTACCCGCAAAACACATGTCGAACAGCAACGCGAATTCTACAGTAGATCGATAGCAAAGCTAGGCAGAGTCTGAGAAACATAAGCAATATGGCGATTTCAGTCGCACTTAAAAGTTTTAAGGCCGAGAGAGCGATTCAAGAGAGAGATGTTTTATATCTTTTGAGCTTTCATTTTATGCAGCAAACCGAGATTTTCATACAATTTTCAAATACAAATTTCTTATACTTCCCGATATATATGTTTAACCATTTTTTTCGGCAGTTCCACCAAATTACTGCCTGTACCCATAAAATGGGTAAAAAGGGGGTACTAAATCTATGCAAATGTATGTTACAGGCAGGTGGAGACATCTCCGACGCTATAAAGTATATATATTCTGGATCAGTATCAAAAGAGATTTCGGTTTGGCCATGTCCGTCTGTCTGTCTCTATGAACGCGTCGATCTCAGCAACTACAAGAGCTAGAGACACCAAATTTGGAATGTAGGTTCCTGTATACCATACGCAGATCAAGTTTGTTTCATATTTCAGATATCTCCCCCGTTCCCCCCCCCGTTTTTACAGTAACAATTTTAAAGATGTAGCTTTTAGATTTGGCATGTACAATACTTTAGTCTCTCTTAATCTACTGTCCAAATTTCAAGTCGATCGGAAAATAAACACGGAAGTTTTTTACGAAAGAAGATTCAGTAATGCAGCGAGAGGGGGGAAGAAGAAGTACATCCACCAATTAAAATGCCTCGCTTGCACTGTCGCTTTTGCCGCATGTGTGCGTGCGTCTTTGTGCATGTGTGTGTGTATGTGCAAGTGGACGTAGATGTGATTGAATGTTTTAGACCTGGGTACAAGGAGTTTCGTAGTCGGGTATACTCGACTATAGCATTCTTACTTGTTCCTTATGAATATTTGGATTTACCAGTTCGTTTGAACGAAACTTCCTTACTCCAATAGAAAATTTTTTAACACACTTTGAAATAAGCAATTTACGCTTGAAGATTATTTGCATGCTCAAAAGGTCTGTTTAGTTTTTGAATGCAAAACGATAAAAGACTACATGGAAGTGTACTTGAAAACAGATGTCTTGTTGTTAACAGACATATTTCAGAATTTTCGAACAATTTGTAAGAATATTTGTTCTCTAGTCCCAGCACATTATTATTCAGCACCTGGCTTATCTTGGGATGCAATGTTGAAAACTACTAACATTGAACTTGAGCTTCTTACCGGTATCGATATATATAGATTTATACAAAATGGTATTCGCGGTGGCTTAGTTCAATGTAGTACTCCAAAGCAAATAATATGTATATGGAAGACTTTGATGAATGCAAGCCATCAGAATACTTAATGTACTTAGATGCAAATAATTTGTATGGCTGGGCCATGTCACAAAACCTTCCATATGGCGGTTTTCGCTGGTTAAATGAGAATGAAATTAATTCATTTAACATCTCATCCGTTTCAGCAGACTCAGAATATGGATACATTCTAGAAGTAGATTTAGATTATCCTTCTGCTCTTCACGATTTCCATAATGATCTACCATTTTGTCCGCTTAATCAAATACCGACTCCAGATTCAAACGTCAAGAAGCTCATTGCTGATCTGAGCCCTAAGATTAAATATGTAATTCACTATAGAAATCTTCAACAGGCAATTTTAAACGGCTTGATTTTAAAAAAGATTCATAGAGGGTTGATATTTAAGCAAGCCGCATGGTTGAAAAAGTATATAGATCTCAATACTTTTCATAGAGCACAAGCGAAAAATAATATTGAAAAGGATTTTTTAAAACAATGGAAAATATTGAAAATCGTAAGAACGTTAAAATAGTAACCGAATGGCAGTCATTCACAAGAAGGTGTTTACGTGCGCGAGCTCTTATCGCAAAAGAAGGTTTTCACAGTGCAGCCAGATTTATAACGTTTATAACAAACCAATTTATTTAGGGTTAATTGTTCTAGAATTATCTAAGCTCCATATGTATGGCTTTCATAATCATTATCAAATGCAAATTTCATGATAAAGTTAGTTTAAACTACATGGACACTGATTCGTTTATATACTCAATACAAGCAAATAACTTCTTTGAAGACATCCGTGAAGATGTTGAGATGCGATTTGATACATCAGACTTTCCAGAAGAGTTGGCTAAATACTATGGATTAAAAGGTGCAATAAAAAAGTAATTGGAATGTTTAAGGATGAAAACTGTGGGAAGCGAATGCTTGAGTTTGTAGGACTTCGTTCAAAAATGTATTCTTTATCTGTTGACTGAGGTACATGCATTAAGAAATCAAAAGGTGTAAAAAAGAGTTGTATTGACAAATTGACATTAAATAATAAAACCTATATACTGAAAAAATTGAAAAAATTTCCCTCTCTAGCACTGATGATAAAAGAAAAGTTCAAGGAGATGGAATAAGAACGTTAGCCTGGGGTCACATAAGTTAGAATAATAATAATAATAATAATAATATGTTCAAATTAAAATTTAACATTTTTTGTGATAATATGTATAAATTAAAATAACAATTTTTGTAATAATATGTATGAATTAAAAATAAGAATGTTTGTAATAATAAGATAATAAAGCAAAAAACGATTAAATTTGATTGTTTTTATTTCCATTTATTTGTTTACAGCTTATAAAACATTATTTTTATTTATCCAGGAGTTGTGAGTGTTGGGAAATCCCAACCATTTAACAAGCACTTTGTTATTCTTTCGGTTGAGTATCTTTTCAACAAGAAAAGTGTTGGGATAACGATTGTTTTTGGTGCGCCCTGATAATCTTCTTATATGTATGTTGTTGGGTTTGTACATATCACATGTTTTATTTTAAATATTTCTGTTTTCCAATTGGGTGTGTAACCCTTTTCAAATGCATGCTTATATTTTTACTGATACGAACATTATCACCAATTTTAAATTTTGCTCCACTAAATACCTTCAAGTGGCTGTATATAGTACGTTGCAACTCATTTTCGTTTGATAGATTTGTATGTATGGGAGCTATTTTGTTTGTTCTATGTGGCTTTCTATTGTATTCATCAATTAACTGTTGATACATATCAATCCAGCGGTATATTCCTTTGGAACTAAATTCTCGCCACATTATCTCATTTAGCGTTCTATTGAATCGTTCCACAATTGATGCCTTCAACCCACTATGTGTTGAATAGTGATTGTTATTATGTTTTTTAATTAAACTCTTAAAGTTAATATTATAGAATTCTTTACCATCATCAGTTTGTAAATTCTTGGGTACACGACCCGAATTAAAAATATCTTCCATTGCCTTTGCAACATCTTTGCCCGATGTCGTCTTAAGTGCTGCACCCCATGCAAATTTGGAAAAGGACTCAATAACTGTTAATAGATAATGATAGCCTTTATTCGATGATGAGTAGGCACCCATTTCCACTATATCTGCCTGCCAATGTTCATCAATCCCTTTAAGGATAACTCTTCTGCGGTTAAATTTCTTACGCGCTGGCATGCAACTCATTTATTAATTCCCTTTTAGTCATGATTTTTAGCTACACCCTTAATCAATGGTGGTATTACTGGTGGATCTATTTCAAAAGTACGTTTCTTTGGGGCTGTAATAAACTTATAGATAAAATTTTCTAAATATTCTATTTTTGTATTAATATATTTAGTGGTCTTAAGGTCAACTGTATCAATATATTTAGTGATCTTAACGTCAACATCAGCTGCTGAGCTCACAATTAATTTTTCTAAAGTTGACTTAAGTTTTTTATTTTCTCTAGAGATTAGCGTTTGTAAGTCTTGTGTCCTCTTGAGATGCGACTGAAGATATGCTTTGTTGACAGCATCTTTTTCTTGCGTCGGACTACCAACGTTTTTAATACTTCTGTTCTGAGAATCAATGTTTTGATCACGATCCACAGACAAGCCATATAATTTCGTTCCATTTTTCTTTAAGTCTCCTACGCTTATTCTTTTCTCTGTTGTGTGTCCAAACTTATCAAGAATCATCTTATTAATGATAATACCTTAATTCTGCTTGACTTATTTATTCAATAATATGTGTGTTGCGGCTAGGGTGAGCTTTTTTCACTAGCACCTCTGACTCAAATAGTCAGCAAATTAATCCAATTGTCAAATTATTTCGCGGCTAGAGTGAACCCTTTCACTAGCACTTCTGACTCAAAATAGTCAGCAATTAATCCAATTGTTTGAACCACCAAATGCAAAACAAAACGCACGAACACTGCTTCTGTTTAAAGCAAATACAATTTGGGGTTTATTGGCAAATGTTTAATAATGTTTGTTGCACAAAAGGTTGTTTTATGTAAGTCAAGCGACAGGCCAACGTGCTTGCCGCTTGTTACAATTTTGATTCCGAGACGAACAATTCGATATGATAGATAATTTCACACTGAGAGCCGAATTCAAGATCGGCTGCAGCTGAACCAAAAGGGTCCAGCGCGGGCGACAAAACAGTAAGCTTCAAATGAGCGTAATGAGTGCGTTTGTTCGAAACTACATTTTGTTTGTGCTGCCAACGCCTAAGCTGCGCTGCTTCCCGTAGCTCTTCTATTATTGACACAATTTCATTATTTTGATTACTATGACCAGCCGATTGTGATGCGATCAGTAGTCTTAACCTATTAACAAGCTCGTTAAGATCATCCCAGTATATATAATTTGGTTTAGTTGACATAAAATTCTTGAAAACACCTCCCTTGTGAGTAGATTTATATCCATTGGTGTGGACATTGCATTGGGAATCCTATCTAATTTTGGAAAAAGCTTTTTCATTACTTTGGTATATTTATTAGAGCGAGATCTATTTATTTGGTTTTCATCAGAGTATGCTCTCCTATGAGCGCTTGTAAGCATAAGAATATTCTTATATAATTTTATCTCTAAATCATCATAGTTCTCAGGATTTTTGTGATCAATTAGTGAATATAGCCTTAGGGTAAGGTCCCACCTCTGACCGTTCTCCAATTCTATTTTTCCATTAACAATATTTATTTTATTATTTCCCAATCTCAAGGTACCATTGGAATCTTTATAAGGACCATATACTTTATCAAGTTTTCTGTTTCTACCTAATTCACTTAGATTTAAATTAAGGCTAACATCCTCAAATTCATTAACATCGTTTGTTAAATTAGATTTAGAATAGAATTCATCATTGGAATCGTTTGTTTTATTGATTCTCGTTTCAGCATCAACAACAATATCATCAAATTTATTAGAAAAATTTATCCACGGATCAGCATTACTGTACCTATTTTTATAATTATTATTATCATTAATTGATGTGTTAACTTTCCGCTCTTCATATTCTTCTTTTTCTTTGTTTGGTAAAGCCATGTGATTGGTTCCTCGTTTCGAAGTTATGATTTCCTGTAAAGGTTGAGTTATGGGCTTAAATGTTTCTTCAAGCTGTTATTCATTTTCAGCTTTACCCAATTTTAAGCTTTGAAATTTTCTTTTCAAATCAGTTCTCGTTTTTGACAACTCTTTCAGCAAATGTTGATTCATATTTATTTTATATCACTTGGCAACCCTGCTTGTCAAGTGCAGACGTGTTAATTTTGTAGCTTGTGAAAAATTGTGAAATTTTTTGTTAAAATCAACAAATATACAGACTAGTCCACAAAATAGTGGCTCAAAACAGCCATTCTCATCGCGAGTGCTCAATAGTCATCTAAAACATTCAAAAGTGAAGTGAAGTGTACCAAAACAAACCCTTCAGCGCATATGCACTGGGGTGCTCCACTAACAATCCAAAACATAGTGTTTTAAAACAGCATCAATTGAACAATTTAACTAAAATATCGATACGCCTCGATACTACCTGCGCACGACATCGTCTGCGCGCAAAACTTAATTTTGAAGTATTTATCAATATCCATTAAATCACACATCAAAAATAAAAAACAACAACAACCAGCAGAGCCGAAATGTTGGGGAAACCCCCCGACCCTTCAAGGGCTCCCACCGCCTACCAACCAAGCTCCAATGAATCAATACTTCTTCAAATACCAGGACCAAAATTCTTAACCATCACAAGAACCGACGAAAACCAAAATTTAACTAACATCTCACCTTTCCTAATCAAAAAACAAATCGACTACACCTGTGGTGGTGAAGTCGAGCATTGCAATAAAACGAAAAACGGCACTCTTCTAGTAAAAACGATAAACAACATACAAGCAACCAAATTAATACGACTTTCCTCACTATCACCCAACATCAACATCAAAGTAAACCTACACCCTTCCCTCAACTACACAAAAGGAGTTATATACTCCAATGACTTGAGGGGCTTAGCCGACAACGAAATTTTAAATGGCCTCCCAAAATGTAACCGAAATAAGGAAAATCTTGAAAAAAGAAAATGATACCCTAAAAGAGACCGGACTCATTATAATGACCTTCAACCTACTCAATTTACCTGATCACCTAGGCATTGGATATGAACGCACACCAATACGCCCATATATTGCATTACCCATGAGATGCAATAAATGCTTCCGTTATGGACACTCATTGAAATACTGTAACAACATTCAACACTGCTACAACTGCGGCGACGAATCCCATATAAACCAAGATATCCAAGAAAAATGCAATAAACCTAAACGATGCATCAATTGCACCACACACAAAATCACATCAAACCAACACGCATCAACAGACAAAAAATGCCCAATCTTCATTGAGCAGCAAGAGCTTCAAGCTATAAAAACATCACAAAAATGCGACAACAAGACGGCCCTATCGATCCTAAGATCCCGAAACCAAAACACAGGAGGCTCATCATTCTCCTCAGTCATTAAACAATTCCACCAAACAACCCATAACCAAGCCCAGCAATCAACTCCCGCAGACCGGCAATTGACGTCATACGAAGACACAATACCTTCGAACACTCAAGTAGATAATAAGCTATCCCTCAACACACCCAAACACACATCTCCAAAAAAAACTACAATCAAAGTCCTACCCAGAAACACATATAAGCGCAAATTAGCTGCTGCTAAATCAACAAAAAAAAAAAAAGCATAAAAACATCAAACAACCAATATTTATCCTGTTCCCCTCCCGATTCCGATACTGAAACTCCAGTAGATTAAGCTGTTTAAACACTCTAATTACTGGTCTTCTTGGGGCTGACTGGGAGTGACACGATGTGTCCCACTTAGTCAGTCCCAAGAAGACCACCCCACTTATAACACTTGTACAACTCACTGGTCCAATATCAAAAGACAAACACAACTTTCAAAATATTCTGAACTACCATGATTAATATAATCCAATGGAACATTAAAGGCTACCGAAACAATTACAGTGAGTTGCAAATTCTAATTAAAGAACTTAAAGAAACTCACCTTACTAATACACATTCCCTACCAATTCCAAACAACTTCTCCCTTCTCGAATTTAAAAACTCAAACTCATTTGGAGGCTTTGCTTTTCTTATCCATCAATCCATCAACCACTACAGAATACAACTAAATTCAGATTTTGAAGCCATAGGCATAACCGCAGAATCCAAAATTAAATTTAATATTATTTCAGCCTACATATCCCCTAACAAAAACTTCTCCCGTCCCAACCTTGAAAGCGTACTTAACCCACATAACCTTCCTACACTAGTGCTAGGAGACTTTAATAGCTGGCACCCATATTGGGGCTCACCAAAAGCAAATTCGAGAGGTAAGATAATAGCGGAATACATAGACCAAACTGACTACACACTCCTCAATGATAAAACGCCAACACACTTTTCAACACACAACGCATTCACACACGTTGACCTTTCCTTTGCCTCAGCCACCTTAGCTCCAGAAATCAATTGGGAATGTATCGATGACCTCTTGGTAGTGACCATTTCCCAATTAAGCTCACTCTTTTCCCAACTTCAAATCTAAAAAAAAACATATTGCCAAACCGACATTTAAACTCAAAGCAGCTAACTGGGACCATTTTGGAAAATCGATTAGCAACATCAGCTCTTTGACTCTCCCTAGCAATAATCCAAACAGAGACGCAGCAATCTTAAAAAAAAAAACATTAATACAAAGCGCCCACTTATCAATCCCACAAAACACTTCATTCGCCATACCACATACAGTTCCCTGGTGGAATAAAGACCTCTCAACTCTAAAAAAAGTGAAAAACCAGAAATGGACGCCACTAAAAAGACAAATTAACACAACAAATTTAATTGCGTTTAAAAAAGCTAACGCCAAGTTTAGAAAAGCAATTAGAGATGCTAAAAAACAATCAATATTCCAATTTACTTCTGATATCCACTCCAACTGTGATTCAGCCATACTATGGTCAAACATCAAAAGACTATGCGGCCTATTCCCTTCCAAAAACATACACTGCATAAACAACCCCTTTACTAACACTACAACAACAGACCAAAAAACAATAGCTAATACTCTCGGAAGACTATGGTCTAATGAAGCAGACGACAACAATTTCTCACACACATTCCGTACCAACAAGCACACTGCTCTCTCAAACCGAGCCAACTATACACCTTGTCAATCATCTCTGGAAATAGAACAAAACATTACATACTTTGAGTTCAATTCAGCCCTGAATTCACTCAAAGGTTCCACTCCAGGTTATGACCGTATATCCTACTCCATGATACAGAACACCCCTACCTCATTCAAACTCAGAATCGTCAAACACTTTAACAACATCCTCAACACTCAAATTCCCCAATCATATAAACATAGCCTTGTTCTACCAATTTTAAAAGCACATAAGCCCAAAACAGACGCTAAGTCATACAGACCAATTTCACTTAACCCATGCCTTGCAAAAGTCTTAGATAAGATAATATCAAAAATAATATGGTGGTTTGTACTAAATAACAATGTCATTCACAATAACCAAAGTGGCTTCAAGAGAGGTAAATCGGTTATAGATAATCTATTATACATAGACCATCTAGCAACAAGGGCCATCTCAGCCAAACGACACCTTTCAATAATATCTTTAGATTTCGCAAAAGCATTTGACAAAATAGGTATTCACTCACTCACCCAACAATTAGCAGAATGGAAAATAGGTCCCAAAATCCTTGCATACATTACACACTTCATGACCAATAGGAAAATTATGGTTAAAATAGGTAAATCCCTATCCCAAACCTTTCCCCTTAACAACGGCATACCACAAGGCTCACCTATCCTATTCTTAATTTCATACAACGCCCTTACAAAAATCATTTCCATCCAAAATATATAAAATTCTGCGCCTACGCCGATGACTTCCATCTCCTAATAGATCTAAAGAAACAGAAGAACCTCTCAATCAACATTCAACAATTATTTCAACAAATTGCTGAATGGGGAATACATTCAGGTGCATCCCTCTCTACTGACAAATGTCAACACCTACATATTTGCCGAAAGCATAACTGCAACTGCAGCATTCTCTCAGGCACTATAAACATACCCTCCACCAACACCCTAAAAATCCTAGGACTTACACTAAATAATAAATACAAATGGGACTCCCACATCTCTAATCTCACATCTGATCTCTCTAAGACCCTTAACATTATTAAACACCTCTCATCCCTAAAATACAATTGCAATACCTCAACCCTAATACAAATACTGAAATCTATCCTAATCTCCAAAATAGACTACTGTCTGCCAATATACGGCCACGCTCCAAAATCTCAATTAAATAAATTAAAAACGATTCAAAATGCAGCCGTAAGAACTGCTCTTGAAGCCTTTCGAACCTCCCCTATTACACACATGCTAATCGAGTCAAACACAAACACATTAGAAAACCGACGTGACTATTTAACTTCCAAACTATTCAAAACTCTTATCCAATCGAACGACACCCTCTCAAAAATCTTATCAAAAGCCGCAAAAGAAAAATTAGATATCCTTCCACAATAGACAGGATTATCCAATCCTGTACATACTTCAATCTTCCATATCACCCACAAAGCAATAGATATTTCGCTATCATCTTGCAACAAAACCTCCAACCCCAATACAATTTTCAAACAATTATTTAGCTCCATTAAAGACTCACTTAACAATTATAAGCTGCTATACGCCGACGGTTCCAAATATAACAATATCACTGGATACAGCGTAACCACAGAAACAGAAACATTAAAAATAGGCCTCCTTCCACCTTTCTCATCCGTATTCTCGAGCGAGATAATCGCTATCTATGAGGCACTGAAACTATCCGAAAACAAAAATGGTAAATATGCCATATGCTCTGACTCCCTTTCAGCCACAATATCAGTCATTAACATAAACAATTATTCTTTCTACGCTAGAAAAATCAGACATATATTAAGCAACAATTATCCAATATTAAAAATAGTTTGGATCCCAGCCATATCGGCATCGCAGGCAATGAAAAAGCCGACTCAATAGCCAAAGAAACTGCAACCCACCCACTTATTTATATCCCAAACTTTAACGCTAATGATATAATTCGATTCCTAAAAAAACTCCCTCTCAAAACCAACTCACATTACTTAACCTAACATCCAACTGGTACAAATTTATGAACACTAACACCTCCCCAAACTACTCCCTCAAAAACATAAATCTCACTAGACTTCAACAAATCAAACTCACCAGAATACGCCTTGGACACACAAACATTACCAACATGCATTATATAGACAATAACCTTAACAACACATGCACATTTTGTAACCAATCCCCCATAGACATACGGCATATCCTAATCACATGTCCTTCCTTTACATCCCACAGAACATCCCTATTTCACAACATAGATCCTTTATCCCTAATTACAAGCCCAACCAATAAAAACATAAAAATTCTTTTTCATTTCCTAAACAACACCAACTTGATCCATAAAATATAACACAATATCCAATTACACACATCACAAGCGCTCATACACACATTTTTCATTATCGTACATCCATACAAATCTTGTAAATAATGTAAACAACACTTCGTTAATACATATATGCATACACATATACTTTATACATTCCTCCCATAATAATGTAAGTAATAACCATTATAATGTAACTCCTGCTGAAGGCCCTGGCAGCCATGGCAAAAATTCAATGTTAACTCATAGTTTTAACTAGAAGTTATCATTAATTAAATAAATAAATAAATTTATTTTATATAGGTCAGCTATTACAACAATATTGAATATAAATAGCTGGCTGTACTATTGTTAATGTTGCTGCTGATAAAATCGAATGATTGATATGTAATTCCTCTCCCACTCTTTTATATAGTTAAAATTGTTGAAAACAGATACAGGTACAGGTACAGGTACAGGTACAGGTACAGGTACAGGTACAGGTACAGGTACAGGTACAGGTACAGGTACAGATATAGGTACAAATACATGTACTGGTCTTGGTTCTGATTGTATAAACATTGTGGACAGAATTTGGCAATTGAGTAATATTGTGAAATACACCATTTCATTCATCATTTAACCTTGAAACTGAAAAGACGTATCTAATATGAGCGAATTGTTTACATTCACTTACATCGAAACAGTGTGTGTGTTTCACGACCGTTGTTGCTTAGTTCTTATTAAATTCAAATGTATTCCTCTTTATTAACGAGTTGTAATAATGATCGAGTTGTTTTTGTAATTTAATCATTCGATAAAATTTGTAAGATTTGGAAATTTCAAAATTTAAAATTAATCATAATTATTAGACGTAAGCCATGAATTGTATTACTTTTGCTTCTAAATATCTTGAATTATTGTGAATAAGAGACCGCTTGAATATGAATTAATTTTGTTGTTGCTTTAAGGGCACCTTACGCATTTAGTCCCGCAGGCATGTTGAGGGTAGAATCAGTAAAGTTTTCGTATTGATTCTACAGGTAGGGAGGGTATAGAAGGAGAACAATACCATCTTAGTTCTCCAATTCTATATAGGTACTCTATCTCCACGTCCGCCTCATAACCGATTGGTTTGATTGTCCGTTCACCTTTCCCTATTTCTGTCTACAAATTTTTATTATAGTAACGCAGTTGTTCACGGCAATACAAAAACCCACGCCACTTTTCCCTGAGCTAGGCCGACCCAAGAGTAGACAGAGTGTAATGCCGAGACATCACTTCGTGTGTTCGTTACATAATAAAATGGCGCCCAACGTGGGGCCCGATCGAACAGGCTGAAGGCATAACGAAAAGAATAAGCCCACAGGCCAGTATTCTATTGTTGGTATAACATACCCCCATGCTTCCCAGATTAACCTTCCCAACACCTTGCCCACAAGCCAAATACCATCCATTATATTGATTGTAGTATCTGAATGTATTTTCTATTTATCTAGGAATTGCTGGCATCTGATTATTGTTGGAGCCCAACCAGTAGATAGGAGTGTACATTTATGAATGTAGTCGATACAGTATAATTGCGCATATCGAATTGCTTCGGAGCGATAGTTCTGTTTACAAATCGGTTCTATACCAAGCAAAAAGAATGCTAAATTTAGCTATTTTCTATTAAATTAAAATTGAGATCTGCTCCTCTTTTAATAGCAATAAATACTCAAACGTGTTTCAGTAAATTCAGTTTACAGATTGTGGAGATAGCAAACTTATTAAATACATTCTGCGGGTGCCAGTGCTAAAGGAGAAGTCCCTTATTTATTCACGAATTGATAGAGAGTTATCTTTTATATTTCGTTTACTTGGTATTTATAAAGTTTTTTTCTCAAAATATCATGGCCATCAGACATAGCGCTGAGGACTTGAGGGCTCTTACACCGAGCGAGTCTACTCAATGTACCATTTGCAATGATACAAGTCCCGAAACCGATTTTGTAGAAACCCCTTGCAAGCACAAGTTTCATCGATCTTGTTTATTAGATTGGTTAGACACTAAGGAAACTTGTTATGTAGACAGTCTTGTTCGCGAGTCTTAATACAAATTAGAGAAAGTGTCTCAACTGAGACCAAAACTCCATCCGTAAGATCCCAACGTGGTTTAGGATCCGCGAATAATTCGCAAAATTTAAATGGGGCTGTTCCTAAATCCCGTATAAACACCAGATCAGCTTCTCGCAATGTACAGAATACTACAAATGTGCGCCGGAATCAGAATACTAATATCAGGAGTGATAGTAGATGTCCCAGTTTACCGTCTGAATCAAACGACCTTGCGGAGGGTCGTATTCAGCAGCTTGTTACCAACTCCTTAGAAAATTTTAGATCAAGCATGACAACAGCTATAACAGATCAAATTAGTGCCGCATTCAGAAACTTAAATTTGTCGACCTTTTCACGAGATGTCCGGTAAGAGCCGCAGCTTGAATGGGAGAGCGATATTGCTCCTCCAGCCCCGCGTTTCAGCAATGCGCGTAATACTAGTATTAGGACAGGACCATCAGCTACCCAGGCCAACGTTCACGATTCTTCCGTTGAGCATCCAGAAAGGACCTCGAACGTCATTTGTAATTGGCGAATTAAATTCAGTGGTTCTGCTGGTGATCTCCCTATTGAAGATTTTATATACAGGGTAAACTGCCTTACGTCTCAATGCTTAAACGGGAATTACGATCTATTGTCGCAGTTCGCACATCTTTTATTCGCAGGGCCTGCATTAACCTTTTACTGGCGAATTCATAGGACAATCGATCATATGAATTGGTTTGAATTATGTAGCCGTTTGCAAGAAAGATATCAAGATCAGCGAACAGATCGAGATATAAGCAAGTAAGAATGCTATAGTCGAGTATACCCGACTACGAAACTCCCTGTACCCAGGTCTAAAACATCCAATCACATCTAAGTCCACTTACCCATCACACACACATACACAAAGACGCACGCACATAGGCGGCAAAAGTGGCTGTGCTTCTTCTTCCCCCTCTCGCTGCATTACTGAATCTTCTTTCGTGAATAACTTCCGTGTTTATTATCCGATCGACTGAAATCGACTGAAATTTGGACAGTAGATTAAGAGAGACTAAAGTATTGTACATGCCAAATCTTAAAGCTATATCTTGAAAATCGTTACTGTAAAACGGTTTTAATCGATTTGCGGGGGAACGGGGGAAGATATCTGAAATATGAAACAAACTTGATCTGCGTATGCTATACAGGAACCTACATTTCAAATTTGGTGTCTCTAGCTCTTGTAGTTGCTGAGATCGACGCGTTCATACGGACAGACGGACAGACAGACGGACATGGCCAAATCGAAATCTCTTTTGATACTGATCAAGAATATATATACTTTATAGGGTCGGCGATGTCTCCTTCTGTCTGTTACATACATTTGCACAGATGTAATACCCCTTTTTACCCATTTTATGGGTACAGGGAGTAAAAATGCGATGCGTCGTCGCAAGCAACGTAGCAGTGTGAAACCTTTGACGACTTTTTAGATGCAATGTTATCAATTGCTGATTCGCTACGCGAACCCATGCTAGATAGTGATTTGGCGGTTGAGATTAGACATAATCTAAAGCCGGAGTTAAAACACGAACTGTTGCACGTGGACACTCCCGATTTAGCCAGTCTTCGTAAGGAATGCCATCGGCATGAGGAATTCTTTCGTAGCCTTCGGACAAAGCCACTTCCTCGATCCAATGTTGTCAAACGTTTCGTCAACACTGTTCTTCACGAACCAAGCTCGGATGAAGAAGCTGATAAAGAAATGACCGAGGAGCTTTGTGCTATTCGGACCTCAGATAAAATTAAGTGTTGGAACTGCGGCGAACAGGGTCACAGATATCACGATTGTCCTAAACCTCGTCGAGTTTTTTGTTACGGTTGTGGTACACCAGAGGTGTATAAGCCAAACTGTACAAAATGTAACCCAACTTCGGAAAACTCAACACAGGATATCCTCAGTGTTCCGAAAGTGGATATCCGACGTTAGCCTCGGATTCGCAATCACAAAACGCTGCACAACAATTACCTGATCTGTCACCATTTCCACCTGCTATATCAACTCCTTGGCATTTTAAAACGTACCACATACGACTACAAGAATATCGTCAGCGTAGAGCAGAACTTTTCAATGCTGACGCAATCGTTTCCACCAGATCTCGTTCGTCATTGCGTATGCGCGAATTTTGGAAAATTCGAGGAAATTTAAATAGATTTGTATTGTCTGCTATCATTCATAAAGGTAATGATATTCAACCGTTTACTAACGTAGAGATTTTTGGTCAAGACTATTTAGCACTTTTAGACAGTGGAGCTAATAAGAGCGTAATCGGTGGAAATCTTGCACAACAAATCGTATCCAAGAAATTAACTTTTAGTAAAATGAAAGGTATTGTCCGTACGGCGGATGGACAGACACAGTCTGTCGCCGGTACGATTATTATACCCATAACTTATAATTCAACGTAAGCAAACTTTGAGTTTTTGATAGTTTTGTCTATAAAACAGGATGTTATTTGTGGCATGGACTTCTGGGATAAGTTTGGAATTAGTATTTCATCTATAAATTCTATACACACAATAGTTAATGAATCCACGAATACTTCCTTTGAATTACAGTTGTCAACTTCTGAAAAGTATCGTTTGCAATCTATAATTGAATCGTTTCCTTCCTTTGAGAAAGATGGACTCGGCCTGACTACCTTAATTGAGCATAACATTGATACGGCCGATGCCAAGCCCATCAAGCAAAGGTTTTATCCTTTATCTCCAGCAAAAGAAAAACTTTTGTGCGGGAAACTCGATCGCATGATCACATTAGGAGTTATAGAAGAAGCTCCAAGCTCACCGTGGTCGTCTCCAGTCACTTTGCACGTCAAGCCTGGCAAAGTAAGATTTTGTCTCGATGCGCGCAAACTAAACTCAGTCACAGTCAGGGATGCCTATCCTATTCCAATTATGGACGATCTCTTAAGTCGGCTTCCTCCTGTGCATTGTATTTCCAAAATTGATCTCAAAGATGCATTTTGGCAAATTTGCTTAGATCAAGAATCCCGTGAAAAAACAGCCTTTACAGTTGCGAATAGACCGCTTTATCAATTCAAAAGAATGCCTTTTGGATTGACTAACGCTCCTCAAACAATGAGTAGATTGATGGATTTGGTAGTTCCTTACCAATTGAAATCGCATGTTCTAGTGTACCTAGATGATTTGCTCGTCCTGTCTCATTCTTTTGAAGACCATCTTCTCCATCTATCGGAAATCTCTACTCAATTGCGGAAGGCTGGACTGACAATTAATGTGCAAAAAAGGCAATTTTGTATAAAAAAGGTTGATTATCTTGGCTATTTAGTTGGAGATGGTGCACTTCAAGTGAATCCGGATAAGATTCGAGCAGTTGCTGAGTTTCCGATACCAAAAACTCAAAAACAGCTTCGACGATTCCTGGGAATGACTGGATGGTACCAGCGTTTTATTAACAATTATTCCTCAGTCATTTTTCATCTTACTGAATTACTGCGCGGGAAATCTTTTGAATGGAATGAGCAGGCACAAGTAGCATTTGAAAATATTAAGAACAAGCTATGTTCGGCTCCGTTCCTTGTTCACCCTGATTACAATAAGCCATTCGTTGTGCAATGTGATGCTTCTTTGCATGGTGTAGGTGCTGTTTTAGCACAATGCGACGATTCGGGTTGTGAACGTCCGATGGCGTTCATGTCTAAAAAACTAAATAGAGCGCAACGTAACTACACAGTTACTGAACTGGAGTGCTTAGCCGTAGTTCTCGCAGTGAAGAAATTTCGCATGTATATTGAAGGGCATTCATTTAAGGTAGTTACGGATCACGCCAGTTTGCGTTGGCTTATGATCTGAGTGGTAGGCTAGCGCGATGGGCTATCAAATTGCAAGGATTTTGCTTTGAAATTGAACATCGCAAGGGAAGCGAGAATGTTGTAGCGGACGCGTTGTCTCGTTCTTTCGAGAGTGAAGATGAGATTGCAGTTGTCGACCTCGAATGCTTTCCTGAAATTGATTTGGGATCTGAAGCATTTCAATCTGAGGAATATTGAGCTTTAAAAGACAAATTTGTTGATTTAAAGTCACCCGATTTTCAAGTACACGATGATTACATCTATCATCGTACAAATTTTTCAGATGGCAGTTCAAGCCAAACAGAGAACTGTTGGAAACTGTTAGTTCCTGATGCCTTGCGGGGCAGTGTAATTAGTGCTGCTCACGATCAACCATCTGCCGCTCATTGTGGTACTGCCAAATGCCTAGAACGTATCAGACGACGATGTTATTGGCCGAAAATGGTGGTCGATGTTCGGAATTATATTGGGCAATGTGAAATTTGTAAAACTACAAAATATCCAACTCGTTCTCTTAAAACCCCTATGGGCACTCGAGTTACAAGCGAACGACCGTTTCAGAGGTTATATTTAGATTTTATTGGACCGTTTCCTCGTACCAAAAGAGGCAATGTTGGAATACTTATAATTCTCGATCATTTCTCAAAGTTCACCTTTCTTAAGGCCGTTAAGAGATTCACTTCAAAAGTTGTAATGGACATTCTAAATGATGAGATATTTGCATGTTTTGGCGTCCCAGAAATTGTCGTGAGTGAAAATGGCACTCAGTTTAAGAGTCGAGATTTTTGTAATTTTCTTTCTAAGCATGGAATCCAACATATGTGTACTGGGGCCTATGCTCCTCAATCGAACGCAGCGGAAAGGGTGAATCGCTCGATAAACGCCGCTCTAAGAGCCTATATTCGCCAGGATCAACGTGAATGGGATGTTTTCCTCAGCAGTATTAATTGTGCTCTTCGGAATTCAATTCACCAGTCAATTGGCATATCTCCTTACTTAGTATTTTTCGGCCAACAGATGATTTCGCATGGCCAGGATTATAAGCTTTTGAGGAATTTAGATCTTTTAAATGAAAGTACACCCACTCTGTCGCGGCCTGATGACTTTCAAAGCATCCGAGCAAATATAGGGAAAAATCTTACAAAGGCGTACGAGAAAAATCAAAAGACATATGATCTACGATCCAGACCACGCACATTTGAAATAGGCCAGGAGGTTATAAAACGGAATTTTGTGTTGAGCAATGCAGCCGCAAACTTTAACGCTAAACTAGCTCCAATCGGAACAAGGGCGCGCATCAAAAAGAAACTTGGTCAATCAATATACGTGTTAGAAGATAAAAATGGTAAAGAGCTAGGTAATTTTCATGCTAAGGATATTTTGTAAGAAATACTATTCGCTTCCCTTTGTTCTTTTTCAGCTCTTATCTTTGGCTAGAAGCCCTAGATTAGACCTGTGCTGTGAGGGAGCGAATAAATTAATGGCAATAGGTGTATACTTTTTCTTGCCACTACTACTTATAAGGAAGCAGCTGATGCAGCTTGAAAAGCTTTTATGCATAAAGCCAAGCTTGAGAAAGCTTTTATTAGCATCGTTGCACTTGAGCAGCTGATGCAGCTTAGGAAGCTTTTACGCATAAGGCCAAGCTTGAGAAAGCTTGTATTCGCAGCGTTGCACTGAGCAGCTAATGCAATTGTCAAAAGATTGACACTTGTCAAATTAGAGCTTTTTTCTGCTCCAATTAGACTTCCGCTTTGCACATGCGTGCCATTCTTTTGAAAAACCTAAGCGCGACCACACGCATACACTGTTCTGAAATTTTGGCAATCCACGTGTAAAGAACAGAAAAATATCTTTATTTTGTAATCATCCAAATTTGGATGTACTCTTGTTTGAGCGAATACATTCCCTTAACTGATCCCGCATACTTTACAACAAAGTGCCGTGGATATTTTGGTTTTATATCGACGATTTTCTTTCGTTTGGTTGGATTTAACCTCACACAGGGTAAGCATAATACCAGTGAAAGTGAGCTGTGTATAAAAGTGTTTATCTTCACACAGGGGTGCTTGTGCTATCTGTGTCAGGTGTGTCAACCAGGAGATTTTGGTGCGTGGCAGATTTTAATATTAAAAAGCCGCACCTCATAACCAACTCTAAGCCAAAGCCCGGCTCGGCCATGTGCCGCAGCTGCTCTGACGCTTGACCTTGCCAACCGCCAAGTAAACTAAAAGACCGTGGATGGCGGATAGATGCCTGTTTAGCGCTTGACAATCCAGCGCACACCCCTATTTTCAAGTGGATTGGTGCCTTCTTGGACTCTCCACATGTGATAGATTCAACCTAACCTTTTGGTCCCTGAGGTTGGTGGTGCAGCCTAATCGGAGGAAGTAGACGAAGACCCTTATCATCGGCTGCAAATTTGCAGCGTATAAAACAATAATAGTATCCATGGAAAAAGTTCATTATGAAATTTAAATTAAATTAGATTTTTTTACTTATTCATTTTCTTCGACTGTTTTTTATAGTTTCGCGCTTTGCTTTCATTGGTTGCACATACATTTGATTATTTTCTAAAGCCCACAGTAACATCAACAGGCCTGCTGAATTGATGGACTGGATGAAGTCGTAAGTACGGCATAGCCGAGTGAAAAAGTATGTGCGGATATTGAAGGCAAATCACAACAACTCTGAAACTGAACAGTGAGCGTCAAAACATACACCGGTGTACACCACATGCGTTTGCAGAAAAGCTTTGATACTGGTGATGAAATGCGCGCAAATCAAGCGTAAGCCAAAAGAGCTTTTGTCATTTTGCTAGGAACGCACAGTTATGAATTTTTGAATTGTTTACATTCACTTACATCGAAATAGTGTGTGTGTTTGACGACCGTTGTTGCTTAGTTCTTATTAAATTCAAATGTATTCCTCTTTATTAACGAGTTGTAATAATGATCGAGTTGTTTTTGTAATTTAATCATTCGATAAAATTTGTAAGATTTGGAAATTTCAAAATTTAAAATTAATCATAATTATTAGACGTAAGCCATGAATTGTATTACTTTTGCTTCTAAATATCTTGAATTATTGTGAATAAGAGACCGCTTGAATATGAATTAATTTTGTTGTTGCTTTAAGGGCACCTTACGCATTTAGTCCCGCAGGCATGTTGAGGGTAGAATCAGTAAAGTTTTCGTATTGATTCTACAGGTAGGGAGGGTATAGAAGGAGAACAATACCATCTTAGTTCTCCAATTCTATATAGGTACTCTATCTCCACGTCCGCCTCATAACCGATTGGTTTGATTGTCCGTTCACCTTTCCCTATTTCTGTCTACGAATTTTTATTTTAGTAACGCAGTTGTTCACGGCAATACAAAAACCCACGCCACTTTTCCCTGAGCTAGGCCGACCCAAGAGTAGACAGAGTGTAATGTTGAGACATCACTTCGTGTGTTCGTTACACATCTCAGCATCCCAGACATCTTCCAATTGTTCAAAACCGTACGAACACATCGCAACTTAATGCCTATTGATATGCAACTTTGACTTTTTACGGTTCTGCCATTATTTGCCATAATTTTCTTTTTTTGTGAAAATTTTCATCAAAACAAGCCGAACAGCTGATTTATTTCGGGCAAATGACAAATTGCACATATGACCGTGGAAACACCATCATCCACATTTTTGAAATGTGACATTTTTCGGCTGTAGTGGAAACAGGCTATAAGTGCTTAGCAATGATACTATTTCAAATGTCAACTGAGTAATGTAAAAACAGAATGTGACCACACATCGTATTCTCAGCAACTCTGTTAATCGGTATTATATGTACACACTTTTGATCGAAAAGAAGAAAGAAGAAGAATAGGAAGCAGGCATTCATTTACATTGACTCGATAGAGAAACAACGCTGTGTAATAAATATATTTCTGCAACCAGACAAAAATAGTTTGGTACTACAATTCTGATGGGACCCATACACAAGGCAATTTAGTTGCCCAACTTGAGTGAGTTTTTCGGTTGCGGCAACCGATTGCAAAGTGTTTGGTACGGTTGCGTCAAAATTGTGTCATCTACATTCTGTATCAAAACCTTTTGCTAAGAGCAGCGAGTTGGTTTGGTGTATTTGGGCAACGCACAACTCGTGGGCGTTTCCCTTTGGTCTTGTACTTTCTTGGTACTGTTTTCAATGATCGCCTGGTTCAGATGCTGTTTGTTGTATGCAAAACATTCGATTACCTCTAGCTTCATCATCGGGGTGGTTTTGCTATAGTTGTGCTATAGTTGTGCTATAGTTGTGCATAGTTGTGTACATCTTTCTTTCTCCATTTCCGTTTTGTTCTTTCTTGCTACTGTTTTTCAGATCGCCTGGTCCTTGGCTATGTTGTTGTGTGCGAAACATTTGAAGATCTTTTGCTGCCGTTCATAAAGCGGCGTTGTTTAGCAGAAAATAGTGAAATTAATGAAAATTCAGATATTCGTTTTGTTGTTATTATTAATAAAATTCAACATTTTAAAATTTTTTCTCAATTTTTGTATTTTTGTTGAATTAATATATTTAAATAAACCAATTAATTGCAATATTTAGTTTATCAATTCGGCACTGGCCGACGGCATTTTTCGAGTTGTGCTTCAAAGTTGGCTGATCTGGTTGCAGCGTGTGCGGCAAAGACCCAATTTGAGAGCCAACAGGTTGCCGCAACCAATTATGCTAAAATTGTCCCGTGTATGGGCCGGGTAAGATTGAAGAAGCGAATAAGAATAGAATTAAATTAAAATATTGATTTACGTTAATTGCTGCAGCATACATTAGTCCTTCGAGCCGGATTTTTTAACGCAAGAAATACAGTCCACTACATACATTCAAAATGTGGCAATTATCGGAGAAATCAAAACAAAATTTGGAAACTTGGAAGTCGCAAAATTTACGCGACGTCTATTTCGCAATATTTTGTAACTTCGTCGCAGAGAACATCGTGAAGCGAGATCTTCGTAAATTTAATGGCTTCTCCTACACCAAAGAACAAAAACAACAAGTAAGAATGCTATAGTCGAGTAAACCCGACTACAAAACTCCCTGTACCCAGGTCAAAACTTTCTGAAAAAGACGCACACACGAGCGACAACTCAAGCGCAGCGCAAGCGAAGCATTTTAAGTTGTGGCTGTGCTTCTTCTTCCCCCCGCGCTGAAGCACTGAATCTTCCGTGTTTATTATCCGATCGATTTGAAATTTGGACAGTAGATTAAGAGTGACTAAAGTATTGCACAAGCACTGAATCTTCCGTGTTTATTATCCGATCGATTTGAAATTTGGACAGTAGATTAAGAGTGACTAAAGTATTGCACATGCCAAATCCCTAAGCTAAATCTTTAAAATTGTTTCTGTAAAACGGTTTTTATCGAATTGCGGGGGAACGGTGGGAGATATCTCAAATCTAAAATAAACTTGACCTGCTCCCGCTATACACGAAGCTACATTTTCAATTTGGTGTATCTAGCTCTTACAGTTGCTGAGACCCTTGCGTTCATACATACGGCCGGACAGACAGACGGACATGGCCAAATCGAAGTCTCTTTTCATACTGATCAAGAATATATATACTTTATAGAGTCGGAGATGTCTCCTTCTGCCTGTTACATACATTTGCCCAGATTTAGTACCCCCTTTTTACCCATTTTATGGGTACAGGGAGTAAAAACATGCAGAAGCGATAGCAATTGAACTTGACGCCAATGCGTTGCGTCATGTATGTGCATTCCTAATTATCGATATTAAAGGCGAGACAGAGTATATGCATATTGCGTTCAAAATTGTTGATGCAATTTCATACAATTGTCATAACGAATTAACAATGGGACTAAATAATACACAAAAGCAGGAGTTGGAAGTTCTACAAAAAATTGAAGCATTAGATGACGAAAACGTACGCATTCAAAGGGAAATTCTTGACAAGGAAACTGTAATGTTTGATTTGAAGCGTCAGCTGAACAACGCATCAATCGAAGATGCCTCAGCAGACCTAATCGAAGATCAAAGCGTAGCAGTGAAACATATGGCATCGGAATTGAGCGTTTTGCACGCACCTGCAGAGGCTTTGTAGAGTAAAAAAGTATTACTGAACACCACTGCCGCACTAAGTCGTTCCACATCTCCCCTTTTTTCCAATGCATCACACAAGTCGTCAATATCAGTAAAATCCAACAAATCAGCGGCTTCAGGGTAATCAAGTACATATGTAAGTCAATTGGAGCAGAAGCCGGTCTGATCGGAAATGCGAAAAAAACAGGCATCAGCACTACTTCCAGATATAAGTCTACAAACCACGGTCGTTAATATGCTAGCCAGACAATCACTTGGAAACAAGCATATTGAATTTGACGGATCCTCGTATTTGGCGTGGCGTCATTTCAGAGCGCAGTTTACGTCGACCAGCAAGGAGTGTGGATTTTCTGGAGTGGAAGATGATTACCGACTCAACAAAGCTCTCAAAGGTACAGCTCGACAAAAAGTAGATATTCTGCTGATGTCTGCAAGGGAGCCATCAAAAATAATAATAATCTGGACAACATCTATTTAGCCCCAGAGAACGTTGCATTTTAACTAAGGGCAAAAGCACAAAAATTTAATGTGTGAAATAAATTAACGAATTTTTTTTAGAATATAATTGTGCACTTCAAAACATAAATTCTGCGCAAAACATAAATTCTCGACACTCAAAAACTTCTTGCAATGCTCATTGATCGACTGGATGAGAGCTTTCTCCGAGAATGGGGATTGTTCTTAAACGCCAGGGGTATAAGAGCAGCAGAATGCGATTTTGATACTTTCGCCGATGAGACTCAACAACAACCGAGCTTGTACAAGGATACAGGTTTCAACAAAAAGATAAGCGATGTCAACAACAAGGTATTCGCAACAAGCAAGCCAAAAGGAACCATCAAAAAATGCTAATCGAGAAAAATCTAAATGCGCAGTATGTGATGGGGAAAAACACCCTCTCGACAGATGCACCAAATTTGTTTCAGCTGATGTCAAAAAGAAGTGGGATTTGGTGTCTGCGCAACTAAAGTGGACAATACTAAGTCATTGGACGAGCAACTGGCCATTAATAAAATATCTTCATCGGTAGTTAATGTAGATGATCATTATCAAACAAACCTACCATGGAAAGAGGACAGCATCCAAATGCCAAATAGACCAATGGCTGAGGAAATACTAAAATGCCTCGAGCGAAACTGTTGCGCAATCGTGATATGGCTAATGCATATCAAAAGGAAATTGATAAACTGCTTGCAAATGGATATGCCATAATATTGAAAAATCAGCAAATTCCCAAATCGTCAAAGCTCTGGTTCCTGCCGCACTTAACGGTACATCTTTGAACCAAAAGTTACTCACTGGAACATACTGGCTTACATTGATAGTAGGTGTTTTAATGCGATTCCGGTTGTATCCAGTCGCATAAGCGGCGGCCATAAAAGTAATGTTCAACCAATAAAAATTGCTAACGATGACAGCAGCACAATGCTTCTTGTGGAGAAACTGGCAAATGGAAAAGAAGCCAACAGTTTATCAAATGAAATCAATGATATTTGGGGCAACATCTTCGCCTTCATTGCACAATTTGTTAAAAACAAGTAAGAACGTTGCAGTCGGACGCACCCGACTGCAGAATACTATGTTCCCAGTCCTGTATAATTTGGTTATTTGTGTGTTCAGAAAGAGACGCGAAAAAAACTGCACAGGTGTGGAAGATATAGATTTTGCTCCTTTGTGGGGGAAGGGGTGGGGGTCAAAATTTTTTTGATGCTGATTTATCCAGGTGTCAACATTAGTCTGTACGCCAAATTAGGTAACTCTATCTTTGAAACTGTAGGAGATATAGCCCGTGGAAAACGTGTTTTGGGGATATCATATGCCGATTTGTGGGGGTGGGGGTGGGGGGTCAAATTTTTTTTAATGCAGATCTGTCGGGAATCTCAACATTAGTCTGTCTGCCAAATTTGGTGACTATAGCTTTAAAATTGAGGAAGATACAGGTTTTCCCCAAATAGCTGGGGAGGGGTTGGGGGGGGGGGGGGGGGGGGGGTCGATCTCGACACTTCATAAATTGACGGTATACACCAACAGGTGTACCAAGTTTGGTTGCTCTAGCTCAAAGATAGCGTTCATACGGACAGACGGACATACGGACATTTCGCAAACCCAATATACTTTTTACTCCCTGTACCCATCAAATGGGTAAAAAGGGGGTATTGGATTTGTGCAAAAGTATGTAACAGGCAGAAGGAGACATCTCCGACCCTATAAAGTATATATATTCTTGATCAGTATCAAAAGAGATTTCGATTTGGCCATGTCCGTCTGTCTGTCCGTCTGTCCGTCTGTCTGTCCGTATGTATGAACGCGTCGATCTCAGCAACTATAATAGCTAGAGACACCAAATTTGGAATGTAGCTTCCTGTATACCATACGCAGATCAAGTTTGTTTCCGATCTTAGATATCTTCCCCCGTTCCCCCGCAATTCGATAAAAACGTTTTACAGCCACACTTTTAAAGATATAGCTTTGGAATTCGACATGTATATTACTTAAGTCACTCTTAATCTTCTGTCCAAATTTCAAATCAATCGGATAATAAACAAGGAAGTTATTCAACAAACAAGATTCAGTACTGCAGGCTTGGCAAGCAGCAACATGAAGGCTTCAGCATATGTATGTACATATGGGCGAGCGAGCGCGAAGCGCGTGCATTTTCTATTAAGTACTTAAGGCTTAACCATGTGTGCGAGCGAGCGCGAAAGTGCAGCGGGTCTTGTACTCGTGACGTCACGACATACCAAAACACACGGCATCAGCTGATGCACATGTCGCTTTTAAGCAACACAAGCCCATATGGTTTCATAATTGCTTATCGGTACGCAAACCATACGATAAATTTTAAGCACCTGATCTGCTTGACATTTTTCTTTGTGAGACATGCGCCATCTGCATGACTTTATTTTCTTGAAACATATTGTTATCAATGCTCTGCATAGTGCAGACTATGCATCAAAATTCAAAAATTGACTGTTGGCGCGCAGCCAATTGGCCTCTTCGATAAAATATCGATAAGTATCAGCTCTTCGATCAGTCTCGCTCATCTCTGCATTGTGCTGCTAGTATTTCTTTCACTCTACCGTCGTTCGTCATCGTCATCGTTCGTCATCGAGTTCCGATTTTGATAAATTTGCGATTGAATGTTTTAGACCTGGGTACAGGGAGTTAGGTAGTCGGGTATACTCGACTATAACATTCTTACTTGTTTCCCTTTGGGAACATAGTATAATCACCACGCTGAACAATACAAAACTTCGGAGCCGTAGCTTCGTTCGGGCTATCATCGAGAACCACAATATAGACGATCTGGAATCTAAGCCAACGGTGGCAGAAGCAGTTACAATCACACGTGCCGTAATAAAAATTCATGCAGCAACACATTTTGAAATAAGGAATTTTATTTCAAACAACACAGATATATTGCAAAACATACCAAAACGGTTACATGGTTCTGTTACAAACATACGGCTAAGCGACAAACCAGATATCTCGCAAAAAGTTCTTGAGATCATTTGTGACGCAGGAAAAGATATTTTAAGTTTCTCAACGTCAACAATGCATAGAATTAGCGATAGCTTGTTAAATGGGCAAACATTGCCAACAAAACGAAAGGTTCTCGCTGCTGGTTATTCGGTGTATGATCCTTTGGGATTTTTGACGCCTACAACAGTAAAAGGTCGCATATTAATGCGAGACATATGGGAAACTGGCATAGGATGGGATGACGTCATCAAAGATGATCTTGTGAAAAAATGGCATGAATGGATAGGTGAACTTAAGCTGTTAACAGAAATACACATACCATGATGTTACACACTTTTCAATTATTCAGTAGCCAATAAGACTGAGTTGTATGTGTTCTGTGACGCCAGCAGCTGCATATATTCGCGTAAACGGACAACATTCAGCAATATGACGTAGCACTAATTGCGTCAAAGGCCAGAGTTTCCCCACTTAAACATGTCATGATACCAAAACTGGAGACATTGGCAGCCGTACTGGGTTGTCGTTTTGCGGAAATGGTTGAGCGTGAAATGAGAATACGTTTCGACAAGCGATTCTTCTGGACAGATTCACGAACTGCCTTTTCATGAATCAACAGTGATGGACGAATGCAGACTTTTGTGGCTAACCGAGTTGATGAGATCTGTGCGAAATCAAAGGGATCTGAATGGAACTGGGTGCCAACAGATGAAAATATCGCCGACATCATTACACGTGGCACCTGCCAAAAACAAAAAATGAAGCAATGGATGAAATGGCCTAAATTTCTGCAAGCCAACGAGCAAGATCGGCCACCGCAAAAAATACGGCACAAATCGAAATAGCCATGTTGTCCAAGAACAGGGGCATGTGTTGGAAAGTATAGCTATGAGAGTTTCAAAATATATAAAACTTTTAAGAGTAACTGGATGGATAAAAAGATTCGTCGAAAACTTAAAAGCAAAAGTATCAAAAACTCAACTACTAAGAGAAGATGAGATGCTGGGCCAAAACGTATTTGTTGTAACGAATGTGTTTCAACACTGACCTTAAATTAATCAAAACTGACATAAAATCTGGTAACCAACGCCTGACAAAATTCTGCTCATACGTTGATTCAGACGATAGTCTGTATAGATAGCAGAATCCAAAAGCCCAGCAATATAATACCAACAAGTCCGATCGTATTAGATGGTGACCATGGATACACGAAGCTTCTGATACGCCATTTGCACGAGCAAGTCAACCACATAGGTGTGCATGAATTTAAGCGAAACTACTGGATGCCTAAAATGAACACCCGTATAAAAATACGCATTAACGAATGTCTATGGTGTAGGCGAAGAAAAGTAAAACCATTACAACCAAAAATGGGATGGCTGCCAAAAGAAAGACTTACCACTTTCAAAAAATCCTTTAAAGCAGCTGGAGTGGATTATTTTGGCTCCTTCTACACAAAAGATGGAAGAGGCAGTATCGGCCGATATGTCAAAACACTGCGGAAGCGTTCAAATGTTTGACAACAAGAGTAATACACATAGAAGTTGCACATTCCCTGGACACCGACTCATGCAAAATGGCAGTGCGTCGAATGATGGCTCGTCGAGGCGAAACAAATTTTCTGGAGGAGCTCAACGAGAAGTCTATAAAATCAACATTTGCTGCCAAAGCACTGTGGCCGGATTATCCCAAATTTGCGCATAAACTTAACCGACATAGTTAGAGCGTTGTAAGTTTTTTGTTATTTAATACTTACGGTTCCCGAAGGGAAAATAGTCTATTGGGTTTGTGAAATGTCCGTCTGTCCGTATGAACGCAATTTTTTTGCCTTTATCTTTGAGCTAGAGCAACCAAACTTGGTACACATGTTGGTGTATATCCTTAATTTATGAAGTGTGAAGATCGAATGTTGACCCCCTTTACAAATCTGCATCAAATATTTGTTGGACCCCCCACCCCCTCCCCATCAAAAGAGCAAAATCTATATCTCCCACACCTGTACAGGTAGAGTCATCAAATTCGGCATACAGACTAATGTTAACCCCCTGGACAAATCTGCATCAGCAATTTATGGACCCCCACCCCCTCCCCCACAAAGGAGCAAAATCTATATCTCCCACTCCTGTACAGATAGAGTCATCAAATTTGACATACAGACTACTGTTTTTTTCGCGTCTCTTTCCGAACCCACAAATAACCAAATTATATAGGGCTGGGAACATAGTATTCTGCAGTCGAGTGCGTCCGACTGCAACGTTCTAACTGGTTTAAAATTCCCCTTCTTAAAAATATTCAAAAAAATATAAATAAATAAAATTAAATTTACGTTTTTCTGTATCTAAAACATTAAATTAAAACATCTATATTCAAATAAATAAACGTTATGTAAATGCAATTTTAATTAAATTTCTCATAAGCATTTATCATATAAAGTACAATTTTAAAATTTCTCTTCTACTTCTAATTCTAACGGATTATTGTCCAAATCAGAGCCGAATTCTTCATCAGAACGAAACGACGGCCGGTTGCTCTAAAAGCGCCAGCATGTCTAGTGGTAAATTTTTTCGATTTCTGTTTAATCTTTTATTCATATAGAAACTTGAAGTGAACTTGAACAGAAATGGATCCGAACAATCTATTGCTCGATTGTAAATATCAGTCAAATTGTTAATGCGACTGTTTTGTCGAGCATGCAACAGTCTATCGTGTTTATAAAATTTTTTGCGCGAGTCGGATCCATTTTCTCCCAAGCATCCAAGAGGAATGGTTGAGGTCGACATTTTTTGAGTTTCATGGACCAAAATCTTATGAACATTATTTTTATTTGAAACTCACATGAAATGGCGTCTTAGATTTAATGCTTTGAAGAATATTACTATCAAATTCTAATATGGATGCAAATAAATTGATGTTGGAGAATGCCTTCCTTACAGTATTTCCATCATTATAATGACTGCTTCTGTTTTGTTTTGGTCTAACAACATGAAGTCCCATTTCTTTCCACAATCTTTTCTGAATCTTTTCCAGAAATTATTTATTGCTTAAGAAATAAAACTTATTTTTCAGATTTATTTATTTTGCTTAAAAATAAAACTTATTTTATAAATATATTTTTTCACTTAGAAAAAAAAATTATCTTTTGAGTTTTATATTTTGAAGAAAAATAACGATTATTTATTGAGTTTTATATTTTGCTAAAAAACTTTTTGTCTTGAGTTTTATTTTTACGTCCGACTGCAACGTTCTTACTTGTTATAACTGTGAATGTGCTTGAGCTGCGTGAATTTAAGAAATATGCCTTTTAAAAGTTGAGAAGATCAGCTTTTTGATCTTATCTTAGATTGTATATGCGAAAGGCTAATTTTAGTCCGATCAACTTCAAATTCATTTTCAAAGTTCTTCACATTAAAATAATTCGACACGTTTATCTGCGATTTTGGGAAATTCGGCCCTACGGTCGGAAAATTGGTGGAAAACTCTGGCATTTGACATTTTTAATTTTCATGCGATTGGCTTCAAACTCATTTTCAAGGTTCTAGCGAAAAACTAATAGGGGAAGTGGTCAAAGATTTTTGAAAATCTACCTTCAAAGTCGGAAAATTCGAAGAAAACTGTTGTATGATCCTTTT
The DNA here is from genome assembly GCA_035043065.1 of Hirtodrosophila confusa. Lineage (NCBI taxonomy): Eukaryota > Metazoa > Arthropoda > Insecta > Diptera > Drosophilidae > Hirtodrosophila > Hirtodrosophila confusa. The sequence goes on along the minus strand of JAWNNI010000186.1, from coordinate 78,858 downwards.
TTGATTATCGTCCGATTGGCTTCAAACTCACTTTCAAAGCTCTACACATTTAATAATTCGACACGTGTATCAGCGATTTTCAAAATTTCAGCCCTGTGGTCGGAAAATCGGTGGAAAGCTCTGGAATTCGACATTTTTAATTTTCATGCGATTGGCTTCAAACTCATTGTTCTATAGAAAAATGTTGTATGCAACTTTTATGATTATCGTCCGATTGACTTCAAACTCATTTTCATACTTTTCTGCTTATCATCCAATTATTTTGAAACTAATTTTCTAAGCACGTTAAATAATTCGACACATGTGCTACTAATTTCCAAATATAAATACAAAACCTTGGTACTTTGCGGGTAATGCAACGTGCGGAAAATAAATTGAAGGCTTTAGTCTAGAATTTTGGTATTATTCTTGGAATTGGCTTCAACTATCAAACGATTTTGGAAAATCTACTCCTACGCGTCACCACGGGCGGGAAATGGAAGTCAAGGACAAATGTGTGGGATATTTGTTTAGTAAGATCGGCATCAAAGACATTTTCATAGCCCTACACAAGAAACATTAGTAACGTGGCTCAACTATTTAGTTTCCTACCCTCACGGGAGGGAAAACTGTTATTTCTTCGATTCGGGTGAACTATGCGTATAGAACGCCCCCAGCCGCCAAACACAATTCCCAGAAAACAAACGCTCCACTAACGCTTATCACTATCTGTATTTAATCAGGTGGGGAAGGAAACTTTCCTATGGCTGGGGGGCAAGTGGTGGGGTTTAATCTCCTATAAGGAGAAATACAATGTTTTAACTTGATCTTAAATAATAATTAATTTCACTTACGCTTCGTTGCGTTCTACCACCAACGAACTATTGTATAGACTACCCAAATAGAAGAACGGCAGCGAATCGAAAAATTTGCTTGGATCAGGGCCACGTAGACTTCGTATTCCGTCGTGTGGCCCTGATGTGAAATGCGCTCTCATTCTCGTGAGAGCTCGAGAGCGTAATTTGTATGGCATCAGAGCCACTCAGCCTTCGCTCTCGGTCTGGTGGCTCTGATATGAAGCGCGCTCGCGTTTTGTCTGTATGTATGTATGTGTGTACGAATGTACGCAGTGCAGCGTGTGGCTCTGATGTGAAGCATGGCATCGCCGCGATCGCATCCCATTCAAACGTTTACCATTGACTGCATATATGAATACCCATTACATTTAAATACACAAATATTTATTTTATTTTCAAAGAATTCTTATCATTTTCATAATAAATGTACATATTAGCCAAAATAGAACAAATTAAAGTTGGTCTTTTTATTTCATACAGGCAAACCCGTATAAAAAATATAAAAAATTATAATTTATTTCCAGGGTATACATGCATCGACTTACAATTGTTCTTAACGAAAATCGTTCAAAGCGTGCGCATTTTTCACAATCGCTTGGCGATTGTACACACACATGCATACAGATGTTGTGCAACTGTATGTGTACATGTGCGTGGCATAGGATCTGCTTGCAGAACGTAAACAAACTGAGCTTGCTTACATGACCTATGTCAACAATGGTATTTGGCTACTATTTTGATATAATCATGCAATTGTCTTTTAAAGGCATATGCAGGTTTTGGACGCTCTTGAATAGGTGGGCGAAAGGGCGTGTCAAAATTTATTATTATTATATTTATTAATTTTTAATTATGTACCATACTATGTTTGTATTTATTACTGTATTTTCAATTAATGGAAATCTTAAAGTCTTAACTTATTATCCTCTTTGTCTTTAACTGTAATTTTGTATTATAATATAAGCATTAAGATCGTTAGCAGTTTGAATTTGGGTGGCAGCGCGCGCATTGCGACCTGTTAATGTGAACTGTCCAAAAAGCGCGCCAAGCCACGGGAGAGTAAAATGAGAGAGTGCAATAAAAAGTCATTCGATAGCGATTATTTGCTAACGAATTTCAATTTCTATTGCCTGTTAGAGATTTTCAGTTTTTACCAAAAAACTAAAAAGCTTCTAGTGACAATTACTTTGCGATTTAGTTCAGTGAGTTTAGTGAAGTGCAAAAAAGTTCGTAGTTGTGGTTTAAGCAGTGTCAAGTGTGCTTATTAAGGCAAAATAGAAATTACACCCTCAAATAGTTTTGGCGGCAATTTCTAGTGTCTGAGTGTGCAGTGTCGCGTTGTGGCAAGTGCAGCGCGACATATTTAGCGACATTTGTAGCTTTCCCAATTTGGATAAATCGCAAGTATTTGTTTAATTTTTACACAGTCTTTTTCAAGACTTATATAATACATATTGAAATATACTCTACTCTATATTTATAATAATATATATACATTGTTTTTCTTGTGATTTCAATTTAAATGGAGTCCAATAATAAAAACAATGTAAACAGTGGCAGATGCATAATTAGTTCTTGCCTTAGGAGTTACAGAAATAGTTCAACAGATTTTCCAGTGAGGTTGTTTTCTTTTCCATCGAACGAGGTCCGTTTTAATAGTTGGGTTCAGTTGTGTCATTTGGAATGCAACTTTAACAAAAAAACTGCTCGCATATGTGACCGGCATTTTGAGCATAAGTACTTGGGAAGTAAGAAATTAAAGTCCAATGCAATTCCGACATTAAACTTATATAAGAACACTCTGTTCAATTCGTCTAATGTTGGCGTTGGTGACGAATATGAGTTTTTAGAAGTAGAAGAAGAAGAAATTGGACCATATATTAACTCAAAAAGGGTTAAATGGTCTGATGTGTCTCATGACAGTTCACACGAGCTTGAGCAGCCGTGCGATACTGAAGCGGCAGGTTGTGCGCAATCTGAAAATGATTATATAATTGACGTAAGCAATTTATTGAGTTTTCAGGATAGTCACAAAAAACAAATATGGCAAGATCTGGCAAGCCATAGCTGCTTGTTGGATTCTAACTTTGCAGAAAGTGGGCCATTTTGTGACAACTGCCTAAAAATGCAAAAAATGAGGTTTATTATAGGAATAGGTATTATGAGATGTTTGCTAAACTGCAGAAGAAGCAAGAAAGTTATGATAAGCTTAAAAGGAAGCTTATTGCTTCAAAACTTGCTTTGGTACGCAGAAATAGGCGTAAAACCGTACAGAAGAGAAAATCTGGTAACGTGTGTTCAGCTATTACAAACATGACTCACATTTCTGACGAAGCAAAACTTTTATGTAAAATGCGGCCTTGGCAGCCATAGCTTTTAGTTTATTTATAATTTTACATTATAAGTAAACTGTGTATAATAATAATAATAAATAATATGTAAAATGCTTCTAAAAAAAAACAAACCTACAGCCGAGCCGAGAAGAATATTTGCCAAAATATTAACTTTTATTCGGCAAGAACCTACGAATATCTTCGGGATGTGCTCAAGCTAAAGCTTCCCTCGAAAAATTCGTTGGTTCGATGGGCTTTGCTTAAAAATATGACGCCAGGATTTCAACCGGTCTTACATGAAAATTTAAGAGAAATTTTTCTTAAAATGAGTAAGACGGAAAGAGCAGCAGTAATTATGTTCGATGAAATTAAGATCAAACAGGGTCTTCAATATAATTCTGCTCTTGATGAAATCCAAGGATTTGAAAATGATGGCGCAAAAACAACAGAGATTTTGTGGCAGCAAGTCTGTGTTTTCATGGCTAGGGGTTTGTATAGCAAATGGAAATATGTTTTTAGCTATACTGTTTCTGCAAACGGTATAAAACATGAAGCCCTTAGAGCTCAAATTGAGAAAAACATTGAACTCGCGCAGTTCCTAGGGCTTAATGTAAGAGCGGTTGTCTGCGACCAGGGGTCCAGCAATAGAGCCGCTTTCAAGAGATGGGGAGTTACTTTAAACAACCCAAGCTTTAATGTTAACGGCAAAGAAATATTTGCAATTTTTGATGTCCCACATCTCATTAAATCTTTGAGAAATATAATTTTAAAACATGATCTAACTACACCCGATGGCGTAGTTTCATGGAAAATTATAAAAGATTTATTTCAGATGGAAACCAAAAATTCTGCTCGTCTCTGCCCGAAGTTAACGAGAAAACATATTTATCCAAATTGTTTTGAAAAAATGAAAGTTAAGTATGCCACTCAAATTTTTAGCCACAGTGTCGCCGCTGCACTACGAACTATGATAAGTTCTGGTGGCTTTTCAAACTGTAAAGAAAGTGCAGAATCTACGGCAAAATTTATAGACAAAATAAATAGACTATTTGATTGCCTAAATAGTCATGTTTTGTTCGATAAAGGCCCGTATAGGTGTGCATTACAACAGAACAATGTTGTTAAAGACACACTTATAGAAATGCGAACATATTTTGAACAATTCGCATATTCTAGTGCGCAAGTCTATTGCATTGATGGAATGATTTTAACCATTTCATCAATACTTTCTTTGGCTGAAAATATTTGGAGTGATAGTTCTGAAGTATTTTTTATTGCAACTTCAAAACTAAATCAGGATCCTCTAGAGAATTTGTTTTATTTGATTAGGGCTCGTGGGGCTACAAATAGTAATCCGACAATGTATGAATTTAATATAATCATGTCGAAAATGCTTTCCATGAAAATATTAACTTCAAATTCGGTATCTGGGAATTGTGCGCCTGATGAAGATACTATGTTGTCCGATTTAATAAAAGAGAGTTGTTTAAATCAGTCGAAATCCAATGACTTGTCTAATGCTGAAGCAGTGGATCAGGATGATTTTATGTTTCCAGACGAAGAGTCTGAGTTGGAATTGTCCTTGGAAGCAACAGTCCTAAACATTCAAGAGGCTTCGAATGAAAACGCTTTGCGTTATTTTGCTGGCTATTTGTTGCATAAGTTAATGCAAAAGTATGGCTGCGAAATATGTGCTGGACTGTTGAAAGCAGTGAAGTAGAATGTCCCTCCGAGTATTTAATTCTCAATAGGAATTATGGCTTTGTCAATCAGAACTTATTGCTTAAAGCCCCTTCTGATTATTTTTTTACGTTAACAAAAATTCACTTTGATATTTTTAAACGTTTTTTTGACAAAAAGCCTCATTCGCAAAATATAAAAAAAAAAATAATTCAATTGTGCATGTTTGAAACATCAAAATTAGATGTGTATGCCGACTGGTTTTCTGTTTCCCATCCATGTTGTGAACACAGAAAACATTTGCTCAGCAGGTTTGTTTTGATTTTAATAAGGAAGAATTGTAAATGGCTAACAGACAAATTTGTTAGCGGGCCTTCAAGTTTTTCCAGAAATAAGCTTAAAATTATCAGGCAGTGAATTTATTAATTTTATAGATTCGGTAGGATGTTTGTTGTTTTAAGAGAAGAATTAGGAGTTTTTGGAATAGTTGCTTGTTAGATTCTGCAGGTTGTTCACTATTTTTGGATAGGGATTAGGAGATGTCTTGATTTAAAAATCAAGGCATTTCAATATGACTAAATATTGGGCTTTAGGTTTAGCTGTAGGTTGTTATTGAGTTGTTGTATGAATAACTCTATTATTTTTATATTTTAGCAAAATTTGCAGAAAATTGAAATTGTTGTTAGATTCTGTAGGTTGTTTATTGTTTTAAGAGAAGAATTAGGAGTTTTTGGAATAGTTGCTTGTTAGATTCTGCAGGTTGTTCACTATTTTTGGATAGGGATTATCCACAGGCGCCCACCTGAAAACGATCAAACCGACGCATACAAAACATTATTAATAACAATTTTGTTAGCGCGAGCAGAGCCAGGCGTACGCAATGGCAGAAAGGCCGAAAAATTTGTTTGCAACTGGACCGAGTCGATCCCGCATACCACCTGATCAACTCAATTTGAATAATCTGACCATACGACATCCGCCATCGTCCACGTCCTCAACGTCGTCGGGCTCCACATCGTCAGGCTCAAGTTCCTCTTCGCAACAGAATAATGTGGCGTTACGTTTTGGCGCTCAGCCCAGCTTTGTGCCGGTTGTGCCGGTGCCAAGCAGCAGCAGCAGCTGCGCAGGCGGCAGTGTCTGCGCCAGCGCCAGCAGCAGCAGCAGCAGTGCCACGGATCGTCATCGAGAGCGCATAAGGCAGCAGGCATGCGGCAAGCTACAGTTTGGCGAGGGCGCCATCAACACACATCACTTTACATCTGATGATCTCGAGGATTTGGGCGAAATTGGTCGCGGTGCATTTGGTGCGGTTAACAAGATGATATTCAAGAAACTGGACAAAGTTATGGCCGTGAAGCGTATACGCTCCACAGTCGATGAAAAGGAACAGAAACAGTTGCTCATGGATCTCGAGGTGGTGATGAAATCAAATGAATGCATTTACATTGTGCAGTTCTATGGGGCGCTCTTCAAGGAGGGTGACTGCTGGATATGCATGGAGCTAATGGACACCTCGCTGGACAAGTTCTACAAGTACATATTCGAGAAGAAGCAGCGTCATATACCGGAATCCATACTGGCCAAGATCACGGTCGCCACAGTCAATGCGCTCAACTATCTGAAGGAGGAGCTCAAGATTATCCATCGCGATGTTAAGCCGAGCAATATACTGCTGCATAGACGCGGTGACATTAAACTGTGTGATTTCGGCATCTCGGGTCAGCTAGTCGATTCGATTGCCAAGACCAAAGATGCGGGTTGCAGGCCGTATATGGCGCCGGAGCGCATCGATCCGGAGCGAGCCAAGGGCTACGATGTCCGCAGCGATGTTTGGTCACTGGGCATAACCCTAATGGAAGTGGCCACAGGCACATTCCCGTATCGAAAGTGGGACTCTGTGTTTGAGCAGCTGTGTCAGGTTGTGCAAGGCGATCCGCCACGCTTGCACACATCCTACAATGGCATGGAATTCTCTAAGGAATTTGCTGAGTTCGTCAATACTTGCCTAATCAAGAAGGAGAGCGATAGGCCCAAGTATAGCCGCCTGCTCCAGATGCCATTTATACGCCGGGGCGAGAACAGTCACACGGATGTGGCTGCCTATGTGGCTGATGTGCTTGAGTCCATGGAAAGCGATGGCATCACGCAGTTTACAACCAATCAGCCGGCGGAAAGTTAATCTAAATGGAGTTCAACTGAAGCAAGTCATAAATAAAATAAGCAAAAAATAGTAACAACAAATGCAAACTAAACGGAAAAGAAATATATGTCTTGATTTAAAAATCAAGGCATTTCAATATGACTAAATATTGGGCTTTAGGTTTAGCTGTAGTTTGTTATTGAGTTGTTGTATGAATAACTCTATTATTTTTATATTTTAGCAAAATTTGCAGAAAATTGAAATTGTAGTTAGATTCTGTAGGTTGTTTATTGTTTTAAGAGAAGAATTAGGAGTTTTTGGAATAGTTGCTTGTTAGATTCTGCAGGTTGTTCACTATTTTTGGATAGGGATTAGGAGATGTCTTGATTTAAAAATCAAGGCATTTCAATATGACTAAATATTGGGCTTTAGGTTTAGCTGTAGGTTGTTATTGAGTTGTTGTATGAATAACTCTATTATTTTTAATAAATATACATATATATATTTTATATGTGTATGCTTAGCAAAACTTGTTGAAAATTGATTTTATTGTTGGGTCAGGAATATTGGGTCGCCTTCATTGATTCTGTTTTTAGATTCGTAAATTGTGGAATGTTATTGTATAGAAATTGAGTAGTTTTGTTGTTAGGTTCAATTGGATGTTGTAGCTTGTTAACTAGGTATTAGTATCGCTCTTGAATAGTTTTGTTGTGAGAATCGCTAGGATGTTGGTTATTTTAAGGCAGCTATTAGAGTATACTTTCAAAGGCTTAGTTGATAGATTCTGTATGTTGCTGGGAGTTTTACGACAAGGGTTAGTTACGAGATGTTTTGAAAAGATTTGCAATTACATGTTGTTTATTTTTAGACAGGGAACTAGGCGCGTATATGTTTTATTTTATTTCTAGATTCTGTAGACACTTGAATATGTTTGGACAGGGATAAGGAGATGTGTTAATTTAAAAATTAAAGCATTTCAAGTCGTATTAATAATCTAAAAATTACTTGTCTATCAGCTATAGGTTGCCATAGGTTCTTTTAAGACTAGGTTGCATGTTAGGTGGGGAACATGGTGATGTCTTAATTTAAAAAATTATGGCATCTCAAGTCGACTCGAAGGTTGTATTAACTTATAACCCCATTACATTTGTGATGGCCTCCTCGTGGTGTTCCCTGGGTACCGATGTAATACATACATACATATATTAAATCGGTAGCTAATTCGAGCGGCGGCTTGGGACTTAAAAAATATATACATATATTAAATTTTTAATAGAATATATGTATGTACATATATTTAAATAATTATAATTATAAAATTCAATAAAAAAGAATAACAAAATAAGACACTCCCATTTTCGCCCACCTATTGCGTCTGTGCATTGTGAAAAATGCGCACGCTTTGAACGATTTTCGTTAAGAACAATTGTAAGTCGATGCATGTATACCCTGGAAATAAATTATAATTTTTTATATTTTTTTATACGGGTTTGCCTGTATGAAATAAAAAGACCAACTTTAATTTGTTCTATTTTGGCTAATATGTACATTTATTATGAAAATGATAAGAATTCTTTGAAATAAAATAAATATTTGTGTATTTAAATGTAATGGGTATTCATATATGCAGTCAATGGTAAACGTTTGAATGGGATGCGATCGCGGCGATGCCATGCTTCACATCAGAGCCACACGCTGCACTGCGTACATTCGTACACACATACATACATACAGACAAAACGCGAGCGCGCTTCATATCAGAGCCACCAGACCGAGAGCGAAGGCTGAGTGGCTCTGATGCCACGGTTGAGAGAGCCATAGGTTACGACAAGACGACTGCAACTTTTGGCTCTCACTGCGCATGTACGTCACATGACCCAACGCGCCTAAAAAATGCATGAAATTTAGGGACTTTGTTTACAAGACCTTAGTCTGTGCCTGTAAATTAAGTCAGATGTCAAATTCACTTCAGAATCTGATAGAGAACTATATTGCGCATCGATTGAGTGGTCTTGGTGCTCTGTAGGTTCAATACTTTTTAAATAATACGCATTTAAAGTTAGAAAATGTTGCCAGCCCGAATGTTTACATTCTAACTTTTTGCTCAATTTTAAAGCTATGATTATGAAACTTGGCACAAGTCTTTATTTTCGGTGCAGGCAGTACATATTTGAAAACCAGCCGGATCAGATCACTATATCATATAGCTCCCATAGGAATAATAGGTTGACAACTATGTTTTTGTATGAAAAACTTTTTTGTTTGTTAAGTTACCCTAACCAAACTTACTAAATTTAAGTTTTAATTTTTTCTACATATGCTGACCAAATTTCGTCAAAATCGGACTAGTATATCTTATACCTGTCTTAGGAGCGATTGGTCGAAGCTTGCGTTGTTATATGAATATCGCTGCAAAATTTATGGAATTATTATGAAATTAGCCACTTTTGATGGCAATGCTATTTAAGAAGTGAAACAGGATGTGTTTAATTAATTTATAGTTTTATTTAGTTTTTTTTGCCATACAGTAGAGGTTGGATTACAAAGCCGATTTAACTTTCTTATCGTAAAATACATCCTACTTCGAAAGAACAATTGCTTAACTCTATAATGAACATTTACATTGTGGGCTTCCTCAATATGCTTTTTTAAATAATCATTAGTTATTAGCAGCCCTTCGCCATTCATGATTCTGAATATATTTTCTAATACTTTCATTTTTTCCAACAAGTCAGACGTTGGTTTACATAGTCCGCCTTCGCTTAACTGGTCTACCCAGGTAAAGCCGGAAGCATCTCCAGGTGAAGCTACATATGTCAGCATCGTCCACGTAGTCCATCAAGCGGTGGCAGATGTACCCAGCCAGATTTTCACTTGTAACACCAAGACAGTTCACTTGATACTGATTTGCACTTCTGGGCAATCACTCTATTTATGTTTTTAATTTCGTCCTTAAATCTACCTTATCTTAGGTTGCCACAATGATATTGTCAAGTGCAGCTGCCCCTTTTTATACGTAGTATACCTATAAACAATCCTTTTTCAAGCACAGGTGTCCATTTTGATACCTGTAAGCCTATGAATGGTCATTTTTTGTAAAGCACAGGTGTCCATTCGAAACCTACAGAACCAGCCTTTTTAAACCGCAAGTTTTCATTTCGATACCTATAAACTTATAAGCAACCGTGCCATATTGTTTTATATCTAAATGCCGGTATTTCCGTACTTATTGGTCTGCAGAATTTTCCCTTTTGGGCAAATGCTTAGAGACACATTATTAAAGCGCGTCCAAATGCAGCATTGCCTGTTAAACTACTTAAAATACCTATTTAAATATATTTACATAGAAAGAAACATTTTCTCACGGGCTGGCAACATTTTCTAACTTTAAATGCGTATTATTTAAAAAGTATTGAACCTACAGAGCACCAAGACCACTCAATCGATGCGCAATATAGTTCTCTATCAGATTCTGAAGTGGATTTGACATCTGACTTAATTTACAGGCACAGACTAAGGTCTTGTAAACAAAGTCCCTAAATTTCATGCATTCTTTAGGCGCGTTGGGTCATGTGACGTCACGCGCTCGCTCGCCGAATAACGGCGCCTAACGGACATGCGCATGGCGTAACCTTGTGTCTCTCAACCGTGCTCTGATGCCATACAAATTACACTCTCGAGCTCTCACGAGAATGAGAGCGCATTTCACATCAGGGCCACACGACGGAATACGAAGTCTAAGTGGCCCTGATCCAAGCAAATTTTTCGACTCGCTGCCGTTCTTCTATTTGGGTAGTCTATACAATAGTTCGTTGGTGGTTCTACCCTTTCGTTCTCAAAGTCGATCACAAGTTCGATCATCTTACGATAGTTTCTTACAATACAACAGATAATTCATTCGATATATCGATAAGTCACGTTAAACAAGGTTGCCATCAGGCATACAAAATCTCAAAGTAATTAAATCAAAATAGTCGTTAAATATTCAAATTTGTAACTTAGCATACTTAAATCGCTACAATATCCCCGCCACCGTGAATCTAACAGGGCTTGGATTCACTCAAATCGAGCTTAGCCAGGACGCACGCTGGGCGACGTAGAACTCCGACAGCAGTCTTAACTGTGGCTGCGCGTACTTGCCCATCCCTTCCACTCAACACGTCTGTTACTCGGCCCCTCTTCCAGGTTGATCGATGAGCAGTTCCATCGCAGATGAGTACCAGATCTCCCACGGCTAAAGGCCTTACTTCTCGATACCATTTTGTTCCACGGCAAAGCTCCGGTAAATATTCGTTCAACCATTTCTTCCAAAAACAGTGTGAAAGTTGCTGCACAGCTCGCCAGCTCTTCATTGTTGGTTGGTACGCTTTTTCTTCTGGGTGTTGTGTCTGACTGGAATAAGAAGTGCCTAATAGAAAATGGTTAGGTGTTAATGGTTCATCGGTTGGCGAATCTAGAGCTATGTGCGTAAGTGGTCTTGCATTAACTATATTCTCCGCATTACACATCAAACCATACAGCATATCTTCCTTCAAACTTCGGCCCAACAAAGCATGTCCCATTGCTCTCTTAACACTGCGCACAAGCCGTTCCCAACAGCCACCAGCATGCGGATTCATGGGGCAATTAAAGAACCACTCGATTTCCTCGTTTGCTAACTCTGCCGCGATTTTAGTTTGGTCCATTTCAGTCAATTGACGTTTCAGCTCTCGATTCGCACCTACAAAATTGGTGCCATTGTCCGAGCGAATTCTTTTGGGTTTTCCACGACGCGCCATGAAATTTCGGATGACTCTAATGCAGGTATCAGCACTCAGATCCCAAGCGATTTCCAGATGAATCGCTCTCACCGTCATTCAGGTAAAAATACAAATCCAACGTTTTTCAGTCGATCTTCCTCTTATAAATGAAAATGGTCCCATGTAATCGATGCCAGTGTAGGTGAATGGCCGTACAAACGGCGTCAACCTATCAGTAGGTAGCTGCCCCAACAATGGCGCACACGGGCGAGCTCTGTTTGCTATACATATCTGGCTAAGTCGGGATACTCGTCGTACTTGCGCACGGCAATGTGGTATCCAATAACGACGGCGAATTTCAGCTAGGATCGTGTTTTCTTTTGATGCTTCCAGTCCTTGTGGTATTGCTCCACAATCAGCTTCGTCACGAAATGTTCTTGTGGCATAATTATTGGTTGCTTGGTGTCTTCGTGTGCTGCGTTAGCGTTGTTGATCCTGCTGTTCATTCGAAGGAGACCATTTGCGTCGAGGGTCGGACATAGTTTCCATATTTTGCTGCTTTTTCTTATTGGACATTTACGCGCCAGTTCCGTTCCGACACACAACCAATTGAGCATTTTCAATTTCGCTCGCCTGCAGGTAGCTAGTTCGCACGATCGGTCCATTGCTTACTCGCAAAATCCAGGCCACAACTCGGTTCAACTTCCTAAAAGATGAAAATCTTAATAATAGATCTTCAATATTTGTTGAACAACAAGTGCAAATTTCGTTCGCAACTCTAAATCTGTGCTTTGGTCACATAAACTGTGATTTGACCAGTCGTATTCATCATTTAGCAGTATTTTCGCACCCTGAAGCCAAGTAGATCGCTTGTTACTTCGGTTAATCTTCGTTCCGAAGTCAGCTAGGTTTTCTTTTCCAGAAATCCAATTCCACTCACCAACGCTACTGCCTTCTAGTATTTTGTTTACGCGGTGTGCTACATAGGGCTTGTATCTCCTGTGATCGGATTTGATCCACGCTAAGACGGTATTTGAGTCAGACCACATTATTACTCGTTTTGGAATGATACTATGTCCCTCCAGTATATGCTTACTGAGCCTGGTCGCCATGACTGCCGCTTGTAACTCTAATCCCGGTACAGACGACTGCTTCATCGGTGCGCATTTAGTTTTTCTCATAATAAAGGCTGTTTTCCATTGCCCTGCATATCGAACGCGCCAGTATCCTACGGCTGCGTATGCTGCCTCGCTTGCGTCCGCAAACAGATGTAGCTCAACAGTGGCATCAAAAAGACTGGGATCATAGCACCGAGGAATCCGGACAGTCGACATTTCATTCAATTCAGCCAGTTTTTCCATACCAAATCGTCATCATTGTCAATGCATTCGTCCCATCAAGTTTTCTTCCGCCATATTGATTGGAGGAGTCGCTTTGCCATGATTGTATGATCTGCCAAAATTCCAAACGGATCGAATATGGACATAACAATTTTCAGTACCTCTCTTTTTGTTGGAGTCCTATCGGGAGGATAAGGATTTATTAATTTTGGCAAATGACAATGTGAACCCGAATTCATCAGTCTGCGTATGCCAATGCATACCGAGCACCTTTTGAAAATATTTCGAGACCTCTTTATCCAAGTTTACAATTTCAGCGGACTTGTTCTCGGCAAACGTTTCGTTACAAATCTTTGAGTTAGAAACGAATTGTCTTAGTTCGAAACCTCCCTTCTTGTGAATCATTATAACTTGCTTGGTGATCCTAACAGCTTCTTCTTCTTTAGAGAAACAGTGTACGTAATCGTCGACATAATGGTTGCTTATAATCGCGTCGGCTGCTTCCGGATATGTCGCTTTGTGTTTCAACGCGTTAAGATTCTTGACGTATTCTGCGGATGCGGGCGAACACTTCGCTCCAAAAGTCATGACCGCCATCTGGTATATTTTCATTTCTTCATCAGGGTTTGTTCGCCAGAGAAATCTTTGCGCACAACGATCTTCTCTACGTATTTCAACTTGATGAAACATTTCTCTAATGTCTGCGCATATTCCAAATCTTCTTTGTCGAAATTTCATAAGTACGTGAGTCAACACTTGTACATTATCAGGGCCATTCATCAACGCCGAGTTCAACGAAATTCCGTCGATTTCTGCAGCTGCATCAAAGACGATTCGTAGTTTTCCGGGCTTGTTTGGATTGACAACTCCAAAGTGAGGCAGAATCCAATCTCTCTCCGACCTATCCTTTAGCGCATCTCCTGATACCAGTTCCATGTATCCTTTCCTTTCGTAATCAGCCATAATTCGACAGTATTCTTTATGAAACTCTGTTTCGCGCTGAAATTTTCGTTCCAGGGACAGCTGCCTTTTGAAAGCCATTTCCTTGCTCTCTGGTAGAACAATGTTGTCATGTCTCCAGAGCAATCCAGTTTCACACCGTTTTCCAACATGGTTCGTTGTCTCTCTTAGAAGCTTGTTCGATAGTTCTTCTTATTTTCCTTTATGCACCACTGCAGACGTTCGAACGCCCATTCTGAATCTACAATATAATCTTCTATTAGTTTGTCGAATACTAATTCATTTTCGGGGTTAATAAAGAAAATTCCATTAGCTTCCTGCGTATTTCCAGTTTGACATGTTCCATAACACACCCATCCGAGCTTGGTGGCAGCAACAATCGGACCATCATATACGATTGAACGTGCCGATTCTGGTACCCCTAAATGTGCGTTATCCAAACCAATCAGGATTTCGGGAACGACGTTGGCATAGCCGTGCACCGGTATCGTTTCCAAATATCGATATTTGGAACGCAAGCTTGATATATTAACAGATTGCTTCGGCAACTGTAGATTCCTTATTGTTCGAACACCTTTTAATGTATGAACTACTTCTCTTCGACTGTCTGATATGCCAATATCAAAACGGCTTGTACACTCGGAAACTTTTCTGTTCCCGAACCACTGCAAGGTGAGATTCTCTTTTGGGCCTCTCAAGCCCAGTTCCTCAGCTAGTCTTTCGTTCATCAACGAAACTGCTGATCCGTCATCCAAAAACGCATAGCAGGAAATAGTTTTCCCATTTGCAAGTAGGTTTACTGGCAAGATTTTGAATAATACTGTAGAGTCGGCCACTTGCGAGGCTGTTCCTGTAAATCCCTGTGTGCTGTTAACTGCAGCTACTACAAAAGGCTTGTGTAATAATTTATTGATTTTCTTGGTGCAGCCTTCCGTTTCGCATTTGTGTTTAAATTTACATTCTCAAGCTCTCAGCTCCCAGCTCTCAAACAGTTAAAGCACAGCTTGTTTTCTCTAACAGTCTTTCATTTCGCATCAATGTCAAGTTTTATGAATTGATCACATTTCTCCAAATTATGACGACCATTGCAGACGAGGCAGCTTTTCTCCTTGACATCCACTTCGTTTGCATGGAAAATTCTCGATTTCTGGTTTTTCACTTTTGTTACCTCGGTGTCATCAACCAAGCCAGCATCTAGGACATCCTCAGCCATAACTTGGAGCCATTTGCTGAAATCCTTGATATTTTCGGGTCCTCTGCAATTTCGACGCAAGCGAGCCCACTCTAGACGTTGTTGCTGTGGCAGTTTGGACACTAGTTCTTCCATCAGCGTCGGATTTTCCAAATATCTATCACCTTCCACTGCTTCTAGAAAATATGTTAAATTTTGAACTCTATTTCGATAATCTAGAAGTTCTAGTAGCATTCCCTCTTTTATAACCGGTGATTTACGCACGCGAGCAATTTGACTTTTTATTAATTTCTCAGGCCTACCAAAGTTTTGTTTAAGAACCTGCATGATGTCGGGAACATTGCGACTATGGATCAGCAAACATTCCACAACTTCGCGTGCTTTGCCCTTGACTGCCTTTTGCAGTCGTATTAAATTCTGCCTGTCGCTGTAGCCATACTCGCTCGTTGTCATTGTAAAAGTTTCCTTAAGCATAGGCCATGTTTCAGGAGTTCCATCAAATTCAGGCAAATCATAAAGCTTTGCCAACACTGCGTGCATTGATCCGTCCGTATTCATTGATGAGCCTGCAGCGATCTCGTTTCCACTGCGATTGGCAATGACTGGATTCGATGACAGCGCCTCTATCAATATATTTGTTTTTTCCATTTGGATCTCGTTCATACGGACAATTTACATTTGAAAAGCCTGCATTTGCGACATGTTGGTATGTTGCTGCTGCTGCATGAGTTGCATAATTTGCAACAAAATTTCAGGAGTCTTATCTGCTACGTTCATGTTGGTACTGTCTGCATGGAGTAGATCCACTTTTGGCGCCAAAACAGCGTTGTCTGCGCCTTCATTTTCCACCTGTTCATTTTCCTCGTTTAACGCTCTTGCTCTTCTTCGGCCCATCGTACCGAAAACCAAGAACACACAAAAACCAAGAACTAACGGCACTTACCAATTTTATCCAGAATTTCACAATTCTACGAAAGTACGCGTAACTGCGCAATATCGTACGCATACCAGTGTATGTATGTACATACGCGTCAGCCTAGCGTCACTCCAGAGCGTGTATGAAAATTGCTCCTCCCTTTGCTTCTTTGCACAATCCTAATGCAAGCCTTGATCCTTTCCCATCAGGGAACGCCAAGAAGAAGCGAGATAAAAAATATTTCTTCGATTCGGGTGAACTATGCGTTTAAAACGCCACCAGCCGCCAAACACAATTCCCAGAAAACAAACGCTCCACTAACGCTTATCACTATCTGTATTTAATCAGGTAGGGAAGGAAACTTTCCTATGGCTGGGGGGCAAGGGTGGGGTTTTATCTCCTATAAGGAGAAATACAATGTTTTAACTTGATCTTAAATAATAATTAATTTCACTTACGCTTCGTTGCGTTCTACCCTTTCGTTCTCAAAGTCGATCACAAATTCGATCATCTTACGATAGTTTCTTACAATTCAACAGATAATTCATTCGATATATCGATAAGTCACGTTAAACTAGGTTGCCATCAGGTTTACAAAATCTCAAAGTAATTAAATCAAAATAATCGTTAAATATTCAAATTTGTAACTTAGCATACTTAAATTGCTACAACAACTGTGATACGCTATTTTTGTGTATTTCTTACGGTTGACGAAAGTAGTGAAATTAAAAATAATGCACTTTCATCTGAATATTGTGCCGGGCATGGCCGGGGTTTGGTTTTGGGGCTAGTTTGGTATATTTTAGTGCTAATAGGCAATTCACATTGAGCCATTAAGAAAACAACAAATAGAGTTGCCAGCCTTTGGGAACGTTTTGCACCAAAAATTTTCTATGTGGCAGGTCCCATACGCTTCGTATTTGTTCGGGTGGGATCTGCTTCGGGTGGGACCTGCCGCTTCGGGTCGTGAGATCGAGCGCAGCGCTGCGGCAGATCCCACCAAGTTCACAGATGCTTAGCGAGTGATGTAAGTCCGAAGAAAACATCGATTTTAAAAATCGGCTCAGAAAATCGCTCCGGCAAACATCGATGCATCGATAAATCGGAAAAGTCAACATCGATACATCGACTTTTCATACAAATATGCAATAATTAGAATAAAATGATGTTGTTTTGAAAAAAACAATGTTATTTATTGTGAAAAGGAACAACACACCTATTTACATTTTTTTAAAATATATTTTTATTATAAAATTTAAGATAAGCTTAAGTCACTAATGTTAAAATTATAAAAAAATATCAGCTTTGACAATCTTTTGGGCATTATGCGGCTGCGTCGCTCGCTCAATATGTTGCCTGCGGTTGAAAACAGCCTTTCGGCTGGAACCGAAGTCCAAAGAATGATAAGGTGTTTTTGCGCGATTGGAAACATATTAGGGTAATTGACTTAGTACGTATCCCAATGTTTAATGGGGCAAATATTATGTGCAGCCAATGGCGCTTTCAAATAATCGGAGAATTCCGAGTTTCCTCGCGCTCCCAGAGCTGCTGAGGGGCGGCCTTAGGCACTTCAGCGTATTCGTGATCAAACGCGTCACTGCTCGGCTGAATCATTAGCCTGGTTTTCATAACGCACACGCTATCATATCCTTGAAATGAAGTTTTTTAAACCGAGTGTCCAGCAGTGTGCTGACAACTAGCACCGTCACCTTTTAAACAAATTGTATATATATAATTATAAAAGTGAATTTGATTTGAAATATGAAAGGCTACAAACCTGCTCATTCAAGCCCAACCGCTTTTTTATTCCGTCTAGCAACACTTTGCAGCATTTTTGTGCTTCCATTGTTTGTGCTCGAGGTCAACCAAGCTTTCCACCACCACGCTTGTCATTGGAATGATAATGCTTCCGGTTGCGTATTGCGCTCCAGAAAGCACATTCGTCGCCTCCTCCAAGGGCTTCAGAACGAGAAGCATGTCCTCTGCTATCTGTAATTCCTTGCCACTTAGCATTGACAAGTCTGTCCGCACGCTTAGAACAACCTAAATAAATAAAGTAATACAAAATTAATAGGAATGGGAAATATGGATAATAAACAAAATAAATTTCATACAAAAGATTCCGCGAATTGTAGGAGGGAAAAATTTAAATATTTATGATTTATTTTAAAAATATACCTCAGTTACTTCAGTTTTTAGTTTGAAAAATCGCTGAATCATGTAAAACGTGCTGTTCCAACGCGTCGGTACATCTTAAATAAGCTTGGTATCGTCGTTTGTGCGCTGCCTCAGTTTATCGTTTGCAATGCAGCTATTTTTAAAAAGCTACAATAGCTTTTATTTTCACTATTACTATCTTAACGTCGTCTACATCAAACACGCTTTTTGCCACCAAATTCAATGCAATGAATATGTTTTTCTTTCCCAAAGGTATCCTCAATTGCCTTAACAATATTTGCTGCATTGTCAGTGACCACGGAAACAACTAAGTCTTTGGTTATATTCCATTCATTCATAATATTCAGCAAGGTTTGGCCGATGTATGGCGCTCCTGCAGCTCAAATACATCAATGTTAAGTGATTTAATCATACTGTCGTACATAAAGTGGACGGTCAGGCCAAGGTACGAGCGGGTGTGCATAGTGTCAGTCCAGACATCAGTCGTTAGACTTACATGCTTGTTTTCCAATTTCTCCTTCCATGATTTCGAAACGCTATTATATAAGTCATCAATCTATTTCGTGCCCTTATAGCGCGTTGAAAGTTAGTAGTTGTAAAAGGATTGTTCTAACTCAACCTTTTTGGAGCTGAGCAGAGGTGTAGATCTACAGGTGAGCAGGGGAGGTAAAATGGGCGTGTCTGTGTGAGTTAGAAAGGGACAGATATATATATTTGTATGTGTAAGTACTAGTTGTCTCCTTTTATGCTATACCGTGTGAGTTAGAGTGGGACCGATATATAGTGTGCATTTGATCGTATCGGCTCTCTGAGCGGAACTCCCTCTCTATCTCGGGGCTCAGCATGTGTGGGTGCGCATACAGAACGTTGCGTGGGAATGTGAGTACAGAACGATATATTGATCTAACCATTGGGAGGAGTTTACTCTATTAAATTTATGTATGTATGCGGAGAGCAACATGTTCTCAGCAGGCGGTATCGATCGAGAGGGAAGATATGCTTGATGTGTGGGTGCGCGTACAGAACGCTGGACTCAGCATGTGTGGGTGAGCATACAGAACACTGAGCGGGGGTGGGATGTTGCGTGTTTGATGGTATCGGCTCTCTGAGCGGAACTATCTCTCTCAGGCTCAGCATGTGTGGGTGCGCATACAGAACGTTGCGAGGGTGCGCAGGCAGGCCGCTTAAATGCTGAGCAAGCGAATCAAAGGCTGGCCAAGCCAATCAATATTGTTTATACTAACCATGCCCTTGAATTGCGCCTGTGAGCAAGCGATTCAATATTGTTTATATAAGCGCAGCTGGCCGAATTAATGTTTATGCCTGAGTAGCGGGGTTGGAGTTGTATTTATGTCATCTATATTTGAATATTCTGAGCGTTTGGCGAAGACGCTGACCATGATCTTTCAAATTGCTAATATTAAAATAAAACATTTCTTTTCGGGTTTGATATTAATCATTTTATTAGTTAGCATATAATATTTCTTCATAATATTTATAGCATCAGCTTTGTAGCGCCTATAGAAGTAGCAAGCACATGTATCAAATCCTTCTTTTGCTTCGTCGGATGACCATGAACATGTTTTCAAGTGCTCTCCATATTTTGATAGCACGAAATCAACTTTTTTATATCTTTCAAAATATTTCATATATTCTTCAAGTTGGTTCCTGTGAATTTCAAAAATTCTATGATCAAACTCAGACAGAAATTCATAAATTTGACATAAAATTGTGGTTTGATCCATTGTTGAATATGTCTTGTTTCGCTGAGGAAAAATTATGACTAAATTAAATAGTAAGTTGTTAAGGTTATTTATGCACATGTGTATAATATTTTAATTTATAAATCGTATGGTGAAATACATTTTGAATCATAAGTTTTATAAAATTCTAAGATGAGTTGAGCATTTTTCAATGCACAAATACTCTTATAATTATTATTATTATTATTATGTAAGCCGCAATCATGAAGGTCATCACTCTTTTCACTCAGTACAGACAATTGAGGGCATCCGTAGTCTTCTACATCATCAACAGTTGTCTTAAGAAATTTTTCTAAAAACTTCCTCTTTTCAGTGCCTTTTGTAATAATATACATATTCTGGGTAATTCTACGCAAGTACTTTTGAACTTTGAAGAAATCATTATTCCCATCATTCCAGTATAGCTGATGATGATTTCTAGTCAACCAACTTTCTGATACGCGTGTTTTCTTATTCAATCTAGTAAAATCGTAATCGTCTTATTATGTAATGATCATTCAAGGAACTGTTTTCATTAAATATAAGGGCAATTTCCTTTAAGATTATCTTATTATTATTGCCAAGAATCCTTGAATGTCAATTCCAACGATATCTCGAACTTCATATATCATTTTTAAACGATGCGTTGAACTAGTCCACTCAAAGGTGAATATTCTACTAAACGGTCATGCATTAGAAGACAATATGCCTGAGTGTGTTTAGGACATGGTTTGTTTAATTCAACTGAAACTCTAACATCGATTGGTCCGGTTTTAACTACCTCATTCTGATGTGAAATATCAACAACTATGAATGGAGTTGTTTGGAATTCGGTTGGCGATAACATTGGTTGCGGTTCTTTCATATAATAAATTTGTTGAAATCTCGAATACATATCATACAAAGTGGCAAATCGATTATTCTCTTATGATTCAGAGTTTAAATGTACCCTCAGGTTTACCAAATCATTTGGAGTAAATGTCCCATCCAATTTAAAAGCTATTATAGCCACACGAGGACGCTCCCTATTGGCTGCTAGCTTTACATTCCACATGTGATGTGTGCTCTCTGATAAAGTTGGATTGAGGTAACAGGCCCAGCTGCGAAAATTTTTGACAACAAATTTCCTGACTTGACTAAATTAAAAATTTGTAGCTTTGTCCGATCGTTGAGGATGACAGGAGGTATTTTCCAAATTATTTTATGAATGTTGATTTTATATCAACTTCATTGACTTTTTATAGAATACATCTTTCATACTTTTAGACATAAGTAGTACAAGTTCATGTTTACAATTTAGTATAACCTTCTTAAAATCTTCAGCAAATCCAAGCAACATTTTTAGTGGTATAGAAAAATTAAAAAATCCATTAGATGTATCGAGTTGCTTTTCTCCATCAAACCACCCAGCATTTTGTAACATTACTGATTCTTGTTCATTATAGGAAATATAGTTCTTAATGCTTGTTGTAGTTCCCACAAATCGTGTACGATCGATTTCAATTCCATTTAACTCATATCGATGAAATTCGATATAGAAATAGATGTCCAATTACAATTACAATTATTTTTTAGTACAGGATGAACTGAAGTTGATGGTGTACCATCCAACTTTGTAATAGAGCCCTTAACATTCAGATAACTCTCGTGAGGTAATACATACAAATCTTGATTTTGAATTGTTATTCCAATTTCATCATTAACCTTAAATGATGTCTGATACGGAGAATAGCTATGAAATTCCTTTTTACTAATACTCTCATCCGAAAGAGGTTTCTGAAGAACATTTAACATTTCATTCATTATGATTATTTTTCATTTTAAACCCCAAAGACATTAAAAAAATTTTATTTTCTGTTGTGAGACTCCTTCTTTGGGAACTTTCTCCTTCAGTTGTATAGCTCACACTGTTTAACGATAGGGGGTACCACATATTTTTATTGTAAATTATTATTCTTGAGGTCTGAGGTGCAGGTGAATTGTAACACTCTCCTCACGTAAGTTGACCAATTCACCGTCCTGATCGGTAATCCGTATTATTAATGAATGTATCAATCTTGTGTTGACCGGCATATAAATAAGGTTTACTGGCCATTCACTCATTTTATAACCTGGTGGAACGTTTATTGCAAATTCATGAAGTGCATGGTTTGGATTGTCATTAACGTATGAACCACTAACAATGTTACACTCCAATCGAATCGTGTTTACTTTGAGTATATCAATGGCTTGATTGGAACGGTGTAAAATATTTGGTTCTTATTCTCTTTCATGATACCCCAACAATTTACCGATTGACCGCTCTTTGTTAAAGTATATTGAGTGCTTCTTACTTAAAATTTCTACTTGAAGCGTATTGTTGTTGCTATTAATTTCTAGTTGATTTAATTCAATGGGTTGTATTTCACCAATTTATCTATAATAATATCCTTAATGTTTTCGAGCTCATAAGATCCTGGAGGTATCTCGATAATATGATTTCCGACATGAAATAAGTTATTTCCATAATCCACATTTGGAATTGAATAGTACATATGAAAATCGATCAGAGCACACTCATAATCTCTTTTCAATTCAATGGGTGGAAAGTAGTTTGCAATTAATGTTGAACTGTTTCCAGTCATTGATAGCGTTGTTGACATTCCGGCAGCAAA
Source organism: Hirtodrosophila confusa (assembly GCA_035043065.1). Classification (NCBI taxonomy): domain Eukaryota; kingdom Metazoa; phylum Arthropoda; class Insecta; order Diptera; family Drosophilidae; genus Hirtodrosophila; species Hirtodrosophila confusa. The sequence goes on along the minus strand of JAWNNI010000186.1, from coordinate 56,148 downwards.
TGAATAAGTGATGATAAAACATATTTTCTTTCTTTTTATTATTTCTTAAATTAAATGTAGCAAATCCCTTTCTATAACGTCCTTTATCTATGGGGTCATCTTTACTAAGTAATAAAAATCCATATGTACCTTTCCAACAAATTTGACAAATTTTTATGATTGAATCAAAGTTCATGTCAGCTCCAACATGATCTTCGTGTATATGTTTCATATTTAATTTATCCTGATTAAACATTAAAATAACGTTTGCGTTATCACTCACAAGATGCTTGGGTATATGTGTATATGATTGAGATAAGTAAAATGAATCAATATTTTTATGCCGACCCATACAGAAATATGCACGAATTGAATCCTGTTTTTCGCATGCCAAATCATCAAAGATAAAGATTGATTTGTTTTTTGCCTCATCAGGTGAAATTATAGTTTCATTGTTAGAGAATGTAAAGTAACCCATTCCTTTTATTGGAGACACAAGTTTTTTTAGATATTCATATTTAGGTTGATGCAGGGACTTTGAATATATGTTAATGTTTTCAAACCTTAAACCGTTTGGACTTTCGATTAAACTAATCATAACATTAGTTTTTCCACAATTAGATGGCCCAACAATTAATGCTCTAATTGAGTTAGGCAATAAGCTGCTATGCCGTACTTGTTCTTTTTTATCACATGCGTAATCAAAATTACGTACATCAATGTTTTTATTTTGCCTTATTAAACGCATATTATTTATTGTTATCACGAATGATTATCATTCGTCATCAAGTCGTTGAAGAATAAATACATAATAAGATGACTAAACACTTTTATAACACATTTAGTCGTAAATCAAGCATTTAGCAAGGACGGGGTCTTGTTAATTCAATAATCAACAAACTAACAATTGAATTACATTTACCAGGCTATCAGTTCTGTGGACCAGGCACAAAACTGAAAACTCGCTTGAAGTGTGGCGATAAAGGTATAAATCCATTAGATGCCGCATGCAGGGAACATGATGTAGCATATGCGCCACATAAAGATTTAGAGAATCGTCATATAGCCGATTCAAAGTTAGCCGAAAAAGCCTGGGCACGAGTCAAAGCATCTGACAGCAGTATTGGGGAAAAGAGTTTAGCATACTTCGTAACAAACGCAATGAAAGCCAAGAAAAAATTTGGTATGGGGCTCCAAACAAGAAAAAAAAAAAAATAATAACAAACAATCGTCAAAATCTTGCTTAAGAAAGAAAAAATTTATGAATGCTATTAAAGCGGCAACAAGTGTTTTGAAGAAACAAAAACCCCAAGATGTTAATAGCGCAATAAAAATTGCACGCAAAGCTATTAATAAGTCAATTGGTAGAAAGAACAAAGATGTAATGATTCCTAGGGTTATTAATGTTCCTAAAGTTGGTGGTTTTCTACCACTTGTACCAATTTTGACAGCACTGGGTGCCTTAGGTGGAATGGCATCTGGTGCCGCAAACATTGCTAAAACAATTAATTTAGCTAAAAATGTTAAGCAACAACTCTAAGAGAAAAAACGTCACAATTTGTCTTTGGAGTCCATCGCTTTAGGCAATGGATTTTATCTGAAGCCATATCAACGGGGCTACGGTATAACCACTAACGCTCCAAAAAACTATTAAGGCAGCTTGCCCAATAAAGCGATATCAAATATTGATTTAATAATATTTGGAGCGCATGCATGTACCCTATTTTAGAGGTCTATTTATGAGAAACCAGCTACCAAAACATCCTCACAAAAGAATGTGGGATTATAAGCTTAGACACTTTATCAAGTTCTGGGACACATTGGACAGCTTATTATAAAACAGAAAATCAAAACTATTATTTCGATAGCTTTGGTAATTTTCCTCCACCTAAAGAACTTATCCATTATTTAGGGAAGAACATAAAGGACAACTATAAACAGATTCAAGAGTTCGGTACATATATATGTGGACACTTGTGTGTAAAATTTTTGTTATTAAGAGCCAAGGCGGGCTTGCTTAGAAATACATTTGATTCCGACAGCTGAATCAATAAACCATAAACAAAACTCTTGGTTATCCAAATGCCGGGCACTCAAAGGGCATAAACAAAACCCATGGTGATTCAAAACGCCTGATTCCCACAGAGATGGCCAAAGAGAATAATATGACCAATGAGTTGCAAGCTTGAAAAGCTTAGGACTCAAAATTGTTAGAAAAGCAGCAGCCCACCAAAATTGAATCAAATACTCCAAGAACAATCGTAACAGCAGCCGAAACGAACAAACACTCCAAGAACAGCCGCAACAGCAGCCCACCAAAATTGAAAGTAAGTTTAAATAAAATTGAACAGATTTAATTTTCATTTGATCATTTGATAATCTTTCTTTTTTTTATTATTTAGATGTCCCAACCAAAGGAAGTCATCTATATTGATGACAGTTCAGATGATGATTACGTGTCAATCATCGAAACAGGACCGACTATCATCCAAGTACCGGATCAACAAGACACTGCTTTTCTCAATGAGTTGGAGAGGACATTCAGGCCACGCCGTACCTACTCCACTGCGAGCACAGAGTCTGCGCCCAGCACCATGTCGCCGTGGGAGCCACCTCAAGGCTCACAAGTCGCGGATGTCTGCAACCTTCCCCCTTCCGCTATGGAGGGCGCTGAAGTCGCGGCTATCTGCAACCCTCCCCCTTCGCTATGGGGGACGCTGAAGTCGCATAATTTTCACTCAACACAATGTCGCCGTGGGAGCCACCTCATGGCTCCCAAGCTGTTGGATCGAAAATGGAGATACCCTGCAATCAGGCAGGGTATTCCAATTTGTCACCGTGGGAGCCACCTCATGGCTCTAAAGCTGTTGGGTCGGAAACGGAGATACCCTGCAATCAGGCAGGGTATTCCAATTTTATGAAAAGACTCCTTGACTTGGACTCGGAAGACGAGTCTTAACAAAACCACTTTTGTAAACTTTGTAAATTTTGAATAAATAAATAAAGAATATTATTTTCCAGCTGACATAGAGCAGCTTAATATGAAAAACATTTCTTTTTATTTCCATTTATTTTTTTTTACAGCTTATATTTGTCATTGATTATTAGAATTGTTGATATTTAATATTGGAAGATGTATTTTTATCATCATTCTTCCTATCATCGTTACTTTTAATGGGATTTTGTATTACTTTGTATTCCCGCTACCTTGAAGGGGAGCATTCCTAGCAAAATGACAAAAGCTCTTTTGGCTTACGCTTGATTTGGCGCATTTCATCACCAGTATCAAAGCTTTTCTGCAAACGCATGTGGTGTACACCGGTGTATGTTTTGACGCTCACTGTTCAGTTTCAGAGTTGTTGTGATTTGCCTTCAATATCCGCACATACTTTTTCACTCGGCTATGCCGTACTTACGACTTGATCCAGTCCATCAATTCAGCAGGCCTGTTGATGTTGATGTTACTGTGGGCTTTAGAAAATAATCAAATGTATGTGCAACCAATGAAAGCAAAGCGCGAAACTATAAAAAACAGTCGAAGAAAATGAATAAGTAAAAAAATCTAATTTAATTAAAATTTCATAATGAACTTTTTCCATGGATACTATTATTGTTTTATACGCTGCAAATTTGCAGCCGATGATAAGGGTCTTCGTCTACTTCCTCCGATTAGGCTGCACCACCAACCTCAGGGACCAAAAGGTTAGGTTGAATCTATCACATGTGGAGAGTCCAAGAAGGCACCAATCCACTTGAAACAAGTAAGAATGCTATAGTCGAGTATACCCGACTACGAAACTCCCTGTACCCAGGTCTAAAACATCCAATCACATCTAAGTCCACTTACCCATACACACACACATACACAAAGACGCACGCACACAGGCGGCAAAAGTGGCTGTGCTTCTTCTTCCCCCTCTCGCTGCATTACTGAATCTTCTTTCGTGAATAACTTCCGTGTTTATTATCCGATCGACTTGAAATTTGGACAGTAGATTAAGAGAGACTAAAGTATTGTACATGCCAAATCTTAAAGCTATATCTTGAAAATTGTTACTGTAAAACGGTTTTAATCGATTTGCGGGGGAACGGGGGAGATATCTGAAATATGAAACAAACTTGATCTGCGTATGCTATACAGGAACCTACATTCCAAATTTTGTGTCTCTAGCTATTATAGTTGCTGAGATCGACGCGTTCATCCGGACAGACAGACAGACGGACAGACAGACGGACATGGCCAAATCGAAATCTCTTTTGATACTGATCAAGAATATATATACTTTATAGGGTCGGAGATGTCTCCTTCTGCCTGTTACATACTTTTGCACAAATCCAATACCCCCTTTTTACCCATTTTATGGGTACAGGGAGTAAATAGGGGTGTGCGCTGGATTGTCAAGCGCTAAACAGGCATCTATCCGCCGTCCACGGTCTTTTAGTTTACTTGGCGGTTGGCAAGGTCAAGCGTCAGAGCAGCTGCGGCACATGGCCGAGCCGGGCTTTGGCTTAGAGTTGGTTATGAGGTGCGGATTTTTAATATTAAAATCTGCCACGCACCAAAATCTCCTGGTTGACACACCCGACACAGAGCACCCCTGTGTGAAGATAAACACTTTTATACACAGTTCACTTTCACTGGTATTATGCTTACCCTGTGTGAGGTTAAATCCAACCAAACGAAAGAAAATCGTCGATATAAAACCAAAATATCCACGGCACTTTGTTGTAAAGTATGCGGGATCAGTTAAGGGAATGTATTCGCTCAAACAAGAGTACATCCAAATTTGGATGATCACAAAATAAAGATATTTTTCTGTTCTTTACACGTGGATTGCCAAAATTTCAGAACAGTGTATGCGTGTGGTCGCGCTTAGGTTTTTCAAAAGAATGGCACGCATGTGCAAAGCGGAAGTCTAATTGGAGCAGAAAAAAGCTCTAATTTCACAAGTGTCAATCTTTTGACAATTGCATTAGCTGCTCAGTGCAACGCTGCGAATACAAGCTTTCTCAAGCTTGGCCTTATGCGTAAAAGCTTCCTAAGCTGCATCAGCTGCTCAAGTGCAACGATGCTAATAAAAGCTTTCTCAAGCTTGGCTTTATGCATAAAAGCTTTTCAAGCTGCATCAGCTGCTTCCTTATAAGTAGTAGTGGCAAGAAAAAGTATACACCTATTGCCATTAATTTATTCGCTCCCTCACAGATGAGAGAAATTTGCAATGAAATTGCGAGTGCGAACCTGTGAAGTGCACAAACTTCAATGCTCCTAAAAGGCGGTGTACCTTGTCAAAATGTTGCCATTTCGAGGGGGCACCTCCGGATAAACCTTCCCTTTTAACCTCATCCTTACGAAATACAGGAACATTAAGATATAAGCATTTTACTATTTATTTTAAAAATTAATTTTGGCGCACAACTCGTCATTGTTTACCTTTGCACTAGTTAATCGATAAATATCGTGAGTTCGATATGAAAATACTAAAAAATGCCGGGGCGAATGGCATCATATTAAAAATATGACGAATTTGTCATTTTTTTGCTTATGGGATTTTCTACAGGAAATATGTGACATTTTTCCAAAATCAAAAATATGACGAAAAATGTGGAAATATGATGTCGTGGAAACAGGCTATTAGATTACACTTATTGCTTCAACTCGGCCGTCCTGATGTAAAGCATCTCTCGATTCTATTTGACATATGTACTCCTGGTGATAACACATTTAACATATTTATTTGATACATTTGGAATACTTTTAGTTTGTTCTTTACTACTACTACTTTGGTCGCTACTTTGGTCGCTACTTGCAGACATCAGCAGAATATCTACTTTTTGTCGAGCTGTACCTTTGAGAGCTTTGTTGAGTCGGTAATCATCTTCCACTCCAGAAAATCCACACTCCTTGCTGGTCGACGTAAACTGCGCTCTGAAATGACGCCACGCCAAATACGAGGATCCGTCAAATTCAATATGCTTGTTTCCAAGTGATTGTCTGGCTAGCATATTAACGACCGTGGTTTGTAGACTTATATCTGGAAGTAGTGCTGATGCCTGTTTTTTTCGCATTTCCGATCAGACCGGCTTCTGCTCCAATTGACTTACATATGTACTTGATTACCCTGAAGCCGCTGATTTGTTGGATTTTACTGATATTGACGACTTGTGTGATGCATTGGAAAAAAGGGGAGATGTGGAACGACTTAGTGCGGCAGTGGTGTTCAGTAATACTTTTTTACTCTACAAAGCCTCTGCAGGTGCGTGCAAAACGCTCAATTCCGATGCCATATGTTTCACTGCTACGCTTTGATCTTCGATTAGGTCTGCTGAGGCATCTTCGATTGATGCGTTGTTCAGCTGACGCTTCAAATCAAACATTACAGTTTCCTTGTCAAGAATTTCCCTTTGAATGCGTACGTTTTCGTCATCTAATGCTTCAATTTCTTGTAGAACTTCCAACTCCTGCTTTTGTGTATTATTTAGTCCCATTGTTAATTCGTTATGACAATTGTATGAAATTGCATCAACAATTTTGAACGCAATATGCATATACTCTGTCTCGCCTTGAATATCGATAATTAGGAACGCACATACACGACGCAACGCATTGGCGTCAAGTTCAATTGCTATCGCTTCTGCATGTTTTTACTCTCTGTACCCATAAAATGGGTAAAAAGGGGGTACTAAATCTGTGCAAATGTATGTAACAGGCAGAAGGAGACATCTCCGACTCTATAAAGTATATATATTCTTGATCAGTATGAAAAGAGACTTCGATTTGGCCATGTCCGTCTGTCTGTCCGGCCGTATGTATGAACGCAAGGGTCTCAGCAACTGTAAGAAAATTGAAAATGTAGCTTCGTGTATAGCGGGAGCAAGTCAAGTTTATTTTAGATTTGAGATATCTCCCACCGTTCCCTCGCAATTCGATACAAACCGTTTTACAGAAACAATTTTAAAGATTTAGCTTAGGGATTTGGCATGTGCAATACTTTAGTCACTCTTAATCTACTGTCCAAATTTCAAATCGATTGGATAATAAACACGGAAGATTCAGTGCTTGTGCAATACTTTAGTCACTCTTAATCTACTGTCCAAATTTCAAATCGATCGGATAATAAACACGGAAGATTCAGTGCTTCAGCGCGGGGGGAAGAAGAAGCATAGCCACAACTTAAAATGCTTCGCTTGCGCTGCGCTTGAGTTGTCGCTCGTGTGTGCGTCTTTTTCAGAAAGTTTTGACCTGGGTACAGGGAGTTTTGTAGTCGGGTTTACTCGACTATAGCATTCTTACTTGTTGTTTTTGTTCTTTGGTGTAGGAGAAGCCATTAATTTTACGAAGATCTCGCTTCACGATGTTCTCTGCGACGAAGTTACAAAATATTGCGAAATAGACGTCGCGTAAATTTTGCGACTTCCAAGTTTCCAAATTTTGTTTTGATTTCTCCGATAATTGCCACATTTTGAATGTATGTAGTGGACTGTATTTCTTGCGTTAAAAAATCCGGCTCGAAGGACTAATGTATGCTGCAGCAATTAACGTAAATCAATATTTTAATTTAATTCTATTCTTATTCGCTTCTTCAATCTTACCCGGCCCATACACGGGACAATTTTAGCATAATTGGTTGCGGCAACCTGTTGGCTCTCAAATTGGGTCTTTGCCGCACACGCTGCAACCAGATCAGCCAACTTTGAAGCACAACTCGAAAAATGCCGTCGGCCAGTGCCGAATTGATAAACTAAATATTGCAATTAATTGGTTTATTTAAATATATTAATTCAACAAAAATACAAAAATTGAGAAAAAATTTTAAAATGTTGAATTTTATTAATAATAACAACAAAACGAATATCTGAATTTTCATTATTTTCATCATTTCACTATTTTCTGCTAAACAACGCCGCTTTATGAACGGCAGCAAAAGATCTTCAAATGTTTCGCACACAACAACATAGCCAAGGACCAGGCGATCTGAAAAACAGTAGCAAGAAAGAACAAAACGGAAATGGAGAAAGAAAGATGTACACAACTATGCACAACTATAGCACAACTATAGCAAAACCACCCCGATGATGAAGCTAGAGGTAATCGAATGTTTTGCATACAACAAACAGCATCTGAACCAGGCGATCATTGAAAACAGTACCAAGAAAGTACAAGACCAAAGGGAAACGCCCACGAGTTGTGCGTTGCCCAAATACACCAAACCAACTCGCTGCTCTTAGCAAAAGGTTTTGATACAGAATGTAGATGACACAATTTTGACGCAACCGTACCAAACACTTTGCAATCGGTTGCCGCAACCGAAAAACTCACTCAAGTTGGGCAACTAAATTGCCTTGTGTATGGGTCCCATCAGAATTGTAGTACCATACTATTTTTGTCTGGTTGCAGAAATATATTTATTACACAGCGTTGTTTCTCTATCGAGTCAATGTAAATGAATGCCTGCTTCCTATTCTTCTTCTTTCTTCTTTTCGATCAAAAGTGTGTACATATAATACCGATTAACAGAGTTGCTGAGAATATGATGTGTGGTCACATTCTGTTTTTACATTACTCAGTTGACATTTGAAATAGTATCATTGCTAAGCACTTAGATTACACTTATTGCTTCAACTCGGCCGTCCTGATGTAAAGCATCTCTCGATTCTATTTGACATATGTACTCCTGGTGACAACATATTTAACATATTTATTTGATACATTTGGAATACTTTTAGTTTGTTCTTTACTTTCATGGTTACTTTGATCGCTACTTTGGTCGCTACTTTGGTCGCTACTTTGATCGCTACTTTGGTCGCTACTTTGATCACTACTTTGATCGCTATTTTGATCACTACTTTGATCGCTACTTTGATCGCTACTTCGATTTTCATTTTGTTCTATATTTTGAATATTTTCAGCTTCATCTACACTTTCAGTATTTTCATCTTCATTTTTAAACCAAGGTTTCATATTATGAATTGCCCGTGTCCCATGTCCCATGCCCATGTGTCTGTTAAAAGTTCTCTATATCTGCCACTACATATCTATCGTTGACTATAATTGACTAAACGGGGGTACTAAATCTGTGCAAATGTATGTAACAGGCAGAAGGAGACATCTCCGACCCTATAATGCATATATATTCTTGATCAGCATCAAAAGAGACTTCGATTTGACCATGTCCGTCTGTCTGTCCGTCCGTATGTATGAACGCAAGGATCTCAGCAACTATAAGAGCTAGAGACACAAAATTTAGAATGTATGTTCGTGTATAGCGGGAGCAGGTCAAGTTTATTTTAGATTTGAGATATCTCCTCCCGTTCCCTCGCAATTCGATAAAAACCGTTTTACAGAAACAATTTTAAAGATTTAGCTTTGGTATTTGGCATGTGCAATACTTTAGTCACTCCTAATCTACTGTCCAAATTTCAAGTCGATCGGATAATAAACACGGAAGATTCAGTGCTTCAGCGCGGGAGGAAAAAGCACAGCCACAACATAAAATGCTTCTCTTGTGCTGCGCTTGAGCTGTCGCTCGTGTGTGTGCGTCGTTTGTTTATGTGTGTGTGTATGTGTGAGTGTACGTAGATGCGATTGGAAATTTTTGACCTGGGTACAGTGAGTTTTGTAGTCGGGTATACTCGACAATAGCATTCGTACTTCCCATAAGGAATACACAGGCCGATGGTTGCGAAGCAGCCACTGCTTCGATAAGTATTTCTGAAAAGTGTTGTAAAAGATCACTGATTTTGCGGATTGATACTTAAACTTTGCAAGCAAAGGGCATAGTATTATTAAGATATCCAACGCAGAGGAAAAATATGGCACAAGAGCCGCTTGTTTTTCGTGAAACCGCTTTCTGGGCTCGAAATTATCACGCAATCGGCCGCACTATTTGAGAGCGTAAAATACTAAAAATACAATGTGCTCTCAGCCTCACCACGTATTCATACAAATCTGCACACAATTCAAAACCCAAATGCAATGCGAGATTAACGCGCGTATCTGCATATACATACATATGTATGTACATATGTAGATATCTACGCACTCGATCTCTTTCACTTGCTCTGTCTCGCTCTACGATTCGGTGGCATCTTGAAAGCAGCCACCGAGTTTCACAATTCAATTTCAATTTGAGTTCAAGTTTCCTGTTCTTTTCTTGTCAACACTGACATATTTGTACCCTGGATATATTAAATTGATTCTAATACAGGGGTGCCTAAACGCTGCTTATGAAAGAGCAAACATCAATATAAGTATATGCAAGAAAACACTAACACAACTAAAGCAAACATTTTTTTTAATTTTATTGTGTGTACCGAAAAAAAAAATATATACATTTTCTATTATTTTCTTGCAAATAATGCATTGATATTCACTCTTAAAACTTTTTCCTAAAAAAGCTTTGTCAAGTGGTCCATCTTATCACCACTATTTTATTACAACTATTTTTGGTTTGCAAGTAATGCGCTTAAGATCGTGTCCAGCGTTCAATCAAATAGCATATTTTTTTTGAATTCCTTGCCTCAACGAAAAGCAGCAACAAAATTACATCAAAATTCAGTAGCGTAACACCAAATATACGAAAGGGTTGTTGCTTTTCTCAAGAGCCCAGACACCGAAAAGAGATAAGAAATCGAACACGCAATATTGTTTTTACTCCCTGTACCCATAAAATGGGTAAAAGGGGGTATTGGATTTGTGCAAAAGTATGTAACAGGCAGAAGGAGACATCTCCGACCCTATAAAGTATATATATTCTTGATCAGTATCAAAAGAGATTTCGATTTGGCCATGTCCGTCTGTCTGTCCGTCTGTCCGTCTGTCCGTCCGTCCGTCTGTCCGTCTGTCTGTCCGTATGTATGAACGCAAGGATCTCAGCAACTATAAGAGCTAGAGACACCAAATTTGGAATGTAGGTTCGTGTAAAGCGGGAGCAGGTCAAGTTTATTTTAGATTTGAGATATCTCCCCCGTTCCCCCGCTATTCGATAAAAACCGTTTTACAGTTACAAGATATAGCTTTAAGATTTGGCATGTCCAGTACTTTAGTCCTCTTAATCTACTGTCCAAATTTCAAGTCGATCGGATAATAAACACCTAAGTTATTCACGAAAGAAGATTCAGTGCTGCAGCAAGGGGAAGAAGAAGCACAGTCACAACTTAAAATGCTCGGCTTGCGCTGTGGCTCGTGCGTGTGCGTATCTGTGTATGTATGTGTAAGTTAACGAAGATGCGATCGGAAATTTTTGACCTGGGTACAGGGAGTTTCGTAGTCGGGTATACTCGACTGTAGCATTCTTACTTGTTATATTAGGCATTGGCTTAAGAATAGAGCCGTGCATGTATGCGCGCGATGCTGCCTATGCCTAAGAGCAATTACAATAACAATAAACAAGTAAGAACGTTGCAGTCGGACGCACCCGACTGCAGAATACTATGTTCCCAGTCCTATATACTTTGATTATTTCCGAAAATTTTTGATGCAGATTTGTCCAGGGGTCAACATTAGTATGTATGCCAAATTTGGTGACTCTCCCTGTACAGGTGTGGGAGATATAGATTTTTTCTTTTGTGTGGGAGGGTCAAACATTTTTTGATGCAGATTTATCCAGGTGGTCAACATTAGTCTGTATGCCAAATACGGTAACTCTATCTTTGAAACCGTAGGAGATATACCCCTTAAAAACGTGTTTTGGGGATATCATATGCCGATTTGTGATGACGGGGGAGGGGGGTCCATAATTTTTTTAATGCAGATCTGTCAGGACTGTGACTGTGACTATAGCTTTAAAAATGGGGAAGATACAGGCTTTCCCCAAATTGTCGTGGAGTGGGTGGGGCGATCTGTTTTGCTTTGTAGTGTGGATAACACTAGGGAATTATGATCATTATACTACATGTGAAATTTTTGTACTTTATATAACGATACATGTACATGCACATTTACGTTCAGAAAATAGAATCTTCCTTGGCACTGTAGGAAAAATTTAAGTTTTTTTGGCATGAGACAAATTTTGTAGCGAGTATCAATAATTGGTCTTTTAAATTTTGGTTTCTTATTTCAATAAAAGGATGGTGTCATGGCCATTTTTTCTTCAAAAATTCTTACAAGAATTCGAACGTTAACAAATAAACACGACTCAAAATATTTAGTTATCTTTCATTTAAAAATTTATGACACAAAATGTGTTCATTTATCCTATAGTGCAGCGCAATCTACAACAAAAATGAATATGATCTGCTGAGAGCGCATTCAATTTTACGCTCTCAATGTTAGAAATCGAAAGCGAGAGCGCGCCAAGCACTGCAGAGCGAAAAACCACCTAAGCAACCGAGAGCGAGAGCGCGCCAAGCGAAAAGCCACCTGAAAAGCCACGGCAAAAATGTCAGTTCATTCATTGCATGGCGTTATACCACGATTGAGAGAGCCATAGGTTACGACAAGACGACTGCAACTTTTGGCTCTCACTGCGCATGTACGTCACATGACCCAACGCGCCTAAAAAATGTATGAAATTTAGGGACTTTGTTTACAAGACCTTAGTCTGTGCCTGTAAATTAAGTCAGATGTCAAATTCACTTCAGCATCTGATAGAGAACTATATTGCGCATCGATTGAGTGGTCTTGGTGCTCTGTAGGTTCAATACTTTTTATAATGCGCATTTAAAGTTAGAAAATGTTGCCAGCCCGTGAGAAAATGTTTCTTTCTATGTAAATATATTTAAATAGGTATTTTAAGTAGTTTAACAGGCAATGCTGCATTTGGACGCGCTTTAATAATGTGTCTCTAAGCATTTGCCCAAAAGGGAAAATTCTGCAGACCAATAAGTATATTGTACGAAATTGCAGGTATCAATACGGAAATACCGGCATTTAGATATAAAACAATATGGCACGGTTGCTTATAAGTTTATAGGTATCGAAATGAAAACTTGCGGTTTAAAAAGGCTGGTTCTGTAGGTTTCGAATGGGCACCTGCGCTTTACAAAAAGTGACCTAAAGCGGATAGCAGGGAGCGAATGCACGCATATGGTCTATCCCTTGACCTACAGAACAGCATTTTGGATAAAATGAGCAGCATGGTACTCAACATGAAAGTTGGCCAAATCTCCAGTTTGCTGCCATTTCAAAAAGGCATTCTTCAAACCAACAACGCGCTGAAGCTTATGTACGAGGACTTAAAGGGAAATGTGAAATTTGTACTAACATACCGCCTGAACCAAGATGTTCTTGAGAACTTTTTCGGTTTGATGAGAGCTAAAGGTGGGCTACACGACCATCCCGACCGCCAAGAATTTAAATTCCGCCTCAGATCATATCTTCTTGGTCGCAACAATGGAATGCTGTCGGCTAGTGGTAATATTGCTGAAGATGATACTCCAGATTTGGAACCAAGTCCATCAATGACAGGAATAATTCTAAGCAAAATGCTATGTACTCCAGAATCTATGCCAATTGAAGATGGCGAAGATCTTCCAGAAATGGAATCTGATGCTTTGGAAAATCTGGCTGGGTACATCTGCCACCGCTTGAAGGACTACGTGGACGATGCTGACATAGCTTCACCTGGAGATGCTTCCGGCTTTACCTGGGTAGACCAGTTAAGCGAAGGCGGACTATGTAAACCAACGCCTGACTTGTTGGAAAAAATGAAAGTATTAGAAAATATATTCAGAATCATGAAGGGCGAAGGGCTGCTAATAACTAATGAATATTTAAAAAAGCATATTGAGGAAGCCCACAATGTAAATGTTCATTTTAGAGTTAAGCAATTGTTCTTTCGAAGTAGGATGTATTTTACGATAAGAAAGTTAAATCGGCTTTGTAATCCAACCTCTACTGTATGGCAAAAAAACTAAATAAAACTATAAATTAATTAAACATATCCTGTTTCACTTCTTAAATAGCATTGCCATCAAAAGTGGCTAATTTCATAATAATTCCATAAATTTTGCAGCGATATTCATATAACAACGCAAGCTTCGACCAATCGCTCCTAAGACAGGTATAAGATATACTAGTCCGATTTTGACGAAATTTGGTCAGCATATGTAGAAAAAATTAAAACTTAAATTTAGTAAGTTTGGTTAGGGTAACTTAACAAACAAAAAAGTTTTTCATACAAAAACATAGTTGTCAACCTATTATTCCTATGGGAGCTATATGATATAGTGATCTGATCCGGCTGGTTTTCAAATATGTACTGCCTGCAAAAATAAAGACTTGTGCCAAGTTTCATAATCATAGCTTTAAAATTGAGCAAAAAGTTAGAATGTAAACATTCGGGCTGGTAACATTTTCTAACTTTAAATGCGTATTATTTAAAAAGTATTGAACCTACAGAGCACCAAGACCACTCAATCGATGCGCAATATAGTTCTCTATCAGATGCTGAAGTGGATTTGACATCTGACTCAATTTACAGGCACAGACTAAGGTCTTGTAAACAAAGTCCCTAAATTTCATACATTTTTTAGGCGCGTTGGGTCATGTGACGTCACGCGCTCGCTCGCCGAATAACGGCGCCTAACGAACATGCGCATGGCGTAACCTACTGTCTCTCAACCGTGGCGTTAGACATCTTGTTATTTAAAATGTCTTTGCTCCACATCATCCAATGTCTTATGCCATGGTGTTGACCCTTTCAACTTGTCCATTAGCTTGAGGTGAGCCAGTAGCAATTTGGATGTGATTTATACAAGATTTATATCTTTCGTGTTTAGAAAATTATTGAACTCATCTGAAGTAAAACAACTGCCTCTATCTGACACTATATTGTCGGGGCGACTGTACGCTCTAAAATATTCATTTAATGCCTCTATAGCTTCTTGTGAATTCGTAGTTCTTGTAGGGTACAGTTTCACAAATTTTGTACATGCATCTATTACTACTAGTATATGTTTCTTTGTTGAACTTTTACTGTTAATTGGGCCATAGTGATCTATTTGCACAACGTTAAATGGCATACTCCCTTTGGGTATTGAATGTACATATCCTTCATTTTTTCCAGTCTTAGCTATACATTTAAGGCAATTTGTTATGTGAATATCGCCATTTTTACTCCCTGTACCCATAAAATGGGTAAAAAGGGGGTATTACATCTGTGCAAATGTATGTAACAGACAGAAGGAGACATCTCCGACCCTATAAAGTATATATATTCTTGATCAGTATCAAAAGAGATTTCGATTTGGCCATGTCCGTCTGTCTGTCCGTCTGTCCGTCTGTCCGTCTGTCCGTCTGTCCGTATGAACGCGTCGATCTCAGCAACTACAAGAGCTAGAGACACCAAATTTGAAATGTAGGTTCCTGTATACCATACGCAGATCAAGTTTGTTTCATATTTCAGATATCTCCCCCGTTCCCCCGCAAATCGATTAAAACCGTTTTACAGTAACAATTTTCAAGATATAGCTTTTAGATTTAGCATGTACAATACTTTAGTCTCTCTTTATATACTGTCCAAATTTCAAGTCGATCGGATAATAAACACGGAAGTTATTCACGAAAGAAGATTCAGTGATGCAGCGAGAGGAGGGAAGAAGAAGCACAGCCACCAATTAAATTGCCTCGCTTGCGCTGTCGCTTTTGCCGCCAGTGTGTCTGTGCGTCTTTGTGTATGTGTGTATGTATGTATGTGCAAGTTGGACGTAGATGTGATTGAATGTTTTAGACCTGGGTACAGGGAGTTACGTAGTCGGGTATACTCGACTATAGCATTCTTACTTGTTTTATGTTAGGAAACCAATAGTTTTTATTTATCAAATCCGTAACTTTGTCTATTCCCACATGTCCCGTTTCGTCGTGGTATTTGTAAAGAACACTGTTTTCCATTGATTCTGGCACACAATAGGCAATAGCATTAACAAAGCAATTAGATAGACGTGTCAAATAAGCCTTTTTCTGAGGCCAAATGTTTTGCTGACCGCACAACCCCAGACTCTTCGGCAAAAAAGCCGAACTCCCACAACCCCAGTCGGGTTGCCAGCTCAGCAAAAACAAAAAAGCCGAGCTACTTACGCCTCTGCTCCGAGCAAATATTTAGTCTTGGATCGACACCAGAACGATGAGCACGGCTTATGTCGCCTGCGCTCTTCTTTCGTTTCTATGTGTGGGTTCAAGTACGCACATGCGCTTGCTTCTTAGTATGCGTGAGCAATGAAAAAATGCAACAGCGCATGGCAATATGAAATCTGAATTCAGAAACGGAAATGGAAGCGACCAAGCGCACAACACATGCCCTGTTATATGCACATAGGTTGATTTTGTCGGCGTTAGAATTCATGATACTGTGGCGGTGTGCATAGAGTGCTTGTTTGAAAGCGGCTTTTTGCAGGTTCAATCCCCAGTTGATCCATTTTTTACTCCCTGTACCCATAAAATGGGTAAAAAGGGGGTATTGGATTTGTGCAAAAGTATGTAACAGGCAGAAGGAGACATCTCCGACCCTATAAAGTATATATATCTTGATCAGTATCAAACGAGATTTCGATTTGGCCATGTCCGTCTGTCTGTCCGTCTGTCTGTCCGTATGTATGAACGCAAGGATCTCAGCAACTATAAGCCTACCTACAGAACAGCATTTTGGATAAAATGAGCAGCATGGTACTCAACATGAAAGTTGGCCAAATCTCCAGTTTGCTGCCATTTCAAAAAGGCATTCTTCAAACCAACAACGCGCTGAAGCTTATGTACGAGGACTTAAAGGGAAATGTGAAATTTGTACTAACATACCGCCTGAACCAAGATGTTCTTGAGAACTTTTTCGGTTTGATGAGAGCTAAAGGTGGGCTACACGACCATCCCGACCGCCAAGAATTTAAATTCCGCCTCAGATCATATCTTCTTGGTCGCAACAATGGAATGCTGTCGGCTAGTGGTAATATTGCTGAAGATGATACTCCAGATTTGGAACCAAGTCCATCAATGACAGGAATAATTCTAAGCAAAATGCTATGTACTCCAGAATCTATGCCAATTGAAGATGGCGAAGATCTTCCAGAAATGGAATCTGATGCTTTGGAAAATCTGGCTGGGTACATCTGCCACCGCTTGAAGGACTACGTGGACGATGCTGACATAGCTTCACCTGGAGATGCTTCCGGCTTTACCTGGGTAGACCAGTTAAGCGAAGGCGGACTATGTAAACCAACGCCTGACTTGTTGGAAAAAATGAAAGTATTAGAAAATATATTCAGAATCATGAATGGCGAAGGGCTGCTAATAACTAATGATTATTTAAAAAAGCATATTGAGGAAGCCCACAATGTAAATGTTCATTTTAGAGTTAAGCAATTGTTCTTTCGAAGTAGGATGTATTTTACGATAAGAAAGTTAAATCGGCTTTGTAATCCAACCTCTACTGTATGGCAAAAAAACTAAATAAAACTATAAATTAATTAAACATATCCTGTTTCACTTCTTAAATAGCATTGCCATCAAAAGTGGCTAATTTCATAATAATTCCATAAATTTTGCAGCGATATTCATATAACAACGCAAGCTTCGACCAATCGCTCCTAAGACAGGTATAAGATATACTAGTCCGATTTTGACGAAATTTGGTCAGCATATGTAGAAAAAATTAAAACTTAAATTTAGTAAGTTTGGTTAGGGTAACTTAACAAACAAAAAAGTTTTTCATACAAAAACATAGTTGTCAACCTATTATTCCTATGGGAGCTATATGATATAGTGATCTGATCCGGCTGGTTTTCAAATATGTACTGCCTGCAAAAATAAAGACTTGTGCCAAGTTTCATAATCATAGCTTTAAAATTGAGCAAAAAGTTAGAATGTAAACATTCGGGCTGGCAACATTTTCTAACTTTAAATGCGTATTATTTAAAAAGTATTGAACCTACAGAGCACCAAGACCACTCAATCGATGCGCAATATAGTTCTCTATCAGATGCTGAAGTGGATTTGATATCTGACTCAATTTACAGGCACAGACTAAGGTCTTGTAAACAAAGTCCCTAAATTTCATACATTTTTTAGGCGCGTTGGGTCATGTGACGTCACGCGCTCGCTCGCCGAATAACGGCGCCTAACGAACATGCGCATGGCGTAACCTACTGTCTCTCAACCGTGGCGTTAGACATCTTGTTATTTAAAATGTCTTTGCTCCACATCATCCAATGTCTTATGCCATGGTGTTGACCCTTTCAACTTGTCCATTAGCTTGAGGTGAGCCAGTAGCAATTTGGATGTGATTTATACAAGATTTATATCTTTCGTGTTTAGAAAATTATTGAACTCATCTGAAGTAAAACAACTGCCTCTATCTGACACTATATTGTCGGGGCGACTGTACGCTCTAAAATATTCATTTAATGCCTCTATAGCTTCTTGTGAATTCGTAGTTCTTGTAGGGTACAGTTTCACAAATTTTGTACATGCATCTATTACTACTAGTATATGTTTCTTTGTTGAACTTTTACTGTTAATTGGGCCATAGTGATCTATTTGCACAACGTTAAATGGCATACTCCCTTTGGGTATTGAATGTACATATCCTTCATTTTTTCCAGTCTTAGCTATACATTTAAGGCAATTTGTTATGTGAATATCGCCATTTTTTTATGTTGGGAAACCAATAGTTTTTATTTATCAAATCCGTAACTTTGTCTATTCCCACATGTCCCGTTTCGTCGTGGTATTTGTAAAGAACACTGTTTTCCATTGATTCTGGCACACAATAGGCAATAGCATTAACAAAGCAATTAGATAGACGTGTCAAATAAGCCTTTTTCTGAGGCCAAATGTTTTGCTGACCGCACAACCCCAGACTCTTCGGCAAAAAAGCCGAACTCCCACAACCCCAGTCGGGTTGCCAGCTCAGCAAAAACAAAACAGCCGAGCTACTTACGCCTCTGCTCCGAACAAATATTTAGTCTTGGATCGACACCAGAACGATGAGCACGGCTTATGTCGCCTGCGCTCTTCTTTCGTTTCTATGTGTGGGTTCAAGTACGCACATGCGCTTGCTTCTTAGTATGCGTGAGCAATGAAAAAATGCAACAGCGCATGGCAATATGAAATCTGAATTCAGAAATGGAAATGGAAGCGACCAAGCGCACAACACATGCCCTGTTA
Source organism: Hirtodrosophila confusa (assembly GCA_035043065.1). Taxonomy (NCBI): domain Eukaryota; kingdom Metazoa; phylum Arthropoda; class Insecta; order Diptera; family Drosophilidae; genus Hirtodrosophila; species Hirtodrosophila confusa. The sequence goes on along the minus strand of JAWNNI010000186.1, from coordinate 37,076 downwards.
TATGCACATAGGTTGATTTTGTCGGCGTTAGAATTCATGATATTGTGGCGGTGTGCATAGAGTGCTTGTTTGAAAGCGGCTTTTTGCAGGTTCAATCCCCAGTTGATCCATTTTTTTGATAATGGGAAGCAATATTTATTTTTTATTTTCTTTTGATTTTCTAATATTTTTTAAATGTTATTATTATTTTTTTAGACCAGTTATTATCTAATAAATTACATTGGCTAATTATAATAAATTTATCTTCTTCGGTGGCAGCTCACAGCTGACCGAAAGTATGTGAGATGTATTTAATGTGTACACTTGCATATGTCTCCTTCTGTTGATTAAGAGGGACTAAAGTACTGGACATGCCAAATCTTAAAGCTATATCTTGAAAATTGTAACTGTAAAACGGTTTTTATCGAATAGCGGGGGAACGGGGGGAGATATCTCAAATCTAAAATAAACTTGACCTGCTCCCGCTATACACGAACCTACATTCCAAATTTGGTGTCTCTAGCTCTTATAGTTGCTGAGATCCTTGCGTTCATACATACGGACAGACAGACGGACAGACAGACGGACATGGCCAAATCGAAATCTCGTTTGATACTGATCAAGAATATATATACTTTATAGGGTCGGAGATGTCTCCTTCTGCCTGTTACATACTTTTGCACAAATCCAATACCCCCTTTTTACCCATTACCCATAAAATGGGTAAATAGGGAGTAAAAAATGGATCAACTGGGGATCGAACCGGCAAAAAGCCACTTATCCAACAAGCACTCTATCCACACCGCCACGGTATCATGAATTCTAACGCCGACAAAATCAACCTATGTGCATATAACAGGGCATGTGTTGTGCGCTTGGTCGCTTCCATTTCCATTTCTGAATTCAGATTTCATATTGCCATGCGCTGTTGCATTTTTCCATTGCTCACGCATACTAAGAAGCAAGCGCATGTGCGTACTTGAACCCACACATAGAAACGAAATAAGAGCGCAAGCGACATAAGCCATGCTCATCGTTCTGGTGTCGATCCAAGACTAAATATTTGTTCGGAGCAGAGGCGTAAGTAGCTCGGCTTTTTTGTTTTTGCTGAGCTGGCAACCCGACTGGGGTTGTGGGAGTTCGGCTTTTTTGCCGAAGAGTCTGGGGTTGTGCGGTCAGCAAAACATTTGGCCTCAGAAAAAGGCTTATTTGACACGTCTATCTAATTGCTTTGTTAATGGCAATAGTCTCTCATCTATTTTTTTATAAATTACTAAATTTCATATCTCATACTATTAATCTTCCATTTCTAACAACTTTTCTTTGACCCGTCTTAGCTTTGTATCTTTTCCTTGACATATAATTAAATTTTCTTCGAACGTATTTGCTTCTACAATTAGAACATTATGAAGGCGGCTTAATGCATCGACATGTTGCATCTAGTGCCTAGCCTTTGCTCCGTAGTATAGTCGTAGTTTTGCAATTTAAGAGCCCACCTTGCAATCTGCATACTTAATCCCTTTTTGTCTAGTGTTAAATGTAAGGAGTTGCAATCTGTAACTATTTTAAACTTAATTCCTTTTAAAAAGACTCTAATCTTCTAAGTGCATTGATTATTGCTAGAGTTTCCAACTTGAAACTGTTGTATCTGGATTCTGTATCTGTTGTTCTTTTGGAATAGTAGAATAAAGGGTGCAATTTTGTGTCTTCCTTCTTTTTGTAACAGTATAGCTCCGTAACCTAAAGCGCTAGCATCAGTGTGGAGTTGTGTTTCGTCTCTAGGATCATAGATTGCTTAAACAGTTGAATCTAGTAATTTGATCTTTGAAGTGTTAAATGCCTTCAAGTCTTCATCGCCAAAAACAAACTTTTTTTCTTATTTTGTAAGATCATGCAACGGTTTTGCTTTTAATGAAAAATTTGTTATAAATCGTCTAAAATATGAACAAAGACCTATAAAACTTTGTACTTGCTGAACTTTGGTGGGAACAGGAAAAGAACGAACATCTTCTAGTCCCTTGTCATCCGCTTTAATACCTTTTCCATCAATTATATATCCAAGATATTTTACTGTTGGTTGAAGAAACTCACATTAATCCAAACGTAGATCTAGTTTAATTTCTACAACTCGCTTAAAAATTTCTTTAAGAGTAACAAAATGACTTTCTATATCTTCTGAAGCTATCATTATATCATCTAAGTATATGACAACATTACCATCTCTGATCATATCTGCAAATATTCTGTTTGTATCCCGTTTTAAAGTCGACGGAGCATTTCGAAGACCAAATGGCATTCTTAGAAATTCGAACTGTGCAAGAGGTGTCACAAAAGATGTATATTTAACCGTATTTTTATGCACAAAAACATGGTGAAAATCATTCTTAAGGTCTAACTTTGAAAATAACCTTTTATCTACTAATATTTCTAACAAATCATCAATGCGTGGAATCGGGTAATTATCCTTTGCAGTTACCTTATTTAACTTTCGAAAATCAACTCACATTCTGAGTTCACCGGTTTTTTTCTTTACAAGAACTATAGGTGATGCAAACTCAGACTCACTAGGTTGTACCATAAATCCTTTCTTTAAGTTTTCTTCTATTATTTTTTCTAACTCACACTTTTCAGAATATGCTAACCTTCTCGGCACACAATAAAATGTCTTTTCACCGTCTACGATCATTTTCATTTCACTTGTAATTTTAGGATTGTTTGGCCTATCTGTCCTAAGTATCCTTTCAGAGCTGGTGAGGTGGTTCTAAAGGCGGCCTAGCTGAGGCCACCGGACGCGTCGCAGGTTGCGGATAGCGAACGGCCTCCTTTGGGGTTGTAGTGGCCAGTTTGTATATAATTAGTAAAATGTGAACCCCTTTAGTTTCAATCAATATATATGTATAGACTTACGCTTTAGTAGTGGAAATACACAACACAGATATCTTTTTGGAAATAAATACTTATCTACTACCACGACTATAAGCTTGCGTATCAAAATAGTAGTAGCCCTTGGCTTTAGTATCAAATCAGGCCGCGCCATGGTATGTTCCTAAAGCGCGCTCTAATGTTCAGAGCCTCGCTCAAAGCTCTCAACAGTCGAGTTTTCACTCATCGCCAGTGGATCAAGATCACGCGAATATGCAATTTATGCTGGCGCCACTCACGCTTTGCTTATGTCTGCACAGTAGAGAGAAAGAAGACGATTGACATATAGCATAGTTCTCTCTCTGTCTCTCCGGCCCTAAAGTCAATCGATTTTGGACCATTTAAGGTCTAGCTGGATTTTTCTAGGCTCATTGCTCGAGAACTGCGCAAAGGAGTACAAGGTGTCTGTGCAAAAATATAAGCCAAAATTAACACGTGGAAAATAATATACATATATAAGCTCGGACGATTATAATATACCCCGATTGTAAATAATAATTACTGGGTAGTGGGCAAATAAATATAAAAGGTGAATAAGTAAATTAAATCTATTTGAAGTGCTGGTTTCGAATTCTAATTCGGCAATTTTTCTTTAAAAACAAGTAAGAATGCTATAGTCGAGTATGCCCGACTACGAAACTCCCTGTACCCAGGTCTAAAACATCCAATCACATCCACGTCCACTTACACATACATACACACATACACAAAGACGCACACACACAGGCGGCAAAAACGACAGCGCAAGCGAGGCATTTTAATTGGTGGCTGTGCTTCTTCTTCCCCTCTCGATGCATCATTAAATCTTCTTTCGTGAATAACTTCCGTGTTTATTATCCGATCGACTTGAAATTCGGATAGTAGATTAAGAGAGACTAAAGTATTGTACATGCCAAATCTTAAGGCTATATCTTGAAAATTGTCACTGTAAAACGGTTTTAATCGATTTGCGGAGGAACAGGGGGAGATATCTGAAATATGAAACAAACTTGATCTGCGTATGGTATACAGCAACCTAAATTTCAAATTTGGTGTCTCTAGCTCTTGTAGCTGCTGAGATCGACGCGTTCATACGGACAGACGGACAGACGGGCAGACAGACGGACATGGCCAAATCGAAATCTCTTTTGATACTGATCAAGAATATATATACTTTATAGGGTCGGAGATGTCTCCTTCTGTCTGTTACATACATTTGCACAGATGTAATATCTCCTTTTACCCATTTTATGGGTACAGGGAGTAAAAAAGAAGGAATTTAAGCACGTTTCTCGGCATTTGAAATCTTTGCCACCCCACGGAGCAGGGGATTGACTGATAATTGGTTTAAAGGGATCACAAGTTAAGACTTGTACTATCTCTTTAACCTTTGAGAAGCTCTTCGTTGAGTGGCCAAGTGGCCGGGAAAGAACTCGGATCTTCTTCGGGCTAATATAGGCCCATGCAGCCTCAGTATTGTGCTACAGAACAATAAACAAGTAAGAATGCTATAGTCGAGTATACCCGACTACGAAACTCCCTGTACCCAGGTCTAAAACATCCAATCACATCTAAGTCCACTTACCCATACACACAAACATACACAAAGACGCACGCACACAGGCGGCAAAAGTGGCTGTGCTTCTTCTTCCCCCTCTCGCTGCATTACTGAATCTTCTTTCGTGAATAACTTCCGTGTTTATTATCCGATCGACTTGAAATTTGGACAGTAGATTAAGAGAGACTAAAGTATTGTACATGCCAAATCTTAAAGCTATATCTTGAAGATTGTTACTGTAAAACGGTTTTAATCGATTTGCGGGGGAACGGGGGGAGATATCTGAAATATGAAACAAACTTGATCTGCGTATGCTATACAGGAACCTACATTTCAAATTTGGTGTCTCTAGCTCTTGTAGTTGCTGAGATCGACGCTTTCATACGGACAGACGGACAGACGGACAGACGGACAGACAGACGGACATGGCCAAATCGAAATCTCTTTTGATACTGATCAAGAATATATATACTTTATAGGGTCGGAGATGTCTCCTTCTGTCTGTTACATACATTTGCACAGATGTAATAACCCCTTTACCCATTTTATGGGTACAGGGAGTAAAAAAGAACGACGATATTGAGCTACCGCAATATTAATTTCATAGCCTCATGAGTATTGCGCAACACCACGATTTCTGAGCAATATTAGTATCGCAAAAGAGCAATATTGATTCCAGTGTCGAATGAGCCCAATCGTTCGTCGATCGGCGAATTAAGGCAAAACAATAAAGCCCGACCGAGCAGTGTAGAGTGCAGGTAACGAAAGTTTACTCACGTTCGCCGCTGCAATGCTCTTTGAGCGCATTTTGCCAATCAGCTGTTCCTTGGCGAAGTTCGACGCCCTCTGGATATTGGCTGCTCTATTGTCATGGTCAACCCGTTAATTATTGCACGGTGACCCAATTCTTTAAGCAGTCGCTTCAAAACTATGTTTGTTTACAGGGCCTTCTGCCGTTATTAATGTATTGTACTATGACCAGAAAACTGTAGTGCTCTTTTGAATTACAAAAATTGAAATAAGAATATTTACTTATAAGCTAATCAGTTGCTATGAAGTTACTATAAAAAGTGTCAAATATCGGTTTGTTTATCCAATGAAGTATATGTAGTAGTATCTATGGTAGACAAGTATGTACTTATAACAAGTAAGAATGCTATAGTCGAGTATACCCGACTACGAAACTCCCTGTACCCAGGTCTAAAACATTCAATCACATCTATATCCACTTACACATACACACACACATACACAAAGACGCACACACACAGGCGAAAAGCGACAGCGTAAGCGAGGCATTTTAATTGGTGGCTGTGCTTCTTCTTCCCCCTCTCGCTGCATCAATGAATCTTCTTTCGTGAATAACTTCCGTGTTTATTATCCGATCGACTTGAAATTTGGACAGTAGATGAGGAGGCTAAAGTATTGTACATGCCAAATCTTAAAGCTATATCTTGAAAATTGTTCCTGTAAAACGGTTTTAATCGATTTGCGGGGGAACGGGGGAGATATCTGAAATATGAAACAAACTTGATCTGCGTATGGTATACAGGAACCTACATTTCAAATTTGGTGTCTCAGCTCTTGTAGTTGCTGAGATCGACGGTTCATACGGACAGACGGACAGACGGACAGACAGACGGACATGGCCAAATCGAAATCTCTTTTGATACTGATCAAGAATATATATACTTTATAGGGTCGGAGATGTCTCCTTCTGCCTGTTACATACATTTGCACAGATGTAATACCCCCTTTTACCCATTTTATGGGTACAGGGAGTAAAATTGCATCTTCCTCCCCTACAGATATATAGATAAGTACCGGCACATTGTCGTCATCCATGAGCTCATCGATCACGGAGTGAGTAACTACAGAAAGTGGTAACGTAAACAAGATCTTTAAATACAAGAATTTTTATTAGCCCAGATTTTGATCTGTGAACAATATTTGTATAACTCAAATATGTACCTACATACGTTTCTAACGCCATATATGTTACAATCCATATATCAACAACCCTGTCGCGATAGTCAGTAGTTAAAAATTATGTTTTAAGAAATTATACGATTAGATTCATTCGTTTTCAAACCTTTAGAGTTATTATATATATATATATATATATATATATATATACATATATGAATTATATTTCGGCAATAACGCCTTGTCATACCCATGGAGTTCCACATGAATTATTAAACGACTATAATTAAATTTAAACAATGTTATAATACTTTTATTGTTCGTCCTGAGTAAAGCACGGTGAAGTCTACGATATCATAATCTGAATTTGGCTTACATAAGGGTCCATAAACCTCTCGAGGACTTATGGCATAGGTAGGGTGGGTAGAGAAGGGGATCAACACCATCTGATACCCCAATCTTTAATGGAATATCATTAAGCTATCCGTCGGGAGTTGTAAAGTCCACTCCTTCTCATTTGATTTTTATTTTATCACCCGAATTGTATTTTCAGTACACTCAGTCCAAATTATTTCATTATTAGTAACTGTGCACCTAAAATATTATGAGAATGTGTACATATGGTATTAAAGGAGAGTAGAAAAGAACCCCGACAATCCGACGAGCTAGAGGTGCACATCTCGAAATCCTGCTATATATATCCTGAGTTAAAAATTACTTCGTTCGCACTAACATCTGAATAGGGAAACTCAGTAACCACAACATTACATAATTGGCGCCCAACACGTGGAGCCCGAAAGTGAACAAAATTTTCTTTTGGTGAAAAAGGCTTTAGCCTCCACAGCAAGCTCTATTCCCAATTTTATCCAAAACAATAGTGTTGCATTACCTATAATGATTGAGTCTTATTTTATACCAGCAACTACAGAAGTTATCTTTGGAAAGCGATTGAAATTCCAATATTAGGGCTTATCGACCTATATATAATCTGATAGGTTGCCAGATATTATTAAGATGTAAATCGGCATAGAAAACAAACTTCAAAGTACTCGAGTTTCGGTGTGTTTGAAGGGGAAGTTATTTTGCGAATATACGATTTGTATTCTTATTTTTTGGATACGACGTCCAAAACATAATCCATCTTCAAGAACAGCCTAAATTCTTCGTCAACAATAGTTTATGGTATATAGTAAATTCAGATTTTCGGAAACTATTATCTACTAAGTTATGCGATTTAGAGAATGGCCATTATCCGAGTTTACTTTAACATAAACCTACAATAGGAAAAATTAAATTTCAAAGATTATATTCCGTTAACGTTACAGGCTAGTTTTGTATTGGTATTGATAGACTAAGCCAAGCTTGCAAGGGACGAACGTTTTATTTTGCATACATATTCTGATTGTTTTTTATAAATTAGAAGTTTGCTTCATTTATAATTTAGTTAATTATCTTAGAAATTGTTACTTTTTTTTAAATATTGACATCATGCCCGTAGAACACAGCCCAGGATACCGCTTCTGGCTTTACACCAGAAACATGCGCGATTTGTCAGCTACCATTGAAACGAGACCAGCTAATAGCGACAACCCCTTGTCGGCATCGTTTCCATGATGCCTGCGTTAAAGAATACCTGATAAGTACGAACTTGTGTCCATTTTGCACAGTTGAGTTTAATTCAGCACAACTTTCTTTCGAGGACAATACACTCGCTGCCGAATTACAATCAGGTAGTAATACCGGAACCATCCCAAAGAATGGTCAAAGAGATACTAGGGCAAGAAAAGGGCGTGGTACTAGATCACGGCGAGCTATGAATACTAGATCGTACACGAGTTATCTTCGTGACGATTCAAACGGCCCCGTCTCTCTCGGCAGTACCGGTCATCTATCAGTTGGGGGAGAAACGAATGACAACATGTCAAATTACATTCAGTCTTCATGCAAAGCCAACAGAAGAATATGATGATAGAGCTCAGTTCTTTTATCAAAAATTCTATAGAACAAACCCTGAAATCACAATTAGAGGCCCTTCAGATTGATAAGAGTACTTCTGCGAGGACTCCTCAGTCAACACATCCAAGTGCACCAAGCGTAGAAGATAGTTCACGTAACAGTTCACTACCATTATCAAAAGAGCGAGAAATCAGAAACTATAACATTCGCAACATAGCACCCGAAAAGGCTGCTAACGTGTTGGCAAGTTGGCGATTAAAATTTGATGGATCGAAAGACTCTATGCATGTTGAGGAATTCCTCTATCGACTACACTCCTTGACTGCCCAAACTTTACGAAATGACTATGAATTACGTTGCGATAACTTACATCTACTTTTCTCTGCTAAGGCAAGTGATTGGTTTTGGAACTTTCATCGAAAGAATCCACAATTTACTGGGCAAATATTCTGCACAGCATTCCGTCAGAAATTTGATGAGGCCAAAGACGACTTTGATCTATGGGAAATGATCAGGAAACGGCGTCAAAAAGATAATGAATCCTTTGATGATTATCAATCAGCGGTGGAAGATCTAGTGGCGCGACTTTCACATCAAATTAGCGAACTCAAGTTTATTGAAATTTTGAAACGAAATGCCAAGAGTACTCTCAGATACGAACTTCTGCATCTAAAGATTGCAAATAGAAGTGAGTTGAGAGAAGAAGTGCGAAAGCAGGAGAGTTTCTCGAAAGATAATAACAATCTTTTTCCTCGACCGAAATTTAGTAGACCAAATGTATCTGAGCTTGCAAATGACAGCGAAGATGAGGAGGATGAAAGTATCTCAGAGATACGTCGCAAACGATTGGTCTGTTGGAATTGCGACAAAAATGGCCATCGATTTGACGATTGCATGGGAGAAAGAAGAATATTTTGCTATGGATGTGGCGCTAAGAATACGTATAAGCCTCGATGCAGTAAATGTAATCCGTCGGAAAACCAACAACGGGATGCGCAGGCCCACCCCTTCTGACGCTTCCGAAGGCGACAACCAATTAAATATTCCAAGCATTATTCTCCCGAGCAGTTAAATCGCTCGAAACTAGACTTTCAAACCCAAACTGAACCTATAATAACTCACGGAGGAACTCAAACTGATATTTCAGATACCGCTATCGATTTTCATTCGCGTAAATTGATATTTAAGCTCAAGCGTTCTACACTAAGAAGGAGAAATTTTTGGAAATCTGTTAAATTAGTGCGAAAAAGGTTAATCTCGGCAATCGTTAGTAGTTCAGACGAACGATTGTATGCGGATTTAATGATTGAAGGCCAAAGTTTCCTAGCGTTGTTAGACTCGGGGGCTACAATTAGCTGCCTTGGTGGGGAAGCAGCGAAAATCTTCGAGCGGCACATAAAAACTCAAAACTGTTCAGGAAACATACGAACTGCTAGTAATGAGGCATGTTCAGTTGTTGCTAAACTGGTTGTACCAATAACATTTCGCAATCAGACAAACGAGGTCGAATTCTTTATCATTCCAGAATTAAAGCAGGATGTCTACTTGGGCATTGGTTTCTGGAAAGATTTCGGATTGTTATCGAATTTCTGTTCCCAAAAGCAGGCTATAAGCGAGTTAGATACTGGAAAAGATAACTTAGGTAAAGAGACACCGAAGACGCACGTTCTTAACACTGAACAAAAGCATAGACTCAATTCTGTTATACAAGCTTTTCCGTCGTATGAACGAGAAGGGCTAGGTCGTACTAGTCTTATTAAACATTCGATCGAAATGGAGACAAACACACCTGTAAAACAGCGCTATTGGCCAATATCTCCGGCTAAGGAGAAATTAATGTTTGATGAAGTGGAGAAAATGATCGCTCTAGATGTTATAGAGCCATCAAACAGTCCCTGGAGCAGTAATTGCGTCTTGGTCAAGAAAGGGAACAAAAATCGGTTGTGTTTAGACTCACGAGAAATCAACAAATATACCCGTAAGGATGCTTACCCTCTCCCACACATAGATGGTATTCTTAGTCGGTTACCACCCGCAAAGTATATAACCGGACTTGACATGAAGCATGCGTACTGGCAAATACCACTGTATGAGGCCTCTCGTCAGTATACGGCTTTCACGGTTCCAAACCGTCCCGTATATCAATATAAGGTTATGCCTTTTGGGTTGACCAACGCAGCTCAAACTCTCTGCAGGCTTATGGAGCAAGTGATACCTGCCACTCTGCGAACCCGAGTATTCGTTTATCTTGACGATTTACTGATTTTGTCAGATGATTTTGAGTCCCACATGGTGTTACTACAGGAAGTCGCAGTGCACTTACGTAAAGCTAATCTCATGATTAACGTTGCCAAGTCACATTTCTGTATGCGGGAGATCAAATACCTCGGATTCCTCATTGGGGATGGACAGCTTAAAACTGATCCCAATAAGATTCAGGCTATTATTGATTTCCCAATTGCTAAGTCAGTTAAGCAGATAAGACGATTCCTCGGTCTCGCCGGATGGTACCGTCGATTTATCGATAATTACGCTACGATCAGTTTTCCGCTACCTGAGTTACTAAAGAAGTCGAAAACACCTAATTGGAACCCTTCTGCTGAGGAAGCCTTTAAAGAGTTAAAACTTCGATTAACTTCGGCCCCAATTCTTGTTGCACCAAATTTTTCTAAATCCTTTTTGTTGATATGCGATGCTAGTACTTATGGGTTAGGCTGTGTCTTAGCTCAGAAAAATGAAGACGGGGAAGAGTTACCTATAGCTTTCATGTCTGAAAAGCTATCTAAAGCACAAAAGAATTACTCAGTAACTGAGTTAGAGTGTTTAGCGGTAATAAAAGGGATCAAGAAATTTCGTGCTTACGTTGAAGGACAAGATTTTGAAGTCATTACCGATCACGCCTCATTGCAATGGCTCATGAGACAAAAAGATCTCTCTGGTAGGTTGGCCCGCTGGGCAATCAAATTACAAGGTTTCTCGTTTAAAATAACCCATAGAAAAGGAACACACGAATGTAGTTGCAGATGCTCTTTCACGACTAGACGAACCTGCGGTTATGGAAATAGATGATCAAGGACCTATCATTAATCTTGATTCGGCAGAATTCAAATCTTCGGAATATACAGATCTTATAGATCGAATTCGTGCTAATCAGTCAAAGTTGCCTGATTTAACAAGTAAGAATGCTATAGTCGAGTATACCCGACTACGAAACTCCCTGTACCCAGGTCTAAAACATTCAATCACATCTACGTCCAACTTGTACATACATACACACATACACAAAGACGCACAGACACACTGGCGGCAAAGCGACAGCGCAAGAGGCAATTTAATGGTGGCTGTGCTTCTTCTTCCTCCTCTCGCTGCATCACTGAATCTTCTTTCGTGAATAACTTCCGTGTTTATTATCCGATCGACTTGAAATTTGGACAGTATATAAGAGAGACTAAAGTATTGTACATGCCAAATCTAAAAGCTATATCTTGAAAATTGTTACTGTAATGTAAAGGTTTAATCGATTTGCGGGGGAACGGGGAGATATCTGAAATATGAAACAAACTTGATCTGCGTATGGCTATACAGGAACCTACATTTCAAATTTGGTGTCTCTAGCTCTTGTAGTTGCTGAGATCGACGCGTTCATACGGACGAGACGACGGACAGACGGACAGACGGACAGACGGACATGGCCAAATCGAAATCTCTTTTGATACTGATCAAGAATATATATACTTTATAGGGTCGGAGATGTCTCCTTCTGTCTGTTACATACATTTGCACAGATGTAATCACCCTTTTACCCATTTTATGGGTACAGGGAGTAAAAATAGTGGACGATTTTGTTTACAAAAGAACTGAACCAGCTAATGGTGATTCTTTGGGGGAAAAACTTTCTTGGAAACTCTGGATTCCAGAAAGGCTCACGCAAGATGTCATTGTTAAAGCACACGACCCGCCTAATGCTGCCCATAGCGTGATAGGCAAAACAATAGAAAAAGTTAAAAGGTTCTTTTCTGGCCCAAAATGGTCGCCCAAATACGTGAATACGTATCAAGGTGCAGTGTATGCCATCAAACTAAAAGTCCTAATATAACGCTAAAACCACCGATGGGGAAACCGATGATATCTGAGCGCCCATTCCAAAAACTTTATACGGATCTTTTAGGCCCTTATCCAAGATCTAAAAGTGGCAACATAGGCATATTAATTATAGTCGACCATCATACTAAATTTCATTTCTTATATCCATTGAAAAAGTTTACCTCGCACCGAATTTGCGATTATCTAGAAAATTTCTTATTTTGTACCTTCGGGGTACCGGAGACAATATTAACGGATAATGGATCCCAATTCGTGTCAGGTGCTTTTAGTGCCTTTCTAACAGGATACGGAGTCTCGCACATACGTACGGCTATATATTCACCACAGGCTAACGCTAGTGAGAGGCTCAATAGATCCGTACTAGCGGCAATACGCGCATATATAGGAAAAGATCACACCAATTGGGATCTTAAGTTGTCGGATATAAGCGCAGCTTTACGAGCCAGTATCCACCAATGTACTGGATACGCCCCATACTTTTTGGCGTTTGGCCAAAATATGGTCCTCAACGGCAAAGACTATGATCTACTCCGTCGTTTGCAACTTTTATCGGATGATACTAGAATCGATTGCCCCAATGCTCTTCAAACTGTACGTCAGGCGGCACAACTAAAGGTTGCGGAGTCCCACCAGCGAAATGCAAACAGGTACAACTTGCGCAGTCGCGATATTAAACTTAAAGTTGGAGCTAAAGTTTTTGCACGCAATTTTTGCCAAAGCAATGCGGCTAAAAAGTTTAATGCCAAATTAGCTCCAGTTTTTATAACGGCTGAAGTAGCTAAAATAATTAGTACGTCGTATTATCAGTTAATAGATGAATCAGGCAAAAACTTAGGAGTTTTCCACTTGAAGGATATACAGGCTAAGTCATAAAACTGACCTTCTTTCAGTTTATGTCCCACCAGGTAAACCTAGCGTTACATCAACTGTGCTGTAGTGGCTAGTTTTTATATAATTAGTAAAATGTGAGCCCCTTTAGTTTCAATCAATATATATATATAGACTTACGCCTTAGTAGTGGAAATACACAACATAGATATCTTTTTGGAAATAAATACTTATCTACTGCTAAGACTATAAGCTTGCGTATTAAAATAGTAGTAGCCCTTGGCTTTAGTATCAAATCAGGCCGCGCCATAGTATGTTCCTAAAGCGCGCTCTAATGTTCAGAGCCTCGCTCAAAGCTCTCAACAGTCGAGCTTTCACTCAACGCCAGTGGATCAAGATCACGCGAGTATGCAATTTGTGCTGGCGCCACTCACGCTTTGCATATGTCTGCACAGTAGAGAGAAAGAAGACGATTGACATATAGCATAGTTCTCTCTCTGTCTCTCCGGCCCTAAAGTCAATCGATTTTGGACCATTTAAGGTCTAGCTGGATTTTTCTAGGCTCATTGCTCGAGAACTGCGCAAAGGTGTACAAGGTGTCTGTGCAAAAATATAAGCCAAAATTAACGCGTGGAAAATAATATACATATATAAACTCGGACGATTATAATATACCCCGATTGTAAATAATAATTACTGGGTAGTGGGAAAATAAATATAAAAGGTGAATAAGTAAATTAAATCTATTTGAAGTGCTGGTTTCGAATTCTAATTCGGCAATTTTTCTTTAAAAAAAGAAGGAATTTAAGCACGTTTCTCGTGCATTTGGAATCTTTCGCTACCCCACGGAGCAGGGGATTGACTGATAATTGGTTTAAAGGGATCACAAGTTAAGACTTGTACTATCTCTTTAACCTTTGAGAAGCTCTTCGTTGGACCCAAGTGGCCGGGGAAAGAACTTGGATCTTCCCCGGGCTAATATAGGCCCATGCAGCCTCAGTATTGTGCTACAGAACAATAAAAACAAGTAAGAATGCTATAGTCGAGTATACCCGACTACGAAACTCCCTGTACCCAGGTCTAAAACATCCAATCACATCTAAGTCCACTTACCCATACACACAAACATACACAAAGACGCACGCACACAGGCGGCAAAAGTGGCTGTGCTTCTTCTTCCCCCTCTCGCTGCATTACTGAATCTTCTTTCGTGAATAACTTCCGTGTTTATTATCCGATCGACTTGAAATTTGGACAGTAGATTAAGAGAGAAAAGTATTGTACATGCCAAATCTTAAAGCTATATCTTGAAAATTGTTACTGTAAAACGGTTTTAATCGATTTGCGGGGGAACGGGGGGAGATATCTGAAATATGAAACAAACTTGATCTGCGTATGCTATACAGGAACCTACATTTAAAATTTGGTGTCTCTAGCTCTTGTAGTTGCTGAGGTCGACGCGTTCATACGGACAGACGGACAGACGGACAGACAGACGGACATGGCCAAATCGAAATCTCTTTTGATACTGATCAAGAATATATATACTTTATAGGGTCGAAGATGTCTCCTTCTGCCTGTTACATACATTTGCACAGATGTAATACCCCCTTTTTACCCATTTTATGGGTACAGGGAGTAAAAATTGCATCTTCCTCCCCTACAGATATATAGATAAGTACCGGCACACGTCGTCATCCATGAGCTCATCGATCACGGAGTGAGTAACTACAGAAAGTGGTAACGTAAACAAGATCTTTAAATACAAGAATTTTTATTAGCCCAGATTTTGATCTGTGAACAATATTTGTATAACTCAAATATGTACCTACATACGTTTCTAACGCCATATATGTTACAATCCATATATCAACAACCCTGTCGCGATAGTCAGTAGTTAAAAATTATGTTTTAAGAAATTATACGATTAGATTTATTCGTTTTCAAACCTTTAGAGTTATTATATATATATATATATATATATATATATATACATATATGAATTATATTTCGGCAATAACGCCTTGTCATACCCATGGAGTTCCACATGAATTATTAAACGACTATAATTAAATTTAAACAATGTTATAATACTTTTATTGTTCGTCCTGAGTAAAGCACGGTGAAGTCTACGATATCATAATCTGAATTTGGCTTACATAAGGGTCCATAAACCTCTCGAGGACTTATGGCATAGGTAGGGTGGGTAGAGAAGGGGATCAACACCATCTGATACCCCAATCTTTAATGGAATATCATTAAGCTATCCGTCGGGAGTTGTAAAGTCCACTCCTTCTCATTTGATTTTTATTTTATCACCCGAATTGTATTTTCAGTAGACTCAGTCCAAATTATTTCATTATTAGTAACTGTGCACCTAAAATATTATGAGAATGTGTACATATGGTATTAAAGGAGAGTAGAAAAGGACCCCGACAATCCGACGAGCTAGAGGTGCACATCTCGAAATCCTGCTATATATATCCTGAGTTAAAAATTACTTCGTTCGCACTAACATCTGAATAGGGAAACTCAGTAACCACAACATTACATAATTGGCGCCCAACACGTGGAGCCCGAAAGTGAACAAAATTTTCTTTTGGTGAAAAAGGCTTTAGCCTCCACAGCAAGCTCTATTCCCAATTTTATCCAAAACAATAGTGTTGCATTACCTATAATGATTGAGTCTTATTTTATACCAGCAACTACAGAAGTTATCTTTGGAAAGCGATTGAAATTCCAATATTAGGGCTTATCGATCTATATATAATCTGATAGGTTGCCAGATATTATTAAGATGTAAATCGGCATAGAAAACAAACTTCAAAGTACTCGAGTTTCGGTGTGTTTGAAGGGGAAGTTATTTTGCGAATATACGATTTGTATTCTTATTTTTTGGATACGACGTCCAAAACATAATCCATCTTCAAGAACAGCCTAAATTCTTCGTCAACAATAGTTTATGGTATATAGTAAATTCAGATTTTCGGAAACTATTATCTACTAAGTTATGCGATTTAGAGAATGGCCATTATCCGAGTTTACTTTAACATAAACCTACAATAGGAAAAATTAAATTTCAAAGATTATATTCCGTTAACGTTACAGGCTAGTTTTGTGTTGGTATTGATAGACTAAGCCAAGCTTGCAAGGGACGAACGTTTTATTTTGCATACATATTCTGATTTTTTTTTATAAATTAGAAGTTTGCTTCATTTATAATTTAGTTAATTATCTTAGAAATTGTTACTTTTTTTTAAATATTGACATCATGCCCGTAGAACACAGCCCAGGATACCGCTTCTGGCTTTACACCAGAAACATGCGCTATTTGTCAGCTACCATTGAAACGAGACCAGCTAATAGCGACAACCCCTTGTCGGCATCGTTTCCATGATGCCTGCGTTAAAGAATACCTGATAAGTACGAACTTGTGTCCATTTTGCACAGTTGAGTTTAATTCAGCACAACTTTCTTTCGAGGACAATACACTCGCTGCCGAATTACAATCAGGTAGTAATACCGGAACCATCCCAAAGAATGGTCAAAGAGATACTAGGGCAAGAAAAAGGCGTGGTACTAGATCACGGCGAGTTATGAATACTAGATCGTACACGAGTTATCTTCGTGACGATTCAAACGGCCCCGTCTCTCTCGGCAGTACCGGTCATCTATCAGTTGGGGGAGAAACGAATGACAACATGTCAAATTACATTCAGTCTGTCATGCAAAGCCAACAGAAGAATATGATGATAGAGCTCAGTTCTTTTATCAAAAATTCTATAGAACAAACCCTGAAATCACAATTAGAGGCCCTTCAGATTGATAAGAGTACTTCTGCGAGGACTCCTCAGTCAACACATCCAAGTGCACCAAGCGTAGAAGATAGTTCACGTAACAGTTCACTACCATTATCAAAAGAGCGAGAAATCAGAAACTATAACATTCGCAACATAGCACCCGAAAAGGCTGCTAACGTGTTGGCAAGTTGGCGATTAAAATTTGATGGATCGAAAGACTCTATGCATGTTGAGGAATTCCTCTATCGACTACACTCCTTGACTGCCCAAACTTTACGAAATGACTATGAATTACGTTGCGATAACTTACATCTACTTTTCTCTGCTAAGGCAAGTGATTGGTTTTGGAACTTTCATCGAAAGAATCCACAATTTACTGGGCAAATATTCTGCACAGCATTCCATCAGAAATTTGATGAGGCCAAAGACGACTTTGATCTATGGGAAATGATCAGGAAACGGCGTCAAAAAGATAATGAATCCTTCGATGATTATCAATCAGCGGTGGAAGATCTAGTGGCGCGACTTTCACATCAAATTAGCGAACTCAAGTTTATTGAAATTTTGAAACGAAATGCCAAGAGTACTCTCAGATACGAACTTCTGCATCTAAAGATTGCAAATAGAAGTGAGTTGAGAGAAGAAGTGCGAAAGCACGAGAGTTTCTCGAAAGATAATAACAATCTTTTTCCTCGACCGAAATTTAG
Organism: Hirtodrosophila confusa; assembly: GCA_035043065.1. NCBI lineage: Eukaryota > Metazoa > Arthropoda > Insecta > Diptera > Drosophilidae > Hirtodrosophila > Hirtodrosophila confusa. The sequence continues at coordinate 19,317 of JAWNNI010000186.1, read as the reverse complement.
TAGACCAAATGTATCTGAGCTTGCAAATGACAGCGAAGATGAGGAGGATGAAAGTATCTCAGAGATACGTCGCAAACGATTGGTCTGTTGGAATTGCGACAAAAATGGCCATCGATTTGACGATTGCATGGGAGAAAGAAGAATATTTTGCTATGGATGTGGCGCTAAGAATACGTATAAGCCTCGATGCAGTAAATGTAATCCGTCGGAAAACCAACAACGGGATGCGCAGGCCCACCCCTTCTGACGCTTCCGAAGGCGACAACCAATTAAATATTCCAAGCATTATTCTCCCGAGCAGTTAAATCGCTCGAAACTAGACTTTCAAACCCAAACTGAACCTATAATAACTCACGGAGGAACTCAAACTGATATTTCAGATACCGCTATCGATTTTCATTCGCGTAAATTGATATTTAAGCTCAAGCGTTCTACACTAAGAAGGAGAAATTTTTGGAAATCTGTTAAATTAGTGCGAAAAAGGTTAATCTCGGCAATCGTTAGTAGTTCAGACGAACGATTGTATGCGGATTTAATGATTGAAGGCCAAAGTTTCCTAGCGTTGTTAGACTCGGGGGCTACAATTAGCTGCCTTGGTGGGGAAGCAGCGAAAATCTTCGAGCGGCACATAAAAACTCAAAACTGTTCAGGAAACATACGAACTGCTAGTAATGAGGCATGTTCAGTTGTTGCTAAACTGGTTGTACCAATAACATTTCGCAATCAGACAAACGAGGTCGAATTCTTTATCATTCCAGAATTAAAGCAGGATGTCTACTTGGGCATTGGTTTCTGGAAAGATTTCGGATTGTTATCGAATTTCTGTTCCCAAAAGCAGGCTATAAGCGAGTTAGATACTGGAAAAGATAACTTAGGTAAAGAGACACCGAAGACGCACGTTCTTAACACTGAACAAAAGCATAGACTCAATTCTGTTATACAAGCTTTTCCGTCGTATGAACGAGAAGGGCTAGGTCGTACTAGTCTTATTAAACATTCGATCGAAATGGAGACAAACACACCTGTAAAACAGCGCTATTGGCCAATATCTCCGGCTAAGGAGAAATTAATGTTTGATGAAGTGGAGAAAATGATCGCTCTAGATGTTATAGAGCCATCAAACAGTCCCTGGAGCAGTAATTGCGTCTTGGTCAAGAAAGGGAACAAAAATCGGTTGTGTTTAGACTCACGAGAAATCAACAAATATACCCGTAAGGATGCTTACCCTCTCCCACACATAGATGGTATTCTTAGTCGGTTACCACCCGCAAAGTATATAACCGGACTTGACATGAAGCATGCGTACTGGCAAATACCACTGTATGAGGCCTCTCGTCAGTATACGGCTTTCACGGTTCCAAACCGTCCCGTATATCAATATAAGGTTATGCCTTTTGGGTTGACCAACGCAGCTCAAACTCTCTGCAGGCTTATGGAGCAAGTGATACCTGCCACTCTGCGAACCCGAGTATTCGTTTATCTTGACGATTTACTGATTTTGTCAGATGATTTTGAGTCCCACATGGTGTTACTACAGGAAGTCGCAGTGCACTTACGTAAAGCTAATCTCATGATTAACGTTGCCAAGTCACATTTCTGTATGCGGGAGATCAAATACCTCGGATTCCTCATTGGGGATGGACAGCTTAAAACTGATCCCAATAAGATTCAGGCTATTATTGATTTCCCAATTGCTAAGTCAGTTAAGCAGATAAGACGATTCCTCGGTCTCGCCGGATGGTACCGTCGATTTATCGATAATTACGCTACGATCAGTTTTCCGCTACCTGAGTTACTAAAGAAGTCGAAAACACCTAATTGGAACCCTTCTGCTGAGGAAGCCTTTAAAGAGTTAAAACTTCGATTAACTTCGGCCCCAATTCTTGTTGCACCAAATTTTTCTAAATCCTTTTTGTTGATATGCGATGCTAGTACTTATGGGTTAGGCTGTGTCTTAGCTCAGAAAAATGAAGACGGGGAAGAGTTACCTATAGCTTTCATGTCTGAAAAGCTATCTAAAGCACAAAAGAATTACTCAGTAACTGAGTTAGAGTGTTTAGCGGTAATAAAAGGGATCAAGAAATTTCGTGCTTACGTTGAAGGACAAGATTTTGAAGTCATTACCGATCACGCCTCATTGCAATGGCTCATGAGACAAAAAGATCTCTCTGGTAGGTTGGCCCGCTGGGCAATCAAATTACAAGGTTTCTCGTTTAAAATAACCCATAGAAAAGGAACACAGAATGTAGTTGCAGATGCTCTTTCACGACTAGACGAACCTGCGGTTATGGAAATAGATGATCAAGGACCTATCATTAATCTTGATTCGGCAGAATTCAAATCTTCGGAATATACAGATCTTATAGATCGAATTCGTGCTAATCAGTCAAAGTTGCCTGATTTAACAAGTAAGAATGCTATAGTCGAGTATACCCGACTACGAAACTCCCTGTACCCAGGTCTAAAACATCCAATCACATCTAAGTCCACTTACCCATACACACACACATACACAAAGACGCACGCACACAGGCGGCAAAAGTGGCTGTGCTTCTTCTTCCCCCTCTCGCTGCATCACTGAATCTTCTTTCGTGAATAACTTCCGTGTTTATTATCCGATCGACTTGAAATTTGGACAGTATATTAAGAGAGACTAAAGTATTGTATTGTACATGTACATGTAAAGTATTGTACATGCCAAATCCTTAAGCTATATCTTGATAATTGTTACTGTAAAACGGTTTTAATCGATTTGCGGGGGAACGGGGGGAGATATCTGAAATATGAAACAAACTTGATCTGCGTATGCTATACAGGAACCTATATTTCAAATTTGGTGTCTCTAGCTCTTGTAGTTGCTGAGATCGACGCGTTCATACGGACAGACGGACAGACGGACAGACAGACGGACATGGCCAAATCGAAATCTCTTTTGATACTGATCAAGAATATATATACTTTATAGGGTCGGAGATGTCTCCTTCTGTCTGTTACATACATTTGCACAGATGTAATACCCCCTTTTACCCATTTTATGGGTACAGGGAGTAAAAATAGTGGACGATTTTGTTTACAAAAGAACTGAACCAGCTAATGGTGATTCTTTGGGGGAAAAACTTTCTTGGAAACTCTGGATTCCAGAAAGGCTCACGCAAGATGTCATTGTTAAAGCACACGACCCGCCTAATGCTGCCCATAGCGGGATAGGCAAAACAATAGAAAAAGTTAAAAGGTTTCTTTTCTGGCCCAAAATGGTCGCCCAAATACGTGAATACGTATCAAGGTGCAGTGTATGCCATCAAACTAAAAGTCCTAATATAACGCTAAAACCACCGATGGGGAAACCGATGATATCTGAGCGCCCATTCCAAAACTTTTCGGACTTTTAGGCCCTTATCCAAGATCTAAAAGTGGCAACATAGGCATATTAATTATAGTCGACCATCATACTAAATTTCATTTCTTATATCCATTGAAAAAGTTTACCTCGCACCGAATTTGCGATTATCTAGAAAATTTCTTATTTTGTACCTTCGGGGTACCGGAGACAATATTAACGGATAATGGATCCCAATTCGTGTCAGGTGCTTTTAGTGCCTTTCTAACAGGATACGGAGTCTCGCACATACGTACGGCTATATATTCACCACAGGCTAACGCTAGTGAGAGGCTCAATAGATCCGTACTAGCGGCAATACGCGCATATATAGGAAAAGATCACACCAATTGGGATCTTAAGTTGTCGGATATAAGCGCAGCTTTACGAGCCAGTATCCACCAATGTACTGGATACGCCCCATACTTTTTGGCGTTTGGCCAAAATATGGTCCTCAACGGCAAAGACTATGATCTACTCCGTCGTTTGCAACTTTTATCGGATGATACTAGAATCGATTGCCCCAATGCTCTTCAAACTGTACGTCAGGCGGCACAACTAAAGGTTGCGGAGTCCCACCAGCGAAATGCAAACAGGTACAACTTGCGCAGTCGCGATATTAAACTTAAAGTTGGAGCTAAAGTTTTTGCACGCAATTTTTGCCAAAGCAATGCGGCTAAAAAGTTTAATGCCAAATTAGCTCCAGTTTTTATAACGGCTGAAGTAGTTAAAATAATTAGTACGTCGTATTATCAGTTAATAGATGAATCAGGCAAAAACTTAGGAGTTTTCCACTTGAAGGATATACAGGCTAAGTCATAAAACTGACCTTCTTTCAGTTTATGTCCCACCAGGTAAACCTAGCGTTACATCAACTGTGATGTAGTGGCTAGTTTTTATATAATTAGTCAAATGTGAGCCCCTTTAGTTTCAATCAATATATATATATAGACTTACGCCTTAGTAGTGGAAATACACAACATAGATATCTTTTTGGAAATAAATACTTATCTACTGCTAAGACTATAAGCTTGCGTATTAAAATAGTAGTAGCCCTTGGCTTTAGTAACAAATCAGGCCGCGCCATAGTATGTTCCTAAAGCGCGCTCTAATGTTCAGAGCCTCGCTCAAAGCTCTCAACAGTCGAGCTTTCACGCAACGCCAGTGGATCAAGATCACGCGAGTATGCAATTTGTGCTGGCGCCACTCACGCTTTGCATATGTCTGCACAGTAGAGAGAAAGAAGACGATTGACATATAGCATAGTTCTCTCTCTGTCTCTCCGGCCCTAAAGTCAATCGATTTTGGACCATTTAAGGTCTAGCTGGATTTTTCTAGGCTCATTGCTCGAGAACTGCGCAAAAGAGTACAAGGTGTCTGTGCAAAAATATAAGCCAAAATTAACACGTGGAAAATAATATACATATATAAACTCGGACGATTATAATATACCCCGATTGTAAATAATAATTACTGGGTAGTGGGAAAATAAATATAAAAGGTGAATAAGTAAATTAAATCTATTTGAAGTGCTGGTTTCGAATTCTAATTCGGCAATTTTTCTTTAAAAAAAGAAGGAATTTAAGCACGTTTCTCGTGCATTTGGAATCTTTCGCTACCCCACGGAGCAGGGGATTGACTGATAATTGGTTTAAAGGGATCACAAGTTAAGACTTGTACTATCTCTTTAACCTTTGAGAAGCTCTTCGTTGGACCCAAGTGGCCGGGGAAAGAACTTGGATCTTCCCCGGGCTAATATAGGCCCATGCAGCCTCAGTATTGTGCTACAGAACAATAAAAACAAGTAAGAATGCTATAGTCGAGTATACCCGACTACGAAACTCCCTGTACCCAGGTCTAAAACATCCAATCACATCTAAGTCCACTTACCCATACACACAACATACACAAAGACGCACGCACACAGGCGGCAAAAGTGGCTGTGCTTCTTCTTCCCCCTCTCGCTGCATTACTGAATCTTCTTTCGTGAATAACTTCCGTGTTTATTATCCGATCGACTTGAAATTTGGACAGTAGATTAAGAGAGAAAAGTATTGTACATGCCAAATTTTAAAGCTATATCTTGAAAATTGTTACTGTAAAACGGTTTTAATCGATTTGCGGGGGAACGGGGGAGATATCTGAAATATGAAACAAACTTGATCTGCGTATGCTATACAGGAACCTACATTTAAAATTTGGTGTCTCTAGCTCTTGTATTTGCTGAGATCGACGCGTTCATACGGACAGACGGACAGACAGACGGACATGGTCAAATCGAAATTTCTTTTGATACTGATCAAGAATATATATACTTTATAGGGTCGGAGATGTCTCCTTCTGCCTGTTACATACATTTGCACAGATGTAATACCCCCTTTTTACCCATTTTATGGGTACAGGGAGTAAAAATTGCATCTTCCTCCCCTACAGATATATAGATAAGTACCGGCACACGTCGTCATCCATGAGCTCATCGATCACGGAGTGAGTAACTACAGAAAGTGGTAACGTAAACAAGATCTTTAAATACAAGAATTTTTATTAGCCCAGATTTTGATCTGTGAACAATATTTGTATAACTCAAATATGTACCTACATACGTTTCTAACGCCATATATGTTACAATCCATATATCAACAACCCTGTCGCGATAGTCAGTAGTTAAAAATTATGTTTTAAGAAATTATACGATTAGATTTATTCGTTTTCAAACCTTTAGAGTTATATATATATATATATATATATATATATATACATATATGAATTATATTTCGGCAATAACGCCTTGTCATACCCATGGAGTTCCACATGAATTATTAAACGACTATAATTAAATTTAAACAATGTTATAATACTTTTATTGTTCGTCCTGAGTAAAGCACGCTGAAGTCTACGATATCATAATCTGAATTTGGCTTACATAAGGGTCCGTAAACCTCTCGAGGACTTATGGCATAGGTAGGGTGGGTAGAGAAGGGGACCAACACCATCTGATACCCCAATCTTTAATGGAATATCATTAAGCTATCCGTCGGGAGTTGTAAATTCCACTCCTTCTCATTTGATTTTTATTTTATCACCCGAATTGTATTTTCAGTAGATTCAGTCCAAATTATTTCATTATTAGTAACTGTGCACCTAAAATATTATGAGAATGTGTACATATGGTATTAAAGGAGAGTAGAAAAGAACCCCGACAATCCGACGAGCTAGAGGTGCACATCTCGAAATCCTGCTATATATATCCTGAGTTAAAAATTACTTCGTTCGCACTAACATCTGAATAGGGAAACTCAGTAACCACAACATTACATAATTGGCGCCCAACACGTGGAGCCCGAAAGTGAACAAAATTTTCTTTTGGTGAAAAAGGCTTTAGCCTCCACAGCAAGCTCTATTCCCAATTTTATCCAAAACAATAGTGTTGCATTACCTATAATGATTGAGTCTTATTTTATACCAGCAACTACAGAAGTTATCTTTGGAAAGCGATTGAAATTCCAATATTAGGGCTTATCGACCTATATATAATCTGATAGGTTGCCAGATATTATTAAGATGTAAATCGGCATAGAAAACAAACTTCAAAGTACTCGAGTTTCGGTGTGTTTGAAGGGGAAGTTATTTTGCGAATATACGATTTGTATTCTTATTTTTTGGATACGACGTCCAAAACATAATCCATCTTCAAGAACAGCCTAAATTCTTCGTCAACAATAGTTTATGGTATATAGTAAATTCAGATTTTCGGAAACTATTATCTACTAAGTTATGCGATTTAGAGAATGGCCATTATCCGAGTTTACTTTAACATAAACCTACAATAGGAAAAATTAAATTTCAAAGATTATATTCCGTTAACGTTACAGGCTAGTTTTGTATTGGTATTGATAGACTAAGCCAAGCTTGCAAGGGACGAACGTTTTATTTTGCATACATATTCTGATTTTTTTTTATAAATTAGAAGTTTGCTTCATTTATAATTTAGTTAATTATCTTAGAAATTGTTACTTTTTTTTAAATATTGACATCATGCCCGTAGAACACAGCCCAGGATACCGCTTCTGGCTTTACACCAGAAACATGCGCTATTTGTCAGCTACCATTGAAACGAGACCAGCTAATAGCGACAACCCCTTGTCGGCATCGTTTCCATGATGCCTGCGTTAAAGAATACCTGATAAGTACGAACTTGTGTCCATTTTGCACAGTTGAGTTTAATTCAGCACAACTTTCTTTCGAGGACAATACACTCGCTGCCGAATTACAATCAGGTAGTAATACCGGAACCATCCCAAAGAATGGTCAAAGAGATACTAGGGCAAGAAAAAGGCGTGGTACTAGATCACGGCGAGCTATGAATACTAGATCGTACACGAGTTATCTTCGTGACGATTCAAACGGCCCCGTCTCTCTCGGCAGTACCGGTCATCTATCAGTTGGGGGAGAAACGAATGACAACATGTCAAATTACATTCAGTCTGTCATGCAAAGCCAACAGAAGAATATGATGATAGAGCTCAGTTCTTTTATCAAAAATTCTATAGAACAAACCCTGAAATCACAATTAGAGGCCCTTCAGATTGATAAGAGTACTTCTGCGAGGACTCCTCAGTCAACACATCCAAGTGCACCAAGCGTAGAAGATAGTTCACGTAACAGTTCACTACCATTATCAAAAGAGCGAGAAATCAGAAACTATAACATTCGCAACATAGCACCCGAAAAGGCTGCTAACGTGTTGGCAAGTTGGCGATTAAAATTTGATGGATCGAAAGACTCTATGCATGTTGAGGAATTCCTCTATCGACTACACTCCTTGACTGCCCAAACTTTACGAAATGACTATGAATTACGTTGCGATAACTTACATCTACTTTTCTCTGCTAACGCAAGTGATTGGTTTTGGAACTTTCATCGAAAGAATCCACAATTTACTGGGCAAATATTCTGCACAGCATTCCATCAGAAATTTGATGAGGCCAAAGACGACTTTGATCTATGGGAAATGATCAGGAAACGGCGTCAAAAAGATAATGAATCCTTTGATGATTATCAATCAGCGGTGGAAGATCTAGTGGCGCGACTTTCACATCAAATTAGCGAACTCAAGTTTATTGAAATTTTGAAACGAAATGCCAAGAGTACTCTCAGATACGAACTTCTGCATCTAAAGATTGCAAATAGAAGTGAGTTGAGAGAAGAAGTGCGAAAGCAGGAGAGTTTCTCGAAAGATAATAACAATCTTTTTCCTCGACCGAAATTTAGTAGACCAAATGTATCTGAGCTTGCAAATGACAGCGAAGATGAGGAGGATGAAAGTATCTCAGAGATACGTCGCAAACGATTGGTCTGTTGGAATTGCGACAAAAATGGCCATCGATTTGACGATTGCATGGGAGAAAGAAGAATATTTTGCTATGGATGTGGCGCTAAAAATACGTATAAGCCTCGATGCAGTAAATGTAATCCGTCGGAAAACCAACAACGGGATGCGCAGGCCCACCCCTTCTGACGCTTCCGAAGGCGACAACCAATTAAATATTCCAAGCATTATTCTCCCGAGCAGTTAAATCGCTCGAAACTAGACTTTCAAACCCAAACTGAACCTATAATAACTCACGGAGGAACTCAAACTGATATTTCAGATACCGCTATCGATTTTCATTCGCGTAAATTGATATTTAAGCTCAAGCGTTCTACACTAAGAAGGAGAAATTTTTGGAAATCTGTTAAATTAGTGCGAAAAAGGTTAATCTCGGCAATCGTTAGTAGTTCAGACGAACGATTGTATGCGGATTTAATGATTGAAGGCCAAAGTTTCCTAGCGTTGTTAGACTCGGGGGCTACAATTAGCTGCCTTGGTGGGGAAGCAGCGAAAATCTTCGAGCGGCACATAAAAACTCAAAACTGTTCAGGAAACATACGAACTGCTAGTAATGAGGCATGTTCAGTTGTTGCTAAACTGGTTGTACCAATAACATTTCGCAATCAGACAAACGAGGTCGAATTCTTTATCATTCCAGAATTAAAGCAGGATGTCTACTTGGGCATTGGTTTCTGGAAAGATTTCGGATTGTTATCGAATTTCTGTTCCCAAAAGCAGGCTATAAGCGAGTTAGATACTGGAAAAGATAACTTAGGTAAAGAGACACCGAAGACGCACGTTCTTAACACTGAACAAAAGCATAGACTCAATTCTGTTATACAAGCTTTTCCGTCGTATGAACGAGAAGGGCTAGGTCGTACTAGTCTTATTAAACATTCGATCGAAATGGAGACAAATACACCTGTAAAACAGCGCTATTGGCCAATATCTCCGGCTAAGGAGAAATTAATGTTTGATGAAGTGGAGAAAATGATCGCTCTAGATGTTATAGAGCCATCAAACAGTCCCTGGAGCAGTAATTGCGTCTTGGTCAAGAAAGGGAACAAAAATCGGTTGTGTTTAGACTCACGAGAAATCAACAAATATACCCGTAAGGATGCTTACCCTCTCCCACACATAGATGGTATTCTTAGTCGGTTACCACCCGCAAAGTATATAACCGGACTTGACATGAAGCATGCGTACTGGCAAATACCACTGTATGAGGCCTCTCGTCAGTATACGGCTTTCACGGTTCCAAACCGTCCCGTATATCAATATAAGGTTATGCCTTTTGGGTTGACCAACGCAGCTCAAACTCTCTGCAGGCTTATGGAGCAAGTGATACCTGCCACTCTGCGAACCCGAGTATTCGTTTATCTTGACGATTTACTGATTTTGTCAGATGATTTTGAGTCCCACATGGTGTTACTACAGGAAGTCGCAGTGCACTTACGTAAAGCTAATCTCATGATTAACGTTGCCAAGTCACATTTCTGTATGCGGGAGATCAAATACCTCGGATTCCTCATTGGGGATGGACAGCTTAAAACTGATCCCAATAAGATTCAGGCTATTATTGATTTCCCAATTGCTAAGTCAGTTAAGCAGATAAGACGATTCCTCGGTCTCGCCGGATGGTACCGTCGATTTATCGATAATTACGCTACGATCAGTTTTCCGCTACCTGAGTTACTAAAGAAGTCGAAAACACCTAATTGGAACCCTTCTGCTGAGGAAGCCTTTAAAGAGTTAAAACTTCGATTAACTTCGGCCCCAATTCTTGTTGCACCAAATTTTTCTAAATCCTTTTTGTTGATATGCGATGCTAGTACTTATGGGTTAGGCTGTGTCTTAGCTCAGAAAAATGAAGACGGGGAAGAGTTACCTATAGCTTTCATGTCTGAAAAGCTATCTAAAGCACAAAAGAATTACTCAGTAACTGAGTTAGTGTTTAGCGGTAATAAAAGGGATCAAGAAATTTCGTGCTTACGTTGAAGGACAAGATTTTGAAGTCATTACCGATCACGCCTCATTGCAATGGCTCATGAGACAAAAAGATCTCTCTGGTAGGTTGGCCCGCTGGGCAATCAAATTACAAGGTTTCTCGTTTAAAATAACCCATAGAAAAGGAACACAGAATGTAGTTGCAGATGCTCTTTCACGACTAGACGAACCTGCGGTTATGGAAATAGATGATCAAGGACCTATCATTAATCTTGATTCGGCAGAATTCAAATCTTCGGAATATACAGATCTTATAGATCGAATTCGTGCTAATCAGTCAAAGTTGCCTGATTTAACAAGTAAGAATGCTATAGTCGAGTATACCCGACTACGTAACTCCCTGTACCCAGGTCTAAAACATTCAATCACATCTACGTCCAACTTGCACATACATACATACACACATACACAAAGACGCACAGACACACTGGCGGCAAAAGCGACAGCGCAAGCGAGGCAATTTAATTGGTGGCTGTGCTTCTTCTTCCTCCTCTCGCTGCATCACTGAATCTTCTTTCGTGAATAACTTCCGTGTTTATTATCCGATCGACTTGAAATTTGGACAGTATATAAAGAGAGACTAAAGTATTGTACATGCCAAATCTAAAAGCTATATCTTGAAAATTGTTACTGTAAAACGGTTTTAATCGATTTGCGGGGGAACGGGGGAGATATCTGAAATATGAAACAAACTTGATCTGCGTATGGTATACAGGAACCTACATTTCAAATTTGGTGTCTCTAGCTCTTGTAGTTGCTGAGATCGACGCGTTCATACGGACAGACGGACAGACGGACAGACGGACAGACGGACAGACGGACAGACGGACAGACAGACGGACATGGCCAAATCGAAATCTCTTTTGATACTGATCAAGAATATATATACTTTATAGGGTCGGAGATGTCTCCTTCTGTCTGTTACATACATTTGCACAGATGTAATACCCCCTTTTTACCCATTTTATGGGTACAGGGAGTAAAAATAGTGGACGATTTTGTTTACAAAAGAACTGAACCAGCTAATGGTGATTCTTTGGGGGAAAAACTTTCTTGGAAACTCTGGATTCCAGAAAGGCTCACGCAAGATGTCATTGTTAAAGCACACGACCCGCCTAATGCTGCCCATAGCGTGATAGGCAAAACAATAGAAAAAGTTAAAAGGTTTCTTTTCTGGCCCAAAATGGTCGCCCAAATACGTGAATACGTATCAAGGTGCAGTGTATGCCATCAAACTAAAAGTCCTAATATAACGCTAAAACCACCGATGGGGAAACCGATGATATCTGAGCGCCCATTCCAAAAACTTTATACGGATCTTTTAGGCCCTTATCCAAGATCTAAAAGTGGCAACATAGGCATATTAATTATAGTCGACCATCATACTAAATTTCATTTCTTATATCCATTGAAAAAGTTTACCTCGCACCGAATTTGCGATTATCTAGAAAATTTCTTATTTTGTACCTTCGGGGTACCGGAGACAATATTAACGGATAATGGATCCCAATTCGTGTCAGGTGCTTTTAGTGCCTTTCTAACAGGATACGGAGTCTCGCACATACGTACGGCTATATATTCACCACAGGCTAACGCTAGTGAGAGGCTCAATAGATCCGTACTAGCGGCAATACGCGCATATATAGGAAAAGATCACACCAATTGGGATCTTAAGTTGTCGGATATAAGCGCAGCTTTACGAGCCAGTATCCACCAATGTACTGGATACGCCCCATACTTTTTGGCGTTTGGCCAAAATATGGTCCTCAACGGCAAAGACTATGATCTACTCCGTCGTTTGCAACTTTTATCGGATGATACTAGAATCGATTGCCCCAATGCTCTTCAAACTGTACGTCAGGCGGCACAACTAAAGGTTGCGGAGTCCCACCAGCGAAATGCAAACAGGTACAACTTGCGCAGTCGCGATATTAAACTTAAAGTTGGAGCTAAAGTTTTTGCACGCAATTTTTGCCAAAGCAATGCGGCTAAAAAGTTTAATGCCAAATTAGCTCCAGTTTTTATAACGGCTGAAGTAGTTAAAATAATTAGTACGTCGTATTATCAGTTAATAGATGAATCAGGCAAAAACTTAGGAGTTTTCCACTTGAAGGATATACAGGCTAAGTCATAAAACTGACCTTCTTTCAGTTTATGTCCCACCAGGTAAACCTAGCGTTACATCAACTGTGATGTAGTGGCTAGTTTTTATATAATTAGTCAAATGTGAGCCCCTTTAGTTTCAATCAATATATATATATAGACTTACGCCTTAGTAGTGGAAATACACAACATAGATATCTTTTTGGAAATAAATACTTATCTACTGCTAAGACTATAAGCTTGCGTATTAAAATAGTAGTAGCCCTTGGCTTTAGTAACAAATCAGGCCGCGCCATAGTATGTTCCTAAAGCGCGCTCTAATGTTCAGAGCCTCGCTCAAAGCTCTCAACAGTCGAGCTTTCACTCAACGCCAGTGGATCAAGATCACGCGAGTATGCAATTTGTGCTGGCGCCACTCACGCTTTGCATATGTCTGCACAGTAGAGAGAAAGAAGACGATTGACATATAGCATAGTTCTCTCTCTGTCTCTCCGGCCCTAAAGTCAATCGATTTTGGACCATTTAAGGTCTAGCTGGATTTTTCTAGGCTCATTGCTCGAGAACTGCGCAAAAGAGTACAAGGTGTCTGTGCAAAAATATAAGCCAAAATTAACACGTGGAAAATAATATACATATATAAACTCGGACGATTATAATATACCCCGATTGTAAATAATAATTACTGGGTAGTGGGAAAATAAATATAAAAGGTGAATAAGTAAATTAAATCTATTTGAAGTGCTGGTTTCGAATTCTAATTCGGCAATTTTTCTTTAAAAAAAAGGAATTTAAGCACGTTTCTCGTGCATTTGGAATCTTTCGCTACCCCACGGAGCAGGGGATTGACTGATAATTGGTTTAAAGGGATCACAAGTTAAGACTTGTACTATCTCTTTAACCTTTGAGAAGCTCTACGTTGGACCCAAGTGGCCGGGGAAAGAACTTGGATCTTCCCCGGGCTAATATAGGCCCATGCAGCCTCAGTATTGTGCTACAGAACAATAAAAACAAGTAAGAATGCTATAGTCGAGTATACCCGACTACGAAACTCCCTGTACCCAGGTCTAAAACATCCAATCACATCTAAGTCCACTTACCCATACACACAAACATACACAAAGACGCACGCACACAGGCGGCAAAAGTGGCTGTGCTTCTTCTTCCCCCTCTCGCTGCATTACTGAATCTTCTTTCGTGAATAACTTCCGTGTTTATTATCCGATCGACTTGAAATTTGGACAGTAGATTAAGAGAGAAAAGTATTGTACATGCCAAATCTTAAAGCTATATCTTGAAAATTGTTACTGTAAAACGGTTTTAATCGATTTGCGGGGGAACGGGGGAGATATCTGAAATATGAAACAAACTTGATCTGCGTATGCTATACAGGAACCTACATTTAAAATTTGGTGTCTCTAGCTCTTGTAGTTGCTGAGATCGACGCGTTCATACACGACGGACAGACGGACAGACAGACGGACATGGTCAAATCGAAATTTCTTTTGATACTGATCAAGAATATATACTTTATAGGTCGAGATGTCTCCTTCGCCTGTTCATACATTTGCACAGATGTAATACCCCTTTTACCCATTTTATGGGTACAGGGAGTAAAAATGCATCTTCCTCCCCTACAGATATATAGATAAGTACCGGCACACGTCGTCATCCATGAGCTCATCGATCACGGAGTGAGTAACTACAGAAAGTGTGACGTAAACAAGATCTTTAAATACAAGAATTTTTATTAGCCCAGATTTTGATCTGTGAACAATATTTGTATAACTCAAATATGTACCTACATACGTTTCTAACGCCATATATGTTACAATCCATATATCAACAACCCTGTCGCGATAGTCAGTAGTTAAAAATTATGTTTTAAGAAATTATACGATTAGATTTATTCGTTTTCAAACCTTTAGAGTTATTATATATATATATATATATATATATATATATACATATATGAATTATATTTCGGCAATAACGCCTTGTCATACCCATGGAGTTCCACATGAATTATTAAACGACTATAATTAAATTTAAACAATGTTATAATACTTTTATTGTTCGTCCTGAGTAAAGCACGGTGAAGTCTACGATATCATAATCTGAATTTGGCTTACATAAGGGTCCATAAACCTCTCGAGGACTTATGGCATAGGTAGGGTGGGTAGAGAAGGGGATCAACACCATCTGATACCCCAATCTTTAATGGAATATCATTAAGCTATCCGTCGGGAGTTGTAAAGTCCACTCCTTCTCATTTGATTTTTATTTTATCACCCGAATTGTATTTTCAGTAGACTCAGTCCAAATTATTTCATTATTAGTAACTGTGCACCTAAAATATTATGAGAATGTGTACATATGGTATTAAAGGAGAGTAGAAAAGGACCCCGACAATCCGACGAGCTAGAGGTGCACATCTCGAAATCCTGCTATATATATCCTGAGTTAAAAATTACTTCGTTCGCACTAACATCTGAATAGGGAAACTCAGTAACCACAACATTACATAATTGGCGCCCAACACGTGGAGCCCGAAAGTGAACAAAATTTTCTTTTGGTGAAAAAGGCTTTAGCCTCCACAGCAAGCTCTATTCCCAATTTTATCCAAAACAATAGTGTTGCATTACCTATAATGATTGAGTCTTATTTTATACCAGCAACTACAGAAGTTATCTTTGGAAAGCGATTGAAATTCCAATATTAGGGCTTATCGATCTATATATAATCTGATAGGTTGCCAGATATTATTAAGATGTAAATCGGCATAGAAAACAAACTTCAAAGTACTCGAGTTTCGGTGTGTTTGAAGGGGAAGTTATTTTGCGAATATACGATTTGTATTCTTATTTTTTGGATACGACGTCCAAAACATAATCCATCTTCAAGAACAGCCTAAATTCTTCGTCAACAATAGTTTATGGTATATAGTAAATTCAGATTTTCGGAAACTATTATCTACTAAGTTATGCGATTTAGAGAATGGCCATTATCCGAGTTTACTTTAACATAAACCTACAATAGGAAAAATTAAATTTCAAAGATTATATTCCGTTAACGTTACAGGCTAGTTTTGTGTTGGTATTGATAGACTAAGCCAAGCTTGCAAGGGACGAACGTTTTATTTTGCATACATATTCTGATTTTTTTTTATAAATTAGAAGTTTGCTTCATTTATAATTTAGTTAATTATCTTAGAAATTGTTACTTTTTTTTAAATATTGACATCATGCCCGTAGAACACAGCCCAGGATACCGCTTCTGGCTTTACACCAGAAACATGCGCTATTTGTCAGCTACCATTGAAACGAGACCAGCTAATAGCGACAACCCCTTGTCGGCATCGTTTCCATGATGCCTGCGTTAAAGAATACCTGATAAGTACGAACTTGTGTCCATTTTGCACAGTTGAGTTTAATTCAGCACAACTTTCTTTCGAGGACAATACACTCGCTGCCGAATTACAATCAGGTAGTAATACCGGAACCATCCCAAAGAATGGTCAAAGAGATACTAGGGCAAGAAAAAGGCGTGGTACTAGATCACGGCGAGTTATGAATACTAGATCGTACACGAGTTATCTTCGTGACGATTCAAACGGCCCCGTCTCTCTCGGCAGTACCGGTCATCTATCAGTTGGGGGAGAAACGAATGACAACATGTCAAATTACATTCAGTCTGTCATGCAAAGCCAACAGAAGAATATGATGATAGAGCTCAGTTCTTTTATCAAAAATTCTATAGAACAAACCCTGAAATCACAATTAGAGGCCCTTCAGATTGATAAGAGTACTTCTGCGAGGACTCCTCAGTCAACACATCCAAGTGCACCAAGCGTAGAAGATAGTTCACGTAACAGTTCACTACCATTATCAAAAGAGCGAGAAATCAGAAACTATAACATTCGCAACATAGCACCCGAAAAGGCTGCTAACGTGTTGGCAAGTTGGCGATTAAAATTTGATGGATCGAAAGACTCTATGCATGTTGAGGAATTCCTCTATCGA
Source organism: Hirtodrosophila confusa (assembly GCA_035043065.1). Taxonomy (NCBI): domain Eukaryota; kingdom Metazoa; phylum Arthropoda; class Insecta; order Diptera; family Drosophilidae; genus Hirtodrosophila; species Hirtodrosophila confusa. The sequence continues at coordinate 2,441 of JAWNNI010000186.1, read as the reverse complement.
CTACACTCCTTGACTGCCCAAACTTTACGAAATGACTATGAATTACGTTGCGATAACTTACATCTACTTTTCTCTGCTAAGGCAAGTGATTGGTTTTGGAACTTTCATCGAAAGAATCCACAATTTACTGGGCAAATATTCTGCACAGCATTCCATCAGAAATTTGATGAGGCCAAAGACGACTTTGATCTATGGGAAATGATCAGGAAACGGCGTCAAAAAGATAATGAATCCTTCGATGATTATCAATCAGCGGTGGAAGATCTAGTGGCGCGACTTTCACATCAAATTAGCGAACTCAAGTTTATTGAAATTTTGAAACGAAATGCCAAGAGTACTCTCAGATACGAACTTCTGCATCTAAAGATTGCAAATAGAAGTGAGTTGAGAGAAGAAGTGCGAAAGCACGAGAGTTTCTCGAAAGATAATAACAATCTTTTTCCTCGACCGAAATTTAGTAGACCAAATGTATCTGAGCTTGCAAATGACAGCGAAGATGAGGAGGATGAAAGTATCTCAGAGATACGTCGCAAACGATTGGTCTGTTGGAATTGCGACAAAAATGGCCATCGATTTGACGATTGCATGGGAGAAAGAAGAATATTTTGCTATGGATGTGGCGCTAAGAATACGTATAAGCCTCGATGCAGTAAATGTAATCCGTCGGAAAACCAACAACGGGATGCGCAGGCCCACCCCTTCTGACGCTTCCGAAGGCGACAACCAATTAAATATTCCAAGCATTATTCTCCCGAGCAGTTAAATCGCTCGAAACTAGACTTTCAAACCCAAACTGAACCTATAATAACTCACGGAGGAACTCAAACTGATATTTCAGATACCGCTATCGATTTTCATTCGCGTAAATTGATATTTAAGCTCAAGCGTTCTACACTAAGAAGGAGAAATTTTTGGAAATCTGTTAAATTAGTGCGAAAAAGGTTAATCTCGGCAATCGTTAGTAGTTCAGACGAACGATTGTATGCGGATTTAATGATTGAAGGCCAAAGTTTCCTAGCGTTGTTAGACTCGGGGGCTACAATTAGCTGCCTTGGTGGGGAAGCAGCGAAAATCTTCGAGCGGCACATAAAAACTCAAAACTGTTCAGGAAACATACGAACTGCTAGTAATGAGGCATGTTCAGTTGTTGCTAAACTGGTTGTACCAATAACATTTCGCAATCAGACAAACGAGGTCGAATTCTTTATCATTCCAGAATTAAAGCAGGATGTCTACTTGGGCATTGGTTTCTGGAAAGATTTCGGATTGTTATCGAATTTCTGTTCCCAAAAGCAGGCTATAAGCGAGTTAGATACTGGAAAAGATAACTTAGGTAAAGAGACACCGAAGACGCACGTTCTTAACACTGAACAAAAGCATAGACTCAATTCTGTTATACAAGCTTTTCCGTCGTATGAACGAGAAGGGCTAGGTCGTACTAGTCTTATTAAACATTCGATCGAAATGGAGACAAACACACCTGTAAAACAGCGCTATTGGCCAATATCTCCGGCTAAGGAGAAATTAATGTTTGATGAAGTGGAGAAAATGATCGCTCTAGATGTTATAGAGCCATCAAACAGTCCCTGGAGCAGTAATTGCGTCTTGGTCAAGAAAGGGAACAAAAATCGGTTGTGTTTAGACTCACGAGAAATCAACAAATATACCCGTAAGGATGCTTACCCTCTCCCACACATAGATGGTATTCTTAGTCGGTTACCACCCGCAAAGTATATAACCGGACTTGACATGAAGCATGCGTACTGGCAAATACCACTGTATGAGGCCTCTCGTCAGTATACGGCTTTCACGGTTCCAAACCGTCCCGTATATCAATATAAGGTTATGCCTTTTGGGTTGACCAACGCAGCTCAAACTCTCTGCAGGCTTATGGAGCAAGTGATACCTGCCACTCTGCGAACCCGAGTATTCGTTTATCTTGACGATTTACTGATTTTGTCAGATGATTTTGAGTCCCACATGGTGTTACTACAGGAAGTCGCAGTGCACTTACGTAAAGCTAATCTCATGATTAACGTTGCCAAGTCATATTTCTGTATGCGGGAGATCAAATACCTCGGATTCCTCATTGGGGATGGACAGCTTAAAACTGATCCCAATAAGATTCAGGCTATTATTGATTTCCCAATTGCTAAGTCAGTTAAGCAGATAAGACGATTCCTCGGTCTCGCCGGATGGTACCGTCGATTTATCGATAATTACGCTACGATCAGTTTTCCGCTACCTGAGTTACTAAAGAAGTCGAAAACACCTAATTGGAACCCTTCTGCTGAGGAAGCCTTTAAAGAGTTAAAACTTCGATTAACTTCGGCCCCAATTCTTGTTGCACCAAATTTTTCTAAATCCTTTTTGTTGATATGCGATGCTAGTACTTATGGGTTAGGCTGTGTCTTAGCCTCGGAAAAATGAAGACGGGGAAG